>CM060937.1:721732009-722935937 GCA_030765085.1 Allium cepa | reverse complement strand
CAAATAAAACTTCACAAGTGCTGGAATCTGAAAAGCCCTCTTCGGAGGCCCATTTCACCATAGTTGAAATGCTAAAAGACCTTTAATGGGACTAGCCAGAAAAAGAGAGTTCTCTTTCTCGACAGAAAGTTGTGGACTGACTGGTAGCACAGGACGCTCGTTAACTAGCTGAGAACATTAGTGCAAACAAAAAATCCAAGTAACTTGTGTCCGCCCCGTGAATCCATCCAACCGAGAGAAGGAAACTCCAAACTTCCAGCCAAAAGCCCTACTCATAGGCACACATTTCACGTGATCTGAAATAAAACTTCACACGAGTCGAAATGTGAAAAGCCCTCTTCGGAGGCACGCTTCCCAGCGGACAGGGAAAAAATAAAATCCTCTCCCCAGAGGCAGAACCAAGAAAGCCCTCCCCCCAAAGTCACAAACAAAAAGCCCTCTTCCCAGAGGCACAATCAAACAAAAAAGCCCTCTTCCCAGAGGCACAATCAAACGAAAGCCCTCTTCGGAGGCACAAGCAGGTCGAAGACCCACTTTACCATGAAAGAAAATTCACTTGCCAAAATAATAGTGACTTTCTCCAAAAGTGATGTGTAAACACTTAGCCAAAAAAAAGAGAAAACTTATCCAATACGAGGCGCATTCTACTAAATTAGAAAAATATTTCCTTAAAACGGAAATATTATCCTATAAAGTACAGATGCAAACCTCCTTCAAATGGAAAAGTTGTTATCTAAAGAAAGAGTACAAATCTTCTCGAAACAGAAGAATTGTTCTCCAAAACTTTGCCAATGTGAAAGAGATTGCAATAAACCATGGTATGGGGGCAATATATTATAGTTGCAAAAATGAAAACAATGCTCAAACAACATACCATAGGTTTACTGCAACATCACACAGAGAAAATAAAGAAACCTGTATAAAAAAAGAATAATAAATGCATTCTCAAATGCAGACAGAAGTTTGTACAAGTAAAAGAATCATTTTATTCCATACTATAATTTTTTTTATACGTGTGCAGGTTTCGAAACAAAAAAAGGTGGGGACCGGTTCCCGCACAATCGCCGGTCGACATAAGTCTTTGTATATACAAGTAAAAAGGTGAAAAACAAGACAAGAAGCATAAGTCAGACAAGAAGCATAACCCAAAGCCAATTATTTCTTCTTCCTGCCACCATTCGAGCCTACGCCTGGCCGGATGATCAATTTTTGGGGCCGGCTTGTGAGAGCAGGGGAAGAAAGAGGAAGAGGCGCAATTGGACGTTCTTCTGTTCTTTCCTCGCCATTAGAAACTTCTTTCTTTTTCTTTGAGACTCCGCGTTTCCCCCTCTTCTTAGAAGAAGATTCACTACCCGGAGAGAAAAGAGTGGATAATGCTATGTCATCAGAAGCAGTCTGTTGCGGAGTTCTCTCGCCTTCTTCACGCTCTTCAGCCTTCTGTTCTTGAGAAGCGACCGGGTTATCCAAGCCTTGAAGAGCTTCTACCTGCTCCACTTGTGAACCCGGTTGAGAAACGGAAGGGGGAGTAATCTGAAGAGGCGAAGAGGAAACAACTAGAAGAGGGGAAGGCTGAGCAACACTTGGTGCTTTCTCTACAGGAGAAGAAAAGTTAAAGTCAGTATTCCTCATAAAAAGAGGGGATAATGGCTCATCGACACTTAAGAAATAAGCAAGAAGCTCATCGAACTCAGTCGAAGCGAACAAGAAGTCCACTTGAGCGAGATCAACACTGAGGTTACCTGGAGAAGTAGACTTTACTATGTCAACTTTGAAGTCCTGCACTTCAGCGCTTTCTTGAGTCTCATCCCCGGTGTGGGCGGTGGCGCTTTCAATAACGGCTTTAGCAGGAGGAGGAGAATGAGAACTGGAACCAGCAATATCTATATCAGCCGAAACTAAAGGTAGAACTGGGTCGATTGAGATGGTCCTTCCTAAATGTTCTCCTTCTTTCGTTTCGGCTCTCTCTTTGGTAGTTTGCACCTTTCCCCTGGCGAGAGCGGCACATGCATCATCATCTAAACAGCGCCCCATTAAATCTACTTCGGCATATCCGGCTCCTCCAACATATCAAGTATGGCCTCCCACACTTTGGCCAAAGTGATTTCATATGCCGGTCCCAAAAACTTAAGGCTACCGCGCCCCAGAACGCTATGGATATAAAACTCGAATAGAGTGGAGCTAACTTCACCTTTAATTGCCGCATGAGATTCTTCGGCTGCAGCTTTGCCGGGAATAGCTTCATCACGCTCCTTCTCAACTTCAGAAAGTCAAGTTTTGAGCAGTTCAATCTCCACGTTCTGGGCGTTGGTTTTCTCTCGAAGTTGAGCAACATCAGCCCGGTAGTTTTCTATAGCTTGCTGCTGCGCTTCAAATTTGGCTTCAACATCTCTCCGCGCCGCATGAGCATCTCTTACTTGTTTTTGAAGCACTTCTTCTCTCTGAGAGTAGGAAGTGGAAGAAGTGGCGAGCTCTTCCTTAAGTTTTTCAACTTTTGCTTCAAGCTTCTTATTATAAGTGGCTATGCTCCTCATTTCCGCGTCATGCTGCTCAAGAGTTTCCTGCCATTCAGATTTTTCGTTTTCCATTGTTAGCATGGCCTCATGATTCGCGCGATTTACTCTCTGAAGCTTATCAACAAGCTTCTGCCAGCTAGACATTCCCTCGATATCAAGTTTCACAGCATCGAGATTGCGCAGCATAGCTTGCTTGTCAATCGGGACTAAATCAAGGTCAAAGCGCACTCCCTTCAAGTACCAATGCAGAAACTGACTTTGAAGAGTGGCCGGGCCTGGTCCAACTTGATATAGGGGCGTGCCAATAATTGTTTGAATATCATTACGAGTAAGGGCCGGAGACTGAGAAGGTACAGGAGCAGCGGGCCTTTCAGGAAGTTCGGACGTCGGCTTTTCGCCATGTTTGGCCCTTTTACTCGCATCTTCAGGGATGTGGCTTTTCCCTTTATCGTCACGGGATTTCCGTTTATGAGAATCATCTTCCCTTTGGGAAGAATCATGTCGCTCATCTCGTCTTTTATGGTGTTCTTCATAGGCGCGCCTTTCACGAGCCTCCCTCGCAGCCCTTTCTTCGTCAGTTTCCCAAGAAGCAGGAAGATACCTCCGGGAGTCATATGCACCGCGCTTCCCATAACGCTGAAAATCGTCGTAGTAGGAGCCACTTCTTCCCATTGGAGAATCTTAAAATGAAGAAAAGATAAACTCGGAAATCTTGAAAGCAAGAGAGTTGAATGCATATAAGTACTGAAAAGTCCTAAGTGTGTGTAACGTGCAAACTACGTGCATCGAATCACGAACCACTCCTGGGTTGGGAGGTGATGATGGATTTAACAGCCGATGTCGACTCTTGGGCTGATGGAGTTTGTTGCAGAACGGATGTTGCTTCGATTGCTAAATTTTCAATATAAGTCCAGGACCGACTTGAAAGACACAGCTGATTCTAAGCTAATATACGGAGACCCCTTCTTGTAGCCTCTCAAGTTGTACAGGTACCGAATTTCCCGGTTGGAAGGGGGACCCCCGTATTTTCTCTGGAAGATAATAAACAGACTCGCCAAGATGGCAAAGGAGTTGGGCTCAAGTTGGAAAGGGGCCACCTTCAAGTATGTGATGCAGCTGACGATCCAAGCGTTGGTCGGTGGAATGGCACTGCACATGCAGTGATACCTACTATAAGCAAAATATCCTTCAGGGGGGTTATACGTCATCACTCCTTTTCCTAGCAACATCATATGCGCTCTGTCAATCCCAAAGGATCTAGATATAACGTCAAGCTGTTCGTCTATGAGGGAGATGAAAGCAGTCAGGCGGTGAGTTCAAAAGCTGTTGAGGACCGTACCCATCTACTAATGATCTCGGGGATGGTCCATGTCGTTCTGGCTCTGACTGAACTGGGGGCACTATTGATGACCCCCCTTTGTCCTTGGATTTCTTCTTGTCAGAACGTGTTTCTTCTTTATGAGACATTATCTGCAACACGAAAAAACACATCGTTAGAACAAGGGATGTAGGCAAACAAGTACTTATGGCCTAGAATCTCATTCATAATTCAAAACATAAAAGCTCAATCGGTAGTTTGAGGCCAGAGTCCATTCGGCACTCGTACTCCCCAAGTGCATTCGGTAGTTCGGGACCAAGGTCCATTCGGCATTCGTACTCCCCAAGTGCATTCGGTAGTTCGGGGCCAAGGTCTATTCGGCACTCGTACTCCCCAAGTGCATTCGGTAGTTCGAGGCGAAAGCCCATTCGGCACTCATACTGCACGGACTCATTCGGTAGTTCAAGCATAAAGTTTATTCGGCAGAAGAAAACCTCACCTGGTCCGGCAGCCAAGTCTGGTTCGGTACATGATTGATTCGGCTATTTCAAACGATGAAGGACGATAGAGGCGTGAAGCCCATACTTATAGGCAAACGTAGGATGACCGGACCCACCGGTTTGGCAGTTGTGCCGAATGAGGGTGTCCAAGTTGAGGAAAACAAAGCGCGACATATGCCCCACTTTGGCGGGCAAATGTTGGGCGTGTTCTCACCCAGAAGACCGAACCAACTCGAACCAAAGCGAATGCTACCGACCAACCCACCCACCACCGAACCGGAGCCACCGGACCAAAAAACCACCGAACCAAAACCACTCCAAAGAACTACCGAACCAAAACCAGTCCAACCACCACCGGTCAAATGCTACTGAATCATGGAAAAGAAGGCACCACCGAACCAAGATAAGGGAGGCACCACCGAACCATGACTACTGGACCAGAACTCAACCCACCTACCACCGGTCCAATCAACGCTCCACCAACTACCGAACCAAAGCACTATCGAACCAACATTGCCAGGCCAGATCATGTCAGCCCAGGCCCACCAGCAGCTATATAAATCCAAGACCCCTACCCCTAGCCTCACTCTATAAATAGAGGGGTAGGAGTACAACAATGGCAGACAAGTTTGAGAGCTCAAGCACGGACAGATCTTTCAAACAACTTTCAGACGCTTGTAATCAAAGCTTTGTACTTGTAATCTGAACAGTGAAAAAGAATAACATATGAAGTGGACGTAGGCACATTCTGGCCGAACCACTATAAATCTGTGTGTCTTTTACAGTTTAGTCCCTGCTTTTTACATATTTGCATAAATCACCCAAATCACTAAGAACAACATAAAATCGACTAAATCATACGACTTAGAGGTGTTTGCCCATTTTTTGTGCAAGCAAATCGGATTTAAATCCAATTTAAATTCAAAATGTGAGTGTTTTAACCCACTCACAACTTCTAAGATTTCTAATGTTTGTAAAATTTATTTATGATGTGATTTAAAATTTATTTATAGCTGCTTGACATATATTTTATCATTAGCTCAGTTAATTTGCATTTATTAACTTATTTTTTAATTCATTATTGCATATAAACTGCCAGTTATATGGTTAATTAATATTCATTGCATTTAAACAGCCAGTTATATTGTTAATTAATTTTTCATTGCATTTAAGCTGCCAGTTATATTGTTAATAAATCATTCATTGAATTTAAACTGCCAGTTATATTGTTAATTAATTTTTCATTGCATTTAAACTGCCAGTTATATTGTTAATAAATTTTTCATTAAATTTAAATTGCCAATTAAACCGTTATTTAATTTATTATTGAATATAAACTGCTATTTAATACCTGTTGTTTATTATCTGTTCTATAGTGATGCTATTGTTTGAATTTGATGATGATTGTGATAAATGGGTGATGGTTGATATTGGATGAATGGATGCTGTATTTTATATTGTTATAAAATGCAAATTATGATGCATTTTCATTTCATTCGGGATTGCGGTTTGAAATGATATATAACCGTAATTTTTATTTTTAAATTGCGGATTGAAATGATAAATATCCGTATCACTTAACCATAGGATAGAAAATTTTATACAGACACCGCGGAATATATATAAAAATATTTTGAAATGATTTTCTACGGTTTTGTAAACAAATATATATGGTTTTACGTGATATTGATTTCAGATATTTGATAAAGGTTATTTTATATATAGTTAAATTCTTGGTTTTAAGCCATGTATAAAATTGCTTAAAGTATGAAGTAAGTTTAATAATAAAGTTGATTTTATTAAAATATATTATGGATAAGTATTTACTTGAATCATATTCTAATATAGAGTTTATATTGATTTTATAAATCTAAGTGAGAAGATAATTTTGAAATTGATTTGAGATTTATTTAATTAAGATCTTATTGAAATTTAGATTTGAAAAGAATAAGGTACTATAACTAAATTCGGGTTTAAATGATTTAAGTGAATATATTTAGCCTAAATAAATTGAGGAATATTCACTTATTGTATTTGAAGGTTTTATTTTGAAGGATACTGGATTTATTAAGTAAGTATTTTAAAACTAAATAATAGTGAATTGAATTTGGCATATATATATATATATATGTGTGTGTGTGTGTGTGTGTGTGTGTGTGTGTGTGTGTGTGTGTGTGTGAATTAAAATTTAGTTTCGAATAGTGGAATATTTAAAAATTTGAAATATATGGAAATTTAAATGGTTTATCTAGGAATTCAAATGTGCATTTGGAAATGATTTTAAAAAGCTAATTTACTTTATAAAGTAATTCATTATTAAACCATTTAAGTATTGAAAATTATGTTTCGAAGCTATGGGCTTTAGGTATATATATTTGAAAGTACTACGATTTTAGGAAAAAGATATTTGGAATAAAAATGATATCATATTGATTTGGGTTTTAAAATAGGAATAATATCATATTTATATAGTTTTGAAATGGATATTTTATTCCGATCTTAAAGTATAAACTGTTTTGAAAGACCGCGGTGTTATAATAACGTTTGGTTGTTGAAGAGACCGGGATCGGAAGTTGTCATACTCTCTGCCAACTCCTAAAACCACTTTAACAACCATGTACGCGGTGGAGATTCCAGAATGAAGTAGGATGGTGGCGGCGTTTCCTTTGAGGTAAATACGTGGACCCAACTCTCATGAGTTGGCATAAGGTGGCTAAAACAGGAGCGATTCTCGGGCCAATTGAAGTAGCACCTTTGATCGGACACATCCCTTCGATTTTATACTTTGACTTTTGGATTGATTCAGTGGCCACTTTTGATTTTCTTTTTGGGGGTGTGGCTCGAGGTGGGCGGTAGCTGCGGCTACGCGTTACCACCAGCCCGGATGCGTAATTGGTATATCTACCCTTGCATTGCCTGGTTGTGCCGTGTCACCTACCCTATCACGTCTTGTACGAGTTTGGTTTTCTCCCGTAGCCCGTGGAGTATTTAGGGTAGTCTCCCGATCTAGAGATGCGCTGATACTGGATGGACTACTGGGACTATTATGTGTTAAGGTGGAAAATGTAAAGCCTTAACGCTATTTAAAAGTAAGTTTATTTTAAAAATAGACATTATTATAATAGCGAAATATTAGTACATAGTAAACAGTTTAACGGGTCCTTAGGGGATGTAAATCCCGAGCATCTCTTGAGTTACTGCACTCATATTTACTTCTGTTGATTTATCTTACATAGATCTTTTAGTTCCGACTCGAGTGTTTTGTCTTTTCAATTCGCTCGGGTCAGTCCGAGCATTTCAGGATCGAAGACTTTATTTCTGGAGGACAAAGACGAGGATTTTATTATTATTATTATATATTATATGGTTCCACTAAACACTGTATTTCGCTGCATTAATATTTATTGGTATGTGAACTCTGATATTTTTTGTATAAAGAAGAATCAAATGTTTTGTAAACAGTTTTATGAACTGTATATTGATTATTATATTTTATCCTTCCGCTGTGAGATTCTGTTTCATTTTTTCCTTCTCTGTTTTTCTTATTTACCCCATAACAACCAGCCCATCCATATCGTTTGAATTGGCACGTGTGTCGATTTAAAACGTGCGAAAATTCAGGATGCTACATTACCACATAAGGTCTTCGAAATCCTAAAATGCTCAGGCTGACCCGAGCAAATTGAAAAGACAAAATGCTCGAGTCAGAACTAAAAGATCTTATGTAAGTTAAATCAATAGTAAATAATATGAGTGGAACGGAGTCAGAGATGTTTACAGGAGTTGACATCTCATATCCAGTGTCTTACGTGAATGCAGCAACTTAAGAGATGCTAGGGATTCACATCTCTTAAGGATCGTTAAACTATTTACTATGTAGTAATATTTTCCTATCATAATAATGTCTATAGTAAAATAAACTTACTTTTAAATAGCGTTAAGGAGTGACCCAATATTACTTAACACGTAATAGTGCCAATAGTCTATACAGTACCGTAATACCTCCTGATCGGGAAGCTACCAAAGGATACTCCATAGGTACGACACAAGTCAAATTCATACAAGGCGCGCTAGGATAGGTGACACGGCACAACTAGGCAATGCCAGGGTAGATATACCAATTACGCTTCCGAGTCGGTGGTAACGCGTAGCAGCTACCAATGCCCACCTCGAGCCACACCTCCTGGCCACCGAATCAATCCAAAGTAAGAGTATAATATCGAAGGGATGTGTCCGATACAAGGGGCTACCTTCTTAACCCGTCAATCGCTCCTGTTTTAGACACCTTGTGCCATCTCACGGGAGTGGGGTCCACGTATTTACCATAGAGGAAGCGCCACCACCCTCCTACTTCAATCTGGAGTCTCCACCGCATACACGGTTGTCAAAGTGGTTTTTGGTATCGACAGAGAGTATGCCCATATCCGATCCCGGTCTCTTGTCAACCAATCGTTATTATAACACCGTGGTCATTTCAAAATAATTTATACTTTTAAAACCAGAATAAAATATCCATTTCAAAACCATAGAAATACGATATAATTTCGTTTTAAAGACCAAATCAATATGATATCGTTTTAATAAAACCCAAATCAAGATAATATCACTTTTATTTCTAATATATCCTTTTAATAAAATTACAGCACTTTCTAATCATAAACCTTGAAACCCATAACTTTGAAACATAACTTCCAATACTTAAATGGTTCAAATATTAAATTTCTTTATAAAATAAAATAGCTTCTTTAATTTCACAAATCAATTCCAAAAACAGATTTGAACCCCCAAATAAACCATTTCAATTTTCATATATATCAAAGCTTTTAATATTCCACCATTTCAAAACTATTTCTTTGATAATTCCATATATATCAAATTTAATTACTATTATTTAGATTTGAATGTTAACTAAATAAATCCAATATAATTTAAGTAAAACTTTTAAACTTCAATTAACTAGATATTCTTTCAACTTATTTAACTTGATATATTCATTTAAATCAACTTGATATTTATTTAAATCAATCTAAACAAAAATCAAGTTATAAAAATCATACCCTTTAAAATTCTAAATTCTATTAAATTCCAAATAAATTACATATTCATCTTCCAACCTTATTCTCATTTAAGTCATTACAAACTCCAGAAATTAAATTTAAATAAATGCTTAATCATATTTTATCTTAATAAAATCAAGCTTAATTATTAACTTCTTTTATACTTCAAATCAATTTTGTACATAGCTTAAAACCCAAAATTTAACTATATATAAGATAAGATTTGTAAAATATCCAAATCACTATCTCATAAAACCATATATTTCTTTACAAAACCATAGAATATCATTTCAAAATATTTTTAT
The DNA here is from genome assembly GCA_030765085.1 of Allium cepa. Lineage (NCBI taxonomy): Eukaryota > Viridiplantae > Streptophyta > Magnoliopsida > Asparagales > Amaryllidaceae > Allium > Allium cepa. Next base: position 722,926,244 of record CM060937.1, on the reverse strand, counting down.
ATATAGACCACGGTGTCTATATATAATTTTCTATCCTATGGTCAAGTGATAAAGATATTTAGCATTTCAATCCATAATTTAAAATAAAAATACGGTTATATATCATTTAAAATCGCAATCTCGAATGAAATAAAGTGCATAACAAATTTACACTTTAAAACAATATAAAATACAACATCCATCCATCCAATATCAATGATCAACCATTTATTACAATCATCACCCAATTTAAACAATAACATCAATATAGAGCACGTAATAAATAACAGGAAATTACTGATTGTCTATATTCAATAATAAATTAAAAAATCTATCTAACTGGCAGTTTATATGCAATAATAAATTAAATAACAATTTAATTCAATAAATTCAATTTTAACTGGACTGATGATAAAAATATACCAATAGCAATAAATAAATTTCTAATCACATCAGAAATAAATTTAACACACATAAGAAATTTTAGAAATTGTAAGTGGGTTAAAACACTCACCATTTGAATTTAATTTGAATTTAAATTCAATTTAAACCCAAAAATTTGACAGTCTCAGAATTCATCCGAACTAGCGCTAAAATTTTCGGAATTTCTATACGATCCTAACAAATAAATCGCACGTGAATTGACGTTCGTACATAAAAGTTATTACATTAAAACGAGTTGAAAATCAAAAGTAAAATAAAACAAAATAAAATAAGAGAATACACAATCAGTTCCACGTGGCCCACATCACTTATCTCCTATACAGACATGCTCTCCATGCAGCTCCATCCTCCAGAACTCTAGGTCACGCAAGCATTAAGCTACAGCCGCCCAATTCGATCGCGCCTCTTCCCACGCACACACCTCCGTGGCCTCGACATCCGCTGCCTAGAGTTCGCCGTCGACCATCACGGCCATCCTCCTGACCCCGAACGACACCAAACACCCAAGCCCCCATCGATTTTCTATGACCTAATTAAATAAAATTGCACAATCTACTCATCGAATCGCAGAACAAACACCACCGATGCACTCCCCATCGTCCACTCTACAATACACTAAAAAGGTATGACTATCCGACAATGTTCATCGACGCGCGATGAACGGCCGTGAATGTTTCTTCGATTTCAAACAAAAGGTGATTCAAAACGAAAAACGAACTGCAGATCTGAGATGCGTACATCGAGAGCTTCGATATATAGTTTTTCTGAATTTTTTTTGGGAAGTTTGAAATTTCACTTTGATTTTTAAATTGCAATTGGATTTGGAATTGTCTGCTGTTAACGTAAAAAGTCGGACGCTAACACCCCGGTGCAAATAGTGACTTGAATGAAAGCACCACCCGTTAACACGGGAAACAGAGAAAGCAGTAATTCACTGAAAAAGCAGTAAGAGACACAGAGTTTATAATGATTCGGCTTATGATCAAGCCTACGTCCACTTCAATCCTTCTTTATTGCTAATATGATTGCAATCCTTTACAATTTCCTTCAATTACAATTCACTTCAAAAGACAAGTAGCTAGAAAAACTACGATGCAAGAGAATTCTCCAAATTCATGGTTGAATACGTTGAATCCCAGCTTGAAGTTGATTGAAGCGTCTTGTGAGTTTCAAATGTTGAAGTAAGGCTTAGTTTGAAGATGGCAGAGTCTAGATGCTTTGAAGAAAATGACCGGAAAAATAAAGTCCCCCTTATGTTGGAGCCCATGCCGTATTTATAGAGGAACTTCCATGTCAAGTTGCAAGTAGTGACCGACCTAACGTAAGACGTGGATCGTGACCGACCCAAGACAAGTCGTAAGTCGCGTTCTATCTCTTAAGAACGGCTCACGCCATAACTGGGATAAGCATGTTCTTCTGAGTACAAGTCCTAAGTTGTGGGCGAGTTAACAGGCCCTGGTTCAAGTAACGCTATACTGGGTTTCCCTTTGTTTGCCTAGGTCGTGAGCGACCTAACATAGCTCGTAAGTCGGTCGCGACTTAATTGAAGTTGTCTTGAGCCTTTCCTGTCTTGAGTCGTTAGGTCGGCAGTCCCTTGAGTCATTAGGTCGGGCTATCAGCTAAGTCGCTAAGCCGTTATACTCTTAAGTCGTTAGGTCGGGCTATCAACTAAGTCGCTAAGCCGTTATACTCTTAAGCCGTTAGGTCGGGCTATATGTTAAGTCGCTAAGCCGTTAAGCCCTTAAGTCGTTAGGTCGGGATATATGCTAAGCCGTTAAGCCCTTAAGTCCGTAGTCCTTCTTAAGTCGGTATGTCATTAAGCCCGCTTCATGTGTTTAGTCGCCAATTCCTTTGTGTCACTAAGTCGCTGTCCATAGGAGTTAACATTTGCCCCTCGAAGTACACGCCTAGGTCGTAGGTATTGTGCTTCGATCTAGTCCCTAAGTCGTGGGCGACTCAAGAAGTTTGTTAACTCGCACGTCCATCCATCTTCTCCTCTATCTCCTATATAAGCCGTTAAGTCGCTTCTTCCTCTTTACCTTACTGCTTATCACCTTACCGCCATTGCTGCATCTGAGCTTAAAAGTTAACACGAAATCCTCCCCTTTGCATCCTTGATCGCTATTTCAACAATAAATTTAGGTAATTCCGATCATTGATCCATTGTGTTTGTCACTGGCTCCTCCATAACCATTTCAATACGGTTTTTGTTTCCACGTTGTGAGATTACACCCCAATTCGTCCTCTGACCACTGTCAACCGTTGACAACTGCCCTAAAAAATAAGAATCGTCTTAGGATCTTATGGAATTATTTGGCAAGTGTTTGAATTCACGTAATTAGCAATGGTTTCTGGAAATTTAGAGGAGGCGAAGAGGTACTCGGTTACCGGGTTAGTGGATTTTGGGTTTAAACGTTTGATCAATGGGCTTCTGTTGATGGAGAGGCCAACGGGTTAAGTGGTTAAGAGGATGAGGAGTTTCTGATTTGATGGGGGGTTTGTTGATTGGGTGAAGTGAGACACCAACTTGGACACGACCCAGCAATTTTGGACGACCTATAACCCTTTGCGACTTAACAAGATACGACATAAGCTTCGAATTGCGGCCGACTTAACTTTTGACCGACTTAAATAGTTGCGACATAAACCTTGAGTCGCGGCCGACTTAACTTTTGACCGACTTAATTAGTTGCGACATAAGTCTTGAGTCGCGGCTTACTTAACCTTTGACCGACTTAATTAGTTGCGACATAAGTCTTGAGTCGCGGCTTAGCTAGGATGATTTAAAGAACCAACGTCTTAACTTAACTTGCAGGAAATCTTTTAGGTCGTGCACAACTTAGGACTTGGAGAACTTTTGGACTGCGACTACATGGTTGAACAAAACTTGCAAACTTCGAGATATTGATATAACTTGATTGTACTCCCAACTCAAACTTTGAACTGCCGAAATAACTTGCATGACTTTGCTATGCTTTCCTAACAGGTTATACCAAATTTGATGCTGACAACCTGTTAAATACAACATTTGCAGAAAACTAGGGCGAATATACTGCCACTGATTGCCCACATCAAATGACAGATTAGTCGATAAAGGATAATTAACTTAAAGAAATTGTATGAAATGCTATGAATCAACAAACTCAAGTGAAGCATTAAAACAACGATAACCAACTAAAGTTGATTCGTTTGCGTTAATATTGCACTTGTATTTGAACTTAAAGCGACAAGTCTTGAAATATTGCAATTGACACATGTTTAATTTCAATTATATTTGCTTGTTGCTTTGCTAGTTTTACACAGCACTTCACACATTTAGGAAACGCGTACCTTCATGTTTGAATATCCAGTTGTTTATGTAGATTGGCTTCACATCAAGAAGAAGTGGTAGCCCAAGCTGGAGAGATCTTTCAGACAGCTATTCCCGTAGTGAATCCTCCAGAAAGAACTCCGACTACCTTAACCCAGAGAGCATTTAACCAGCTGCGCATTCAATTTGGCCTTGCTGAGAGTGATGCTCTACTTCGCGGGCCGAATGATACTGCCGACAGTCCACCTCATGGTTTTGTTGCAGTCAATCGCCAGATGTGTCTAAGTGGATCAATTCCTCCTTTCAATGACTTTCTTCAACAACTCCTACTTCGATTGAATATCTCTCCGTTCCAATTGCACCCCAATGGCTATGCCATCTTAATGGGGTTGTGTGTTTTATTCAGGAGAACTCTGGATCGACTGCCACGTCTCGAGGAAATTCGCTGCTTATGTTCATTTAAAAAAACTAAAGATCACCCCTCCATTACTGTTGTAAGAAGCGCTAGGAATCGCAAACTCATTACCGATCTTTCCGAAAGCGCACATGGCTTTTTGAATCAGTTTTTCTTTGTTCGCTTCCCTCCAGGATTTTATGCTATCTGGAGAGTAGGAAGTAAGATTACCTGCTTCTATTTTTTCCATTCCTGAGCTTTTCGGGACCTGAGTTGTTAAGTGCTAATTTAACTCTTCCCTTTTTTCAGAACTTCCTCCCCCCTCTAGATATCCAGGCCACAAGGAAATTTTTGAAAGACTGAATGTCGTGGCTGCTGAGGAAATGAGTATAAAATTTCTGTTGAAGGATGAGTTTCTACATCAGTTTGGACTCCTACATTCTTCCCGCTCTACACAACCTCACGAAGTCCCTGATTCCCCAGCCAAGGCATTAGATGCCCCAGTTTCTATTGACGAACTCGTACCGAAGGAACTTACAACTGAAGCTTCGTTGGTAAAATGTTCTACTCCAACTGACATTGCGGGACCATCCTAGAAACCTGCCCTTGCCCCGGTTATCGAAGAAGAAGAAGATCTTCAACAAGCCGGGAAGACTACTGATAAAGGAGTTGAGGTGAAGAGCCCTGTCGAACACAGTGGTAATGACACTTTCGAAGGGTTGAGCAACTTTATAGTTACATCTCAAGAACTCTTTAAAGATGATCTTTCCGCTGCTAAAATTGTATCTCCAGTGGTTGAAGCGACATCTGTTCTTCAATAGACTCCTCCGGCTCAATAATCGATATTGGCTATAAAATCTATCACCACCCCCCAACTGAGGAGCGGTTCGTAGTCCGGCGAGTGTAGTTTGCACACACCACACACACCTAGGATTTATTGGCACTAATACGCACTTAACTCCTTACAATTTGAAGATCCTCAAGTTATGTTTCTTTTTCAATGTCAGGTTCTTCAATGGGGCAAAGTGGCTCGTATTATGATGACTTCAAGAAGTATGGAAGGCGCAGTCAATATGATTACAGGCGCTATCTTCCTCCTCATAGGGAAACTGATGAGGAGAGGGCTGCTCGAAAAGCTCATGAAAAGCGTGCCTACAAAGAACGCCATGAAAGACGGGACGAGCGACACGATTCTTCCCAGAGGGAAAATGATTCTCATAAACGGAAGTCCCGTGACGACAAGGGGAAAAGTCCGATTGCCGAAGATGTGAGTAAAAGAGCCAAACATGGTGAAAAACCAACATCCGAGACAACTGAACAACCTGCTGCTCCTGTACTGCCTCAATCTCCTGCCCTGGCACGTACTGATACCCAAACAATCATTGGAAGGCCCCCATATCGAGTTGGCCCGGGCCCGGCTACTCTTCAGAGCCGATTCCCGAACTGGTGCCTGAAAGGAGTGCGCTTTGATCTTGACCTTGTCCCGATTGATAAGCCGGTTATGCTGCACAACCTTGATGCTGTCAAACTTGATATCGAAAGAATGTCAGGTTGGCAAAAGCTCGTCGATGAGCTCCAAAGGGTAAATCGTGCGAATCTTGAAGCCATATTAACAATGGAGAAAGACAAATCTGAATGGCAGAAGATCCTTGAGCAACATGATGCGGAAATGAGAAGCATTGCTACTTATAATGAAAAGCTTGTAGCGGAAGTTGAAAAACTCAAAGAAGAGCTTGCCACTTCCTCCACTTCCTATTCGCAAAGGGAGCAAGTGCTTCAACAACAGGTGCGAGATGCTCATGCCACTCAAAGAGATGCCGAAGATAGGCCTGATGTGCAAAAAAGAATTAATGACGGCCGTATTGCTGACATCGCAGAGTTGCGAAAGAAGACTAGCTCCAAGGACGTGGAGATCGAAATGCTAAAACTTCGACTCTCTAAAGCTGAAAGAGAGTGCGATGAGGCTGTTGTTGGTAAAATCGCAGCTGAAGAGTCTCACGAAGCAACGAAGGCCAATATCAGCTCAACATTGTTTGACTTTTACTTTCATAGCGTCCTGGGGCGTGGTAGTCTCTCCTTTCTAGGCCCCAAATATGAAACAACTCTGGCCGAAGTGTGGGAGGCCATACTTGACATGTTTGGCAGTGCTGGCTATACTGAGGCGGATTTAGAGGCATATTATCTTGATAACGACGCCCGCGCCACTCTTGCCAGAGGAAAGGAGCAGCTAGTCGAAGAGAGAGCCAGAATGACCGAAGGGGAACATGTAGGAAAGGCAACTTTAACCGACCCAGTTCAACCTTCAACTTAAGCCGATATCGACATTATTGGCTCCGGTTCCCATTCTCCGCCTCCTACTAAAGCCATCACTGAAGGTGAAACTTCTCACAATGGAGATGATAGTCAAGAGAGTGGTGACGCACGGGGCTTTGAAGTTGACATAGTAAAGCCTGCTTCGCCAGGTAACCTTACTGTTGATCTTGCTCAAGTGGACTGCTCGTTCGCTTCACATGAGTTTGATGAACTTCTTGATTATTTTTTAAATCTCGACACGCCACTAACTCCTCTCTTTTCGAGAGATACTGACTTTAACTTCTTTTCTTCTGTAGAGAAAGTACCGAGCATTGTTCAGACTTCACCTCCTACAGTTATTCCTCCCCCGTCTCTTTAGGTCACTCCTCCTTCTGCCTCTCAACCAGGGTCACAAGAGGATAAAATAGAAGCTCTCCAAGACTTGGACGATCCCATTGCTTTACAAGAACATAGGGGAGAAGAAACTGAAGAGGGCAAAAAGACTCCGGAACCAACTGGTTCTGAGGATACGCCGTTAGCCATACTTTTTACTCCAGGAAGCGAGTCTTCTTCTAAGAAAAGGGGGAAAAGTGGAGTCTCAAAGAAGAAGAAAGCTTCAGTTGGCGAGGAAAAAGCAGAAACAAGTCCAATTGTCCCCCTTTCTCCTTCTTCCCCTACACTTTCAAGCCGGCGCAAGAAGTTGGTTATCCGACCAGGTGCAGGCTCAAAAGGTGGAGGGAAGAAGAAATGATGGCTTTTGGTCCTGTGCTTTTTATCTCGCTCTTTGCTTTTTTCTTGTATATAAGTTTGTGTTGACTGGAGATTGTGCGGGTACCAGTCCCCGCCTTCTTTTACTTTGAAACCTGCATATGTATAAAATTCTCATAGTACGGAATAAAATGGTTCTTTTACTTGTACAAATTTCTGTCTGTATTTTGAGAACACATTTATTTTCCATTTTAATGTAAGTTTCTTTATCTTCATTATGTGAAGCTGTGGTAAACCTATGGTGTGTTGCCTGAGCATTGTTTTTATTTTTGCGATAACTATATTGTATTGCCCCCATACCATGGTTTATTGCAATTACTTTCACATTGGCAAAGTTTCGGAGAACAACTCTTCTGTTTCGAGAAGACTTGTATTCTTCCTTTAGAGAACAACCCTTCGATTTGAAGGAGGTTTGCTTTTGTACTTTATAGGATAATATTTCCGTTGCAAGGAAATATTTTTTCCAATTCAGTAGAATGCACTTCATGTTGGAGGAGTTTTCTCTTTCTCTCTTTTTTTTTGTTGCAAAGTTTTTTTTTACACTCCACTTTTCTTTGAAAAAGGTCACTTTTGCTTTGGCAAGTGAATTTCACTTCATGGTGCAGTGGGCCTTTCGAAAAAAAGGGTTTCAACCTGCTTGAGCCTCTGAAGAGAGTTTTTTGATTGTGCCTCTAGGAAGAGGTCTTTTTGATTGATTGTGCCTTTGGGAAGAGGTTTTTTTGTTTCTGCCTCTTGGGAGAGGCTTTTATCTTTTCCCTGTTCGCTGGGAAGCGTGCTCCGAAGAGGGCTTTTCACATTTTGACTCGTGTGAAGTTTTATTTCAAATCACGGTGAAATGTGTGCCTCTGAGTAGGGCTTTTGCCTGGAAGTTTGGAGCTTCTTTCTCTTAGTTGGATGGATTCACGGGGCTGTGCCACCGATCAATCTGCAACTTTATGTCGAGAGAGAACTCTCTTTTTCTAACGAGGCCCGCTCGAGGTCTTTTAGCATTTCAACAATGGTGAAATGGGCCTCCGAAGAGGGCTTTCCACATTCCAGCGCTTGTGAAGTTTTATTTCAAATCTCGGTGGAATGCGTGCCTCTGGGTCTACCTGGAAGTTTCTTCCTCATGGTTGGCCGGATTCACAGGGCGGACACAAGTTACTTGGACGCTTGTTTACACAGATTGTCTCAACTAGTGAACAAGCTCCTTGCCTTCCACTTGGGAAGGTGCCTCCGATCATCATATGGATTCATGGGGTGGACGCAAGTTACTTGGACGCTGGTCTGCGCAAACTGTCTCAGCTAGTAAACAAGTGCCTTTCCTTCCAGTCGGGAAGGTGCTCCCGGTCATTCCATACCAATCTTTTTTGTTGAGAAAGTCTTCTGGCATGCCCCGTTTGAGGTCTTTATCCTCCGAAGAGTTGTGCCTTCGAAGAGGGCTTGTGCCTCCGAAGAGATCTTTTGCTGTTTGATGCTTGCTCGCCCATGTCTCTTTGCCATCTATTAAAGTCGGCGATCCCCGTTATCTTTTCCGAATATCATCCCCTTTTAGTTGCCAACAATTTTCCTTATCCAAAGAAATGTACTTCGTAGTTAAGCAAGTTGGAGGTGGTGGACATTGGCTATTTAACTGGATGCTCGTTTGTACAAACATTCACAGTTAGTTAGAAATGGTCCACTTCCAACCACATCGCTAACTTTTGTTCGAAGCACTTCTTTCGTAAGATTTGAGTATGGAAATTTTGGATGGTTTAGCGTTTGCTTGCTGGGTGATGTCGGAGATCGCTTGGTCTTGTGATGGGTAAGCTTTGTTTTTATGGCCTGCATTATTAAATCGACATTTTAGCAACACAATTAAGGTATTTTATGTGTCAAAATAAAACAAAGCAGTTTTTAACGGTAAAGAACACAAGATTTATAGTGGTTAGTCCAAGGACTGGGCCTACATCCACTTTATAGCTCTTATTATTCACTTGCACTGACTTTACAACGACTTTCATTATAAGAATCATACATTCATCATTCTTTTACAATATTTCATTAAAGCCTTTAAGTAAAATATGGGCGCAAATGATTGATGTTCCAAGCTCTTGGAATTGGGTCTCCTTCGACAGTTACAAGTTTGAATGTGCCATCGAGAAGTTTTTGGCCTATAACATACGGCCCTTCCCAGTTTGGTCCAAGCACGCCTATAGGTGTCATAATCCTTTTTAAGATTAGATCCCCCACTTCAAAGCTGCGCCGACGAACTTTGGAATTGAAGTGCCTGGCTATTCTTTGCTGGTGAGCTGCAGTTCTGAGTTCAGTCTCTTCCCTTTTCTCATTAAGGAAGTCAAGGGCTTCAAGCTGCAGCTTTACATTTTCGGCTTGATTGAAATGGATTCTTCTATGTGAAGGGACCTCTATTTCTACCGGAATCATTGCCTCTGATCCATATTCCAATGAAAATGGAGTGTGCCCCGTCGCAGTTTTACGCGTAGTTCTATATGCCCATAGTGCTAGCGGAAGTTTATCGACCCAACCACCTTTTTCTTTTTCCAGCTGTTTTTTGATGGTTGATTTGTTTATTTTGTTTACTGCTTCCACTTTCCCGTTTGCCTGAGGATGAGCCACTGCTGAGAAACTATTCTGGATCTTGAATCTTTTGCAAAAATCTTGGAACTCTTCACTTTCAAATTGAGTTCCATTGTCCGTGATTATCTTTTGAGGCACTCCATACCTGCATATGATATTCTTAGTTACAAAGTTTATCATTTTCTTTGAGGTAATAGTAGCTAAAGGTTCAGATTCTGCCCATTTAGTAAAATAATCCACAACATCAATAGCATATCTGATTTCGGATTTCGCAGTTGGCAAAGGCCCGATGAGATCAATTCCCCAGATAGCAAATGGCCACGGACTGACCATCTTTGTTATTTCAGTGGAAGGTGCTCTTGGGATTTTAACAAATCTCTGGCATTTTTCGCACTTTCGGGAGTAGTCTGCAGCATCTCGGTTAATATTCGACCAAAAGTATCCATAACGGAGAATTTTCTTTGCTAAAGTTTGACCACCTGTATGATCTCCACATTCCCCTCCATGTACCTCAGCAAGAATTGTCTTAGCTTCTTCTTCAGTCACACATCGGAGTAATGGCATTGAAAATCCTCGTCGGAATAATCGGCCATCTTGAATTATGTACCTTGAAGCCTTTCTTAACAGTTTTTGACGTTCTTCTGAACTTTCTGGTGCAGATCCATTAAGCAAATAATCCTTTATCGGAGTCATCCATGATTCCTGTTCTTGAGATATGGTCATGATCCAGTCTATATCCATTTCATCAATGCTTGGAGTTGATATGACTTCCACAGCAACTAATCCTAATAATTGAGCTTCACCAGTACTTGCATACTTCGCGAGGGAATCTGCCTTAATGTTTTCTTCCCGAGGTATATGGTTTAATGTATAATGGTCCAGGTCCTCGAGAAGCTCCCAGGCTCTTAACAAGTAGGCGGGCAGATTTCCCCTTTGGTTTGAAACTCTTTCTTGACTTGACCCACGATAAGCTGTGAATCACTGAAGATCTGCAATTCCCTGACATTCAATTCTTTAGCAATTCTCAAACCGGCAATAAGAGCTTCATACTCTGCTTCATTGTTCGTCGAAGGGAATTCCAATCTTAAAGCATAACATAGTGACCGTCCTTCAGGGGTTTCAAGCACAACCCCGGCCTCGGAACAATAGTTGTTTCTTGCGCCATCGACATACAATTTCCACCGGATTGAAGGATTATCGGTCACTACTTCCTAACTATCACCTTTATCAATACATTCTGCAATGAAGTCTGCCAAAGCTTGTCCATTGATTGCTCTCCGGGGATGATAAGTAATGTGACGCAGCGGATAATAACAAATCGATATAGATCGATGAAAGTAGCAAACGGTGGATTGAAGATACTGAAATGCCCAAATTCGTTAATCATAAAGATACCGAATTCTAGCTATCTTCGACACGTTGATCTCGCACGATACCGTGAAAGAAGATCTTCAATTCTTCAAGCGTTGATCAAGCACACTTGATTCCACGAATTGGCTTCAACAATCGTTGATTCGAGCGCACTCGAATAACCAAAGTGGAGATAGGAGATTACACTCAACTACCAATTTAAGATGAAAGCACACGGCAATCAAATAATAATTTTATTCAAAAATCAACAACCAAAAAGTTACAACACACTCGCTATCTATAGTAGTTTCACTCCCTGACCCTTAAGTCGTATACGACTTATGACTTATCATAACAGCGGCTCAACGAGTTACTACTCAACATCAACAAACGACTTAAAGACGCACGACCCACGACTCACAACACACTTAAGTCGTATGCGACTTATACAACAACGAATCAACAGATTACATCTCCACACACACACATGACCGACTTAATTACATGTTGACTTACGACTTATCACAAGCGACTCAACACAAGACGTATACGTAGCGACTTACGACTTAGCGACTTACGACTCACCTATGGAGCGACTCAAATCAGCAGTGTCAAGTGTTGCCTATTCCTTCAGCCGTATTTTCTTAGGTCGTTGCTGGCCTAGGTCTTATTTCTTAGGTCGTTGCCGACCTAAAACCCTCTGATCGACCTAAACCTGAAGCTTCCTCCCGCGACCTTAGGTCTTCCTCCCCTGCTTGACTCGTGAACGACTTAAGACCTTAAACCGAAGCTTCCTTAACTCGAGAACGACCCAAGTCTTCCTCCTTAAGCCGTGTACGACTTATCCCCTGAGCTGCATCATCCTCCCATGGTTGAGAAAAATTCATCCTCGAATTTTTAAATTCTTCCACATCATATTATTCGTCTCCATAATATGGTACAAGATGCTTAACATTGAACACGTCAGAAGTGTACACATCCTCCGGCAGCTTTAACTTATAAGAATTTTCATTAATCCGTTTCACAATTTCTACAGGGCCAATTTTTCTGGCTTTCAACTTGTTATAAGCGCCTACTGGAAAACGATCCTTGGTTAACACAGCGTAAACCAAATCACCTTCGTTAAATTCAACACATCGTCGCTTCAAATCTGCAGTTCGCTTATACTTCTCATTTGCTTTCTCCAATCGCTCCTGAACGATTTTATGACATTCAATCAACTCATCAACAAAGTCTACAGCTCGTTTAACCGTCCCCTTCGGTTGTGGCATTATTGCTAAATCCAACGGTCCCCTTGGCAAACTTGAATATACAATCTGAAATGGACTGTAACCTGTGCTTCTATTAACCGCATGATTATGTGCAAACTCTGCTTGACATAACTTCATGTCCCAACTTCTCAGATTATCTTTCACAAGACATCGTAACAAATTTCCCAATGATCTATTAACAACTACTGTCTGTCCATCTGTTTGCGGATGATAAGCGCTACTAAAGTTCAACTTCGTTCCCACCATCTTACACAAACTTAACCAAAAGTCACTCAGGAAACGAGTATCCCTATCCGACACAATAGATTCTGGCAATCCATGAAGTCGATAGATCTCCTTGAAAAATAACTGAGCGACATGAACAGCATCCGCCGTCTTCTTACACGCAATAAAATGTACCATCTTCGAGAAGCGATCCACCACAACATATATAGAGTCATTCCCCCTTTGAGTTCTCGGCAATCCCAACACGAAATCCATGCTAATGTCTACCCATGGTTTTGTAGGAACAAGTAATGGCATATACAATCTCGCATTTGTAGATGTCCCTTTCGAAACCTAACAAACATGACATCTACGCACAAACCTTTCAAATTCCCTTCTCATTGACGACCAATAATAAGACTGAGAAATTAACTGCAAAGTACGATCTCTACTCACATGGCCTTCTTCATGCAACTCTTTCACAATTTTCATTCTCAAACTGTAATCTGGTACACATAATTTATTCCCTTGAGCAAGAATCCATCTATCAACACAAATTCATCAGTACTCCCATCCATGACTTTCTCAACAAATTTCATAAAGTAAGGATCTTCTTCAACCAATTCTGGCAATAGCTCAAATCCTGTCACTTCAACCTTCATTGTTATCAACAAATGATTCCTCCTACTCAAAGCATCAGCCACACGATTCGTCACCCTCGACTTATGTTTCACGACAAAAGTAAACTATTGTAGATACGCGACCCATAAAGCGTGCCTAGCTGAAATTTTGTCCTGCCCTTACAAATGCTTCAAAGCTTCATGATCCGTATAGAGAACAAACTCCTTCTGAAAAAGATAATGTCTCCAATGCTTCACTGCTTGAACAATTGCGTAAAACTCAACATCATAAGTGCTATATCTCAACTTAGCTCCAGATAACGTCTCACTGAAATAAGCAACTGTTCTTCCTTTCTGACTCAAAACTCCACCAACCCCAACCTTCGATGCATCGGTATGCAATTCAAACAACAACTGAAAATCTGGTAAAACAAGAATTGGTGCTGTCGTCAATAGTGTCTTGATCTTCTCAAAAGCAACCCCTGCTTCCTCTAACCACTCAAACTTCTTTCCTTTCATGTAATCGGTTACTGGTGCCATTACACTGCTAAAATGTTGAATGAAACTTCAATAAAAGGATACCAACCCATGAAAACTTCTCACTTCAGTAATGGTCTTGGGTTTTTGCCAACTCCTGACAGCCTTTACTTTACTTTCATCCACTTGAATTCCTTCTTTCGATAGAATGTATCCCAGAAACAAAACACTGTCCGTCATAAACACACACTTCTTTGTTGCAGCATAAAATTTCTCCTGTCGTAGAATCAACAGTACTTCACGCAACTACTGGACATGCTTTTCCATACTCCCACTGTAGATCAAAATATCATCAAAGTAAACAACCACGAATTTTCCAATGTATGGTCTGAAAATCTGGTTCATCACCCTCATAAAAGTACTTGGTGCATTTGATAAACCAAACGGCATAACCAACCACTCGTATAGACCTTCCCTAGTTTTAAAAGCCGTCTTCCATTCATCGCCTGGTCTAATGCGAATCTGATGGTATCCACTCTTCAAGTCAATCTTTGAAAACACAACAGCCCCACTCAACTGATCTATCAAATCATCAAACCTCGGCATAGGAAACCTGTATCTCACAATGATCTTGTTTAGAGCCCGACTATCCGTACACATTCTCCACGAACCATCCTTCTTTGGCGCCAATAAGGCTGGCACTGCACAAGGACTCAAACTCTCTTGAACACGAAACTGTTCTAACAACACCTCCACCTGCCTTCTCAGTTCCTCATGCTCCTTAGGACTCATCATATAATGTGGCCTGTGTGGTAATACTGCCCTTGGCACAAGATCAATCTGATGTTGAATATCCCGCAACGGTGGTAACTCCGTTGGCAATTCTTCAGGAAAGACATCTCTGAATTCTTCCAATACCTGTTTTACTTCCTCTGGAACTTCTACAGATTCAGTGGCTTCATGTCCAATCAACAAAAATACCTCTGGACTCTCTTCTACTTCTTCATTAAATTCCTTCAAAGACAATAAAGTCTTCAGCTCCTCAATCTCTTCTGACTTGCTTTCTTCTTGCTGTCTCTTCTTTGGAACCAAAATGATTTTAACGCCTTCAAACATAAAACTGTAGCTATTGGTCCGACCGTCATGCTGTACTGCTCGATCATACTGCCATGGTCTTCCCAGAAGTAAATAACAAACATCCATTTCCATAACATCACACCAAATCTCGTCTTTATACTTCTTCCCAATAGAAATGGAACTCGAACTCGCCTGTCCACCTTCACCTCTCCTCCTTTTCTAAGCCACGCTAACTTGTAAGGATTTGGATGCTTCTCCGTTTTCAGCTTCAATTTTCTCACAGCTTCGGTAGAAATAATATTGTCACAACTTCCTGCATCAATCACAAATTTACAAACCTTCCCCAGAATAGTGCACGTTGACTAAAAGATGTTACTCCTCAACCAACTAGCTTCTTCTTCTTGCTTAGGTATTAAACAAGACCTCCTCATCATTAGGTTACATCCTTCATCTCCTGACGCAACATCCTGTTCATCCTCCTCAACTGGACTAGGATAACCTTCACCAACATCCTCACCTTCAACTTCAGCAATCATAGTTCATTTCTTCGGCTTCGGACATTCATTACTCATGTGACCCACTTCTTGGCAATTGTAACACTTGAAACTGTTGTTGACCTTCGTCTTCGCAACTTCATTCACCACTGGTTACTGATAGATTTAGGAACATTAGAGCTTCCACTAACACCCTTCACTTGATTGTTGGAATTAGTAAACACACCTCCTCCATGCCTTCCCTGCTTCTCCCAAGCCAACGCTTTCTGATGTGCTTCTGCTACAGATTTAGGATCAAGCATATTCACCATATCCTGTATCTACATCCGCAACCCTCCAACAAATCTAGCAGTCAGCTGTTCCTCTGTCTCCATAATGTCATTTCGAGCAATGAGTTGACAAAATTCATCAGCATAATCATTAACAGTCTTCGTCCCTTGCCTCAAGTTCTGCAACCTCTGATACATGAGTGATTGATAATTGTAAGGTAAGAATGTAGCTTTCATCATCTTCTTCATCTTTTCCCATGTTTCAATCTTCGACTTCTCCATCCGTTCTCGTGTAAGTTTGGTTTGCTGCCACCATGCCAAAGCTCTCCCCCTCAACCTAGTAGCAACCAACTTCACTCTTCTATGCTCAGGAACTTCTTTAAAGTCAAAAATCTCTTCAACATTAGACAACCAATCAAGAAATTCTTCAGCTACCATGCCACCCTTGAATTCTGGAATTTCCATCTTCATACCCGATTCCCATCGACGATCTTCTTCTTTATCTCGATGTGAATTTCGAACTTGGTCTCGATCTTGATAATGAATACTAGCTCTATCACCATCTTCATCATAATCAAATATACGTCTATATCGATCTTGACCATCAATATCCCTTCGATCACGCATGTCTCTTCTACTATGTCTCTCTTCATCTCTATATGGCTCATCTTCAAACTCACGTGGAGTTCTTCTCTCTTCATGTATATATTCATGGTGATCTCTCCTTGATGAAATTGATGTGTCTCTTCTTTCTCTAAAAGTTTGCGGTGATACCCTCCTCGCTTCCGTAACCGATGGTGAAACTCTGTTTCCTCCATGGTTCGAGATTGACGATCTCCTCCTTTGAGTTTGATTCATATCATTCATCAATTTCTCTAACTTCCCAATACCTTCATCAGATTTCTCATTAATGCGTTGTTCCATTTGTTCGGCTTCTTCTCTTCTATACAATGCTTCAACATTCTGATGATGATTAGCTCTCCTTGGTGGCATGATTGAATCAACACAAACACTTCAACAAATCAAATTCAACTTGAACAACAAGTTACGGCTTAAACACTTAACTCGACAATAGCAACGACCTAAGGTTAGGTCGGCTCGGCTTCTAACACGGCTCGGCTCAACTCAAGCACTTCAAACTCTTCAAACTTTGGCGCGCAAAAATCTCACGGCCAAATTCAAACAACTCAAACTCTTTTCCAAAAATTCAAACAGTTTTTGGACTTTGATCCAAAATGAAATGGATCCAAAGCTTCTAACTTGTTGCAACTTCAATATGAACACGATGAATACCAACTTCAAACTCCTTGGATCCAAGACTCGGCTTAGCTATGATTGGCTAAGTCTAGCTCTGATACCAAGCTGACGCGGCGGATAATAACAAATCGATATTGATCGATGAAAGTAGCAAACGGTGGATTGAAGATACTGAAATGCCCAAATTCGTTGATCATAAAGATACCGAATTCTAGCTATCTTCGACACGTTGATCGCACATGATACCATGAAAGAAGATCTTCAATTCTTCTAGCGTTGATCAAGCGCACTTGATTCCGCGAATCGGCTTCAACAATCGTTGATTTGAGCGCACTCGAATAACCGAAAAAGGAGATAGGAGATTACACTCAACTACCAATTTAAGATGAAAGCACACAACAATCAAATAAGAATTTTATTCAAAAATCAACAACCAAAAAGTTACAACACACTCGCTATTTATAGTAGTTTCACTCCCTGACCCTTAAGTCGTATACGACTTACGACTTACTAAGTCGGCAACGAGTTATCATAACAGCGGCTCAACGAGTTACGACTCAACATCAACAAACGACTTAAAGACGCACGACCCATGACTCACAACACACTTAAGTCGTATGCGACTTATACAACAACGACTCAACAGATTACATCTCCACACACACACATGACCGACTTAATTACATGTTGACTTACGACTTATCACAAGCGACTCAACACAAGACGTATACGTAGCGACTTACGACTTACGACTCACCTATGGAGCGACTCAAATCAGCAGCGTCAAGTGTTGCCTCTTCGTTCAGCCGTATTTTCTTAGGTCGTTGCCGACCTAGGTCTTTTTTCTTAGGTCGCTGCCGACCTAAAACCCTCTGATCGACCTCAACCTGAAGCTTCCTCCCGTGACCTTAGGTCTTCCTCCCCTGCTTGACTCGTAAACGACTTAAGACCTAAAATCAAAGCTTTCTTAACTCGAGAACGACCCAAGTCTTCCTCCTTAAGCCGTGTACGACTTATCCCCTGAGCTGCATCATAATGTCATATTGGCTGAGTTCAATATTCCATTTTAAAAGACGACCCGAAGTCTCAGGACAAATCAGGAGTTGCTTCAAGGGCTGATCGGTGAGGACTTTGATGGGATGAGCTTGGAAATATGGCCTCAACTTTCTTGATGCAATCAGTAGACAATAGGCGAGCTTTTCCAACCTCGAATAGTTCAATTCTGCCCCAGTGAATCTCTTGCTAATGTAGTAGACCGGGCGTTGAATTTTTGCATCCTCCCGTACCAAAGCTTCGCTGAGGGCATGAGATGAGATTGCCAAATACACAAAAAGATCTTCACCATTGTCAGGCTTAGAAAGTATAGAAGCTATTTCCATATGACGAACCAGCTCATCGAAGGCTTTCTGGCATTCAGGAGTCCAGCCAAAGTTTTTTCTTCCTTTCTTTAGAGCATCGAAGAATGGAATGCATTTATCAGTAGCTTTGGAAACGAACCGACTCAAGGCAGAAACTTTTCCATTGAGACTTTGCAATTCCTTCTTCGTTCTAGGAGCTTTGACTTCCCTTAAGGCAGTTATCTGAGCAGGATTAGCTTCAATGCCCCTTGCACTCATAATGAAACCTAGAAACTTTCCAGATTCTACTCCAAATGAACACTTCAAGGGGTTAAGCTTCATTCTGTACTTTCGGAGGATTGAGAACATCTCTGCTAATTGTTCCATGTGGTCCACTGCTTTCTTTGACTTTACCAGCATATCGTCGATATAAACTTCCATAGTCTTGCCAATCTGTGGTTTAAACATGGCATTAACAAGTCTGTGGTAAGTTGCCCCTGCATTCTTAAGTCCGAAAGGCATGACTTTGTAGCAGTAGAGACCAACATCGGTGGTAAAGCTCGTGTCCTCCTGATCTGGCTCATGCATCATGATCTGGTTATATTCGGAATAGGCATCCATAAAAGATAGCAATACATGCCCCGCCGTTCCATCCACCAACTGGTCAATCCTGGGTAACGGGAAGCAGTCTTTGGGGCAGGCTTTTTTTAGATCTGAAAAGTCAATGCACACTCTCCATTTCCCATTAGCTTTTTTAACCAGTACTGGATTTGAGACCCAATTCGAATAAGTAGATTCCCTGATAAAACCATTCTCCATGAGCCGATCAACCTCTTCTTTCAATGCTGCTGACCTTTCAGGACCTTGAGTTTTTCTTTTCTGCTTTACCGGTGTAAACTTTGGATCAATATTTAAGGTATGCACCACAACTTCTGGAGAAATTCCGCACAAATCGGCATGAGTCCAGGCGAATACATCCAGATTTGCTTTCAAAAATGATATCAAAACATTTTGAACCGTTACATTAAGCTGCAAACCCACATTCAACACTTTATTCGGGTCTTTCGGGTCAACAGGTACCGGGACTGTCACTTCAACTGGTACCACTCTATTTTCCCCTGCACTGGCTTTTCTTGGATCCATCTCTCTTCGTGCACCGCTATGTTCGCTTGTGCAGGGTCCACTGACGCAGCGGATTAATCAAACAAAACTTCAATCGATGAAATGTAGCAATCGGTGAGTTGAAGATACCAAAATGCCCAAGTTCGTTGATCCAAAGATACCGAACTCTAGCTATCTCAAACACGTTGATAGCGCACTATACCGTGTTCAAAGATCTACGATTCTTCGCACGTTGATCTAGCGCACTAGATTCCGTGAATCGGCTTCAACAAACGTGGATTCGAGCGCACTCGAATGACGTAAGTGGAGATAGGAGATTACACTCAACTACCAATTGGTATGAAAGCACAAAGCTAACAAAAGAGAGTTTTATTCAAAAATCAACAACCTCAAAATTTACAACACACACGCTATTTATAGTCATTACAACTCAACACAACATACAACACCCAACTCCTAAGTCGGCACCGACTCAACATACACGACTCATCTTGGCCGACTCATCATAAGTCGTTACCGACTCAATCACACGCAACTCCAACCCCTTGCAACAGAACACAAAGCAAACGACTCATGTAAGGTCCGCCTCCGACTCAAGAACAATTCACATGAACGACTCGCGACTCATACTAGGTCGGCAACGACCTACGACTTATGGCACAAAAACACTCAGCGCGACTCAACAGGCCCGCCTCATCACATCCGACTCAAGAAACTGCGACTCACGACTCATCACTTCATGCGACTCAACAGCTTCCAACGACTCAAGCTTACTTGTGGCATATCCCTTCAACCGACTTAATACTGGACGACTCATGGCCTTGCAGTTAGGTCGTATCTTTCCTAAACTTGATTCCTTAGGTCGGTCCCGACTCATGGCCGCCCCAAACTCCTTCCCTGATTTCTTAGGTCGGTAACGACTCATCCAACTCGAACTCCTCCAGGCTTTGTTAAACCGGAACCGACTCATGCGTCCTCCATCTCGTGACCGACTTATCAAGCATGCACGTTTTAAGCTTGTGTACGACTCACGAGTTAAATCCAAAGCTCCTTGACTCGTGCACGATTTAATATGGTTTAACTTCTGAATTCCTATATGCCTTGCTGCATCATCCTCCCCTGGTTGAGAAAAATTCGACCTCGAATTTGTAAATTCTTCCTCAACAATCTCACCCCCATGATATGGAATTAAATGTTTGACGTTAAAAACATCAGAAGTATAAACATCATCTGGTAACTTTAATCGATAAGCATTCTCATTGATTTTCTTCAACACTTCAACTGGACCAATTTTTCGCGCCTTCAACTTGTTATAAGCACCTACCGGAAAACGATCCTTTGTCAATACGGCATAAACCAAATCACCTTCCTTAAATTCAACATTTCGACGTTTCAAATCTGCAAACTTCTTATATTTCTCATTTGATTTCTCCAATCGTTCCTGAACGGTTCTATGACATTCAGTCAGCTCATCAACAAAATCAGTAGCTCGTTTAACTGTTCTCTTTGACTGTGGTACAACTGCTAAATCCAATGGCCCCCTGGGTAAATTTGAATAAACAATCTGAAACGGACTGAATCCTGTGCTTCGATTTACTGCATGATTATGAGCAAATTCTGCCTGGCATAGTTTCATGTCCCAACTTCTCAAATTATCCTGTACAAGACATCGCAACAAATTCCCCAATGACCTGTTAACAACTTCTGTCTGTCCATCAGTTTGTGGATGATAAGCACTACTAAATTTCAGTTTCGTTCCCACCATCTTCCACAAACTCAGCCAAAAGTGACTCAGAAAACGAGTATCTCGATCAGAAACAATAGATTCTGGTAAACCATGAAGTCGATAAATCTCCTTGAAAAATAACTGCGCTACTCGAACTGCATCTGCTGTCTTCTTGCAAGCAACAAAATGTGCCATCTTCGAAAACCTGTCCACCACAACAAATATCGAATCATTTCCCCTTTGAGTTCTCGGCAAACCCAAAACGAAATCCATGCTGATATCAACCCATGGCTTAGATGGTACTGGTAATGGCATATACAATCCTGCATTCGTCGCTGTTCCTTTTGAAACTTGGCAAATATGACATCGCTCCACGAATCTTTCAACCTCTTTCCTCATCGATGGCCAAAAATAAGATTGTGAAATCAACTGCAAAGTACGATCACGGCCCACATGCCCTTCTTCATGTAATTCCTTCACAATCTTCATCCTCAAACTACAGTCCGGTATGCATAAACGATTTCCTTTAAACAGAAAACCATCAACCAACATGAATTCATCGGTACTCCCATCCTTCACTTTCTCAACATATTTCACAAAGTAAGGATCTTCTTCAATCATCTCTGGCAACATTTCAAACCCCGTCACTTCCACCTTCATTGTCGTTAGTAAATGACTCCTCCTACTCAAAGCATCTGCTACTCGATTCGTCACCCCTGATTTGTGCTTAACGACAAAAGTAAACTGCTGCAAATAAGCAATCCATGACGCATGTCTCGCAGAAATCTTATCTTGCCCCTGTAAATGTTTCAAAGCTTCGTGATCAGTGTACAGAACAAATTCCTTCTGAAATAAGTAATGTCTCCAATGCTTAACAGCCTGTACAACAGCATAAAACTCAACATCGTATGTACTGTATCTCGTCTTCGCCCCTGACAACTTTTCACTGAAATAAGCAACTGGCTTCCCATTCTGACTCAGAACTCCTCCAATACCAACCTTCGAAGCATCAGTGTGTAATTCAAACAACAACTGAAAATTTGGTAAAACAAGAATTGGTGCAGACGTCAACAATTCCTTGATCTTCTCAAAGGCAACCCCCGCTTCCTCTGACCACACAAACTGTTTACCCTTCATGCAATCAGTCACTGGAGCCATCACGCTACTGAAGTGTGGTATGAACCTTCGGTAGAATGACGCTAGCCCATGAAAACTTCTCACTTCTGTAATTGCCTTTGGCTGTGGCCAATTCCTGACTGCTTCAACTTTACTCTGGTCAACTTGAATACCTTTCCCTGAAACAACATAACCCAGGAATAAAACACTGGGTGTCATAAACACACATTTCTTTGTAGCAGCATAAAATTGTTCTTCACGAAGAATAAGCATCACTTCCCTCAAATGTAGAACATGCTCCTCCGTACTCCTGCTATAAATCAGAATATCATCGAAATAAACCACGACGAACTTCCCAATGAATGGCCTAAAAATTTGATTCATCACCCGCATGAATGTACTTGGTGCATTTGACAATCCAAATGGCATAACCAACCATTCGTACAACCCCTCTCTAGTTTTGAAAGCTGTCTTCCATTCGTCTCCAGGTCTGATACGAATTTGATGATAACCACTCTTCAAATCAATCTTTGAAAATATAGTTGCCCCACTCAACTGATCCAACAAATCATCCAACCTTGGCATAGGAAATCTGTAACGTACAGTGATCTTATTCAAAGCTCTACTATCAGTGCACATCCTCCAAGTTCCGTCCTTCTTGGGTACCAACAATGCTGGCACAGCACATGGACTCAAACTTTCCTGAATACGACCCTGTTCAAGCAACTCTTCCACCTGCCTTCTCAATTCCTCATGTTCCTTCGGACTCATACGATAATGTGGTCGATGTGGTAACACTGCCCCCGGAACAAGATCAATCTGATGCTGAATGTCTCTAAGTGGTGGTAACTCCTTTGGCAACTCCTCTGGAAAGACATCTTCAAACTCTTCCAAAACTGGCTTTGCTTCTTCGGGAATCTCAACTTCTTCACTACTCTCTCTCCCAATCAACAAAAACACTTCCGGTTCTTCCTCCACTTCTTTAACAAACTCCTTCAAAGTCAACAGAGTTTTCAATTCTTCAATCTCCTCCAGTTTGTTCTCCTTCTGCTGTTGCTTCTTAGGAACCAAAGTGATTTTAGTACCCTCGAACATGAAACTGTAACTGTTGGCACGACCGTCATGCTGAACTGCTCTATCAAACTGCCATGGTCTGCCCAACAATAAGTGACAAACATCCATATCTACGACATCACACCAGATTTCATCTTTGTACTTCTTTCCGATTGAAAAATTAACACAAGCCCTTCGACACACTTTCACTTCACCTCCTTTCCTTAACCATGCTAGCTTATATGGTTTAGGATGCTTCTCGGTCTTCAAATTCAACTTCCTAACTGCCTCTGTAGAAATAATATTATCACAACTCCCCGCATCAATAACGAACTTGCAAACTTTCCCCAGAATAGTACATGTCGATTGAAAAATATTGCTTCTCAGCCAACTACAATCCTCCTCTTGCTTAGGTGTCAAACAACTTCTCCTCATCATAAGATTACAACCTTCATCACCCGACACTTTTTCTTCCTCCTCAACATAAGGTACATTTGAATACTCTGCCTCCTCACCATCATCTGCTTCAACCTCTGCAACCATGGTTCTCTTCTTCGGCTTCGGACATTCGTTGCTTCTGTGACCCAACTCCTGACAATTATAACATTTGAAAATACTACTAGCCTTCGCCTTCTCAACCTCCTTCACCACTGGTTTTGTAACTGGTTTAGGAACATTAGAACTTCCACCAGCACCCCTTGCTTGATTATTAGAGTTAGTAAACACACCACCTCCACGCCTTCCTTGTTTCTCCCAAGCTAACGCTTTCTGATGTGCCTCTACAACGGATCTAGGATCAAACATATTAACCATATCCTGGATCTGCATTCTCAAACCCCCAACGAATCTAGCTGTCAGCTGTTCTTCTGTCTCCATAATATCGTTTCTAGCAATGAGTTGGTAAAATTCATCAGCATAATCACTAACAGACTTCGTCCCTTGCCTCAGATTCTGCAACCTTTGGTACATAAGTGATTGGTAATTATAAGGTAAGAAAGTAGATCTCATCAACTTCTTCATCTTTTCCCAAGATTCTATCTTTGACTTCCCCATTCGTTCTCGAGTAAGTTTAGTTTGCTGCCACCATGCCAATGCTCTCCCCCTCAGCCTTGTAGCAACTAACTTCACCCTTCGATTCTCCGGCACCTCCTTGAAATCAAAGATTTCCTCCACATTAGACAACCAATCTAAGAATTCCTCAGCAACCATCCCGCCTTTAAACTCCGGAATCTCCATTTTCATACCCGACTCCCAACGACGGTCATCCTCCACATCACGGTAAGAATTTCGAACTTGGTCTCGATCTCTATAATGAATACTTGCTCTATCACCCTCTTCAACAAAATCAAAGGTACGCCTACATCGATCTCGACTAACATCATCCCTTCTCTCATGCATGCTTCTTTGACTATGTCTCTCTTCATCTCTATATGCTTCATGGTCAAATTCTCGATGACTTCTTCTTTCTTCATGTGCATAGTCATTATGATCTCTTCGTGATGAAATTGATGTTTCTCTTCTATCTCTACAAGAATGTGGTGATACCCTCCTCGCTTCCGTATCCAATGGCGAAATTCGGTTTCCTCCATGGTTCGAGTTTGGTGATCTCCTCCTTTGATTCAAATCAGTCATCAATCTCTCCAATTTACCAATGCCTTCATCAAACTTTTCATTAATACGTTGTTCCATAAGCTCGGCTTCTTCTCTACGATACAAAGCTTCAACGTTTTGATGACGATTAGCTCTCCTTGGTGGCATGGTTAAAATTTTCACAAACTTCAACAAATTGAACACAATACTTCAAAATTTCACACGATAAGGCAATCTAGGCTCAACTGTCTCGGCAATTGCTTGTCTCGGCCTTGACTCTTCACAACTTTGCTTGGCTCGGTCAAGACTTGCCTCGGCTCACTCCAAAACCTTCAAAACTTTGGCGCGCAAATCACCAATTCAAAATCCAAACAAAATCCAACTCCTCGATCCAAAATGAAATGGATCAAACTCTCCAAACTTGATGCAACTTCAATATGAACACGATGAACTCCTTCCAACTTCAAAAACTTCAAAAACTTGGCTCCAAGAATCAAACTTAGCTATGATTGGCTAAGTATGGCTTTGATACCAATAATGACGCAGCGGATTAATCAAACAAAACTTCAATCGATGAAATGTAGCAATCGGTGAGTTGAAGATACCAAAATGCCCAAGTTCGTTGATCCAAAGATACCGAACTCTAGCTATCTCAAACACGTTGATAGCGCACTATACCGTGTTCAAAGATCTACGATTCTTCGCACGTTGATCTAGCGCACTAGATTCCGTGAATCGGCTTCAACAAACGTGGATTCGAGCGCACTCGAATGACGTAAGTGGAGATAGGAGATTACACTCAACTACCAATTGGTATGAAAGCACAAAGCTAACAAAAGAGAGTTTTATTCAAAAATCAACAACCTCAAAATTTACAACACACACGCTATTTATAGTCATTACAACTCAACACAACATACAACACCCAACTCCTAAGTCGGCACCGACTCAACATACACGACTCATCTTGGCCGACTCATCATAAGTCGTTACCGACTCAATCACACGCAACTCCAACCCCTTGCAACAGAACACAAAGCAAACGACTCATGTAAGGTCCGCCTCCGACTCAAGAACAATTCACATGAACGACTCGCGACTCATACTAGGTCGGCAACGACCTACGACTTATGGCACAAAAACACTCAGCGCGACTCAACAGGCCCGCCTCATCACATCCGACTCAAGAAACTGCGACTCACGACTCATCACTTCATGCGACTCAACAGCTTCCAACGACTCAAGCTTACTTGTGGCATATCCCTTCAACCGACTTAATACTGGACGACTCATGGCCTTGCAGTTAGGTCGTATCTTTCCTAAACTTGATTCCTTAGGTCGGTCCCGACTCATGGCCGCCCCAAACTCCTTCCCTGATTTCTTAGGTCGGTAACGACTCATCCAACTCGAACTCCTCCAGGCTTTGTTAAACCGGAACCGACTCATGCGTCCTCCATCTCGTGACCGACTTATCAAGCATGCACGTTTTAAGCTTGTGTACGACTCACGAGTTAAATCCAAAGCTCCTTGACTCGTGCACGATTTAATATGGTTTAACTTCTGAATTCCTATATGCCTTGCTACATCTTCCCCTGCACTGGCTTTTCTTGGATCCATCTCTCTTCGTGCACCGCTATGTTCGCTTGTGCAGGGTCCACCCTGTAATTGCTACAAGGTTGATTCTTTGATGCGGACTGGGGCTGCCGCATCTTTTCCCATTTCTCTCTTCCTCGATTCATGTAACTCTGTAAGATAACATTCTCGTCCAGCATTCTAATCCCCTTTCACCACACCGACTCCATTATCTGTGGGGAATTTTATGGTCAGACACCATGGGGCAAGAATTGCTTTAAATGCCGCCAGAGTTGGTCGACCTAGGAAGGCATTGTAGGCAGAAAATTCTTCAACAATAACAAAGGTCTGTTTTCGGGTCACTTTTCTCTGCCCCTCTCCAAGCTCTACGAACAAATCAATAGTCCCAATTGGCTGTTTCGGCTCACCAATAAAACCAGCAACCTTTAGTGATGAAGCTTGAACATCAGCCATAGGAATCTTCATTTGATCAAAAGTCTTCTTGAAGAGAATGTTGCACGAAGCTCCACAATCAACCAGAACTCTTTTCACAGTAGCTGGTCCAATGCCAGCGGAGATGACCAAAGGATCAATGGTAGGAGCTTCAACACCCATTGAATCCCTGGTAGTGAATATATTGTCGTCATTAAAAGTTTTTTGCTGCTTCAGGGGTGCAGGATCTTCTAACACAAAAACACTTTCATCTACCGGTGCATACTTCAAAGCACGGACGTATCATTCCATCTCGCCCCAACTCCTGCCAGCTGGGTGAGGGCCTCTTGTAACCACATTTATAACAGGCCTCTCTGATTCATGGGCTGTCGCCTTCTCACTTGAGCTAGGACAATGAACAGGAACTTGTTGTCCTTGAGTTGACGAGGTTGGGCCATTCTTGTTCCTTCTTACATATTGTTGGAGCTTGTTTTGCTTCAATAGTTCCTCAATTACCTCCTTTAAGTGACGGCACTCGTTAGTATCATGCCCGGGCTGGTTATGGAACCGGCAAAACCTTCCATTCTTCTCAGCTTTCCTATTAACTCTTTGCTTAGCTGGTTCGGGGAATTCGACCGTGTCCTTGTTTGCAAAGTAGATGTTCTCCAGGGTATCAATTAGAGGGGTGAAGTTGAAGGGATGACCCTTCTTTGCATCTTCCCGCCACTTCCGACCATCGTTCCCCCAATTCTGATTGCCAGATTCCTTCTTATTCGGGGCAGCATTACTATTTCCGGCCCCTGTCGATACCACCTTAGCCGGTGCTTGGAGGCTTTCCAAACGCATGAATTCATCGGCTTTTTTACAAAACTTGTCAAGTGAATTTGGTTCTTTCATTTTCAACCACTTTCCAAATTCACTTGATTTATCAATCGCCCTCATCAAATATGTCAGAATCATGCGTGGCTCTGCATTATCCACCTCGGCCAAAGCTATATTGAAGTGATTCAAGAAAGCTCTAATGGATTCTTCGGTATTCTGCTCTAAGCTGGATAACGACATTATATCCTTTTCCTTTGACACATACAGTCGAAACTGTTCCTTGAACTTCCAAGTTAAATCAGAAAATTGGTCTATCGACCGGATCGGCAACTTTGTGAACCAAAGTAAAGCAACTCCTTCCAAGTATACCGAAAAATACCGGCACTTGATTTCATCAAAGGCTCTGGCACCCATCATGTGCCAATCATACTTATACAGAAACTCATTAGGATCGCTCGTTCCCTTGTAAGCTGGAATAGTTGGAGGAACAAACTTCCTTGGGAATTCTGCTTTCAAGATCTTTTCAGTGAGTGGAGTTTTGGTCGGAGCGAAACCCCACCACCTCTCATCTTCGTCTCTCTGCATACTTTCCTTCATAATCTCGCGAACCATGCCTGAGAAATATTCTTCATCATTTTGAGGCTCAATGGGACAAACATCAGCCATTCTCTTCGAATTCTTTCTTGACAATCGTTCACGGAGGGTTGGTTGCGGCCCCGATTCTCCGGCTTGGGGAGATGTCCTTTCCACTGGATCAGCTGGTCTTGGAGGGATATTCCTTCCTTCGACATTCTGCATTTCATCGGCAAGGTTTCCCTCCTTAGCTGCCGGCTGGCGGTTTGCCTCAAATAAAGCATTTAACCTTTCCATCATTAGGTTATTCTGAGCTTCCATTTGCCGATGTAGCCCGGATACAATGGCATCTAGCTCTGCTCGTGTAACTCCGACAATTGGAGTTGTTTGACTTAAAGGAGGAGAGGTTGCATTAGTCTCGCGAACATCGTCAGATCTAACAGACTTGCGCTTCCTTCCTGGAGCCATTATTTCTGATAAACTTTTGGTTTTTAGAGAAATCCTTTCTACAAACTTCTGCGAAGCTATGATGACCGTAACCTGAGTTGGGTTTTCAATGAAAGCACCAAAAATGTTAACGTAAAAAGTCGAACGCTAACACCCTGGTGCAAATAGTGACTTGAATGAAAGCACCACCCGTTAACACGTGAAATAGAGAAAGCAGTAATTCACTGAAAAAGCAGTAAGAGACACAGAGTTTATAGTGGTTCGGCTTATGATCAAGCCAACGTCCACTTCAATCCTTCTTTATTGCTAATATGATTACAATCCTTTACAATTTCCTTCAATTACAATTCACTTCAAAAGACAAGTAGCTAGAAAAACTTCGATGCAAGAGAATTCTCCAAATTCACGGTTGAATACGTTGAATCCCAGCTTGAAGTTGATTGAAGCTTCTTGTGAGTTTCAAATGTTGAAGTATGGCTTAGTTTGAAGATGGCAGAGTCATGATGCTTTGAAGAAAATGACTGGAAAAAAAAGTCCCCCTTATGTTGGGGCCCATGTCGTATTTATAGAGGAACTTCCATGTCAAGTTGCAAGTAGTGACCGACCTAACATATGTCGTGGATCGTGACCGACCAAAGACAAGTCGTAAGTCGCGTTCTATCTCTTAAGCACGGCTCATGGCATAACTTGGATAAGCATGTTCTTTTGAGTCCAAGTCCTAAGTCGTGGGCGAGTTAACAGGCCCTGGTTCAAGTAACGCTATACTGGGTTTCCCTTTGTTTGCCTAGGTCGTGAGCGACCTAACATAGGTCGTAAGTCGGTCGCGACTTAATTGGAGTTGTCTTGAGCCTTTCCTGTCTTGAGTCGTTAGGTCGGAAGTCCCTTGAGTCGTTAGGTCGGGCTATCAGCTAAGTCGCTAAACCGTTATACTCTTAAGTCGTTAGGTTGGGCTATCAGCTAAGTCGTTAAGACGTTATACTCT
Source organism: Allium cepa (assembly GCA_030765085.1). NCBI lineage: Eukaryota > Viridiplantae > Streptophyta > Magnoliopsida > Asparagales > Amaryllidaceae > Allium > Allium cepa. The sequence continues at coordinate 722,896,710 of CM060937.1, read as the reverse complement.
TAAGTTGTTAGGTCGGGCTATATGTTAAGTCGCTAAGCCGTTAAGCCCTTAAGTCGTTAGGTCGGGCTATGTTAAGTCGCTAAGCCGTTAAGCCCTTAAGTCGGCAGTCCTTCTTAAGTCGGTATGTCGTTAAGCCTGCTTCATGTGTTTAGTCGCCAATTCCTTTATGTCACTGAGTCGCTGACCATAGGAGTTAACATCTGCCATTGAAATGAGGAGGTCAAGGGGAATTGTATGCACAGACAAATGAGAAATAGAGGTAAGCTATGGTTTATAACAGGGTATACATAGTCAAGGTTGAAATAGAATAGATGGACCCGATTTATAAGCACGCTGAACAATGAATGGCCCGAAAAGCCCGTTATGACTCCGGAATGTAATTGGGTCAATCCGTATATCAAAATTGATGTTTTAAAATATTTTAAATGCAGTGGAAAAGGTTTCAATTCCAAATTCCATCGAATGAAGAAGTTATGCTAAAATCAATTAATTTCAAATTGATTTCAATTTCATTGATTTCAAGGCGTTTGAGTCCGTACGATCAAATGACAAGTCCAATCGTTACGAAACATGAAACCCTATAATAATTCACCGTTACGGATCCGATGAAAGTGGTTTCGTCTAAATCCGAGTCAGTGGCCAAAATGGCTATTTTTCCAGTGAATTAAATAAATAAATAAAATCAATCAACTAAATCCAATTTTTAATTTCACTTCTATAATCGATAAATTTTATCACTTTTATTTTTCTTAATCATTCACATTAATTAAAACAATTTAGATGTCAATTTAGATATGATTAATTTAACAATTTCAGTGTTTACCTCAATTTCATTGAATTTAGAAATTGTAAATTAAATTTTCCAAAATTTCATTTAATTGCTTTTTGTTAGCACCAAAATTGGTCACTAACACCCAAATGTAAATGAAAGCACCAACTAACAGTAATCCAGAAAACAGCAACGCAGATCACTAAATTAAGCAGATAAAAAGAAGAAAAGATAAAAGAGACGAAATTTTTATAGTGGTTCGGCAAAATCTATGGCCTACATCCACCTTATAATTTATTTATCACTCGTAGTTTCATATTACAAGAGATTTTGAGGAGCAGAGGAGAAGTCATATTTTCTATTTTATTTTCTTTCCCTTTTTTCTTTTGCAATACTTGGTGTCTTTATAGCTGTAAGCCTTGACCCGGTGATTGTGTGGAATTGTAGTGACGCTGACTAGGCTGGTATTAATTGCAGCATAATCTTCTTATTTAAGATAGGGATGAAGGGAATTAAGGAATATTTGATATAGAAATGGTTGGCATTAATTAGTAATAAATAAGCAGGTTATCGTGGCAATTATTGGGCATTAAATCTGGCTTTGGTGGGTATTGGTATTTATGGTGGAGATATGGCTGTTTTTTATTAATTATTTGAGGTAATAAATGCAAGGAAATTAGGAAGTAAACCTTTAATTTCTTCTTCAAGGATGGTGACTAATTTGCTAGATAACATTTTCCCATCGAAGTATGCCTTGTTGGCAACGAGGTATGCTTCGCTCAGGAACTTGTTTTGGTGAAAGCAAATTTGTTGGCATCAAATTCTCATCTCTCTGAATGTTTGAGAGATGTTAAGTGTCTAACCATTCCTGCATAAAGAGATAGAGTTAATCATTCATATTCGAGAGCATCCATATTCTAAAGAGAGCAGTTCTCAAGTCGCTTCTATAACCTTTGATTGAAAGCAAAGACGATGTTGTAAAGATTTTTGAAAGGTGTCACCCTTAGGAACGAATCAGAGCATGGCTGTGGACCGTTCGTGGTCGCTCATCACATGTGTAAGTCGTTCTCTAAGCACTAACCTTTACAACTAATTTTATGCAAGAAATCATTTTTTTATGAGTGTCGCTCATGGAAAGGAATCAGAGTATTGGACCGCTTACATTCGGGATTGCTTACATGAGTAAATCGCTTCCCAAATGCTAAATTTTAAAGCATTTTTTGATGATGCATAATTCAAATGCAGAAAGGAATCTAAATCCTAGATCTCATTTTATTTAGTTCAATTCATTTGATGATAATTTCTATTTGATTAGCAGACCCTAGAGTTGGTTACTTATCTGGGTGAGGGGCTTTGCATGCTCCCTGTTTCTAGTTCTTGCTGATTGCCCCTAGGTATTTGCTTCATGGTAGAAGGAAAGTTTGAATGAGAGGACGCCTCCTAATTGCCCCCTTGCTGAGTTCCTTCCATAGCACTTTTTTTTATATGAGACTTCTTCATCTTCTAAAAGCTAGATCTAGGAACCTGTTTTCTAGATCTAAATCTTTTCTTTTAGATCTGGAGTTGGATCTTCTTCCTAACATAAAATAAGCTTCAGATCTACGATTTCTTTGTTCTTCTCGGTGAAAGCACCAAAATGTTTGCGCCAAAATTGGTCACAAACACCCAATACTGCGAAAGCACCCGTTTACGTACTCAAATTAATAATAATCAACACAGTTCTCAGCAACAATCAATATAGAATTCAGATCTAAGCAACTAATCGCAATAATTCACAGACAATAATCACAAACACAGGATTTATAGTGGTTCGGCGTTCGTGCCTACGTCCACTTTGAAGGTTTTCTCTTTATTGCTTCACTTGATGATCTTATTCAATTACAACGGGTTGTAGCTTTGAACTTGATAATCTTAATTGATTACAACGGATTATAGCTTTGAACTCTGAACTCAACAGCAATAGTGACGAATAGGATTGAATTCCGCAGAGTCTGGACTTGCTTTCTCTCTTCTGAATCTCCTCCCCTTTTCTGAATGACCAGGGGCTCTATTTATAGGCGTGGAAGGCCAAAATCCCGCCCAAACCTGGAGAGGCTGCTTGGCACGTGACGGGGGGCCCACAGGCCCGCGTTCTTGGACTGCGTGCCCAGTTTGGCATCGATTCGAAGTGAACTTCGAATCGATCAAAAATTGTCCAATTGCGATGAATCGATCAAAAAATTGTCCAATTGCGTTCTTGTCCAATTGCAATTGGACAATTTTTTGATCGATTCGAAGTTCACTTCGAATCGATGCCAAACTGGGCACGCAGTCCAAGAACGCGGGCCTGTGGGCCCCCCGTCACGTGCCAAGCAGCCTCTCCAGGTTTTGGGCGGGATTTTGGCCTTCCACGCCTATAAATAGAGCCCTTGGTCATTCAGAAAAGGGGAGGAGATTCAGAAGAGAGAAAGCAAGTCCAGACTCTGCGGAATTCAATCCTATTCGTCACTATTGCTGTTGAGTTCAGAGTTCAAAGCTATAATCCGTTGTAATCAATTAAGATTATCAAGTTCAAAGCTACAACCCGTTGTAATTGAATAAGATCATCAAGTGAAGCAATAAAGAGAAAACCTTCAAAGTGGACGTAGGCACGAACGCCGAACCACTATAAATCCTGTGTTTGTGATTATTGTCTGTGAATTATTGCGATTAGTTGCTTAGATCTGAATTCTATATTGATTGTTACTGAGAACTGTGTTGATTATTATTAATTTGAGTACGTAAACGGGTGCTTTCGCGGTATTGGGTGTTTGTGACCAATTTTGGCGCAAACACTTTTCATTCTATTATTCCGTCTATTATTGTCAAAAGGATGCAATTTACATTGGTTTGTAGTTATTGCATTAATATTCTCTAATTTCCTCTTAATTTCATTAACGTAGTTTTTAATTACGTTTTATTTCAATGGATTTAAATCTAATTCAATAGATGAAATAAATAGGTAAACCATTAGTGATTATTACCAGTTTGCCTAATTTAGTCTCATTCTTACTTTATTAAAAATAATAAATATTGTAATCACTAATCTTGTAACGATAGGGAATTTCGACTAACGAAAATCGACATTAATATGTCTCCTGTATCAACTGCCGAGCAATCGAAGGCCGGAAAACCGAATTGTTAGGGTTGAAGAAGAAGTGTAGAAGAAGAAAGAAAGAAGAAGCAATAGAAACAATATCAGAATCTCACTATCGCAGCAGAACAATATATAATATATCAATGAATAATCTTTAAAACAAAAAAACTATATCAGTTATTACATTACATCACATTTCATTACATTATCAGAGTTTACAACAACAACAAACAGAGGAAAAGAAATACTATATACTAACTGATACGCCATGCCATCTAGCTTGCCCCTGATCTCTACAACAACCCCTGAATTCCAGAATGACTTGATAAGCTGACTCTAGACTGCCCGTGTGGAAATTGGTGGGCACCCAGAGTTTAGGAAGGCAACAATAAACTCCAGGTCAGTCATGGGACTGGTGTGAGAACTTAAAACAGTTATTCTTTAAAAAAACAAATAAAGAAATATTTTAAAATATATCCGCAATGCTTTTGGAAAATGAAACTACCAAAAGGCCTCCCGCGTACACACACAATGCAAACACGGACTCGGAGGAGATTTCTCCTTATGATAGTCAAACATGCTTGATACGCAAATTTCTTTGATATTATTACTATACGTGCAAAGTGGAAAACCTTTCGAAAGTATAATATAAATCTTAGCCAACATACGACCATTATCGAATGCCTACTACAGGTACCATGTTCAATAGCAGGTTATCGCCACATTCCATGGCAGGTTATACAACTAAAATTATACATTGCTCGTATAGTTTCTTTGGATTTTCTAACAAAGGGTCAGGCCAAGGATCTTCCCATTGCCACATGGATACGCTTTTGAAGAGACGCCCCGAGAACCTAATCGGATCTCTGCCAACACAAGGCCGGGTTACCTCTGCAAAAGTAGGCAACAACTGACATGAGTATGCCATCTCTCGGCTGTAAACAACCTTTATCCGAGGATCCTCAACCAACATCAATCACAAAGTCGTATATATTTGCGACATCCACATAAGTTAAGTTTCTGGGCTCCATACCATGATGCCACTTCTATCCAGAAGGAAATGCACATACCCTAAGGGGCACTACTCCCTAAAACCTTGCTGCATCTTTCCTGTTTTGACCATTACCGGGGTTTTAGATCCGACGAAGTCTCATCCACAAAGCTACGCTTTATACAAAAGCTATGCTTTGATCAACAAACGATCAGCAGCACTTCGTATGCCACATTACCAAATTGGGAATGTATTACTAGTAACCATCAACTACATAACCTCTGAGCTCATACGTCTCAGAGAAGGGTGTTAAGCTAAGAGAATAAATTCTCCGCCATCGACAGAAATATATTTGATAGAAACCAGCTTTACATCTCAAATTGAACTGTCAGACACACATCCATACAAGTCCGTTTTGGAATCGAACGGAACCGAAGGCACTTCCTTTGAAGCCTTTGCAATCTGGATATTCACTAATCACGACCAAACTTACCATCACAAAGGGTGATAAAATCCGTATATCGGAGATCAGCCGATGCAGAAACATTCGACAGTAATCCTTCCGTTTTCGAAAATATCTGGTCTTCAACATCGGTCCTCAAATGCTATCCATTACGACGTATCACTATTCGGAATGGGATTCATGACTCAAAGGTCCCCTCCCGGCTAAACCGAATAACGAGCGCTTATTTTTAAATAAGTGTAGCATTCAAATTCAAGCAAATCACAACAAATACCCATTTAAAGGTAAATATTGATAGTCGGTTATTTAACTATCAATAGATATGCACAACATCACCAGATTCCAAATAATTTCCCAAATTATTTATTTTCCAAAAATATCTTTACAAGATATATGTTCCCACACTTCAAAAATAAATCAATGTTTATTTTTAAACAAATTTCCCTTTCCTTTATAAATTCCACGCTGAATTTAAATTTCCAAGTATCCACTGATATACAATTTTTTAATCTATTTCAAATATTCACTTTCAATTTATCTTTAAAAGATATAATCTCAAAACATTTCACTTCATGTTGGAAAAAAATTCCTTACTTATTTAATAATAAGTAATTCACAGATCTATTTATTTTCAACATTTGGAAAATATTCGATATACTTAAATCACAATTAAGTATAAAATTTATTCTTTAAGGAAAACATTTTCTTAAACACATTCATTTGAGTCAAAATGAATGTTGCGTAAAACATCATTACGACAACCCAAAATCAATAGTATGGGGATTCGAAATTTAGATGGATATATAAATTCGAATAAAATATAAAACATTTCCTTTCGAAAATCATTTACTATAACAACAGTGTTATAGTCCATCTTTTCCTTATTTCTCAAAAATATCTATTTCAACAATAAGTGTTTAAATCTAGGGTTTCGATCCTTAACACATTTTAAAACAACTTCAAATTGTTTTAATTCTATTTAAAAGATCACTTCCTAAAATGTTCCTTCAATATATTATTCAGTCCAAAATCGTGAATATAAATCGTTTGTCAAATTCAGCACTTCTACATATTTTAATTTAAAGGATTATCCACTGTCCAAAATCGTGGATATATCTCCTTAAATAAGCTTTCATATTTACTTATCAAATTCAATTGGTTTCGGATTTATAAAACAACGTTTATAAATCCACACACACACACATATATATATTTTATAAAAAAAACTTCAACTTATAAAATCCTTTAATTAAAAAATTCTATTTATATCTCATTTAAATGCCAAAATCCAATTTATAAGTTAATTATTTATATATCTTTTATTTTTCAAAATCTATTCATTTTATAACTTTATAATTTATAAATCTAAAAATTTCATTCACTTATGAAATCCATTTACACTTCATTTTAACACTTATAAAAACTTGTTTTATAATTCCAATATTTTAATTTATAAATTTCAATTTTATAAATTTTTTATGTAAACCGTTTATAATAATTCAAAAATCCCAATTTAAACCATTTTACAAATTAATCAACTACTTATTTCAAAAATCAAATTTCGGTTATATTTCACAAAAATCATAATTCCTATAACATAAAAATTATAACGTTTATTTCTTTAAAATGGATCAATTCCAAAATTCAATAAAATGTACACTTTCAAATATTTATTTATTTTCGGTATCTAACGATACCAAAATTATATTCAGCAAAATTTTAGCCTTCAACGATTTCAATCATAAAGGATAATCACACATATATTATAAATAATCAACACACAACATTGAAACAAATTCAATTATTTGGGGAATCCAGTTGGATCCCTCCAACCTGTTTCCCTGCATTCAGAGATGTTAGCATAATACCAATCACGTTTCAACACGGAATATTGCGGTACATGGGTTTATATAAAACAATATCCGCTATTATGTGGCGCAATAGGGTCTCATCCGCAATATAATGCGGGAAATCAACTCCAAGTACATATAATACCAATTCCACTTCAAAATGAAATATCGCGGTATATGTGTTTAATAAATAACACCTGCTTAATATATGGCGTATAGGGTCTATTTCAGTACAACAAATAGCAATCATCATTTAAACATACAATCAAGAAATTTTAAATCTAACTATTTAAAATTTAAATCGAAACAAATTCGATTGAGTGAGAAGTTCTAACCTTATTTCCAATAACAGTTTCAGCGTTTTATTTCGAATAAAATTAAATGTGCGTTTAATTTTACCCAAAATTCTCACTAGCTCCAATCAATTCCAATCTAGTTCCATTGCGTAGTATTCGCGAATACGAACCCAACGCAAGTCGTTTCGTCAAATTCCGACCTCGTATCAAAAAGTTATAATGTTTTAAAGTTATACGAATTACTATATATTTAAATTTACAAATTTTTTTAATTTTTTAATTTTACCATCAAATCCTAGCCATTGATTCCCGAGACGAAATCAGGGCTGCTCGTACTCTCTTCTACGACGCGACACCTAGGGTTTCGAAACCCATCGGCTGCCGATTCTATACGAATTTTCGAGCCACCCTCGTCGACTTCCACGTCGATCATGAACCCCTGCGACATGCGCCCTCCTCCACCACGCCCACGTGCCAAATGCGGCAGAGCTCCGTGGCGTATTTTCTTTTATAAACGCGAACGAACGTTGCGCGTTCAAGCACAATTTTCAGTCGATCCACTTCGTTTTAATTGATCATGACCGCTAAATATCTAGCTCTCGTCGTGCTCAACGTTATTGTAGTTGAAAGTTTCTCGAATTAATGTGTAGATTTGAAGAAAATTGAGGAAGAATGTGGTGAAATTCTGGCCATTATTTTTGTATGTGGCGGCTAGGGCATTGAACTGAAACCCTAGGTTTTAGTTTGCAAATGTGAATGTTTAAGGTCCTTTTATAGAAAATTTGACGAAACACTATTCACCCGAGATTTTCCGAACTCCAAATGAAGCGTGCCGCCTGGCGTTTATAATGTTTTACCCCTATTCCGAATGCAATGGAATATGTATCGGGAGCCAATTTGATCATATTTGAAAGATAGGTTTTCAAATCGACTATTTAAATTTAAAAATTCACTCAAACCAATTTCAGTGCGTTTTAGCTTGCCCCGGACAAACCGTAAATCCAATTAACACGAAATTTGAAATCTTGCTATAATATTAAATTATGGATCCGATGAAACTAGTTTCGTCGAAATCCGAGATAGTTTGAAAAATGACTATTTTTACTCATCAATTAAATGTTAAAATATTCAATTTCCACAAATTAACTTTCATTCAATTTTAAAAGTTCTATAACATCATTCTAACTCTAATATGATTTAATACAACTTTACAAATCAATTTTAATCATATTAAACCCAATTTCCAATTATTTCTGTAATTTTAAATATTAAATTATCGATTTAATTATCTAATTAAATCTAAATATTCGAAATAAAATTTATTCGACTTACAAATTTTACTTGTTAATATTAAAAATAAATTAAATATACGAGTTTCAAATGACGAGAATTCTGGGTCGTTACAAATTTCCCGCTTTAAAAGAATTTCGTCCTCGAAATTATCAAGTAAGAAAAAGTCTTGAAATCCTTTAACTTTTCAAACATCCATTCAAATTAGATTTCAAATTCACTTAAGTGTTTAACTTTCCCAAAATCCAATAGTTGAACTTCTCACATTAACTTTACTAAGTTTTTAAATCATACTTAGTTATCTTTTCAAAACCAACTATATCGTTTAACTTTTCACTCCAAAATCAAAGTTATAGTTTTCAAAATTTTCCAATTTTCTCAAAAATACTCTAACGCCTTAAATTTTCAGAAAATTTCGCTATTACCTCCTTTGCGCGGCTCGATCCGAAAAAATGGCAATATATATATCACAAATATACATCTCATCAAAGTAATAAGGCATCCCACAAGGAAAATAGTGTAAAAGTACGATATGTAATCCGAGATATGTACCTTATATATTATTAGCGAGCATATACGGCTAATATAGCGTGAAAGCGAGCTCTAAAGGCGAAGCAAGCGTAATCCACACCTACTAAACACTGACGCAGCGGATTAACAAATCATGACGTGCTAGTCATGTTTGATACAAACTGATGCAATTTCTTCCTCGCGAAATGATTTGTGTCAAGTAAAGCAAAGATAAATGCCCAAATCCTTTGATCTCTTGAGATACCAAATTCTAGTTATCTTCAACACGTTGATCGCGCACGATACCGCGTTAGAAGATCGACGATCCTTCGATGTTGATCTCACGCACGAGATTCCATGAATCGGCTTCAAATTCGTTGATTCGAGCGCACTCGAATAACCGAAGATGGAAGAAGAAGGAGATCACACTCAACTTCAACAAAAGTGGCACAAAGCACACAAACAAAATTTTATTCAAAATCAACTTCTTTTACAATGACAACACACCCGTATTTATAGAGATTTTACAACACACACAGACCAATACATGCGACACACGAGATAACAAAATACACGACCTAACAACTTACGCGACCTACGACTTAACGACCTAAGCACCAATGGCCTAAGAATTTACAACATATAAGCGACTTAACATCAGGAGAGACCTACGACATAAGCTTCAGCGACCTAAAAATCAGCGGCTTAAGCTTCAGCGACTCAAGGAAATGTGGCATCATGCGACATAACAATGGAGCGACCTAACCACGGAGCGACCTAAGAATGATAGCATGCGGCATAAGGTCGGCGACTTAGGGGAAAGTGGCATAAGTTTGACATAACTCGTTAGGTCGAACGCGACTTAAGATTTGCGACATATGCGACCTAATTCTTTAGGTCGTAGCTTGTTAGGTTGAAGCTCGGTAAGTCGTAGCTCGGTAGGTTGACGCGACCTAAGGAAAAACGGCATATGCGAGCGATTGTCATAGCTCGTTAGTTCGTAGCTTGGTAGGTCGTAACTTGCTGGCGACTTATGATAGGTCGCAGCATCATTTTCCCCTGCTTCCTGCGACTTAACAAGATAACGACTTAAGTAACTGCGATTATCATGGTGCGCTGCATCATCCTTCTTTGGTTGAAAAGAGTTCGACCCCAAATTCACACTCTCGTCTTCTTCGATACACTTATCCCCATGATATGGAATCAAGTGTTTGACGTTGAAAACGTCTGTAGTATGGATATGATCCGGCAATCTTAACTGATAAGCATTATCATTGATCTTCTTCAAGATTTCTACTGGACCAATCTTTCGAGCTTTCAATTTGTTGTAAGTTCCAACTGGGAAACAATCTTTCGTCAATACTGCGTAAACAAAATTACCCTCTCTTAAGTCCACACTTCTTCGCTTCTTATCTTCCAGTTGCTTATACTTCTCATTTGTCTTAAGCAATCGTTCACGAACAATCCTGTGACACTCCTGCAACTCATTCACGAAATCACAAGCTCGTTTAGCAATCCCTTTCTGACGTGGAACTGTCGTCAAATCCAACGGTCCCTTCGGAATGGCTGAATATACTACTTGAAATGGACTGAATCCAGTACTTCGATTAACGGCATGATTATGTGTGAATTCTGCCTAATACAGTTCACATCCCAGCTCTTCAAATTATCCTTCACAAGACATCTTAACAAGTTTCCCAAAGATCTGTTCACCACTTCCGTTTGCCCATCTATTTGTGGATGATAGGCGCTACTAAAATTCAGCTTAGTCCCAACCATCTTCCACAGACTCAACCAAAAATTACTTAGAAATCGAGTATTCCGGTCAGAAACAATGGTCTCAGGGAGTCCATGTAGTCGATAAACTTCTTTAAAGAACAATTGAGCTACACGGACTGCATCGGCGTCTTTTTACAAGCTATAAAATGTGCCATTTTCTAAAATCTATCCGCCACAACATATATAGAATCATTCCCTTGTTGAGATCTTGGCAAACCCAAAACAAATTCCATGCTAACATCAACCCATGGTATAGTAGGCAGGGGCAATGGCATATACAATCCTGCATTCGTAGCTATCCTTTTGTAAACTTGACATATGTGACATCTCTGCACAAATCTTTCAACTTCTTTCGTCATGGAAGGCCAAAAATATGATTGAGAAATCAACTGCAAGGTACGATCTCTTCCCACATGACCTTCTTCATGCAATTTCTTCACAGTCTTCATTCGCAAACTGCACTCTGGTATACACAACCGATTTCCTTTGAATAGAAAACCATCTACCAACACATACTCATCCATCTTGCCTTTCTCGACTTCATCTACAATCTTAGCAAAGTAAGGATCCTCAACAAACAATTCTGGAAATACATCAAACCCCGTCACTCCAACTCTCATCGTAGTCAACAAGTGATTTCTTCTACTCAATGCGTCTGCCACATGATTTGTAACTCCCGACTTATGCTTTACAGCAAAGGAAAACTGTTGCAAGTATGCGATCCATGAAGCATGTCCGGCTGCAATCTTATCCTGTCCCTGTAAATGTTTCAATGCTTCATGATCAGTATACAACACAATTTTTTTATAAAACAAGTAGTGTCTACAATGCTTTATGGCTTGTACAATAGCTTGGAACTCTAAGTCATAGGTACTGTATCTTGTCTTGGCTCCAGAAAGTTTCTCACTAAAATAAGCAATTGGACGCCACTTTTGACTTAACACTCCACCAATTCCAACTTTAGACGCATCAGTACACAGCTCAAAGAGTAACCGAAGTCCGGGTATCTAAGAATCGGTGTTGTATTCAAAAGTGTCTTGCTCTCTTGAAAAGCAGAATCAGCCTCTTCAGTCCACACAAACTGCTTTCCTTTCATACAATCTGTCACTGGTGCCATCACGCTATTGAAATGTGGAATAAACCTTCGGTAGAATGATGCTAAACCATGGAAACTTCTTACTTCAGTTACAGTCCTAGGTTGTGGCCAATCCTTGATTGCTTCAACTTTACCTTGATCCACTTGGATACCTTATTTGGACAACACATGTCCCAAGAACGAAATACTGTGTGTCATGAACATGCACTTCTTTGTTGCCGCGTAAAATTGCTCCTGACGAAGTATCATCAACACTTCCCGCAAGTGTTGTAGATGTTCTTCTGTGCTTCCACTATATATCAATATATCATCAAAGTATACCACCACGAACTTTCCAATAAATGGTCGAAAGATCTGATTCATCACTCGCATAAAAGTACTAGGTGCATTCGAAAGACCAAATGGCATGACCAGCCATTCATACAACCCCTCCCGTGTCCTGAAGGCTGTCTTCCATTCATCCCCTAGTCGATTACGAATCTAATGATACCCACTCTTCAGATCAATCTTTGAAAAGATAGCAGCTCCACTCAACTGATCTATCAAGTCGTCCAATCTTGGCATCGAAAATCTGTACCTCACTGTAATCTTGTTTAGTGCTCGACTATCTGTACACATTCTCCAAGTTCCATCCTTCTTTGGCACTAACAAGGCTGGTACTGCACAAGGACTTAAACTTTCTTGTACGTGCCCTTGTTCAAGTAACTCTTCCACCTACCTTCTCAACTCTTCATGCTCCTTTAGACTCATTCTATAATGTGGCCTACGTGGAAACACAGCTCCCGGAACAAGATCAATCTGATGTTCTATGTCTCTCAACAGTGGTAATTCTTTTGGTAATTCTTTAGGAAATACATTTTCAAATTCCTTCAACACTGGCTTAACTTCCTCAGGAATTTCAACCATTTCACTACTTTCACGTCCAATCAACAGAAATACTTCAGGCACATCCTCTACTTCTTTGACAAACTCCTTCAAAGATAACAGAGTCTTTATTTCCTCGATTTTCTCCAACTTGCATTCACTTTGTTTGCTCTTTTTAGGAACCAAGGTGATTCTAGTGCCACTGAACATGAAACTATAGCAGTTAGTCCTACCATCGTGTTGCACGGCTCTACAAATTTGCCACGGTCTTCCCAACAACAAATGACATACATCCATATCTACCACGTCACACCAAATTTCATCCTTATACCTCTTTCCAATGGAAAAATTTACACAAGCTCTTCGACTAACCTTCAACTCCCCACCTTTCCTCAACCAAGCCAATTTGTAGGGTTTGGGATGCTTCTCTGTCTTTAACGCTAACTTCTTTACAGCTTCTGTAGAGATGATGTTATCACAACTTCCTACATTGATAACAAACATACAAACCTTTCCCAAAATGGCGCACGTCGACTGGAAAATATTACTCCTCAACCAGCTAGTCTCCTCTTCCTTCTTTTGTGTCTAGCAAGATCTCCTCATCATTAAAGAATACCCCTCGTCTCCCGTCAGTAATTCTTCTTCCTCCTCTGTAACAACCCGCATATTTATCAATTTTATATTTAAATATTTTGTCGTTAATCGGATATTGGTCCGAAAAGCTACTTTTTGCAAACGATCAAATTAGGACCCGAGAACATTCCATTGAGTTCGTAATGCCGTTTACAATCTTTTTAAGTATAAACTTTGATATGTTTGGGGTTAGTGGAATTTCACGAACTTTTCCCTCTTTGGACTTTGGGTTGGTTTAGCCTGTTAAACCTAAGTTCCAACCCCTTCTCCTCATCTCTTCATAAATTCCTACCTAACTCTAGTTTTAGCATTAATGGTGAGTGGAAAGGGAAATTAAAATTCCAAGCCCAAGTTCGTTAGCAAATTCAACATCCAACTCCAAAATCAAAGCAAAGACATTGGATTCAAGCTTGTAGTTGCTTCTCCATTGATTTCAAGCTTCTTCTTCATTGAATTTGTGCAAAGGTGAGATTTTTATCTTACATTCTTGTCTATAACTATCTTGGACTGTTAAGAATGAATTCCCATCACTTTAGCATGTTCATTTTCATTTGGTTTGGATTGGATTGGCAAAAAACTCCAAATTTTAGTGTTTTTGGTAAAATTCTGCACTTAGGTCGTTTCGCCTATGCTAGGTCGTTTGCGTGGAAAAGTCTCGGTCACCAAATAGTTCGTTTCTGGCCTTAAACTCGTTCGCATGTTTTAGGTCATTCGCCTCGGAATTAGGTCGTAGGCCGTGGGCCGCTAGGTCGTAGGTCGTAGGTCGTGGGCCGCTTGGTCGTAGGTCATTAGGCCTTAGGTCGTTAGGTCGCTCCGCCTGTTTGAAACGTTACCTCGGTCTTAGGTCGCTTGGATCTAGGTCGCTTTGCCTTATAGCGTTAGGTCACACGGCTTTGTTAAGACGTTAGGTCGCTCGCCTTTTTATCCCTTAGGTCGTTCGGCTCATTCATACGTTAGGTCGCTCGGCCTTTTTCACCATTAGGACGTTAGGTCGCGAGCCTCGCCAGGTCTCTCGACCTTTATAAGTTGTAGGTCATCTCCGGCCTTAAACCACTCGGCCGCATTAGGTCGCGTACATTTTAGGTCGCGTGTTTCACTAGGCTGTTGGGCCTTTACCTCGTTAGGTCGTAGGTCGCTCGATCTTATTACCTTGTCAGGTCGCGAGTCCCTTAGGTCGCTCGCCTCTATTAGGTCGCTTGCTTCTGCTAACTCGCGAACAACCCTGGGACGCAACCAATAGGTCGCTCGATCCTATCCTTCCTTATGTCTTCACTAGGTCGTACCGTTTTGGACGGGGCGCTGCCCCCGAACCCCCAGGACCTGACCGGGCAGGTCGAACCCTGTAGCAGGGGTGTTGCCCCCGCACCCCTACCTTGGGGGGTTGCCGCCCCTTGGACCCCCCCTCCGTAGGGGATCTTTTCTGAAAAACATTCAACAGAACTTGCTTTGTTGAGATGCTGAGTTGACCATTCTTCGAGACAAACTATCTTTGGCTTCTTGGTCGATTTTATGGTATCACGGCCTTGCTAAAAAGGCGGGATAACAACTTTAGAAATATGAAGGTTTCAATACTAGTAGTAAATATCAAAACTCTTTCAACAAAATGATTTCAACTCTATTTTCAATAACAAAGCTCTTTTCTTAAACCATTTTCCAATCTACTAGTATATACAAACCATTACCTCCCTCGGATGAAAAATCTAATTAAACGGCTTAGTAAAACAAGTGGTATGAAACACTTGCATTCACTTCGTCGGTTAATTCTTGGACTTGTTCGATTGAACCTCTTGTGACAATTTTCTAGTGAAGATTTACAGTTTGTTCGTTAATATTTAAGTTAAGCAAGTTGTTATGGGACACGAAAATAAAATTTTATATTTACTAGCTTAGTGTAATTGACACTTCTCGTTGATCATGACGATCATTTTATGATTTAGACTAGCAATTATGCGATGTCTCTTTGTTTGCATGGTTAGACTAGACCACATGGGTGTGATTCCGACTCACACATATCTCTTTGTCCGCAAGGTTAGTCTAGGCACCATTTGTGTGATTCCACTCACACATACCTTTTCATTGTGAAGTAAGGCCAGACACCATTTGTGTGATTCCACTCACACATACCTTTTTGTTTTTTGGTTAGCCTAGACCTCATCCGGGTGAATCCGACTCACCCATATGGGGTAGCTCCCCATGGTCTTCGGACCGTCATGTGATAGGCCTCTTTCCCTTTTTCTATAATTTCTGGATTTCTTGTGTTGATTTCTGGAATTTATGTCATTGACTTGGTATGAGTACAAGTTTAGGGTATGATGCCCTCTTTGGATCTTTGAGAAGATTCTTGTGATATTGATTTATCTCTTTTTGATTGATCTTCTGTTGATCATCATTTGCATACTTATAGTAGTATGTCAGTATGGATATTTTATGTTTATTCCATATCTTTTATTTTATACCATGTCATCTGATATTTATAGCCAGACTGATCCGTTTATTATTTTCTTAAATAATACTCAGGTCAGACCGAGATGTTACAGGTGCTTCTGCTTGACTTCTTCCCGAGATTTTCTGCTCTGACATTTGGCTAACTATTTAGATTAGTAGTTTTTGTTGTATACACTTGAGATATAGAGTCATAGTTGTATTCTTTTGTACAGCACGTGTTGCTGTTCTTTTGTATTATTGTGGATCTTTTTGACCACTATTCTGATGTACACTTTCATGTGTTAGTTATATATTCATCTCTTCTTCCGCCTTTGTGATATGGATGTCTGTGACTGATTTGTGTTATGTTTATTTCCATGTTTGTTTCCGAAGATTATTTATAGCCACCGTGTGATAAGCAATCACATGGATGGTTGGTTCTCAACAGCCTTATTCTCCATGCTAGTTGACAGCACTACACCGTAGTGTTCTTGGCGAGCGTGGGTATAGAGGTGGGGCGTCACAGCTTGGTATCAAAGCCAAACTTCGGAACAATGTAGAATAACTTAACAAGGATCATCGTCCTAAGTCCACCTTAGGAGTTATGTCTTAGGATTAATTCGAGTCATCGTACCGATTCATCCTATATCCTTTATGATTCCTTGTTTTATCTAGCAAGATTGCTTGATATTCATTAGTGAATAATCCTCTTCTTTATCTTCTTTCTTTCTTAAGGAAGAGAAATAGTTAGACCTGGTCGTCCCAGAGCTGGACCATCTAGGGCTCCACCCTAGGATGGAGTTTTTATGACTACCCAACAACTTCTTGACCTTGTCACGAATGCTCAAGCAGCTGGTTCTAATCTGGAACCTACTCGCCCTAAATATGGGTTTGCACGTTTGTGCAATGATTACTCCCACCTGGGTGGGAAGCCATTTAAAATTTCTAAAACTATCATCGAGGTCCAGGCTTGGTTGGGGACCTCCGATCGAATCTTCATTCGCATGAGTCTCATCGATCTTCACCGTGTTCAGGTGGCTTCCAGTATGCTTCAAGAGAGAGCGCTGGACTGGTATGAACTTCTTATTTCTGAATTCAACGAAGTGGACCTTACCTGGGAGCAATTCCGGACACGGTTCGAGTTAAAATTTGTACCAGAAGCAAAGAAGGTAACTCTGGCTTGACGCTTTATAGACCTTGTTCAAGGTGAGTCCTCTGTGACCGATTATGTCGCAGCCTTTAAGTCGTTTTCCAAATATGGGGTTGAATACATCAACACTCCATTAAAGAAGAACCAGAGGTTCGTTTATGGCTTAAACAAAAGCCTCAAGAAGCCATTACTTCTAAAGTTAGAAGTTTCTTTCGACTAACTTATAGATATCGCTCTTCGTTTGGAAGAGGCTGATAAAGAAAGTGATGTTGAAGTAGTAGCTTCCATACCCAACTTCAACAACAAAAAGAGGCCCCGTAAATTCAAAGGCCCGTATCCCAACAAAAAGGGTAAGCACGCAACCCCTGCGGCAAAGTCTCCTTTTCCTAGTGGTGCGAGATGCTTCAACTGTGGATCTGGAGATCATTTTGTGAATAAGTGCTCTAAGCCAAAATCTTGTCGCTATTGTAAGAGCCCGGATCATTACATACATCAATGCCTCAAACGTGAAGGCAAGAAGGAGGGAAAGTTAAACGTGGCTCAAGCCCTTGGCAACACATCTCGTTGCTAGGGTATTTCTCATTCCATTCTAGATGGTATTATTTAATTTCATGATCAACCTATTAGAATTCTCTTTGATACGGGTGCATCCCATTCTTTTTTATCAAAGGAACTTGTCGACACTTTCTCTTTAAATGTTGATGCTTTAATGACTTCCTTGAGAATTGCTAATCCCGTTAGTGGATCCGCAACTCTTAATTTGCTTTGTAAAAATGTGGAGACTATTTTATGTGATTTTCCATTCCTAGCCGATTTTCATGTTATGCGTTACCTAGGCTTTGGAATGATTTTGGGAATGGATTGGCTTAATCATTATGAAGCTCATATCCTATGTCCTGAGCGGACTATTTATCTCCGACATCCGCAATCTGTAAATCAGATTTCTATTATTCTTAAATATTCGGATTCTGCGTTGACTGCATCGTTATATTATTTAAATCCTCATGATAATGATGATGATGATGAGGAAGATGTCATTTCTCGAATTCACATCGTTTGTGAATTTTCCGACATATTTGAGCCCATTTTAGGTTTACCGCCTAAACGAGAAATTGAGTTCAGAATTAATCTTACCCCTGAAGCTCAACCTATTACTCGTCCTCCTTATCGCATGTCTAATAAGGAAAATGAGGAGATGCGCAAACAATTATCTGAATTGGAGACGAAGCAATTTATTCGCTCTAGCTCCTCGCCTTGGTGAGTTTCGGCTATTTGGAAATCCGATGGTACGCTTAGGCTTAGCGTGGACTACGCAAGCTTAGCGATCTGAGTATTAAAAATAAATATCCTTTACCTCGGATTGACGATCTGTTTGATCAGCTTAGCGGAGCTAGGGTCTTTCCATAGTTGGACTTGGCTACCGGTTTTCATCAGCTTCGTATTGCTGAGGATAGTATTCCTTTGACATCGTTCCGTACTTGTTATGGATCTTATGAATGGCTTGTTATGCCATTTGGTTTAATGAATGCTCCGGCTTACTTCGTTGACCTCATGAATCGAGTTTTCAAGGCTTTCCTCGATCGGTTTGTTCTCATCTTCATTGATGACATCCTTGTGTATTCTAGAACCAAGGAGGAGCATGAAAAGCATCTTCGGATTGTATTGGAAACTCTTAGGAGTAATCAATTAAAGGCAAAATTTTCTAAATGCTTCTTTTGGCTATGTCGTATGAAGTTTCTCGGTCATATTATTTCCGAATCCGAAATTTCCGTGTATCCTTCAAAGATTGAAGCGATTCAAGATTGGAAGAGACCGGAGAGTGTGATAGAGATTCGTAGTTTTATCGGATTGGCGGGTTATTACCGTCTTTTCATTAAAGACTTTTCTAAGATTGTCGTGCCTCTTGCTGGCTTGATTAAGAAGGGAGTTAAATACATTTGGTCGGACAAATGTGAAGCCTCTTTTCAGAAATCGAAAGAACTCCTTTCCGGTGCTTCTATTCTTGTTATTCCCATGGGGAATCAAGATTTTGTTGTTTATACTGATGCTAGTCACATTGGTTTGGGTGCCGTTCTTATGCAAAAAGAACGTGTTATTGCTTATGCTTCTAGGCAATTGAAGCCGGCCGAGACTAGATATGCCACACATGATTTAGAACTCGCGGCTATTGTTTTCGCCCTTCGAATTTGGTGTCATTATCTATTGGGAGAGAAATTTATTCTTTACACGGATCATAAGTCTTTGAAATATTTATTTTCTCAAAAGGAACTTGATTTGCGTCAACAGCGTTGGCTTGAGTTCCTTGCACCTTATGATCTTGATATTCTTTATACCCCCGGTAAGGGTAATCGTGTCGCCGATGCTCTTAGCTGTAAACAACAAGCCGTTGTTTCTATGATGATATCCGAATGGAACGATCTCGAGATTATATCCACTTGTGAGATTCGAGAACGCGTATCTGATTTATGATCATCACTTGTTTTATGTAGCCTTGAGGCTCATCCTTCTCTTTTAGACCCCATTCTTGAAGCTCAAGGGCTAGATCCTGAATTGGCTCTTCTTGGCCAAAATGTTAAGGATAAAATTGATATTGAAGGTTTGAAAGACTTTGATATTGATTCTCGTGGCGGCATTCGAAAATTTGTTAGACTTATCGTACCAAATATTGGTGATCTTGGTAAATATATTTTAGAAGATTCCCATCGTTATAAATTCACCATTCATCCCGGTAGTAGTAAAATGTACGCTGATATGAAGCGACTTTATTATTGGGAGGAAATGAAATCTGATATTCCTAACTTTGTTAAGTGTTGCATGACTTGCCAACTTGTCAAGGCCGAACATCAAAGGCCTGGTGGGTTATTGCAATCTTTAGAAATTCCAATTTGGAAGTGGGACAAAATTTCCATGGATTTTATAGATGGCCTTCCCCGTTCTCGTTCGGGTCATGATAGCTTATGGGTGATCGTTGATAGACTTACTAAATCCGTCCATTTTATTCCCGTTCGATCTAAACGAACCGTTCCTCTTTTGGCCAAACACTTTATCAAAGAAATTGTTAAATTGCATTGAGTTCCTACTTCTATTGTTAGCGATCGAGATCCATTGTTTACTAGTGGATTTTGGAAGAGTTTTCAAAAAGCTTCAGGAACGAAGCTTAATTTTAGCACTGCTTATCACCCCTAGTCCGATGGACAAACCGAGCGTGTGAATCAAAATCTTGAAGATCTTCTTGAGCTTGTGTGCTTAATTTTGGTGGAAGTTGGGAAGATCATATTTCACTTGTCGAATTTTCCTATAATAATAGCTTCCAATCTAGTATTGGTATGACACCTTCCAAGGCACTCTACGGAAGGCTATGTCGATCTCCTTCTTGTTGGCTTCAGGCCGGTGAGAGGCTGGTTTTAGGTCCAGACTTTATTCGTGATTCCACAGAAAAGATTGAACTTATTCGACATAAGATGAAAGAAGCCCAGAGTAGACAAAAATCCTATGCCGACAATTGATGAAGTAAATTAGAATTTTCTGTTGGAGATCTTGTTTTTATTCGTGTTTCACCTATGAAAGGTGTTGTACGTTTCAGTCGGTCGGGAAAGTTAGCGCCTCGGTATATTAGGCCATTTCCTATCACTTAACGTATTGGTTCCATGGCTTATTTCCTTTCATTACCAGCTTAGTTTTCTGCCATGCATGACGTGTTGCACGTTTCTCAATTACGGAAATGCCTTCGAGATTCCGATTCTATTCTTGAGCCTGGTATTGTGGAAGAAATTGAAGTTTCACCAAATTTAACTTACGAGCAGCATCCTATTCGAATTATTGCTTCGGAGGTCAAACGACTTCGAAATAAAGATTTTCCGCTTGTGAAGGTTCAATGGTCCTCAAATCCTAAGGATTGCTCTTGGGAATCCAGAAAATTCAACGGGCGAACACATCCAGACTTGCTTACTCCTGCTCTTTGAGGTGAACTTCCTATTTCGAATTTCTTTTGTGTTAATATGCTTTTATGGTTGTTACTTTATATTTCCATCTTATATATTGCGACGATGCAATTTCATTAAGGAGGGGAGTCCGTAACAACCCGCATATTTATCAATTTTATATTTAAATATTTTATTTAAATATTTTGTCGATAATGGGATATTGGTACGAAAAGCTACTTTTTGCAAACAGTCAAATTAGGACCCGAGACCACTTCCATTGAGTTCGAAATGCCATTTACAATCTTTTTAAGTATAAACTTTGATATGTTTGGTGTTAGTAGAATTTCACGAACTTTTCCCGGTTTGGACTTTGGGTTGGTTTAGCCTA
The DNA here is from genome assembly GCA_030765085.1 of Allium cepa. Lineage (NCBI taxonomy): Eukaryota > Viridiplantae > Streptophyta > Magnoliopsida > Asparagales > Amaryllidaceae > Allium > Allium cepa. Next base: position 722,875,169 of record CM060937.1, on the reverse strand, counting down.
TTAAACCTAAGTTCCAACCCCTTCTCCTCATCTCTTCATAAATTCCTACCTAACTCTAGTTTTAGCATTAATGGTGAGTGGAAAGAGAAATTAAAATTCCAAGCCCATGTTCATTAGCAAATTCAACATCCAACTCCAAAATCAAAGCAAAGACATTGGATTCAAGCTTGTAGTTGCTTCTCTATTGACTTCAAGATTCTTCTTCATTGAATTTGTGCAAAGGTGAGATTTTTATCTCACATTCTTGTCTATATCTATCTTGGACTGTTAAGAATGAATTCCCATCACTTTAGCATGTGCATTTGCATTTGGTTTGGATTGGATTGGCGAAAAACTCCAATTTTTAGTGTTTTTGTAAAATTCTGCACTTAGGTCGTTCTGCCTATGCTAGGTCGTTTGCGTGGAAAAGCTTCGGTCACCAAATAGTTCGTTTCTGGCCTTAAACTCATTCGCATGCTTTAGGTCGTTCGCCTTGGAATTAGGTCGTAGGTCGTAGGTCGTAGGCCGCTAAGTCGTAGGTCATGGGCCGCTTGGTTGTAGGTCATTAGGCCTTAGGTCATTAGGTCGCTCCCTCTTTTGGAAACGTTACCTCGGTCTTAGATCGCTTGGATCTAGGTCGCTTGGCCTTATAGAATTAGGTCGCACGGCTTTGTTAAGACGTTAGGTCGCTCTCCTTTTTATCCCTTAGGTCGTTCGGCTCGTTCACACGTTAGGTCGCTCGTCCTTTTTCACCATTAGGTCGTTAGGTCGCGAGGCTCGCTAGGTCGCTCAACCTTTGTAAGTCGTAGTCATCTCCGACCTTAAACCACTCGGTCGCATTCGGTCGCGTACATTTTAGGTCGCGTGTTTCACTAGGCCATTAGTCCTTTACCTCGTTAGGTCGTAGGTCGCTCGACCTTATTACCTTGTTAGGTCGCGAGTCCCTTAGGTTGCTCGCCTCTGTTAGGTCGCTCGCTTCTGCTAACTCGCGAACACCCCTAGGTCGCAACTAATAGGTCGCTCGATCTTATCCTCCCTTAGGTCCTCACTAGGTCGTACCGTTTTGGACGGGGCGTTGCCCCACGCCCCGCCAGGGGTGCTGCCCCCTGGACTCCCACGACCTGACCGGGCAGGTCGAACCCCGTAGCTGGGGTGTTGCCCATGCACCCCCACCTTAGGGGGTTGCCACCCCCTGGACCCCCCCTCCGTAGGGGATCTTTTCGGAAAAACATTCAACAGAACTTGCTTTGTTGAGATGCTGAGTTGACCATTCTTCGAGACAATCTATCTTTGGCTTCTCGGTCGATTTTATTGTATCACGGGCTTGCTAAAAAGGCGGGATACCAACTTTAAAAATATGAAGGTTTCAATACTAGTAGTAAATATCAAAACTCTTTCAATAAAATGATTTCAACTCTATTTTCAATAACAAAGCTCTTTTCTTAAACCGTTTTCGAATCTACTAGTATATACAAACCTTTATCTCACTCGGATGAGAAATCTAATTAAACGGCTTAGTAAAACAAGTGGTATGAAACGCTTGCGTTCACTTCGTCGGTTAATTTTTGGACTTGTTCGATTGAACCTCTTGTGACAATTTTCTAGTGAAGATTTACAGTTTGTTCGTAAATATTTAAGTTAAGCAAGTGGTTATGGGACACGAAGATAACGTTTTATATTTACTAGCTTAGTGTAATTGACACTTCTCGTTGATCATGACGATCATTTTATGATTTAGACTAGCAATTGTGCGATGTCTCTTTGTTTGCATGGTTAGACTAGACCTCATGGGTGTGATTCCGACTCACACATATCTCTTTGTCCGCAAGGTTAGTCTAGAAACCATATGTGTGATTCCACTCACACATACCTTTTGTTGCGAGGTTAGGCTAGACACCATTTGTGTGATTCTAATCACACGTACCTTTTTCTTTTTGGTTAGCCTGGACCTCATCCGGGTGATTCCGACTCACCCATATGGGGTAGCTCCCCATGGTCTTCGGACCTTCATGTGATAGGCATCTTTCCCTTTTTCTGTGATTTCTAGATTTCTTGTGTTGATTTATGGAATTTATGTCATTGACTTGTTATGAGCACAAGTTTAGGGTATGATGCCCTCTTTGAATATTTGAGAAGATTCTTATGATATTGATTTATCTCTTATTGATTGATCTTTTGTTGATCATCATTTGCATACTTATAGTAGTATGTCAGTATGGATATTTTATGTTTATGCCATATCTTTTATTTTATACCATGTCATCTGATATTTATAGCTAGACTGATCCGTTTATTATTTTCTTAAATAATACTCGGGTCAGACCGGGATGTTACAGGTGCTTCTGCTTGACTTCTTCCCGGGATTTGCTACTCTGACTTTTGGCTAACTATTTAGATTAGCAGTTTTTGTTGTATACACTTGAGATATAGACTCATAATTGTATTCTTTTGTATAGCACGTGTTGCTATTCTTTTGAATTATCGTGGATCTTTTTGACCACTACTCTGATGTACACTTTCATGTGCTAGTTATATATTCATCTCTTCTTCCGCCTTTGTGATATGGATGTCTGTGACTGATTTGTGTTATGCTTATTTCTATGTTTGTTTCCGAAGATTATTTATAGCCACCGTGTGATAAGCAATCACATGGATGGTCGCTCCTCAATAGCCTTATTCTCCGTGCTAGTTGACAGCACTACACCTAGTGTTCTTGGCTAGCATGGGTATAGAGGTGGGGCGTCACATCCTCAACTTGTGGTGAATTGGAACATTCTATTTCTGCATCCTCATCCTCAAGCTCAGCAACCATCGCTCGCTTCTTAGGCCTCGGGCATTAATTGCTCTTATGACCAAACTCTGACAGCTATAACACTTGAAATTATTGTTGATCTTGGTATGAACAACTTCATTGAAAACCGGGTTCACCTGATTGACCGAACTTGTAAACGCACCACCTCCTCTTTTACCTTGCTTCTCCCAAGCTAGAGCCTTCTGGTGTGCTTCAGCAACGGAACTTGGATCAAACATATTTACCATATCCTGAATTTGCATTCTCAATCCTCCAACAAATCTAGATGTCAACTGTTCCTCCATTTCCATGATATCGTTTCTAGCAATCAGTTGATAAAACTCATCTGCATAGTCATTTACCAACTTTGTCCCTTGTCTCAAATTCTGTAAGCGTTAATACATAAGAGACTGATAATTATAAGGCAAGAAAGTAGCCTTCATCAACTTCTTCATCTTTTCCCATGAAACAATCTTCGACTTTCTCATTCTTTCCCGTGTAAGTTTAGTTTGTTGCCACCATGCCATAGCTCTTCTCCTCAATCGTGTAGCAACAAACTTAACTCTACGATGCTCGGGTACTTCCTTGAAGTCAAAAATTTCTTCAACATTTGATAACCAATCCATAAATTCTTCCGCTACCTTCCCCCTTTGAATTCTGGAATCTCTGTTTTCATACCTGACTCCCATCGTCGATCATCTTCGAAATCTCTATTTGGACTTCGTCCTTGGCCATGGTTTCGACAAAAGCTACTATCACCATCATTGAATTCCTCCAAATCTGACGTATGTTGATGTCGATTATGACCATCAACATTTCTGCTACCACGCACGTCTCTTCCTCCCAAAACTAAAGGTGAAACTCTATTTCCTCTATGGTGCGAAACTGGTGAAGTTCTCATTTGACTTTGATTCATGTCTCTCATCAACTTCTCTAACATTCCAATACCTTCATCGAACTTTTCATTGATACGCTGCTCCATCTGCTCTGCTTCTTGTCTTCTATATACATCTTCAACATTTTGAAATCAATTAGCACGTCTCGGAGGCATGATTATCAACAAATCTCTTTTCCGATCTAACTTCGATATAGTTCGACTTAATTCGACTTGCACTAGGACTTAGCTCGGCTCATCCTAACTTAGCTCGGTTTCGACTTAACTCGGCCTTGATCTCAATTAGCTTCAACTTAGGTCTTCAAGCTCTTCAAGCTCCAATACCAAATTGACGCAATGGATTAACAAACCTTGACTTGCTAGTAATGTTTGATACAAATCGATGCAATTTCTTCCTCACGAAATGATTCATGTCAACTAAAACAAAGATAAATGCCAAAATCCATTGATCTCTCGAGATACCAGATTCTAGCCATCTTCAACATGTTGATCGTGCACGATACAGCGTTAGAAGATCTACGATCCTTCGACGTTGATCTCGCGCACGAGATTCCGTGAATCAGCTTCAAATTCGTTGATTTGAGCGCACTCAAATAACCGAAGACGGAAGAAGAAGGAGATCACACTCATCTTCAACAAAAGTGGCACAAAGCACACAAACAAAATTTTATTCAAAATCAACTTCTTTTACAATGACAACACACCCGTATTTATAGAGATTTTGCAACACACACAGACCAATACATGCGACACACGAGATAACAAAATACACGACCTAACAACTCACGTGACCTACGACTTAACGACCTAAGTACCAACGACCTAAGAATTTACAACATATAAGCGACTTAACATCAGGAGCGACCTACGACATAAGCTTTAGCGACCTAAAAATCAGCGGCTTAAGCTTCAGCGACTCAAGGAAGTGTGGCTTCACGCGACATAACAATGGAGCGACCTAACCATGGAGCGACCTAAGAATGATAGCATGCGGCATAAGGTCGACAACTTAAAAGAAAGCGGCATAAGTTCGACATAACTCGTTAGGTCGTGCGCGACTTAAGATTTGCGAAATATGCGACCTAATTCTTTAGGTGGTAGCTTGTTAGGTTGAAGCTCGGTAGGTTGAAGCGACCTAAGGAAAAACGGCATATGCGAGCGATCGTCATAGCTCGTTAGTTCGTAGCTTGGTAGGTCGTAACTCGCTGGCGACTTATGATTGGTCGCTACATCGTTTTCCCCTGCTTCCTACGACTTAATAAGATAACGACTTAAGTAACTGTGATTATCTTGGTGCACTGATTTATTCGACTTACAAATTTCACTTGTTAATATTAAAAATCAATTAAATATAAGAATTTCAAATGACGGGAATTCTGAGTCGTTACAAATTTTCCCCTTTAAAATAATTTCGTCCTCGAAATTACCAAGTAAGAAAAAGCCTTGAAATCCATTAACTTTTCAAACATCCATTCGAATTAGATTTCAAATTCACTTAAGTGTTTAACTTTCCCAAAATCTAATAGTTGAACTTCTTACAATAACTTTACTAAGTTTTTAAATCATACTTAGTTATCTTTTCAAAACCAACTATATTGTTTAACTTTTCACTCCAAAATCAAAGTTATAGTTTTCAAAATTTTCCAATTTTCTCAAAAATACTCTAACGCCTTAAATTTTCAGAAAATTTCGCCATTACCTCCTTTGCGCGGCTCGATCCGAAAAAATGGCAATATATATAGCACAAATATACATCTCATCAAAGTAATGAGGCATCCCACTGGGAAAAAAGTGTAAAAGTACGATATGTAATCCGAGATATGTACCTTATATATTATTAGCGAGCATATACGGCTAATATAGTGTGAAAGCGAGCTCCAAAAGCGAAGCAAGCGTAATTCACACCTACTAGACACTTAACAATAATGAGAAACAAGCATATATGAAACTAATATCAATATACAACATATACCAGTACAACAACTACATATGCCAATATAGCAAATGCAACAAAAGGCAACAAATCCAACCATTAAACAACTATCATCCAACAACAATTCCAATCATCAAATCAATATACATTCACTTCTCATTAATATTCAGTGAATTGTTTTTTTTTCATTTAACCACATTTGATTCATTAACATTGGACTTTATTAACATTCATTTTCAATTAGTTTATATTCACTAATTTACATTCAAGTTAATCCACTTCCACATTCAAATCAAATTACATTGCTTTCCATTTTATCAATTCAACTTCATTAAGACTTAATGGATTATATACAATCAACTAACAATCATATAACAACCAAATCATAACCAACATAACCAAATTATTAAATTTACAATCAATTTGGTTTAACACTTTTAATTCCAATTGGTTGATATTAAATTGACTTTTCTTTCAATTATTCAACTTCCTATTTACTAGTTTTTAATGAATTAACATTTACATTCATTATTCTATATCAATTCATTTATATTTGATTGATTAATATTCAATCCATTTATCAGTTCAATGGCTAATTCATTTAACAAATAAGGTTGAATTTCATTACATAACTCAAGTTCAGATCCATCACTTCGCTTTATTAATTTACTTCGATACCAAAATCAACTTCATTCAACATTACTTAAGTTATATTCTATTTCAAACATCATTTGTTTTAACTTAACTTAAATTTCCACTTATAAATCCAATTCAGATTCCAATTCTAAAGTAAATTCTATTTACTTTTACCGAAGTCAAATTTCGTCACTTATTCAAATTCATATCTCGTTTTGCTTAACTAAATTGTTTAACCATTTTATCATTTGGTTTCACTTACATTTTCACATTTAATAAGTTATACAACTTATATATTTAAACTTCCAAATCATATTAAATAATCACCTATCTAATCCAATTCAATTTATTTAACTTTACCAAAGCTAAAATCTATTATCTCATATTATAAGTTCAAAACTCGTTTCACTTATATTCAACAATTACAACTCATAGTTAAAATTCATTTTTACTTACAACTCATATTTATAAATATATTCATATAGTTTCACTTCTAATATATAAGATTATTTCACAAATCTAAATCACATTAATTATAATTCCATAATTAATAATTCCTTTGCTTATACAATTATTCGTTTATTTAGATTATTCAAACACCTTTTAATTAACTTATATATATTCTTACATTTTCAACAACCAAACAATCAATTTATATATACTTCAATAATTTTGAAAAATTATTCCTTTATATATAAAATATGATCAAGGTAAAATTATTTCATTTATCCAATTAAAATGATACTATGTCGACTTGCCTCGTTTAAGAGTTTAGAAATCCCTATCGATAATATGGCGTCCCACATATCGACCAGAATTCACAAACCGCTCAACGGATAAGCAAACACAATATAAAACATTTTAATATTCACTAACAAATACGCGCACATACCTATTATTACACTCACACTCATTCTAGAGCACTACTGACTCTATCTCTAATGAGTAACACCCAACAGAGCCAAGGTTGTCACTTAACCAAATGCTCTGGTACCACATTGTAACGATAGGGATTTTCGACTCACGAAAATCGACATTAATACGTCCACTGTATCAACTGACGAGCAATCGAAGGCCGAAAAACCAAATTGTTAGGGATAAAGAAGAGGAGGTAGAAGAAGAAAGAAAGAAGAAGCAACAGAAACAATATCAGAATCTCACAATCGCAGTGAAACAATATATAATATTTTGAATGAATAATCTTTAAAATAAAAGAACTTTATCAGTTATTACATTACATCACATTTCATTACATTATCAGAGTTTACAACAACAAACAGGGGAAAAGAAATACTATATACTAATTGATACGCCATGCCATCCAGCTTGCTCCTGATCTCCACAGCAACTCCTGAATTCCAGAATGATCTGAAAACCTGACTCTAGACTGCCCGTGTGGAAATTGGTGGGCACCAAGAGTTTAGGAAGGGAACAATAAACTCCAGGTCAGTCATGGGACTGGAGTGAGAACATAAAACAGCTATTCTTTAAAAAAAAAATTAAAATAGATCCGCAATGCTGTTGGAAAATGAAACAACCATAAGGCCTCCCGCACACACACAAAATGCAAACGCAGAATCGGAGGAGATTTCTCCTTATGATAGTCAAACATGCGTGATACAAAAATTTCTTTGACATTATTAGTATAAGTGCAAAGTGGAAAACCTTTCGAAAGTATAATATAAATCTTAGCTAACATACGACCATTATCGTATGCCTACTATAGCTACAATGTTCAATAGTAGGTTCCCGCCACATTCCACGGCAGGTTATACAACAAAGACTGTACAGGGCTCGTATTGTTTCTTTGGATTTTCCAACAAATGGTCAGGCCAAGGAACTTCCCATTGCCACATGGGTACGCCTCAGGAGAAACGCCCCGAGAACCTAACCGGATCTCTGCCAACACAAGGCCGGGTTACCTCTGCAAAAGTAGGTAACAACTGACACGAGTATGCCATCTCCCGGTTGTAAACAACCTTTATCTGAGGATCCTCAACCAACATCAGTCACAAAGTCATATATACTTGCGACATCCACATAAGTTAACTATCTGGGCTCCATACCATGATACCACTTCTATCAAGAAGGAAATGCGCATACCCTAAGGGGCGCTACTCCCTAAAACCTTACTGCATCTTTCCTGTTTTGACCATTACCGGGGTGTGAGGTCCGACGAAGTCTCGTCCACAAAGCTACGCTTACAAAAGCTATGCTTTGATCAACAAATGATCAACAGCACTTCGTATGCCACATTACCAAATTGGGAATGTATCACGAGTAACCATCAACTACATAACCTTTGAGCTCATACGTCTCAGAGAAAGGTGTTAAGCTAAGAGAATAAATCCTCCGGCACCGACAGAAATGTATTTGATAGAAACCAGCTTTACATCACAAATTGTAATGTCAGACACACGTCCGTACAAGTCCGTTCCGGGATCGAACGGAATCGAAGGCACTTCCAAAGAAGCCCTTGCAATTCGGATATTCACTCATCACGACCGGACTTCCCATCACAAAGGGTGATAAAATCTCTATATCGGAGATCGGCCGATGCAGAGACATTCGACGGTAATCCTTCCGTTTTCGAAAATATCCGATCTTCAACATCGATCTTCAAATGCTATCCATTACGACGTATCACTATTCGGAATGGGATTCGTGACCCAAAGGTCCTCTCCCGGCTAAACCGAATAACGAGCACTTATTTTTAAAATAAGTGTAGCATTCAAATTCGAGCAAATCACAACAAATACCCATTTAAAGGTAAATACTAATAGTCGGTTATTTAACTATCAATAGATATGCATAACATCACCAGATTCTATATAATTTCCTAAATTATTTATTTTTCGAAAATATCTTTACAAGATATATGTTCCCACACTTCAAAAATAAATCAATGTTTATTTTTAAACAAATTTCCCTTTCCTTTATAAATTCCACGGTGAATTTAAATTTCCAAATATCCACCGATATGCGATTTTTAAATCGATTTCAAATATTCACTTTCAATTTATCTTTAAAAGATATAATCTGAAAACATTTCAATTCATATTGGAAAACATTTTCATACTTATTTAATAATATGTAATTCACAAATCTATTTATTTTCAACATTTGGAAAATATTCAATATACTTAAATCACAATTAAGTATAAAATTTATTCTTTAAGGAAAACATTTTCTTAAACACATTCATTTGAGTCAAAATGAATGTTTCGTAAAACATCGCTACGACAACCCAAAATCACTAGTATAGGGATTCGAAATTTAGATAGATATATAAATCCCAATACTATATAAAACATTTCCTTTCGAAAATCATTTACTATAACAACAGTGTTATAGACCAGCTTTTCCTTATTTCTCGAAAGCGTCTATTTCAACAATAAATATTGAAATCTAGGGTTTCGATCCTTAACACATTTTAAAACAACTTCAAATCTTTTTAATTCTATTTAAAAGATCACTTCCTAAAACATTCCTTTAATATATTATTCACTGTCCAAAATTGAGAATACAAATCGTTTGTCAAATTCAGCACTTCTACATATTTTAAATTAAAGGATTATCCACTGTCCAAAATCATGGATATATCTCCTTAAATAAGCTTTCATATTTACTTATCAAATTCAATTGGTTTCGGATTTATAAAACAACGTTTATAAATTCACACACACACACACACACACACATACATATATATATATTATAGAAAAACTTCAACTTATAAAATCCCTTAATTAAAAATTCTATTTATATATCATTTAAATGCCAAAATCCAATTTATATGTTAATTATTTATTAATCTTTTAATTTACAAAATCTATTCATTTTATAACTTCATAATTTATAAATCTAAAAATTTCATTCACTTATGAAATCCATTTATACTTCATTTTAACACTTATAAAAATTCGTTTTATAATTCCAATATTTTAATTTATAAATATTAATTTTATAAATCTTTTATATAAACCGTTTATAATATTTCGAAAAATCCTAGTTTAAACATTTTACAAATTAATCAACTTCTTATTTCAAAAATCACATTTCGGTTATATTTCACAAAAAACATAATTCCTATAACATAAAAATTATAACGTTTATTTATTTAAAATGAATCAATTCCAAAATTCAACAAAATGTGTACATTCAAATATTTATTTATTTCCGGTATCTAACGATGCCAAAATTATGTTTGGCTAAATTTTAGCCTTCAACGATTTCAATCACAAAGGATAATCACACAGAGATTATAAATAATCAACACACAACATTGAAACAAATTCAATTATTTGAGGAATCCAGTTGGATCCCCCCAAACTGTTTCCCTGCATCCACAAATGTTAGCATGATGCAGCACGATCTATAGAAATTCAGAAGTTAGACCATTCGCAAGATAAGTCATGCACGAGTCAACTGAGGGAATCATGTGAGATGGGTATACGAGTTAAGAGCCAGCATTCAAGTCGTTTACGACTCAGGAGGGAAAAATTAAGTCGTCTCCGACTTAAGGAACCATGTGGGAAAAGAATCCGACCTAAAGAGGTACGACCTATGATTCTTGAAGGGATGAGTCGTTCACGGGTTAGTGGAAACATGAGTCGTTTCCGACTTAACAAAGCTTGGAGGGATGAGCTACGGTTTAACAAGAAAAAAGGGAAGGTATTGCAGTTGAGTCGTCAACGACTCAATGACCTATCCATAAGTCGTTTACGACTTAGCATGAAGAAGGAGAAGGTTCCAACTGATGAAGACTTGAGTCGGTGAAGCCATGAGTCGTAAGTCGTGACATGATGTTGTAAACTGTTTGTCGTTGAGTCGTATAAGTCATGAGTCGTATGAACTGTGTTGTGTTCGAGTCGTTTGCATTATGCTGAGTCGTAGGGAGTTGAGTCGCTTGCGTTGAGTCGGTGCCGACCTCGGAGTTGTACAGTTTTGTGTTGTGAGGTAGTGAGTCGTGAGTCGTGCCTTGCTTGAGTCGGTTGCGTATGAAGTGTTGTAACTGAAGTATGTAGCGTCTGTTGAGTCGGCCACGACTTAGTTGAGTCGGGAGGTATGAGTCGGTCACGACTTATGGGCTGAGTTGTAAACTACTATAAATAGGCGTGTGTTGTACATTTTGAGGAGGTTGATTTTTGAATAAAATTCTCTTTTGTTAGCTTTGTGCTTTCATACCAATTGGTAGTTGAGTGTAATCTCCTATCTCCTCTTTCGGTTAATCGAGTGCGCTCGATTCAACGATCGTAGAAGCCGATTCACGGAATCTAGTGCGCTAGATCAACATGCGAAGAATCGTAGATCTTTGAACACGGTATAGTGCGCTATCAACGTGTTTGAGATAGCTAGAGTTCGGTATCTTTGGATCAACGAACTTGAGCATTTTGGTATCTTCAACTCACCGATTGCTACATTCCATCGATTGAAGTTTTGTTTGATTAATCCGCTGCATCATTTATTGGTATCAGAGCCATACTTAGCCAATCATAGCTAAGTTGATTCTTGGAACCAAGTTTTTGAAGTTTGAAGTTGTTCATTGTGTTCATATTAAAGTTGCAACAAGTTTGACTTGTTTGATCCATTACATTTTGGATCAAAGTGAGCAAAGGAGTTTGAAATTGAAGAAGGCCGTGTATACTAGCGGGGAGTAGCCGAGCCTTGTGGAGTGTTTAAATTTGGAGCCGACTTAACCTAAGTCGCGACTTGTTGCCGAGTCAAGGGTTAAGCCGAGTCAAGCTAAGCCGTACATTGTTGAGCCGAGACTTGTTATTTTGTTGAAAGCTTTGGAGTTTTGTGTTAGAATTGTAGAAGTTTGTGAAGTTTTCAATCATGCCACCAAGGAGAGCTAATCGTCATCAAAACGTTGAAGCTTTGTATCGTCGAGAAGAAGCCGAGCTTATGGAACAACGTATTAATGAGAAGTTTGATGAAGGCATTGGTAAATTGGAGAAATTGATGAATGATTTGAATCAAAGGAGGAGATCACCAAACTCGAACCATGGAGGAAACCGAGTTTCGCCATCGGTTACGGAAGCGAGGAGGGTATCACCACATTCTTGTAGAGATAGAAGAGAAGCGTCAATTTCATCCCGAAGAGATCATCATGACTATGCACATGAAGAGAAAAGAAGTCAACGCGAATTTGACCATGAAGTATATAGGGATGAAGAGAGTCATAGTCAAAGAAGCATGCATGAACGAAGGGATGATAATGGTCGAGATCGATGTAGACGTACTTTTGATTTTGTTGAAGAAGGTGATAGAGCTAGTATTCATTATCGAGATCGAGACCAAGTTCGAAATTCTTATCGGGATGTTGAAGATGATCGTCGATGGGAATCTGGTATGAAGATGGAGATTCCGGAATTTAAAGGCGGGATGGTAGCGGAAGAATTTCTCGATTGGATTTCTAATGTTGAAGAGATCTTTGATTTCAAGGAGGTTCCTGAGCATAGAAGGGTGAAGTTGGTTGCTACTAGGTTGAGGGGGAGAGCTTTGGCGTGGTGGCAGCAAACTAAACTTACCAGGGAGAGAATGGGGAAGTCAAAGATAGAATCTTGGGAGAAGATGAAAAAGTTGATGAGATCTACTTTCTTACCTTACAACTACCAATCACTTATGTACCAGAGGTTGCAGAATCTGAGGCAAGGAACAAAATCTGTTAGTGATTATACTGATGAATTTTACCAACTCATTGCCAGGAATGATATTATGGAGACAGAAGAACAACTAACTGCTAGATTCATTGGAGGTTTGCGAATGCAGATCCAGGATATGGTTAATATGTTTGATCCTAGATCAGTTGCAGAGGCACATCAGAAAGCGTTGGCTTGGGAGAAACAAGGAAGGCGTGGAGGTGGTGTGTTTACTAATTCCAATAATCAAGCAAGGGGTGTTGGTGGAAGTTCTAATGTTCCTAAACCTGTTTCAAAGCCAGTGGTGAAGGAGGCTGAGAAGGCGAAGGTTAGTAGTGGGTTCAAATGTTATAATTGTCAGGAGTTGGGTCACAAGAGCAATGAATGTCCGAAGCCGAAGAAGAGAACCATGGTTGCAGAAGTTGAGGAGGATGATGGTGAGGAGGCAGAATGTTCAAATACACCTCATGTTGAGGAGGAAGAAGAATTGTTTGGAGATGAAGGTTGTAATCTTATGATGAGGAGGTCATGTCTTACACCAAAGCAAGAGGAGGATTGTAGTTGGTTGAGAAGCAATATTTTTCAGTCGACATGCACTATTCTGGGGAAAGTTTGCAAGTTCGTTATTGATGCTGGGAGTTGTGATAATATTATTTCTACAGAAGCAGTGAGGAAGTTGAACTTGAAGACTGAGAAGCATCCTAAACCGTACAAGCTAGCATGGTTAAGGAAGGGTGGTGAAGTGAAGGTGTGTCGAAGAGCTTGTGTTAATTTTTCTATTGGGAAGAAGTACAAAGATGAAATTTGGTGTGATGTTGTAGACATGGACGTGTGTCATCTGTTGTTGGGCAGACCATGGCAGTTTGATAGAGCAGTTCAACATGACGGTCGTGCCAATAGTTACAGTTTCATGTTCGAGGGTACTAAAATCACTTTGGTTCCTAAGAAGCAACAACAAAAGGAGAGCAAGCTAGAAGAGATTGAGGAATTGAAAACTCTGTTGACTTTGAAGGAGTTTGTCAAGGAAGTCGAAGAAGAACCAGAAGTGTTTTTGTTGATTGGGAGAGAGAGTAGTGAAGAAGTTGAAATGCCAGAAGCAGTAAAGCCAATTTTGAAAGAATTCGAAGATGTATTTCCAGAGGAGTTGCCTAAGGAGTTACCGCCACTTAGAGACATTCAACATCAAATTGATCTTGTTCCGGGAGCAGTGTTACCACATCGACCACATTACCGAATGAGTCCGAAGGAACATGAGGAGTTACGAAGGCAGGTGGAAGAATTGTTGAAACAGGGACGTGTTCAGGAAAGCTTGAGTCCTTGTGCAGTGCCAGCATTGTTAGTACCAAAGAAGGACGGAACATGGAGGATGTGCACAGATAGTAGAGCTTTGAATAAGATCACTGTTCGATATAGATTTCCTATGCCGAGGTTGGATGATTTGTTAGACCAGTTGAGTGGGGCAACTATATTCTCGAAGGTTGATTTGAAGAGTGGTTATCATCAAATTCGAATCAGACCTGGAGACGAATGGAAGACAGCTTTCAAGACGAGAGAGGGGTTATACGAATGGTTGGTTATGCCATTTGGTTTGTCAAATGCACCTAGTACATTCATGCGGGTGATGAATCAAATCTTTAGACCATTCATTGGGAAGTTCGTCGTAGTTTATTTCGATGATATTCTGATTTACAGCAGGAGTATGGAGGAGCATGTTCTACATTTGAGGGAAGTGTTGATTATTTTTCGTGAGGAACAATTTTATGCTGCTACGAGGAAATGTGTGTTTATGACGCACAGTGTTTTATTTCTTGGTTATGTTGTTTCAGGAGAAGGTATTCAAGTTGACCAGAGTAAAGTTGAAGCAGTCAGGAATTGGCCACAGCCAAAGACAATTACGGAAGTGAGAAGTTTTCATGGGTTAGCATCATTCTACCGAAGATTCATACCACACTTCAGTAGCATGATGGCTCCAGTTACTGATTGCATGAAAGGGAAACAATTTGTATGGTCAGAAGAAGCGGGGGTTGCTTTTGAAAAGATTAAGGAATTGTTGACATCTGCACCAATTCTTGTTTTACCGAATTTTCAGTTATTGTTTGAATTGCATACTGATGCTTCGAAGGTTGGTATTGGAGGAGTGTTGAGTCAGCAGGGAAGACCTATTGCATATTTCAGTGAAAAGTTGTCAGGGGCAAAGATGAGATGCAGTACATATGACGTTGAATTCTATGCTGTTGTACAAGCTGTTAAGCATTGGAGACACTACCTATTTCAGAAGGAATTTGTTCTTTACACTGATCATGAAGCATTGAAGCACTTACAAGGGCAGGATAAAATTTCAGCGAGACATGCATCATGGATTGCTTATTTGCAGCAATTTACTTTTGTCGTTAAGCACAAATCGGGGGTGACAAATCGAGTAGCTGATGCTTTGAGTAGGAGGAATCATTTATTAACAACAATGAAAGTTGAAGTGACGGGTTTTGAGATGTTGCTGGAGATGATTAATGAAGATCCTTACTTTGTGAAATATGTTGAAAAAGTGAAGGATGGGAGTACCGATGAATTTATGATAGTTGATGGTTTTCTGTTTAAGGGGAATCGTTTATGTATACCGGACTGTAGCTTGAGATTGAAAATTGTCAAGGAGTTACACGAGGAAGGGCATGTGGGCCGTGATCGTACTTTGAAATTGATTTCACAGTCGTACTTTTGGCCGTCGATGAGAAAAGAGGTTGAAAGATTCGTGGAGAGATGCCATATTTGCCAAGTATCAAAGGGAACAGCGACGAATGCAGGGTTGTATATGCCGTTGCCTGTACCGTCTAAGCCATGGGTTGATATTAGCATGGATTTCGTTTTGGGTTTGCCTCGAACTCAAAGGGGAAATGATTCGATATTTGTTGTAGTGGACAGGTTTTCGAAGATGGCACATTTTGTTGCTTGCAAGAAGACGGCGGATGCTGTTCGTGTTGCACAGTTATTTTTCAAGGAGATCTATCGACTTCATGGATTGCCAGAGTCTATTGTGTCGGATAGAGATACTCGTTTTCTGAGTCACTTTTGGTTGAGTTTGTGGAAGATGGTCGGAACGAAGCTGAATTTTAGTAGTGCTTATCATCCACAAACTGACGGACAGACAGAAGTTGTTAACAGGACAATGGGAAATTTGTTGCGATGTCTTGTACAGGATAATTTGAAAAGATGGGACATGAAGTTATGCCAAGCTGAATTTGCACATAATCATGCAGTGAATCGTAGCACGGGATTCAGTCCATTTCAGATTGTTTATTCAAATTTACCCAGGGGACCGTTGGATTTGGCAGTAGTACCACAGTCGAAGGGAACAGTTAAACGAGCTGTTGATTTTGTTGATGAGCTGACTGAATGTCATAAAATCGTTCAGGAACGATTAGAGAAATCAAATGAGAAGTATAAGAAGTCTGCAAATTTGAAACGTCGAAATATTGAATTTAAGGAAGGTGATTTGGTCTATGCTGTATTGACAAAGGATCGTTTTCCGGCAGGTGCTTACAACAAGTTGAAGGCGCGAAAAATTGGTCCAATTGAAATTGTGAAAAAAATTAATGAAAATGCTTATAAGTTGAAGCTCCCAGAAGATGTATACACTTCTGACGTATTCAATGTTAAACATCTTGTGCCATATTATGGAGATAAACATTATGATGAGAAAGAATTTATAAATTCGAGGACGAATTTTTCTCAACCAGGGGAGGATGATGCAGCACAATCTATAGAAATTCAGAAGTTAGACCATTCGCAAGATAAGTCATGCACGAGTCAACTGAGGGAATCATGTGAGATGGGTATACGAGTTAAGAGCCAGCATTCAAGTCGTTTACGACTCAGGAGGGAAAAATTAAGTCGTCTCCGACTTAAGGAACCATGTGGGAAAAGAATCCGACCTAAAGAAGTACGACCTATGATTCTTGAAGGGATGAGTCGTTCACGGGTTAGTGGAAACATGAGTCGTTTCCGACTTAACAAAGCTTGGAGGGATGAGCTACGGTTTAACAAGAAAGAAGGGAAGGTATTGCAGTTGAGTCGTCAACGACTCAATGACCTATCCATAAGTCGTTTACGACTTAGCATGAAGAAGGAGAAGGTTCCAACTGATGAAGACTTGAGTCGGTGAAGCCATGAGTCGTAAGTCGTGACATGATGTTGTAAACTGTCTGTCGTTGAGTCGTATAAGTCATGAGTCATATGAACTGTGTTGTGTTCGAGTCGTTTGCATTATGCTGAGTCGTAGGGAGTTGAGTCGCTTGCGTTGAGTTGGTGCCGACCTCGGAGTTGTACAGTTTTGTGTTGTGAGGTAGTGAGTCGTGAGTCGTGCCTTGCTTGAGTCGGTTGCGTATGAAGTGTTGTAACTGAAGTATGTAGCGTCTGTTGAGTCGGCCACGACTTAGTTGAGTCGGGAGGTATGAGTCGGTCACGACTTATGGGCTGAGTTGTAAACTACTATAAATAGGCGTGTGTTGTACATTTTGAGGAGGTTGATTTTTGAATAAAATTCTCTTTTGTTAGCTTTGTGCTTTCATACCAATTGGTAGTTGAGTGTAATCTCCTATCTCCTCTTTCGGTTAATCGAGTGCGCTCGATTCAACGATCGTAGAAGCCGATTCACGGAATCTAGTGCGCTAGATCAACGTGCGAAGAATCGTAGATCTTTGAACACGGAATAGTGCGCTATCAACGTGTTCGAGATAGCTAGAGTTCGGTATCTTTGGATCAACGAACTTGAGCATTTTGGTATCTTCAACTCACCGATTGCTACATTCCATCGATTGAAGTTTTGTTTGATTAATCCGCTGCGTCATAGCACAATACCAATCCCGTTTCAAGACGGAAAATCGCGGTACATGGGTTTATATAAAACAATATCCGCTATTATACGGCGCAATAAGGTCTCATCCGCTATATAATGCGGGAAATCAACTCCAACTACATATATAATACGAATTCCATTTCAAAATGAAATATCGCGGTATATGTGTTTAGCAAATAACATCCGCTTAATATATGGCGTATAGGGTCTATTTCAATACAACAAATAGCAACCATCATTTAAGCATATAATCAAGCAATTTTAAATCTAACTATTTTAAATTTAAATCGAAACAAATTCGATTGAGTGGGAAGTTCTCACCTTATTTCCAATAACAGTTTCAGAGTTTTATTTCGAATAAAATTTAACGTGCGTTTAACTTTACCCAAAATTCTCACTAGCTCCAATCAATTCCCATCCAGCTCCATTGTGTAGTATTCGCGAATACGAACCCAACGCAAGTCGTTTCGTCAAATTCCGACCTCGTATCAAAAAGATATAGTGTTTTAAAGTTATACGAACTACTATATATTTAAATTTATAATTTTTTTTATTTTTTTATTTTACCATCAGATCCTAGCCATTGATTCCCGAGACGAAATCAAGGCCGCTCGTGCTCTCTTCTCCCACGCGACACCCAGGGTTGTTCGAAACCCATCGGCCGCCGATCCTACACGAATTTTCGAGCCACCCTAGTCGACTTCCACGTCGATCAAGAACCACAGCGACGTGCGCCCTCCTCTACCACGCCAATGTGCCAAATGCGAAAGAGCTCGATGGCGTAGTTTCTTCGATAAACGCGAACGAACGTTGTGTGTTCAAGCATAATTTGCAGTCGATCTGCTTGGTTTTAATTGATCATGACCGTTGAATATCTAGCTCTCGTCGTGCTCTACGTTATTGTAGCTGAAAGTTTCTCGAATTAATGTGTAGATTTGAAGAAAATTAAGGAAGAACGTGGTGAAATTCTGGCCATTATTTTCGTATGTGGCGGCTAGGGCAATGAACTTAAACCCTAGGTTTTAGTTTGCAAATGTGAATGTTTAAGGTCCTTTTATAGAAAATTTGACGAAACACTATTCACCCGAGATTTTCCGAACTCCAAACGAAGCGTGCCGCTTGGTGTTTATATTGTTTTACCCCTATTCCGAACGCAATGGAATGTGTATCGGGAGCCAATTCGATAATATTTGAAATTTAGGTTTTCAAATCGATTATTTAAATATAAAAATTCACTCAAACCGATTTCAGTGCGTTTTAGCTTGCCCCGGACAAACCGTAAATTCGATTGACACGAAATTTGAAATCTTACTATAATATAACATTACAGATCCGATGAAACTAGTTTCGTCGAAATCCGAGATTGTTTAAAAAAGGACTATTTTTACTCATCAATTAAATATTAAAATATTCAATTTCCACAAATTAACTTTTAAAAGTTCTATAACATCATTCTAACTCCAATATGATTTAATACAACTTTACAAATCAATTTTAATCATATTAAACCCAATTTCCTATTATTTCTGTAATTTTAAATATTAAATTATCGATTTAATTATTCAATTAAATTTAAATATTCGAAACAAAATTCATTCGACTTACAAATTTTACTTGTTAATATTAAAAATCAATTAAATATACGAATTTCAAATGACGGGAATTCTGGGTCGTTACAAATCTAACCTTGATTGTGTCCATTTTACAAAGTATTACGTATTTCTTCATTAGTTAATATAACTTTGAATTCACTCCCCAATTTACTAATTTCAATCAATTATAACTTACTATTTTATAAATTCACTAATTGTCAATTGCCATCTCAATAAATCCATTCATTTGAATCTTTCCTTATTTTCCATATTATGAATCAATTATAAATTTACCATCTTAAAGTAATGTCAACTTTTTAAATTATTAATTTACCTTTTATATCCCATTATAAATTAATGTACGCACAAATTAATATTTTAAATCACGTTAATCATTAACCTTATATTGGCATTGGTTATATCTTGATGCATTAATATTTCCCAATTTCATCTCAATCCTTATTTACGTAATATTCAAACATCAAATTTCATTTAATTCCAATTAATCCATTTTATTACATTTAGATTAATAATCTAAGTTCCCGTTCTTTATTATCAAACAACAACTATTATAATCCGTCTCTAGCATTAATCCTATCGACTAAAATTTATTACGTATTATTCCATCAGTAAATAAAATTTTGAATCTATTTCCCAAATCTACTAATTTCGATCAATTAAAACCTCATAATTGTTTCAATTAATTAGGATTGCACAACATTTATTATTTATGAACATGCTTTAACCTTATTACCTACATTTACGATCTGTTACTATTGAGCAATATTATTTCATTGGTTAATTCAACACTTACTTTTATTTGTCCATTTTTTATTTTATAACCAAAGCAACAATTTATACTATTACATTTTTATTGTGACTTCACTTCAATTGTCAATAATTAGTATTAATAACCATTGCTACAATTCACTATTAACATTTACTTCAATATAAATTTTAATTTTTTTATTTCTTTCTAATTTAGTTACAATTTTTTTATTGAAATAACCAAATTTACTTATTGCAAAATTTATGGGTCGTTACACTTTCCCCCACTCAAAACTTTTCATCTCCGAAAAGGAAAGAGAAAGGGAAAAGAAAGAATTAAGAAATCAATATATCTTAAATAAAATATTAAATTTATAAATAAATAAATTTACAAAATTAGTTAATTTAATTAAATATACCAATTCATAACCATTATATCTTTTTATACATATATTACTAAAGTTTGGAAAACATTTTCAAAAATTTTCTGAGTCCAAAATTTATGGAAAATTTCGGCAGAGTCTCCTTTGTACGGGGAGGCCCGGGAGAAAATATAATATCAAGTATAACAATATATAACATATATTCCAAAATAATATATCCCAACACGGGAAAAACAATATAATAATGCTATAAACCGTAATCCGTGAACGTACCTATTTATCGAGCAATTAACGCTTAATTATGAAACCAAAAGCAGTAGCAATTGCTTTCATAACCTGCATTTCACTTATATAATCCAAAAAGAGTTTATAATTATATAAAATGAAGGTTTAAAGTTGCTTCAACCATAAACAACCAAATCAATACAAACATCAATCACTTGCAACAAGGCATACAACCATCACATAGAATAAACAAAAATCAATCGTTCATTCATACCAACAAAATAAATAGTTTTTCGGGTTCAAAACTTCAAATTGTACAAGATGAAAAATAGACTACTAAGCGCACCATTTACTCAACAGTCTTAGATGGAACTAATAGATTATTCATACATCCAAACAATTTTAAAGCATCCTTACCCAAATATCCATAAACCAAAACAACAACAAATCCAAACCATAAATTAAGTTCATTCTTAATCATTTTATTTCATACTATTGGTTGTTTGATTTCTTTTCTTTCATATAATGATTTATCTTTATATTTAGATTTATTTCTTATAGACTTCTATTTATTTAGAAATAACTTCAACTTATTTACTTATGTTTAAAATTACTTACTTACAATACCGGCCTTCTAATATATTTAATTAGTAGTATTTCAATTATATTTATGCTTATAACAACTACAACACCAAATTCTTATTTATTACAGAATTTCATTAATTACTTGCATTACCTCAAGTTTATTACTTGTATGATATCTATTACATTTTCTTATTAATATTTAACTTTTATTATTGGGTAAGTTATATATATGCCTTTAAGAATGTAATTGAAAGTTATACAAGTTTTTCTCAATTCTTTTAATTAATTAAATGTTCAATAATAATATCCTTTATTTTATATGTTATAAATTTAAATTTTCTTTTCATTTAATTTATAACTTAGCATTGAAATCTCTTATTTCCTTTATAGGTTTCAATTATTAATTACCTACATTCTAATTCACTACAATATTTGAAACTTAAGAACTAAATACCGGGTTTAATTTCAAATCATTTTAAAAATAATAGATAAATGTATACTTACAACTTATATATCTTATTATATTTAAAACCATTTAAAATTTATATTTTTTTACCAAAATAAATCTGCAGTAAAACTACTACAATGGCCTTCCCACTTCGAAACTCGAAAATGAATATCGATGATGCGTGCACTCATCACCGAAATTATTTTCCAGCGACAGAGTGGGAAGTACAACTAATTCCTTTCCAGAGTTTCTTTAGAGCAATTCTCTCAAATTATATTGAAATATTTATATCAGAAAATACTTCTAAAAATATTATTATTATATTCCAAAATCATTTGAAAGAAATTCTCAAAACCTCGGAACTTAAGTTCTAAAATTTCCAAATTTCATTTATTTTGTTAGAAATCTTATTTTCAACTAATATCTAAAATTTTCACCACCTAATAACGCATACATTACAACCAAATATAACCTTTATAAAAATTTATTTTGTATATAGATTATATAATAGGAAAAATTATTTCATTCACCTATATTAAAATAAATATTATGTCGGTCTGTCCTATTAGGTGTTTAGAAATCCCTATTGATGTCATAGCGTCTCATGCACCAACCAGAATTTATAAATACTGATGCAGCAAGGCATATAGGAATTCAGAAGTTAAACCATATTAAATCGTGCACGAGTCAAGGAGCTTTGGATTTAACTCGTGAGTCGTACACAAGCTTAAAACGTGCATGCTTGATAAGTCGGTCACGAGATGGAGGACGCATGAGTCGGTTCCGGTTTAACAAAGCCTGGAGGAGTTCGAGTTGGATGAGTCGTTACCGACTTAAGAGATTACAAGGGGGAGATAGCATAGGTCGAATGGAGGCAACTTTAGAAGTAAGTCGTCCACGACTTAACTTGAGTCGTCTACGACTCAACATGAGTCGTCCGCGACTTAACAATCCAAGAGGAAAAAGACTGCGACCTAATGAGGCTGAAGGAAAAATGACCGACCTAAGGAAGCCGGAGTGGGAAAGGTGCGAGCTGGTGAAGAGGGCTGAGTCGGAACCGAGCTAATGGGCTACGACCTAAGATGAGTCGGCAAGGAGATAAGCTGTGGATCTTGAGTCGGTCGTGTTGAGTTGAGTCATGTATATATGAGTCGGTATTGTATGAGTCGTGAGTCGTCTTGTTCTTGAGTCGGAGGAGTTGTATTGGCAGGGTTGTTAAGTCGCTGGATTTGATGAGTCGGTTACCTTTGAGTCGGACCTGTATGTAATGTGTTGAGTCGTATTAACTGCTGTGTCTATAAGTCGTGCCTTGTTGAGTCGGCAGCGACTTATGTTGAGTCGGCCGAGATGAGTCGTGTTTGTTGAGTCGGTGCCGACCTAGGAGTTGAGTGTTGTATGTTGTGTTGAGTTGTAATGCCTATAAATAGCGGGTGTGTTGTAAATTTTTGGGTTGTTGATTTTTGAATAAAACTCTCTTTTGTTAGCTTTGTGCTTTCATACCAATTGGTAGTTGAGTGTAATCTCCTATCTCCACTTACGTCATTCGAGTGCGCTCGAATCCACGTTTGTTGAAGCCGATTCACGGAATCTAGTGCGCTAGATCAACGTGCGAAGAATCGTAGATCTTTGAACACGGTATAGTGCGCTATCAACGTGTTTGAGATAGCTAGAGTTCGGTATCTTTGGATCAACGAACTTGGGCATTTTGGTATCTTCAACTCACCGATTGCTACATTTCATCGATTGAAGTTTTGTTTGATTAATCCGCTGCGTCATTATTGGTATCGGAGCCATACTTAGCCAATCATAGCTAAGTTTGATTCTTGGAGCCAAGTTTTTGAAGTTTTTGAAGTTGGAAGGAGTTCATCGTGTTCATATTGAAGTTGCATCAAGTTTGGAGAGTTTGATCCATTTCATTTTGGATCGAGGAGTTGGATTTTGTTTGGATTTTGAATTGGTGATTTGCGCGCCAAAGTTTTGAAGGTTTTGGAGTGAGCCGAGGCAAGTCTTGACCGAGCCAAGCAAAGTTGTGAAGAGTCAAGGCCGAGACAAGCAATTGCCGAGACAGTTGAGCCTAGATTACCTTATCGTGTGAAATTTTGAAGTATTGTGTTCAATTTGTTGAAGTTTGTGAAAATTTTAACCATGCCACCAAGGAGAGCTAATCGTCATCAAAACGTTGAAGCTTTGTATCGTAGAGAAGAAGCCGAGCTTATGGAACAACGTATTAATGAAAAGTTTGATGAAGGCATTGGTAAATTGGAGAGATTGATGACTGATTTGAATCAAAGGAGGAGATCACCAAACTCGAACCATGGAGGAAACCGAATTTCGCCATTGGTTACGGAAGCGAGGAGGGTATCACCACATTCTTGTAGAGATAGAAGAGAAACATCAATTTCATCACGAAGAGATCATCATGACTATGCACATGAAGAAAGAAGAAGTCATCGAGAATTTGACCATGAAGTATATAGAGATGAAGAGAGACATAGTCAAAGAAGCATGCATGAGAGAAGGGATGATGTTAGTCGAGATCGATGTAGGCGTACCTTTGATTTTGTTGAAGAGGGTGATAGAGCAAGTATTCCTTATAGAGATCGAGACCAAATTCGAAATTCTTACCGTGATGTGGAGGATGATCGTCGTTGGGAGTCGGGTATGAAAATGGAAATTCCAGAATTTAAAGGCGGAATGGTTGCTGAGGAGTTTTTAGATTGGTTGTCTAATGTGGAGGAAATCTTTGATTTCAAGGAGGTGCCGGAGAATAGAAGGGTGAAGTTAGTTGCTACAAGGCTGAGGGGAAGAGCATTGGCATGGTGGCAGCAAACTAAACTTACTCGAGAACGAATGGGGAAGTCAAAGATAGAATCTTGGGAGAAGATGAAAAAGTTGATGAGATCTACTTTCTTACCTTATAATTACCAATCACTTATGTACCAAAGGTTGCAGAATCTGAGGCAAGGGACGAAGTCTGTTAGTGATTATGCTGATGAATTTTACCAACTCATTGCTAGAAACGATATTATGGAGACAGAAGAACAGCTGACAGCTAGATTCGTTGGGGGTTTGAGAATGCAGATCCAGGATATGGTTAATATGTTTGATCCTAGATCCGTTGTAGAGGCACATCAGAAAGCGTTAGCTTGGGAGAAACAAGGAAGGCGTGGAGGTGGTGTGTTTACTAACTCTAATAATCAAGCAAGGGGTGCTGGTGGAAGTTCTAATGTTCCTAAACCAGTTACAAAACCAGTGGTGAAGGAGGTTGAGAAGGCGAAGGCTAGTAGTATTTTCAAATGTTATAATTGTCAGGAGTTGGGTCACAGAAGCAACGAATGTCCGAAGCCGAAGAAGAGAACCATGGTTGCAGAGGTTGAAGCAGATAATGGTGAGGAGGCAGAGTATTCAAATGTACCTTATGTTGAGGAGGAAGAAAAAGTGTCGGGTGATGAAGGTTGTAATCTTATGATGAGGAGAAGTTGTTTGACACCTAAGCAAGAGGAGGATTGTAGTTGGCTGAGAAGCAATATTTTTCAATCGACATGTACTATTCTGGGGAAAGTTTGCAAGTTCGTTATTGATGCGGGGAGTTGTGATAATATTATTTCTACAGAGGCAGTTAGGAAGTTGAATTTGAAGACCGAGAAGCATCCTAAACCATATAAGCTAGCATGGTTAAGGAAAGGAGGTGAAGTGAAAGTGTGTCGAAGGGCTTGTGTTAATTTTTCAATCGGAAAGAAGTACAAAGATGAAATATGGTGTGATGTCGTAGATATGGATGTTTGTCACTTATTGTTGGGCAGACCATGGCAGTTTGATAGAGCAGTTCAGCATGACGGTCGTGCCAACAGTTACAGTTTCATGTTCGAGGGTACTAAAATCACTTTGGTTCCTAAGAAGCAACAGCAGAAGGAGAACAAACTGGAGGAGATTGAAGAATTGAAAACTCTGTTGACTTTGAAGGAGTTTGTTAAAGAAGTGGAGGAAGAACCGGAAGTGTTTTTGTTGATTGGGAGAGAGAGTAGTGAAGAAGTTGAGATTCCCGAAGAAGCAAAGCCAGTTTTGGAAGAGTTTGAAGATGTCTTTCCAGAGGAGTTGCCAAAGGAGTTACCACCACTTAGAGACATTCAGCATCAGATTGATCTTGTTCCCGGAGCAGTGTTACCACACCGACCACATTACAGAATGAGTCCGAAGGAACATGAGGAGTTACGAAGGCAGGTGGAAGAATTACTTGAACAGGGTCGTATTCAGGAAAGTTTGAGTCCGTGTGCTGTACCTGCATTGTTAGTACCAAAGAAGGACGGAACTTGGAGAATGTGCACTGATAGTAGAGCTTTGAATAAGATCACTGTTCGTTACAGATTTCCTATGCCGAGGTTGGATGATTTGTTGGATCAGTTGAGTGGGGCAACTATATTCTCGAAAATTGATTTGAAGAGTGGTTATCATCAAATTCGTATCAGACCTGGAGACAAATGGAAGACAGCTTTCAAAACTAGAGAGGGGTTGTACGAATGGTTGGTTATGCCATTTGGTTTGTCTAATGCACCTAGTACATTCATGCGGGTGATGAATCAAATTTTTAGACCATTCATTGGAAAGTTCGTCGTGGTGTATTTCGATGATATTTTGATTTATAGCAGGAGTACGGAGGAGCATGTTCTACATCTGAGGGAAGTGTTGCTTATTCTTCGTGAAGAACAATTTTATGCTGCTACAAAGAAATGTGTGTTTATGACACCTACTGTTTTGTTCCTGGGTTATGTTGTTTCAGGGAAAGGTATTCAAGTTGACCAGAGCAAAGTTGAAGCAGTCAAGAATTGGCCACAGCCAAAGACAATTACAGAAGTGAGAAGTTTTCATGGGCTAGCGTCATTCTACCGAAGGTTCATACCACACTTCAGTAGCGTGATGGCTCCAGTGACTGATTGCATGAAGGGTAAACAGTTTGTGTGGTCAGAGGAAGCGGGGGTTGCCTTTGAGAAGATCAAGGAATTGTTGACGTCTGCACCAATTCTTGTTTTACCAAATTTTCAGTTGTTGTTTGAATTACACACTGATGCTTCGAAGGTTGGTATTGGAGGAGTTCTGAGTCAGAATGGGAAGCCAGTTGCTTATTTCAGTGAAAAGTTGTCAGGGGCGAAGACGAGATACAGTACATACGATGTTGAGTTTTATGCTGTTGTACAGGCTGTTAAGCATTGGAGACATTACTTATTTCAGAAGGAATTTGTTCTGTACACTGATCACGAAGCTTTGAAACATTTACAGGGGCAAGATAAGATTTCTGCGAGACATGCGTCATGGATTGCTTATTTGCAGCAGTTTACTTTTGTCGTTAAGCACAAATCAGGGGTGACGAATCGAGTAGCAGATGCTTTGAGTAGGAGGAGTCATTTACTAACGACAATGAAGGTGGAAGTGACGGGGTTTGAAATGTTGCCAGAGATGATTGAAGAAGATCCTTACTTTGTGAAATATGTTGAGAAAGTGAAGGATGGGAGTACCGATGAATTCATGTTGGTTGATGGTTTTCTGTTTAAAGGAAATCGTTTATGCATACCGGACTGTAGTTTGAGGATGAAGATTGTGAAGGAATTACATGAAGAAGGGCATGTGGGCCGTGATCGTACTTTGCAGTTGATTTCACAATCTTATTTTTGGCCATCGATGAGGAAAGAGGTTGAAAGATTCGTGGAGCGATGTCATATTTGCCAAGTTTCAAAAGGAACAGCGACGAATGCAGGATTGTATATGCCATTACCAGTACCATCTAAGCCATGGGTTGATATCAGCATGGATTTCGTTTTGGGTTTGCCGAGAACTCAAAGGGGAAATGATTCGATATTTGTTGTGGTGGACAGGTTTTCGAAGATGGCACATTTTGTTGCTTGCAAGAAGACAGCAGATGCAGTTCGAGTCGCACAGCTATTTTTCAAGGAGATTTATCGACTTCATGGTTTACCAGAATCTATTGTTTCTGACCGAGATACTCGTTTTCTGAGTCACTTTTGGTTGAGTTTGTGGAAGATGGTGGGAACGAAACTGAAGTTTAGCAGTGCTTATCATCCACAAACCGATGGGCAGACAGAAGTTGTTAACAGGTCATTGGGAAATTTGTTGCGATGTCTTGTACAGGATAATTTGAGAAGTTGGGACATGAAACTATGCCAGGCAGAATTTGCTCATAATCATGCAGTAAATCGAAGCACAGGATTCAGTCCGTTTCAGATTGTTTATTCAAATTTACCCAGGGGGCCATTGGATTTAGCAGTTGTACCACAGTCAAAGAGAACAGTTAAACGAGCTACTGATTTTGTTGATGAGCTGACTGAATGTCATAGAACCGTTCAGGAACGATTGGAGAAATCGAATGAGAAATATAAGAAGTTTGCAGATTTGAAACGTCGAAATGTTGAATTTAAGGAAGGTGATTTGGTTTATGCCGTATTGACAAAGGATCGTTTTCCGGTGGGTGCTTATAACAAGTTGAAGGCGCGAAAAATTGGTCCAGTTGAAGTGTTGAAGAAAATCAATGAGAATGCTTATCGATTAAAGTTACCAGATGATGTTTATACTTCTGATGTTTTTAACGTCAAACATTTAATTCCATATCATGGGGGTGAGATTGTTGAGGAAGAATTTACAAATTCGAGGTCGAATTTTTCTCAACCAGGGGAGGATGATGCAGCAAGGCATATAGGAATTCAGAAGTTAAACCATATTAAATCGTGCACGAGTCAAGGAGCTTTGGATTTAACTCGTGAGTCGTACACAAGCTTAAAACGTGCATGCTTGATAAGTCGGTCACGAGATGGAGGACGCATGAGTCGGTTCCGGTTTAACAAAGCCTGGAGGAGTTCGAGTTGGATGAGTCGTTACCGACTTAAGAGATTACAAGGGGGAGATAGCATAGGTCGAATGGAGGCAACTTTAGAAGTAAGTCGTCCACGACTTAACTTGAGTCGTCTACGACTCAACATGAGTCGTCCGCGACTTAACAATCCAAGAGGAAAAAGACTGCGACCTAATGAGGCTGAAGGAAAAATGACCGACCTAAGGAAGCCGGAGTGGGAAAGGTGCGAGCTGGTGAAGAGGGCTGAGTCGGAACCGAGCTAATGGGCTACGACCTAAGATGAGTCGGCAAGGAGATAAGCTGTGGATCTTGAGTCGGTCGTGTTGAGTTGAGTCATGTATATATGAGTCGGTATTGTATGAGTCGTGAGTCGTCTTGTTCTTGAGTCGGAGGAGTTGTATTGGCAGGGTTGTTAAGTCGCTGGATTTGATGAGTCGGTTACCTTTGAGTCGGACCTGTATGTAATGTGTTGAGTCGTATTAACTGCTGTGTCTATAAGTCGTGCCTTGTTGAGTCGGCAGCGACTTATGTTGAGTCGGCCGAGATGAGTCGTGTTTGTTGAGTCGGTGCCGACCTAGGAGTTGAGTGTTGTATGTTGTGTTGAGTTGTAATGCCTATAAATAGCGGGTGTGTTGTAAATTTTTGGGTTGTTGATTTTTGAATAAAACTCTCTTTTGTTAGCTTTGTGCTTTCATACCAATTGGTAGTTGAGTGTAATCTCCTATCTCCACTTACGTCATTCGAGTGCGCTCGAATCCACGTTTGTTGAAGCCGATTCACGGAATCTAGTGCGCTAGATCAACGTGCGAAGAATCGTAGATCTTTGAACACGGTATAGTGCGCTATCAACGTGTTTGAGATAGCTAGAGTTCGGTATCTTTGGATCAACGAACTTGGGCATTTTGGTATCTTCAACTCACCGATTGCTACATTTCATCGATTGAAGTTTTGTTTGATTAATCCGCTGCGTCAAATACAAAATGGAACAAATTAACACAATATAAAACTTTTTATAACACTAATAAATACGCTCTCTCATATATATATATACACACTCAGCGACTCATCATAGGGTATTGCTACCTTATTAATAAAGAGTCAGACCCTGCAAAGCTAAGGTTTATCGCTAAACCAAAGCTCTGATACCAGATGTAACGCCCCCCCTTTTTGAATGCTTTAAATCGACGATAGACCACACATGTCAGACTTAAACCATACAGAAGGGCGGATTGTTATGGGGTAAAGAAAAAGGAAGAAAAAACAAAACAAAATAGAATCTTACAGCGGAACGATAAAATATAATAATCAAATATACAGTTCATAAAGTTGTTTTACAAAATATTTGATTATATTTATGCAATACATATCAGAGTTACACACACCAGAGAATAATCAACAACAATGTAGCGGAACAATGTGATGCAATGGAATATAAAGAAATAATAATAATAGTAATAGAAAAATCTTCTTCTTTGTCCTTCAGAAATAATGTAAGGAACCGGTTCTTCGACTTACGAAGGCCGACATTAATACGTCCACTATATCAATTGCCGAGCAATCGGAGGCCGGAAAACCGTGCCCTTAGGGTTAAAGAAGAGGTAGAAGATAGAAGAAGAAAGAAAGAACAAGCAACAGAAACAATATCAGAATCTCACAATCGCAGCGGAATAACATACAATAGACAAATGAATATCTTTAAAACGAAGAACTATATCAGTTATTACATTTCATCACATTTCATTACATTACATAATCAGAGTGTACAACAACGAACAGTGGAAAAGAAATACTATATACTAGTTGATACGCCAAACCATCCAACTTGCCTCCAAATCTCTACAGCAACTCCTGAATTCCTGAATATCCTGATAACCTGACTCTAGACTGCCCGTGTGGAAATTGGTGGGCACGCAGAGTTTAGGAAGGAAACAATAAACTCCAGGTCAGTCATGGGACTGGTGTGAGAACTTAAAACAGTTTATCTTTAAAAACAAACAAAGAATTATTTTAAATTAGATTCGCAATGCTTTTTTTTGAAAATAAGACTGCCATAAGGCCTCCCACACACACACACAATGCAAACGCAGAATCGGAGGAGATTTCTCCTTATGATAGTCAAACATGCTTGATATGCAAATTTTCATTGATATTATTACTATAAGTGCAAAGTGTAGGAAAACATTTCGAAAGTAATGATATAAATCTTAGCCAACATAGACATTCCGAACTATGCCTACTATAGCTACCGTCTAAACAGTGGTGACCACCATAAGTAAATGGCAGGTTCTACAACTAAAACCGCACAAGGCTCGTATTGTTTCTTTAGATTTCTAACAAATGGTCAGGCCATGGAACTTCCCATTGCCACATGGAAACGCTTCGAGAAGGACGCCCCGAGAACCTAAGCGGATCTCTGCAAACACAAGGCTGGGTTACCCCTAACTTGGTAACTGCTGACACGAGTATGCCATCCCTCGATTATAAACGACCTTTCTCGGGATCCCGATAACGAACAACCACAAAGTGATAAATTCGTAGTAACCACATAGGTTAAATATCTGGGCTCCATACCAAGATACCGCCTCTATCCAGAAGGAAATGCACATACCCTAAAGGGCTCTACCCCCAATAACCTTTCTTCATCTTTCCTGTTTCGACCATCTCGGGGTGTGAGTTTCGACGAAGTCTCGCCCACAAAGATACGCTTTTCACAAAAGCCACGCTTTGATCGACAATGATCAGCAGCACTCAGCATGCCACATTACCAAATTGGGAATATATCACTGATAACCTTCAACTACATAACCTCCGAGCTTGTATGTCTCAGAGAATGGTGTTATGCGAAGAGAATAAATTCTCCGCCACCAACAGAAATGTATTTAAAGGAAATCTGCTACATATCTCAATTTTTAATGTCAGACATACAATGCATTCAAGTCTATTCTGGGTTCGAACAGAACCGAAGGCACTTCCAAAGAAGCCCTTGCAATCTGGGTATTCACAATCCCGATCCGACTTCCCATCACTTAGGGAATCTCTATACGACGCGAGTCAGTGCAGAGACAATCAACAAGTTATCCTTTCATTCTCGAAAATATCCGGTCTTCACCATCGGTCTTTAATGCTATCCATATTCGTCGTATCCCTATTCGGAATGTGTTATATGACACAAAGGTCCTTTCCCGGCTAAACCGACTAATGAGCGCTTATTTTTAAAATAAGTGTAGCATTCAAATTCAATCAAATGACCAAAAGGTAAATATTGATAGTCGGTTGTTTAAATATCAAGGCCAACAAACAAATATCCAGCACCATAACAATCACTAGGCCCTTTTATTAATCTTCCATCAATTAAATAACTTGCCAAATATTCACTTCAATTTATCTTTGAAAAGATATATTCTCTAAACCCTTTCAATTTCAACAATGGAAAACATTTCCAAATACTTATTTAACAATAAGTAATCTCACAAATCTATTTATTTTCGGCATTTGGAAAATATTCAATATACTTAAATCACAATTAAGTATATATTTTATTCTTTAAGGAAAACATTCTCTTAAACACATTTATTTGAGTCAAAAAGAATGTTGCGTAAAACATCGTTACGACAACTCAAATTCACCTAGTATAGGGATTCTTAATTAAGATAGATATATAAATCCCAATACTATATAAAGCATTTCCTTTCAAAAGTCATTTACTATAACAACAGTGTTATAGTCCACTATTTCCTTTTATTCCTCGAAAATGTCTATTTCAACAATGAATGTTGAAATCTATGGTTTCCACACTTATACATTTTAAAACACTTCAAATCGTTTTAAAATTCTATTTAAATATCACTTCCTCAAAACATTTCTTTAATATATTATTCACCGTCCAAAAACGTTAATAAAAATCGTTTACCAAATTCAACACTTCTACATATTTAACTTAAGGGATTATCCACCGTCCAAAATCATGGATATATTTCCTTAAATAAGCTATAATAGTTAACTTATCAAATTCACTTGGTTTTGGATTTATAAATAAAAGTTTTATAAATCCACACACACACACACACACACACACATATATATATTTTATAAAAACTTCAACATATAAAATCCCTCAATTTACAAATTCTATCCATATCCCATTTACACGCAAAAAATCCAATTTATAAGTTAGTTACTTATAAATCTTTATTTTACAAAATCTATTCATTTTATAACTTCTCAATTTATAAATCTATAAATTTCCTTCACTTATGAAATCCCTTTATACTTCATTTTAACACTTATAAAAACTCGTTTTATAATTCCAATATTTTAATTTATAAAATATCAATTTTATAATTCTTTTATGTAAACCGTTTATAATAAATTCAAAAATCTCTAATTAATATATTTTATAAAATAATTAATTCCATATTTTCAAAAATCACATTTTAACTATGTTCTCAAAAATCATAGTTTTTATAACATTAAAATTATAACATTTATTTAATTTAAATGAATCTATTCCAAAATTTAATAAAACGTATACTTTCAAAAATCACTTTAAAACCCTTTTAATTTTCCAAAATAGGCCCAATGCTGCAACAACACTAAATATAACAATCACGGCGTCCAAAACATCATATATCATATGATAATAGAATATATCACAATATCTGTAAATAAATCAATATTGTTGAGTGATCCAGTTGGATCCCTCCAACCTGTTTCCCTGCATCCACGGATGTTAGCACAATACCAATTCCGTTCCAATACGGAATATCGTGGTATACGGGTTTATAAAATATTATCCGCTATTATGCGGCGCAATAGGGTCTCATCTGCTATATAATGCGGGAAAATCAACTCCAAGTACATATATAATACCAATTCCACATCAAGATGAAATATCGCGGTATATGTGTTTAATAAATAACATCCGCTTAATTTACGGTTTATAGGGTCTATTATAATACAATAGATAAAAATTTATCATTCAATCATACAATCAAGCAATTTAAAATCTAACTATTCAAAATTTGAATCGAAACAATTTCGATTGAGTGAGAAGTTCTCACCTTGGTTTCAATAACAGTTTCAATGTTTATTTCGAATAAAATTAAACGCTCGTTTAATTTTACCCAAAAATTTCACTGTCCCCAATCGACTCCAATCCAACTCCATCGCGTAATATTCGCGAATACGAACCCAACGCAATTCGTTTCGTGCGTTTTCGACCTCGTATGAAAAAGTTACATAGTTTTAAAGTTTACACGAATTAATATATATATATGTATAATTTACAATTTCCTTTTTAATTTTTATACCCAGATTCAATATCGGCCGTTCCTTCCTAAATCAATAGATCCTGGCCGTTCTCCCCCCTTTCTTCTTCGCTCATTACCGTGAGCACAAGAACCCAAAGCTGCCTCCATCTCTCAATTTTTGCATCGCCTACGACCACTTTGATGATGAGCAGCCACCTCCACGACGATGCCCATCTTGCGAGCCCTCATCGACTCGAATAGCTCGAAGCTCGACCGCCCTCTGCATCTCCAAAATGTGCGCGACCGCTCCGCCTTTGAGCGAGGATAGACGTTGATCCGTGTCGAATTTTTCGATCTCCGTTGTTGGATAGGAAGATCTCGTTACGATCTTTAATGTTGTACTTTTTCCTAATTGTTAATGGATTAAGAGATTTGGTGGAGAAAAGAATCGACAATTCTGTCCATTAATTTTCGAACGGCGGCCAGGGTTTCATTCTAGGGTTGGGAATAATGAACGTCCTTATATAGAAAATTTTTGTGCACTATTCACCCGAAATTTTTTCGAACTCCAAAGAAGCGTGCCGCCTGGGGTTTATAATGTTTTACCCCTATTCCGAACGCAATGGAATATATATGGAAGCCAATTCGATCAAATTTGGAAGATAAGTTTTTGAATCGACTATTTAAATTCAAAATTCACTCGAATCGATTTCTACGCATTTTAGCTTGTTCAGACAAACCATGAGTCCGATTGACTGGAAATTTGAAACAATACAATAATTTAACATTACGGATCCGATGAAACTGGTATCGTAGAAATCCGAGACTGTTTGAAAATTGACTAATTTCACTCGTTAGTTAAATATTAAAATATTCAATTTCTGCAAATTAACTTTTAATTCAATTTTAAAAGTTCTATAGCATCATTCTAACTCCAATATGATTTGGTACAACTTTACGAATCAATTTTAATCATATTAAACCCAATTTCCAATTATTTAAGTAATTTCAACTATTAAATTATCGATTTAATTATCCAATTAGATCCTCATATTCAAAATTAAATTTATTTAGCTTATAAAATTCATTCGTGAATATTTAAAATTATTTAAATATACGAATTTCAATTGAAAGAAGTTCTGGGTCGTTACAAACTTCCCCCTTTAAAAGAATTTTGCCCTCGAAATTACCAAGTAAGAAAAAGTCCGGAAATCCATTAACTTTTCAAAATCATTTATTCAAATTAAATTTCAAATTCATTTGAGTGTTTAACTTTCCCAAAATCCAATAGTTAAACTTCTTACAATAACTTTACTAAGTCTTCAAATCATACTTAGTTATCTTTTCAAAACCAACTAATATCATTTAACTTTTAACTCCAAAATCAAAGTTATAGTTTTCAAAATTTTGCAATTTTCTCGAAAATATTCTAACGCCTTAAATTTTCATAAAAAATCGCCATAGTCTCCTTTGCGCGGTTCGATCCAAAAAAAAGGCAATATATATATCACAAATATACATTTCATCATGTAATGAGGCATCCTGCAGGGAAAAAAGTGTAAAAGTACGATATGTAATCCGAGATATGTACCTTATATATTATTAGCGAGCATATACAATTAATATAACGTGAAAGCGAGCTCCAAATGCGAAGCAATGCGCAATCCGCACCTGCTAAACACTCAACAAACAAATGAGAACATGCATATATGAAAGTAATATCAATATACAACGTATACCAACAACCATATATGTCCATATAACAAATGCAACAAAAGCAATAATTTCAACCATCAGCCAACTATCATCCAACTAACATCCATAACCGAATCAACATTCATGCACTTCTAATTAATATTCAATGAATTGTTTTTTTTTTTCATTTTAAATCACATTTGATTCATTAATATTTGATGTTTTTACTAACATTCATTTATTCATATTCAAGTTGTTTCACTTCCAAATCAAATTCAATTCTATTTAAGATTCACTTAACTTCCAATTTGATTTCAATTACTTTAGCTTTCAATTTCATTAATTCAATTTCACATGGATTTCTATACAATCAACTAACAATCATCTAACAATCAATGTATATCCAATACAACCAAATTCATTTTACTTTGCTTACATTCATTCAATTTGGTTCATCACTTCTAATTAACTTTAATGAATTAACACTTACATCCATTATTTGATATCAATTTATTTACATTTAATTGATTTACATTCAATTCATTCATTAATTCTATTGCCAATTCATTTAACCACAAAAGTTGAATTTCATTACATAACTCAAGTTCTTATTCATCACTTCACTTTATTAATTTACTTCGATACCAAAATCAACTTCATTCAACGTTCCTTAAGTTATATTCCATTTAAACATCATTTGTTTGACTTAACTTAAATTTCCAAATCCAATTCAGATTTCAATTCTAAAGTAAATTCTATTTTACTTTTATTTACAACTCATATTTATAAATATATTCATATAGTTTCACTTCTTATATATAAGATTATTTAATAATTGTAAATCATAATAATTAAAATTTCATACTTAATAATTCATTTACTTTTACAATTCATTCTTTTACAATACGTTTTATTTAACTTATTCAAACATCCTTTAATTAACCTATATATATTCATTCATTTTCAAAGATCAAACAATCAATTTATATACACATTAATAATTTCTAAATTTTTTTCCCTTTTATATATAAAATATAATCAGGGTAAAATTATTTCATTTACCCGCTTTTAAAACAATACCACTCAACAAACCAATCATCACAACATAAAACAATTTTATATTCACTAACAAATACGCTCTCATAGTTATTATTACACTCACACTCATTCTTGAGTACTACTGACTCTATCTCTACTGAGTAATTCCCAACAGAGCCAAGGTTGTCACTTAACCAAATGCTCTTATACCAAATTTGAAGGTAACGATTTTTCATCCACGAAGGTCGACACTAATACGTCCACTGTATCAATTGCCGAGCAATCGGAGGCCGGAAAACCGTGTCCTTAGGGTTAAAGAAGAGGTAGAAGATAGAAGAAGCAAGAAAGAACAAGCAACAGAAACAATATCAGAATCTCACAATCGCAGCGGAACAATATATAATAGATAAATGAATATCTTTAAAACAAAGAACAATATCAGTTATTACATTTCATCACATTTCATTACATTACATAATCAGAGTTGTTAACGCTAAAATTTGAATGCTAACACCCCGGTGTGCAAAGTGTAGTTGTGAAAGCACCACCCGATGATTCGAGAACATAGTATAAGCAGAAAATCGTAGAAAAACAGTGAATAACAACGATTTTATAGTGGTTCGGCTAAAGGCAAGCCTACGTCCACTTTAATTCTCTTTATTGCTAAACCGATTACAACTTTACAACAACCTTCAATTACAATTATGACGTGACAAACAACTAGAACTTTGGTAGAGAAAAAATTCTTCGAATCCATGTAGATTGCGTTAGATTTTCCCTTGAAGTTAGCTGAGATGTCTTTCGAACTTGAAGTGTCGGGTGAGTTGAGAATTCAGCAGAGTATTGGCGCTTGAAGTGATTGGCAAAAAAGTCCCTTGAATGTTGGAGGTGGTCGCGTATTTATAGGGGCTTCTGGTGTTAAGTTGTAGGTAGTGGCCGAGATGAGTTGGGTCGTAAGCCGTTGCCGAGATAAGCTAGGTCGTAGGTCGCTGCTCCTCACCTATGCACGGCCTATGGTTTAAATGGGAGGCGCATATTCTTCCGGCCCCAAATCCTAAGTCCCAAGTCGCTGCCGAGTTATCGTAATGCGCATTGAACCGTTGCACTACTTCCCCCCTTCATATCCTTAAGTCGGTCATGACCTATCATGAGCCGTAAGCCGGCCATGACTCAGGTGTGGACCAACTTATTCTTAACAGCTAGGTCGGCAAACAACTTGAGTAGTTAGATCGGAAAACGTGTTAGGTCGGTAGACCTTTATAAGTCCTGGGTCAGAATCTCCTTGAACCTTAAGTCGGTATCATTTCAAGACGTTAGGTCGGAACTTTCTTTAAGGCATTAGGTCGGTATCCCTCTTAGGTCTTATGCAGTTAGGTCGGTCTTCCATGTTAAGATACTAGGTCGGCATCCCTTCGTGTCTTCGGTCGGCATCCTTCGTTAAGTCGGCAGAGTATTAGGTCATTTACTATCTTAGATCTGTGAGCCACGGCCGAGGCGAGGTTAACATTTGCCCCTTGAAGCATGCGCCTAATGGTTAGGTCGTATGCTTCGATGCTCTTTAACCCGTTCCTTTTTTAGATCGGTAGGTCGTAAACGACCTAACAGTTAGATGGCCTAAGTCGCTTCAGTCTCTACCTTAATGAGATATAAGTCGTCCACATTCTCCTCTTTTTCCTCTTTATTACTTACTCCCTTGTTCGATTCCGCCATTAAAATATTCTCAAGTTCTTGAAGGTGATTTCATTCCAACTGATCACCGATAATCTCTACCATTCATTACGTAAGTGATTTTACTCTTCTTTCGACTGCAGATTACTATCGATTCGTGAATTCTGTCGCTCGAACTCGAATTGCATCCTTGTACGATGCTCTATCACGAATCCCATCACATTTATAGTTGATGTAGCCTAGGTTGCTCGATTCGGCTTCGGATGATCATTGATACAACTAAGATGGTTTATCACCTTAGATTCGACGATCTCTGATGGCAGGGTTTCGGACTTGTAACAATTTCGAATTGTTGTATTGGGTGATTCGAGAGCAGGAATGAAGGCTGTTGTTGATGAAATGGTTATCGGGTTAATGGGTTGAATGGAGTGAAATGTTGGTTCGGAGGCGACTCAGCAAATTCGGATGACCTACTTCTTTGGCCGACCTAAACTTTAAGAATTGAATCGTCGCCGAGTTAACACTTGGGGAAATTCCCACTTCTTCAAACCGGAGCCTTTCTTCTGATTACTCCACGACCTAGAGGACTACCGATTTAAGGAACGAAGGAACTTAGCCTTAACTCGCGAAGGATTTTTAAATCGTAGCCGACTTAATACTTAAGCTTTGGACGTATTGTCATTTAGGAGCATAGACCCACTTTGGGTATTTGACTTGAACTGCCGAACTAAGTTGTCTGAATTTTGAACTGCCCCAATTTTAAACTCGCTTGAATCTCATTGTATTATTTCACAGACCGCATTAACTTATAAGCTCCCAACCTGCTGAAAATAACAAACAAAGAAACCAAGGCGAGAATACTGCCATTGACTACCCACATCAAATGACAGATTAGTCGAGTTGAAACAAGCAACTTAAATATATTGCATGAAATGTTTGTGAATCAATCAACTAAAGTTAAACATCGATGAAAAATATCAACAATCTGAACTGATTTGTCTGCATCAACATTATACTTGCATATTTAAGCTTAAAACAATAGTCCCTGGATTTCATAACTAACAAATGCTTGCTAGTTTTCATTCCAGTTATATTTGTTTATTGCTTTGTTAATTTTACACAACACCTCACACATTTTAGGAAACGTGCACCTTGATGTTTGAATATCCAGTTATTTATGTAGAATGTCTTCCCATCAAGAAGAAATGGCAGCTCAAGAGGAAGAAACTTTTCCGGTAGCTCTACCTATAGAGAACCCTCCAGAGAGAACTCCAACCATTCTAACCCCGAGGGCATTTACTCAGCTGCGCACTCAATTTGGTTTTACTGAGAGTGATGTGCTGCTCCCTGGGCCAAGTGATTCTGCCGACAGTCCTCCCCGTGGCTTTATTGCAATCAATCGTCAAACGTGTTTAAGCGGAGCGATCCCTCCTTTTAATGACTTTCTCTGAATTCTTCTCCTTCGGTTGTCAATCTCTCCGTCCCAACTTCATCCTAATGGTTATGCCATCTTGATGGGGTTGTGCGTTTTGTTCAGAAGAACTTTTGATCGCTTACCAAGTTTTGAAGAAATCCGTTACTTATGCTTGTTTGCAAAGATTAGAGATCATCCTTCCCTTATAATTGTGAGGAGTGCTAGAAACCGCAAACTTATTTCTGACCTTACCGAAAGCGTTCATGGATTTCTGAACCAATTTTTCTTTGCTCGCTGCCCCCCAGGGTTTTATGCCGATTGGAGAGTAGGAAGTAAGATTACTTCTCTCCATTTTTAAACTATCTCGAGATCCGAATTACCAATTGCTAATTTCATTCTTTGCTCTTTTCAGCACTTCCTCTTCCCTCTAGAGATCCGGTCCATAAGCAGACTTTTGATAGATTGAGTGCCGTGGCCGCAGCAGAGAGAAGCATCAAGTTTTTGTTGGGGGATGAATTATTGCACCAATACGGGCTTTTACATACTTCTCGTTCTACACAGCCTCATGAAATCCCAGACTCCCCGGCTAGAGCATTGGATGCCCCAGTTTCTACAGATACATCCAAACCAAAAGGACCTGCTCCCGAGGCTTTGCTAGTGAAATGTTCCAGTTCTGTTGATGTTGCGGGGCCATCTGTCGAGCTTGCCCCGGTTATTGAGGAAGAAGAGCTCCAGGGATCTCCCCGACTGTCACAGAAATCTGGCGAAGAAGCCGAAAAAACTAACCTTGCCAATCAGAGCAGGGATGATACTTTCGAAGGGCTGAGCGACCTCTTCGCCACCTCGCAAGATATCTTTAAAGATGATCCTATCACTACTGGGGTTTCTTCTTCAGTAGTTGAAGCAACTTCTGTCCTGCAGTAGACTCCGTCGACTCAGGAGTTGACGCTGACTATTACACCCACAACCACTCCTCAATTAAAGAGTGGTTCGTAGTTTGATGCGCGTAGTTTGCACGACACACACACTTAGAATTTCTTTTTTGGCACTTTTATGCTTCTGACTTTTTGTACTCTGAAGAATTCTAAGATTTAGCTCTTTTTTATTTCAGATCCTCTGATGGGGCGCAGCGGATCCTATTATGATGATTTCCAGCGCTACGGGAGGCGTAGCCAGTATGATTACAGGCGTTACCTTCCCTCTTACAGAGAATCTGATGAAGAGAGAGCCGCTCGAAAGGCTCAAGAAAAGAGGGCTCAAGAGGAGCGCTATGAAAGAAGAGAGAGGGAAGAGCGCCACGATTCTTCACAGAGAGGTGATGATTCCCATAAAAGAAAAACCCATGATGACAGAGGAAAAAGTCATATGGTTGAAGATTCGAGCAAGCGAGCCCGACATGGTGAGAAGCACACCACTACAACTCCTGAAAAGGTTACTGCCCCTGC
Organism: Allium cepa; assembly: GCA_030765085.1. NCBI lineage: Eukaryota > Viridiplantae > Streptophyta > Magnoliopsida > Asparagales > Amaryllidaceae > Allium > Allium cepa. The sequence goes on along the minus strand of CM060937.1, from coordinate 722,834,073 downwards.
CTCGCTTGATATTCCTTCCGGATCTCCCGCTCTCGGGAAGTAAGACATCCAAACTATAATTAGCAGACCCAGAATTCCAAGTTGGACCGGGTCCTGCCACTTTGCAAAGTCGGTTTCCTCAGTGGTGTCTGAAGGGAGTAAGGTTTGACCTTGACTTGGTCCCCATTGACAAGTCTGCCATGTTACGAAACCTTGACGCCGTCAAGCTTGATATTGAGAGGATGTCGAACTGGCAGAAAATTGTTGACGAGCTTCAGAGGGTTAATCGTGCAAACATAGAGGCCATGCTTACTATGGAAAATGATAAAGCCGAATGGAAAAAGGTGCTTGAGCAACATGACACTGAGATGAGAAGCATTGCTTCTTACAATGAGGAGCTTGAAGCAAAAGTTGAAGAACTGAAACAAAAGCTTGCTGCTTCCTCTACTTCTTATTCTCAAAAAGAAGAAGTGCTCATAAAACAAGTGAGAGATGCTCATGCCAGCCAAAGGGATGCCGAAGATAGGCTTGAAGTCCAGAAAAGAATTAGTGATGGCTATGTCGCTGACATTGAAGAGCTTCCGAAGAAGAATAACTCCCAAGAGGCGGAGATCCAAATGCTTAAGCTTCAACTTTCTAAAGTTGAAATGGAGCGTGATGAGGCCTTTGCCGGCAAAATTGCAGCTGAAGAATCTCACGAGGCAACGAGGGCCAACATCAGCTCAACATTATTTATTTCTATCTGCATAGCATCTTGGGGCGCGGTAGCCTCGCCTTTCTAGGCCCCAAGTATGAAATTACACTAGCTGAAGTTTGGGAGGCCGCACTTGTATGCTCGGTGGTAGCGGCGCTGGCTACGCTGAGTCAGCTCTTGAGGAGCACTATCTTGATGATGATGCTTGTGCCGCTCTCGCTAGGGGGAGAGAACAGCTTGCAAAATTAAGGGCCGAAACAGCGGCAGGGGAATATTCAGGAAAGATCACCTCAACTACTCCAATTCAACCTTCTCCTTCAGCCGAAATTGACATTATCCGTTCTAGTTCTCATTCCCCATCTCCTACTAAAGTCACCACTGATATTACAAGCATACAAGGTGGAGATGAGGGCGGCGAGAGTGCCGAGGCACAGGCTTACGAAGTTGACGTCAGGGAACCGACTTCTGCAGGTAACCCTACTAAAAATCTTGCCCAAGTAGACTGCTCATCTATTTCTTATGAACTTGATGAGCTTTTTGACTACTTCTTGAATCTCAGCGAACCTTTATCTCCGCTTTTTGCTGACTTGAACTTTTTTCCTTCTGCAGAGAAAACGTCGGGCATTGTTCAGGCTTCTCCTCCTCCAATTATTCCTTCCCCGCCTCTTAAGGTCACTCCTCCTTTTGCTTCGCAACCCGGGTCACAAGAGGAGCAAATAGAAGCTCTTCACGGCTTAGATGATCCCGTAGCTTCTCAAGATCCGAAAGGAGAAGAAACTGAAGGAAGCGAGAGGACTCCAGAACCAACTGGCTCCGACGCTGAACCGTTATCCAAACTTCTTTCTCCAGGGAGTCGGTCTTCCTCCAAGAAGAGAGGAAAGCAGGGAGTTTCCAAGAAGAAGAATAAGAAGGGATCTTTAACTGGCGAAGAAGAGACGGAAGAAAGTCCGATCGAGCCCCTTTCTCCTCCATCCCCTACCCTTACAAGCCGGCCTAAAAAGTTGGTAATTCGGCCAGGTGTGGGCTCAAAAGGTGGGCGGAAGAAGAAATGATGGCTCTGGTTCTGTGGCTTTCATATCGCTTTTTTGCCTTTTTTGCATGCAATGACCGGAAATTGTGCAGGTACCGGCCCCCCGCTTTTCTTTTATTGTTTTTTTTACTTTGGAACCTGTACCTGTATATAAAATAGTGTTGAATAAAATGATTCTTTTTCTTTGTACAAACTTCTGTCTATATCTGAGAATGCATTTACTATTCATTTTTGTACAAGTTTCTTTGTACGATATTGCAGTGAGCTTGTGGTATATATTGTTCGAGCGTAATTTTACCGATGTAGTTATGCCATGCTTCCCCTATACCATAAGCCCATTGTAATATTTTATTTTATGAGGAACTTGTGCTTTTATTTTTTAGAGAATAATTATTCCACATTTGGCGGAATATGATTTCATTAAAACATAGAGCACAAATAAGTTTCTACGCTTCAACCTTCGAAGATATCACTCTTTATTTTGTGCATATACGCATTTTATTGAATGAAATCTTCTATGTGGTAAAGCGGGTATTTGAAAGGTACCTCAACTTCTTTTTGAGGAAGAGAATTTTCTAGAATAAGTAATTCATTCTTCCTTTGGAAGTTAAAGTGTGCCTTTGATGAGGATTTTTTTGTTTTACTTTGAAAAGTTGCTCCTCCGAGGAAGACTCTTTCACGTTTCAACAACTGGAAGTTTTATTTCAATCTTGGTGAAACGTGTGCCTCCGAAGAGGTCTTTCTGCTTGATTGTGCCTCTGGGAGGAGGTCTTTTCATTTATGCCTCTGGGAAGAGGTCCTTCTGTCTTATTGTGCCTCTGGGAAGAGTTCTTTTTGTTTCTGCCCCTTGGGAGAGGCTCTTTTTTTTTTTTTTGCATTTCAACTCTGGTGAAGTGAAACTCCGTAGAGCGGCTGTTGCACTTCAACTCCTGGCGAAATGGGCCTCCAAAGAGGGCTTTTATTTCGTTTTACATTTCAACTCCGGTGAAGTGAAACTCCGAAGAGCGGCTGTTACACTTCAACTCCTGGTGAAATGGGCCTCCAAAGAGGGCTTTTATTTTGTTTTACATTTCAACTCCGGTGAAGTGAAACTCCGAAGAGCGGTTGTTAGACTTCAACTCCTAGTGAAATGGGCCTCCGAAGAGAGCTTTTATTTTGTTTTACATTTCAACTCCAGTGAAGTGAAACTCCGAAGAGCGGCTGTTGCACTTCAACTCCTGGTGAAATGGGCCTCCGAAGAGGGCTTTTATTTTGTTTTACATTTCAACTCCGGTGAAGTGAAACTCCGAAGAGCGGTTGTGACACTTCAACTCCTTGTGAAATGGGCCTCCGAAGAGGGCTTTTATTTTGTTTTACATTTCAACTCCGGTGAAGTGAAACTCCGAAAAGCGGTTGTCACACTTCAACTCCTGGTGAAATGTGCCTCCGAGGATTGCCTGGAAGTTACTCTCTCATGGTTGGAGGGTCATGACTCCTCCAAACTTTTTTGGTTGAATAGAGAACTTTCTTTTTTGCGGCATATGCCTCGTTAGAGGTCTTTATCCTCCGAAGAGTTGTGCCTCCGAAGAGGACTTGTGCCTCCGAAGAGGGCTTTAGTTGTTCCTTGTCCACTTGCTTATGCCTTTTCAGTGATCCTCTAATTATTTTTTTTCAAGCTCGTACTTCCTTCTCTTACAAGTAGTTTGTTTAATCCAAAGAAGTGTACTTCATTGCTTGGCCAGTTCGCGAGAATGGACATAGGCTTCTTAATTGGATGTTTGTTTTTTCAAACTTCTCAATTTATTATCTAGAGCCCGTTCTCGACAAAATCATTGACCGTTCAATTGAAGCACTTCTTATCTAGGATTTGAATTCGGGAATTTTGTGACTTGGAATTTGTTTGTTGAATGATAACAAGAATCTCTTGGTCTTGTAATGTGCAAGTTTTGTTTTCGCTGCCTGCAAAAATTTAAATCGACATTTCAGTAATACATTTAATGTACTTTTCATATCGAAAATAAAGCAAACATGTAATAATAATAAGGAACACAAGATTTATAGTGGTTCGGCCAAGAATTTGGGCCTACATCCACTTTATAGTCTTTCATTATTCACTTGCATCGGTTTTACAATCGCTTTCAGTTACAGGAATCATACATTCATAATTCTTTTTACAATATTTCAACAAAGCTATCAAGTAAAGTATGGACGCAAGTGATTGCTGTTCCAAGCTCTTGGAATTTGATCTCCTTCGACAGTAGTGAGTTTGAATGTGCCGTCAAGAAGCTTCTGACCTATGACATATGGTCCTTTCCAATTTGGCCCAAACACATCTGTAGCTGTCATAATTCTCTTTAGGACTAGATCTCCAATCTCAAAGCTGCGTTGGCGAACTTTGGAATTGAAATATCTGGCTATCCTTTGCTGATGAGATGCGATTCTGAGCTCGGCCTCTTCCCTTTTTTCATCAAGGAGATCTAGTGCCTCAAGCTGTAGTTTTTCATTCTCCGCTTGATTGAAATGGATTCTTCTATGTGAAGGGACCTCTGTTTCTAACGGAATCATTGCCTTTGATCCGTATGCCAATGAAAACGGAGTATGCCCAGTCGCAGTTTTGTGGGTAGTTCTGTATGCCCATAGTGCTAGCGGTAGCTTATCGACCCAACCACCTTTCGCTCTTTCAAGTTGCTTCTTGATGGTTGACTTGATAATTTTATTTACTGCTTCCACCTGCCCGTTTGCCTGCGGATGAGCTACTGCTGAGAAGCTTTTTCGGATTTTGAATCGTTTGCAAAAATCTGGGAATTCTTCACTTTCGAACTGAGTACCATTGTCTGTAATTATTTTTTGAGGCACACCATATCTGCAAATGATACTTTTAGTCACAAAACTTATCATCTTTTTTGAGGTGATAGTAGCCAGTGGTTCAGCTTCTGCCCACTTAGTAAAATAATCTACAGCAACAATGGCATATTTGTTAACTCTGCTTTTTCAGCAATGCCGTGATATCAAAAATCGACCGAGAAGCCAATGATAGTTCATCTCGAAGGATGGTCGACTTAACCTCCCAATAAAGCAAGTTCTGTTGAATGAATTTTCAGATAAGATCCCCTACGAAGGGGGGGTCCAGGGGGGTGCCAACCCCCCCGAGGTGGGGGTGCGGGGGCAACGCCACCGCCTACGGTGTTCGACCTGACCGGTCAGGTCGTAGGGGTCCAGGGGGCAGCGCCCCGACCAAAATGGTATACGACTTAAAGAGTGAAGTAAGCCAGCGACTCAACTTATCTGGTTGCCGACTCAACAGCCTTGAGGAGTTACCGACTCAACAGCCTTGAGGAGTTACCAACTTAACGGCCTTGAAGGGTTACGACTCAACGACTCAGGAGGAATAACGACTCACCGGGTTATAACCTTAGCGACTTAAAGGTGCCGGCCGACTCAACGGGTTAACGACTCATGGAGTTAGCGACTCATGGGGCAGACCGACCTAAGGATTTCAACGACTCAGGATGACTAACGACCTATCATAAGTCGCTGGCGACTCAAGCGAACAAGGAACAAGCTTAATACCGATACACCTATGCCGCTGCCTGCTGACTCGTGGTATGTGAGTCGGTCACGGCTCATCTTGAGTCGGTCACGGTTCATCTTGAGTCGGTCACGACTTATGACTTGATCAACAATTCCAGCCCAGAAATTTGCCTATAAATACATGGCCACCTCCAACATTCAAGGGACTTTTTTGGGGCTCACTTCCTGGACGCCATTACTCTGTCATTGTCTCGACTTCAAGCAACGTTCAAGCAACACTTCTATCAATCCAATCACCAAAGACATTTCAACAAATCTCAAGTGGAAAAATAACTCATTCGCCATGCATTCGAAGGATTCTTCTACATCGGGGTTTGAGCTATTTGTCTAAGTGTGTTGTAATCGGAGTTGATTGTAAAGAATTATAACCAAATCAGCAATAAAGAGCTTTAAAGTGGACGTAGGCTAGATCTTAAGCCGAACCACTATAAATATTGTGTCTTTTATAGCTTTTCTGTGATTTCTTTGCTTATACTTTGTTCCCTTACAAACGAGTGGTGCTTTCACAATTACCTTCTACACACCGTGGTGTTAGCGTTCAATTTTTAGCGTTAACATTTTTGGTGCTTTCACTGAGAATTGAACTCAGGAATACTTTCACCATTGCTTCGCGAAAGTTTGTTGAAAGAATCTCTCTAAAGACCAGAAGTTTATCTGAGATAATGGCTACTAGAAGACAGCTCAGATCTGACAGATCCGGTGATGCTCATGAGGATACGACCACTTCTCTTGCTCCAAATGAAGCAGCTCCAAATGAAGCAGCTCCGAGTGTGGGAATTACACAAGAGGCGTTTGATGCTGCAGTTTCTGGGTTATATCAGCAAATGGAAGCACAGAATGCTCTAATGCTGGAAAGAATGAATGCTTTTCTTGGAGGCAACCGTCAAGCAGAAAATAATGAAGAGACCTTTGCAGATGATGCCCATGATTCCCAAGAGAAAAGTATCCCTCAAAGAGCAGCTGACTTCTGCTCGGCAAAGCCTCTGAACGATAAGGAGTACCTATCAGGGATGATTCGCTCAATTATGAAAGAGAGCATGCAGAGGCAAGAGGATGAAAATGATTGGGGGTTTGCTCCAAGTAAGACACCGTTCACCGAAAAGATCTTGAAGGCAGAGTTTCCAAGGAAATTTGTACCTCCTACTATCCCGGCTTATCGAGGCATAAGTGACCCTAATCAGTTCCTGTACAAGTACGATTGGCATATGACCGGGGCAAGAGCAACAGATGAAATCAAGTGCCGATACTTTCCGGTATACTTAGAGGGAGTGGCCTTACTTTGGTTCACAAAGCTGCCAGTTAGATCTGTGGATCAATTTTCCGACTTAACATGAAAGTTCAAAGATCAGTTCAGGCTATATGCTACAAAGGCCAAGGATATAATGTCACTCTCTAGTCTAGAACAAAATCCTGGGGAGTCTATCAGATCGTTCTTAAACCGCTTCAATATAGCCTTGGCCGAGGTTGATAACGCAGAGCCACGGATGGTTTTAACTTATCTGATGCGGGCTATCGATAAATCGAGTGAATTTGGCAAATGGCTAAAAATGAAGGAGCCAAACTCACTTGAGAAATTCTATAAGAAGGCCGACGAGTTTATGCGCTTGGAAAGCTTTCCTATGCCAACAAAAGCAGTCGTGACCGAAATTCAGAATGTCAATGTTGCTTCTAATAAAGGAGAATCTGGAGGACAGAAAAGGAAGAATGATGATGAGAAAAGGCAGGGAAATCCAAAGAAAAACCGCCACTTTGAACCATCGAATTATACTCCCTTAACTGATACTCCAGAGAACATTTTCTTGGCAACAAAGGATATTGTTCAATATCCTAAACCACAAAAGTTGAGACTAGGGAAAAATGCCACGGAAAGTGAAAGATTCTGTAAATTCCACAATCAACCTGGCCATGACACTGACGAGTGTCGCCATTTGAAGGATCTGATTGAAAAGCTGTTGAAAGAGAATAAACTTCAACAATATGTCCGGAGAAACAGGAATGATCCATCCTCATCCACTCAAGGGCAAATACTTCTCACTCATCATTACGGCCCAAATGAAAGAACTGCAACGCAGGGATCTGAGAGGCTTTTCATTAATACTATCACAGGGGGCCCTCACCCAGCGGACAGAAGTTGGGACGAGATGGAAAGATATGCTCGTGCTTTGAGACAAGCCCCGGAGGGAGAGAATGTCCTTGTTCTGGAAGATGGTGCCTAATGGCCATATTTCACTTAATGGCTTTTGCTTAAAATTCATAGAATAATACTGGATTTATGATTCCTGTATAAAATGCCGTTGTAAAAACAGTGCAAATAAATAATAGGAACTATAAATCTTGAGCTTTCTATTACGATAAAAGGCTTGTTTCATTTCGATATGCAAATATCTTAAAATATATTGCTATGCATATTTAATGTTGTAGGCAATCAAAGCAAAGCTCACCTAGTCAACACATCACAAAGCCAAGCGATTCCTACAAATCGCTCAACAGGCGAATATCAGGCCACAAAAATTTCAGACCCAAATCCTACATAAGAAGTGCTTCAAACAAACAGTGAGTGATTCAACCGGAGGTGGGCCCTTGCAAACTAATTGAGATCGTTTGTGCAAACGAACATTCGATTAAGTAGCTTGTGTCCGCCCCTGCGAGCTCACTTAACAATGAAGTACACTTCTTTGGATAAAATAAACTACTTCCAAAAGAAGGAAATGTGGGTTTGGAAATGATAATGGGGAATCGCTGAGGATCAAATGGTGAAAAGACATGGGCGAGCAGGCAGGAAACAAATAAAGACCTCTTCGGGGGCACATTTCACCGGAGCTGAAGTGCAAACTCTTCGGAGGCCCACTTCTCCAGAGCTGAAATGCCAAATAAAGACCTCTTCGGGGGCACATTTCACCGGAGCTGAAGTGCAAACTCTTCGGAGGCCCACTTCTCCAGAGCTGAAATACCAAATAAAGACCTCTTCGGGGGCACATTTCATCGGAGTTGAAGTGCAAACTCTTCGGAGGCCCACTTCTCCAGAGCTGAAATGCCAAATAAAGACCTCTACGGGGGCACATTTCACCGGAGCTGAAGTGCAAACTCTTCGGAGGCCCACTTCTCCAGAGCTGAAATGCCAAATAAAGACCTCTTCGGGGGCACATTTCACCGGAGCTGAAGTGCAAACTCTTTTGAGGCCCACTTCTCCAGAGATGAAATGCCAAATAAAGACCTCTTCGGGGGCACATTTCACCGGAGCTGAAGTGCAAACTCTTCGGAGGCCCACTTCTCCAGAGTTGAAATGCCAAATAAAGACCTCTTCGGGGGCACATTTCACCGGAGCTGAAGTGCAAACTCTTCGGAGGCCCACTTCTCCAGAGCTGAAATGACAAATAAAGACCTCTTCGGGGGCACATTTCACCCGAGCTGAAGTGCAAACTCTTCGGAGGCCCACCTCTCCAGAGCTGAAATGCCAAATAAAGACCTCTTCGGGGGCACATTTCACCAGATCTGAAGTGCAAACTCTTCGGAGGCCCACTTCTCCAGAGCTGAAATGCCAAATAAAGACCTCTTCGGGGGCACATTTCACCGGAGCTGAAGTGCAAACTCTTCGGAGGCCCACTTCTCCACAGCTGAAATGCCAAATAAAGACCTCTTCGGGGGCACATTTCACCGGAGCTGAAGTGCAAACTCTTCGGAGGCCCACTTCTCCAGAGCTGAAATGCCAAATAAAGACCTCTTCGGGGGCACATTTCACGAGAGCTGAAGTGCAAACTCTTCGTAAGCCCACTTCTCCAGAGCTGAAATGCCAAATAAAGACCTCTTCGGGGGCACATTTCACCGGAGCTGAAGTGCAAACTCTTCGGAGGCCCACTTCTCCAGAGCTGAAATGCCAAATAAAGACCTCTTCGGGGGCACATTTCACCGGAGCTGAAGTGCAAACTCTTCGGAGGCCCACTTCTCCAGAGCTGATATGCCAAATAAAGACCTCTTCGGGGGCACATTTCACCGGAGCAGAAGTGCAAACTCTTCGGAGGCCCACTTCTCCAGAGCTGAAATGCCAAATAAAGACCTCTTCGGGGGCACGTTTCACCGGAGCTGAAGTGGAAACTCTTTGGAGGCCCACTTCTCCAGAGCTGAAATGCCAAATAAAGACCTCTTCGGGGGCACATTTCACCAGAGCTGAAGTGCAAACTCTTCGGAGGCCCACTTCTCCAGAGCTGAAATGCCAAATAAAGACCTCTTCGGGGGCACATTTCACCAGAGCTGAAGTGCAAACTCTTCGGAGGCCCACTTCTCCAGAGCTGAAATGCCAAATAAAGTCCTCCAATGAGGCACACTTCCCATGTTTGAAGCGCAAACTAAAGCCCTCCAATGAGGCACACTTCCCAAGTTTGAAGAGCAAACTAAAGTCCTCCAATGAGGCACACTTCCCAAGTTTGAAGTGCAAACTAAAGTCCTCCAATGAGGCACGATTCCCATGTTTGAAGCACAAACTAAAGTCCTCCAATGAGGCACGCTTCCCATGTTTGAAGCTTAAACTAAAGCCCTACTCAAAGGCACAACCCTTCAGAGGATAAAGACCTCTTCGGGGGCACATTTCACCGGAGCTGAAGTGCAATCTCTGTGGAGGCCCACTCCTCCAGAGTTGAAATGTCAAATCAAAGCCCTCCAGCGAGGCGCAACAAAAAAAAAAGGAGAAAAGGCTTCTCCAATACAAGGCGCACTCTACCAGAGCAAGAATAATATTTCCTCAAAAATGGAAAATTATTCTCTAAAGAAAGAGTGCATGCCTTCTGAAAATGGAAGAGTTATTCTCTAAAGTAAAAGTACAAGTCTTCTCAAAACAGAAGAATTGTCCTCCAAAATCTCCGCAAAAATGGAGAATGTTACAATAAGCTGTGGTATAGGGACAATAAAATATCGCTATATTTGTCAAAGCAATACCCAAGCAAAAGACCACAAGCTCACCGCAGTATTATGCAAAGAAAATGAAAAACTTATATGAAAATGAGCAATAATTGCATTCTCAAATACAGACAAATTCTGTACAAGTAGGAAGAATCATCTCATTCCATACTATAAAAAAAAATTCATACATTTGCAGGTCTCCTAGATGCAAGTTCCTCTGTGGAAGCTGGGGCACCTGAAGTCTCTGCTTGAAAATCAGGGGCATCATAAGGCCAAGTCAATCAAAAGAGGGAAAAAAGTCCGAATTAAGTGCAAAAATTCGTCTTTCAGCAGAAATTTAACACTCCTCTCTTTAACCACCACAACACTTAGTCTTTTAAAAATTGACTTATGACTGAAATATTCGGAAAGAGAAGGGAATGCTACAAAGTAAAGAACGAAATTAGCACTCAACAACTCGAATTCTGAAAATTTCAGAAGTGAAAAAATCCAGCTTGCTCCACCATTTCTTCTTATCAAGAAGACATTCTACATAAAGAACCGAGTATTCGAAAATAAAGGTGCACGTTTCCTAAAAGCGTGTGAAGTGTTGTGCAAAGCTACTTGAATAACAAGCTAATAAAGTAATACTCGAAATAATACTGGTTGGCAAATATCTCAATTCAGAAAAATTCGAGGCTTGTTATTTGAAAATAAGTGCAGTATCAATGCAAATAGCAGTTATAACTATGTAAATTTTTTGTTGATACTTCATTTAAGATAGTTGATTCGCAACACTTCATCAAATCCATACTAATTTACTTACCATAAAATATCAGTTCTTTGATCTAATCCATCACTCGATATGGGCAATCGGTGATGAGTATATTCTCCACATTTTTCCGCAAATGTTGCATTTAATAGGTTGTTAAAATAATTTATAAAGAGATGCAACAAGTTCTGGTCAAGTTCAAAAGGCTTCAGGACAAAACAAAGTAAAGTTGCCTAAGTACAAGCTCAGCAGCTCAATAAAGCACGAGTTAATAAGAATCGAAGCACACGACCTAGTCCCTAGGCGTATACTTCGAGGGGAAAGTGTTAACTCTGCTTTTTCAGCAAGGCCGTGATATCAAAAATCGACCGAGAAGCCAATGATAGTTCATCTCGAAGGATGGTCGACTTAACCTCCCAATAAAGCAAGTTCTGTTGAATGAATTTTCAGATAAGATCCCGTACGGAGGGGGGGTCCAGGGGGGGTGCCAACCCCCCAAGGTGGGGGTGCGGGGGCAACGCCACCGCCTACGGTGTTCGACCTGACCGGTCAGGTCGTAGGGGTCCGGTCAACTTATCTGGTTTCGACCGCCACCGCCACCACCACCGCCACCGCCTACGGTGTTCGACCTGACCGGTCAACTTATCTGGTTTCCGACTCAACAGCCTTGAGGAGTTACCGACTCAACAGCCTTGAGGAGTTACCAACTTAACGGCCTTGAAGGGTTACGACTCAACGACTTAGGAGGAATAACGACTCACCGGGTTATAACCTTAGCGACTTAAAGGTGCCGGCCGACTCAACGGGTTAAAGACTCATGGAGTTAGCGACTTATGGGGCAGACCGACCTAAGGATTTCAACGACTCAGGATGACTAATGACCTATCATAAGTCGCTGGCGACTCAAGCGAACAAGGAACAAGCTTAATACCGATACACGTATGCCGCTGCCTGCTGACTCGTGGTATGTGAGTCGGTCACGGCTCATCTTGAGTCGGTCACGGTTCATCCTGAGTCGGTCACGACTTATGACTTGATCAACAATTCCAGCCCAGAAATTTGCCTATAAATACATGGCCACCTCCAACATTCAAGGGACTTTTTTGGGGCTCACTTCCTGGACGCCATTACCCTGCCATTGTCTCGACTTCAAGCAACGTTCAAGCAACACTTCTATCAATCCAATCACCAAAGACATTTCAACAAATCTCAAGAGGAAAAATAACTCATTCGCCATGCATTCGAAGGATTCTTCTACATCGGGGTTTGAGCTATTTGTCTAAGTGTGTTGTAATCGGAGTTGATTGTAAAGAATTGTAACCAAATCAGCAATAAAGACCTTTAAAGTGGACGTAGGCTAGATCTTAAGCCGAACCACTATAAATATTGTTTCTTTTATAGCTTTTCTGTGATTTCTTTGCTTATACTTTGTTCCCGTACAAACGGGTGGTGCTTTCACAATTACCTTCTACACACCGGGGTGTTAGCGTTCAATTTTTAGCGTTAACAATATTTAATTCCAGATTTGGCAGTTGGTAACGGTCCTACAAGGTCTATCCCCCATATTGCGAACGGCCATGGACTGACCATCTGTGTGAGTTCAGTGGAAGGAGCTCTAGGAATTTTGGCGAATCTTTGGCATCTGTCACATTTTCGGGAATAGTCTGCTGCATTCGATTAATTTCTGGCCAAAAAAATCCGTATCGAAGAATCTTTTTCGCTAAAGTTTGACCACCTAAATGATCACCACATTCTCCCCCATGCACCTCAGCTAGGATTGTTTTGGACTCTTCCCTGGATACACATCGAAGTAACGGCATTGAGAATCCCCGTCTGTATAACTGGCCACCCTGGACTATATAGCGAGAGGCTTTCCTCAGTAGCTTCTTTCGTTCTTTTGAATTTTCCGGTAAAGAGCCATTGAGCAAATATTCTGTTATTGGAGTCATCCATGATTCTTGCTCTTGAGACACGCTCATGATCCAATCAATATCCATCTCATCAATGCTCGGAGTCGACAGGACCTCCACTGGAGTTAACCCCAGAAATTGAGCTTCGCCTGTGCTAGAGTACTTTGCGAGAGAATCTGCTTTCATGTTTTCTTCTCGAGGAATATGACTTATCATGTAATGAACGAAATCACCCAGGAGTTCCCAAGCCTTTGACAAGTAGGCGGGCAGATTTCCCCCTTTCGCTTGGAATTCCTTCTTGACTTGGCATACAATAAGCTGAGAATCACTGAAGATCTGTAATGCTTGGATGTTTAGTTCTTTAGCAATCCTTAAGCCAGCGATAAGGGCTTCGTATTCTGCTTCATTGTTTGTTGAAGGAAATTCCAATCTTAGTGCATAGCATAATGATCGACCTTCAGGGGTCTCAAGTACAACTCCGGGTCCAGAACAATAGTCGTTTCTCGCGCCATCGACATATAACTTCCATTGGATTGGGGAATCGTCGATCGTTTCCTCCTCACTGTTACCCTTATCTGTGAATTCTGCGATGAAATCCGCTAAAGCCTGTCCGTTGATTGCTTTTCGGGGATGATAAGTGATGTCATATTGATTGAGTTCAATATTCCACTTTAGAAGACTACCCGAAGTCTCAGGGCGTAACAGGACTTGCTTTAAAGGTTGATCAGTGAGGACTCTGATAGGATGAGCTTGGAAATATTGCCTCAACTTCCTGGATGCAATCAGTAGGCAATAGGCGAGTTTTTCCAACTTAGAGTAATTCATCTCTGCCCCAGTGAGTCTTTTGCTGATATAGTAAACTGGATGTTGAATCCTCTTGTCTTCTCGTATCAGCGCTGCACTTAAAGCATGAGATGATACTGCCAAGTATATAAGAAGATCCTCGCCATCGCCAGGCCTAGAAAGTATTGGAGGCGTTTCCATATGGCGAATCAATTCATCAAAGGCTTTTTGGCATTTGGGAGTCCAATCGAAGTTTTTCTTTCCTTTCTTAGGGCGTCAAAGAATGGGATGCATTTATCTGTGGCTTTGGAAATGAACCGACTAAAGGCGGCGACTTTTCCATTGAGACTTTGCAATTCCTTCTTCGTTCTAGGAGCTTTGACTTCCTTTAAGGCGGTAATTTGAGCTGGACTAGCCTCAATGCCCCTAGCGCTCACGATGAAACCTAAAAACTTTTCGGATTCCACTCCAAATAAACATTTTAAAGGGTTGAGCTTCATTTCGTATTTTCGGAGGACTGGGAATATGTCTGCTAAGTGTTCTATGTGATCCACTGCTTTCTTAGACTATACTAACATGTCATCGACGTAGACTTCCATAGTCTTGCCCAATTGCGGTTTGAACATAGCATTAACAAGTCTTTGGTATGTTGCCCCTGCATTCTTCAGCCCGAAGGGCATAACTCTGTAGCAGTAAAGACCAACGTCGGTGATAAAGCTCGTGTCCTCCTGATCTGGCTCATGCATCATGATCTGGTTATATCCAGAGTAGGCATCCATAAAAGATAACAATTCGTGTCCCGCTGTTCCGTCTACCTGTTGATCGATCCTGGGTAATGGGAAGCAGTCTTTGGGGCAGGCCTTGTTTAAATCTGAAAAATCGATGCACACTCTCCATTTTCCGTTGGCTTTCTTAACCAGCACTGGATTTGAAACCCAATTCGGATAGGTAGATTCTTTGATAAAGTTATTCTCCATGAGCTGATCAACTTCTTCTTTTAACGCTGCTGACCTTTCTGGACCTTGAGTTCTCCTTTTCTGCTTCACAGGCGTAAATTTTGGATCAATATTCAGGGCGTGCACTGCAACTTCTGGGGATATTCCGCACATATCGGCATGAGTCCAAGCAAAAACATCCAAATTTGCCTTTAAAAAAGATATTAAGATATTCTGAATTGACACATTAAGTTGTGAACCCACATTCAACACCTTGCTTGGGTCCTTTGGGTCAACAGGTACTGGTATTGTCTTTTCCACTGGTACCACTCTATTCTCCCCTGCACTGGCTTTTTTAGGATCCATCTCTTTCCGTGCTCCGCTGTGCTCGCCAGTGCAGGGTCCGCCCTGTAATTGCTACATGGCTGGTTCTTTGATGCGGACTGGGGTTGCCGCATCCTTTCCCATTTCTCTTTTCCTTGTTTCTCGTAGCTCTGTCAGATAACACTCCCGCCCAACATTTTGATCCCCTTTTATAACTCCCACTCCATTATCTGTGGGAAATTTAATGGTGAGGCACCATGGGGCCAGAACAGCTTTGAATGCTGCGAGAGTTGGACGGCCAAGAAAAGCATTATAAGCAGAAAATTCGTCGACAATCACAAAAGTTTGCTTGCGGACCACTTTTCTTTCTCCCTCTCCAAGTTCTACAAGCAAATCAACGGTTCCTATCGGCTGTTTTGGCTCCCCAGTGAAGCCAACGATTTTCTGCGATGATGCTTGCACATAAGCCTTAGGGATCTTCATTTGGTCGAATGTTTTCTTGAAGAGGATATTGCAGGATGCGCCACAATCAATGAGAACTCTTCTCATAATAGCTGGCCCGATACCAGCTAAGATGACTAAGGGATCCAAGGTAGGAGCTTCAATACCTGTGGAATCCCTGGCTCTGAACACAATATCATCATTGAAAGTTCTTTGTTGCTTCAGGGGCGTAGCACCTTCCAAAACAAATACATCTTCCTCGGTCGATACATACTTCAAAGCTCGGGTATACCTTTCCATCTCACCCCAGCTCCTGCCTGCTGGGTGAGGTCCTCCCGTAATGACATTGATAACAGGCCTTCCGGATTCATGCCCTGCAGTCTTCTCAATTGTCCTGGGTT
Source organism: Allium cepa (assembly GCA_030765085.1). Lineage (NCBI taxonomy): Eukaryota > Viridiplantae > Streptophyta > Magnoliopsida > Asparagales > Amaryllidaceae > Allium > Allium cepa. The sequence continues at coordinate 722,818,362 of CM060937.1, read as the reverse complement.
GATGAGCAGGAGCTCGTTGCCCCTGACTAGTCGAAGCGGGATTGCTGCTATTCTTTTCCACAAATTGCTGCAGCTTGTTTTTCCTTATCAATTCTTCAATCAAATTTTTCAACTGGCGGCATTCATCGGTATCATGACCGGGTTAATTATGGAAGCGGCAAAACTTTCCACTTTGTACAGCTTTTTTCCCGGTTCTCAGAACGGGAGGTTTAGGATAATCAACAGAATCTCTAGTGGCAAGGTAAATACGCTCCGGCGTATCTGATAAAGGGGTATATTCTGATGGCTTGAAGGAACGAGGCTTCTTCAGATTTTTCTGTTTCTTCCCATCGTTATTTTCCCTTTTCTGTCCTACAGATTCATTCTTGCGTGGAGCAACAATGTTATCTTCAGCTTTTTCCAATGCTGCCTTTACCGGTACCGGACGGCTATCCAGGCGTATGAACTCATCTGCTTTCTTGTAGAATTTTTCAAGGGAATTTGGTTCCTTCATGTTAAGCCAATTTCCAAATTCGCTCGACTTGTCGATGGCCCTCATCAGATAGGTTAAGATCATCCGTGGTTCTGCATTGTCTACCTCGGCCAGCGCTATATTAAAGCGATTCAAGAAAGATCTGATAGTTTCCCCTGGATTCTGTTCTAACTTGACAACGACATGATATCTTTGGCTTTTGAAGCGTATAGTCTGAACTGCTCCTTGAATTTCCGGGTTTGGTCAGAAAACTGATCTATAGACCGAATTGGTAGCTTGGTGAACCAAAGCAGAGCTACACCTTCCAAATATACAGGAAAATATCGACACTTTACTTCATCAGAAGCTCTGGCACCTGTCATGTGCCAATCATACTTATACAAGAATTCTTTCGGATCACTTGTTCCTTTGTAAGCTGGGATAGTTGGAGGGATGAACTTCCTTGGGAACTCAGCCTTTAAGATTCTTTCGGTAAACGGGGTTTTACTTGGAGCGAAACCCCATTCCTTCTCATCTTCATTCCTTTGCATGCTCTCTTTCATGATTTGTCGAACCATTTCAGAAAGATACCCCTTATCATTTTGAGCTTTAGATCCACCAACTTCAGGAAATGTCCGCTCAAAGGGGCTGGCAGCCCTCTCAGGAATGTTTCTTTCTTCATCCTCATGAATGTTGCCAGCGAAGTTCCTTTCATTACCCGTTGGTTGACGGTTTACTCCAAGCAAGTCATTCAACTTATTCAAAATTAGGGCATTTTGGGCATTCTGAGCCTCCAATTGTGCACTTTGGGCATTTATCTGATGGTTCAGCCCTAAGATTACAGCATCCAACTCCGCTTTTGTAACCCCAACAGGCGGAGTGGCTTGATTAGGTACTGGGGAAGCGGAGGTTCCCTCTTGAACATTTCCAGATCTAACAGATCTACTCTTTCTCCCCGGAGCCATGATTTCAGATAAACTTCTAGTCTCCAGAGAAGTTACTTCAACAAACTTTCGTGGAGCAATGATGATAATTCGTCTGAGTTCAACTCTCAGTGAAAGCACCAAAAATGTTAACGCTAAAATTTGAACGCTAACACCTCGGTGTGTAAAGTGTAGTTGTGAAAGCACCACCCGATGATTCGGGAACAGAGTATAAGAAGAAAATCACAGAAAAAGCAGTGAATAACAACGATTTTATAGTGGTTTGGCTCAAGGCAAGCCTACGTCTACTTTAATTCTCTTTATTGCTAAACCGATTACAACTTTACAACAACCTTCAATTACAATTATGATGTGAAAAACAACTAGAACTTTGGTAGAGAAAAAATTCTTCGAATCCATGTAGATTGCGTTAGAGTTTCCCTTGAAGTTAGTTGAGATGTCTTTCGAACTTGAAGTGTCGGGTGAGTTGAGAATTCAGCAGAGTATTGGTGCTTGAAGTGATTGGAAAAAAAGTCCCTTGAATGTTGGAGGTGGTCGCGTATTTATAGGGGCTTCTGGTGTCAAGTTGTAGGTAGTGGCCGAGATGAGTTGGGTCGTAAGCCGTTGCTGAGATAAGCTAGGTCGTAGGTCGCTGCTCCTCACCTATGCACGGCCTATGGTTTAAATGGGAGGCGCATATTCTTCCGGCCCCCAAATCCTAAGTCCCAAGTCGCTGCCGAGTTATCGTGATGCGCATTGAACTGTTGCACTACTTCCCCCTTCATATCCTTAGGTCGGTCACGACCTATCATGAGCCGTAAGCCGTCCACGACTCAGGTGTGGACCAACTTATTCTTAACAGCTAGGTCGGCAAACAACTTGAGTAGTTAGATCGAAAAACTTGTTAGGTCGGTAGACATTTATAAGTCCTGGGTCGGAATCTCCTTGAACCTTAAGTCGGTATCATTTCAAGACGTTAGGTCGGAACTTTCTTTAAGGCATTAGGTCGGCATGCTTCTCAAGTCCCTTAGGTCGGTATCCCTCTTAGGTCTTATGCAGTTAGGTCGGTCTTCCGTGTTAAGATACTAAGTCGGCATCCCTTCGTGTCTTGGGTCGGCATCCTTCGTTAAGTCGGCAGAGTGTTAGGTCGTTTACTATCTTAGATCGGTGAGCCACGACCGAGGCGAGGTTAACAAGAGTGTACAACAACGAACAGCGAAAAAGAAATACTATATACTAGTTGATACGCCAAGCCATCCAGCTTGCCTCAATCTCTACAGCAACTCCTGAATTCCTGAATATCCAGATAACCTGACTCTAGACTGCCCGTGCGGAAATTGGTGGGCACCTGGAGTTTAGGAAGGAAACAATAAACTCCAGGTCAGTCATGGGATTGGTGTGAGAACTTAAAACGGTTTATCTTTAAAAACAAACAAAGAATTATTTTAAATTAGATTCACAATGCTTTTTTTTGAAAATGAGACTGCCATAAGTTCTCCCACACACACACACACACAATGCAAACGCAGAATCGGAGGAGATTTCTCCTTATGATAGTCAAACATGCTTGATACGCAAATTTTCTTTGATATTATTACTGTAAGTGCAAAGTGTAGGAAAACATTTTGGAAGTAATGATATAAATCTTAGCCAACATAGACATTTCGAACTATGCCTACTATAGCTACCGTCTAAACAATGGTGACCACCATAAGTAATGGCAGGTTCTACAACTAAAATCGTACAAGGCACGTATTGATTCTTTCGATTTCTAACAAATGGTCAGGCCAAGGAACTTCGTATTGCCACATGGAAACGCTTCTGGATGGACGCCCCAAGAGCCTAAACGGATCTCTGCCAACACAAGGTCGGGTTACCCCTAACTGGGTAACTACTCACACGAGTATGCTATCCCTCGGTCGTAAACGACCTTTCTCGGGATCCCGATAACTAACAACCACAAAGTAATAAATTCGCAGAAACCACATAAGTTATATATTTGGGCTCCATACCATGATACCACCTCTAGCTAGAAGGAAATGCACATACCCTAAAGGGCTCTACCCCCAATAACCTTTCTTCATCTTTCCTGTTTCGACCATTTCGGGGTGTGAGGTTCGACGAAGTCTCGTCCACAAAGATACGCTTTTCACAAAAGCCACGCTTTGATCGACAATGATCAGCAACACTCAACATGCCACATTACCAAATTGGGAATATATCACTGATAACCTTCAACTACTTAACCTCCGAGCTCGTACGTCTCAGAGAAGGGTGTTAAGCTAAGAGAATAAATTCTCCGCCACCAACAGAAATGTATTTAAAAGAAATCTGCTACATATCTCAATTTGTAATGTTAGATATACAATCCATTCAAGTCTATTCTGGGTTCGAACAGAACCAATGGCACTTCCGAAGAAGCCCTTGCAATCCAGGTATTCACAATCCCGATCGGACATCCCATCATTTAGGGAATCTCTATACCAGCGGGACTCAGTTCAGAGACAATCAACGAGTTAACCTCTCGTTCTCGAAAATTCCCGGTCCTCACCACCGGTCTTCAATGCTATCCATATTCGCGTATCCCTATTCGGAACGGGTTATATGACACAAAGGTCCTTTCCCGGCTAAACCAAATAACGAGCGCTTATTTTTAAAATAAGTGTAGCATTCAAATTCAAGCAAATGGCCACAAATACCCATTTAAAGGTAAATATTGATAGTCGGTTGTTTAACTATCAAGGCTAACAAACAAATATCCAGCACCATAACAATCACTAGGCCCTTTTATTAATCTTCCATCAATTAAATAACTTGCAAAATATTCACTTCAATTTATCTTTGAAAAGATATATTCTCTAAAACCTTTCAATTTCTACATTGGAAAACATTTCCAAATACTTATTTAACAATAAGTAATCTCACAAATCTATTTATTTTCAGCATTTGGAAAATATTCAATATAATTAAATCTCAATTAAGTATATATTTTATTCTCTAAGGAAAACATTCTCTTGAACACATTTATTTGAATCAAAACGAATGTTGCGTAAAACATCGTTGCGACAACTCAAATCACTTAGTATAGGGATTCATAATTAAGATAGATATATAAATCCCAATACTATATAAAACATTTCCTTTCAAATTTCATTTACTATAACAACAGTGTTATAGTCCACTATTTCCTTTTATTCCTCGAAAACGTCTATTTCAACAATGAATGTTGAAATCTATGGTTTCGACACTTATACATTTTAAAACACTTCAAATCGTTTTAAAATTCTATTTAAATATCACTTCCCCAAAACATTTCTTTAATATATTATTCACCGTCCAAAAACGTTAATAAAAATCGATTGCCAAATTCAACACTTCTACATATTTAACTTAAGGATTATCCACCGTCCAAAATCGTGGATATATTTCCTTAAATAAGCTATAATTGTTAACTTATCAAATTCATTTGGTTTTGGATTTATAAAACAAAGTTTCATAAATCCACACACACACACACACACATATATATATATATATTATAAAAACTTCAACATATAAAATCCCTCAATTTACAAATTCTATCCATATCCCATTTACACGCAAAAAATCCAATTTATAAGTTAGTTACTTATAAATCTTTTATTTTACAAAATCTATTCACTTTATAACTTCTCAATTTATAAATTAATAAATTTCCTTCACTTCTCAACTTATAAATCTATAAATTCAAATATCTCTATTTAATACATTTTATAAAATATTAATTCCACATTTTCAAAAATCACATTTTAAATATGTTCTCAAAAATCATAGTTTTTATAACATTAAAATTTTAACGTTTATTTAATTAAAATGAATCAATTCCAAAATTTAATAAAACGTATACTTTCAAAAATCACTTTAAATCCCTTTTAATTTTCCAAAATAGGCCCAATGCTGCAACAACACTAAATATAACAATCACGGCATCCAAAACATCATATATCATATGATAACAGAATATATCACAATATCTGTAAATAAATCAATATCGTTGAGTAATCCAGTTGGATCCCTCCAACCTGTTTCCCTGCATCCATGGATGTTGGCACAATGCCAATTCCCTCCAATACGGAATATCGCGGTATACGGGTTTATAAAATATTATCCGCTATTATGCGGCGCAATAGGGTCTCATCCGCTATATAATGCGGGAAAATCAACTCCAAGTACGTATATAATACCAATTCCACATCAAGGTGAAATATCGCGGTATATGTGTTTAATAAATAACATCCGCTTAATATACGGCGTATAGGGTCTATTACAATACAATAGATAAAAATTTATCGTTCAATCATACAATCGAGCAATTTTAAATCTAACTATTCAAAATTTGAATCGAAACAACTTCGATTGAGTGAGAAGTTCTCACCTTGGTTTCAATAACAGTTTCAGTGTTTATTTCGAATAAAATTAAACGCGCGTTTAATTTTACCCAAAATTTTCACTAGCCGCACTCAACTCCAATCTAGCTCCATCGCGTAATATTCGCGAATACGAACCTAATGCAATTCGTTTCGTGCGTTTTCGACCTCGTATGAAAAAGTCACAGAGTTTTAAAGTTTACACGAATTAATATATATATATATATATATATATATAATTTACAATTTCCTTTTTAATTTTTATACCTAGATTCAATATCGACCGTTCCTTCCTAAATCAATAGATCCTGGCCGTTTGCCCCCCCTTTCGTTCATTACCAGGAGCACGGGAACCCAAAGCCGCATCCATCCCTCAATTTTCGCATCGCCTACGACCACTTTGATGACGATCAGCCACCTCCACGAAGATGCCCATAATGCGAGCCCTCATCGACTCGAATAGCTCGAAGCTCGGCCGCCCCTTGCATCTCCAAAATGTGATCGACTGCTCCACCTTTGAGCGAGGATTGACGTTGAATCGTGTCGAATTTTTCGATCTCCACTGTTGGACAGGAAGATCTCGTTACGATCTTCAATGTTGTACCTTTTCCTAATTGTTGATGGATTAAGAGATTGGAGGAGAAAAGAATCGACAATTCTGTCCATTAATTTTCGAATGGCGGCCAGGGTTTCATTCAAGGGTTTGGATGCAAATGGGAATAATGAAGGTCCTTATATAGAAAATTTCCGTGCACTATTCACCCGAAATTTTTCCGAACTCCAAACGAAGCGTGCCTCCTGGCGTTTATAATGTTTTGCCCCTATTCCAAACGCAATAGAATATATATCGGGAGCCAATTCGATTAAATTTGGAAGACAAGTTTTTGAATCGTCTATTTAAATTCAAAATTCACTCGAATCGATTTCTATGCGTTTTAGCTTGCCTCGGACAAACCGTAAGACCGATTGACACGAAATTTGAAACTATACAATAATTTAACATTACGGATCCGATGAAACTAGTTTCGTCGAAATCCGAGACGGTTTGGAAAATGACTATTATAACTAGTCAATTAAATATTAAAATATTCAATTTCTGCAAATTAACTTTTATTCAATTTTAAAAGTTCTATAACATCATTCTAACTCTAATATGATTTGGTACAACTTTACGAATCCATTTTAATCATATTAAACGCAATTTTAATTTATTTCTGTAATTTCAAATATTAAATTATCGATTTAATTATCCAATTAAATCCTCATATTCAAAATTAATTTTATTTAGCTTATAAAATTCATTCGTGAATATTTAAAATTAATTAAATATACGAATTTCAATTGACAGAAGTTCGGGGTCGTTACAAACTTACCCTCTTAAAAGAATTTCTTCCTCGAAATTACCAAGTAAAAAAAAGTCTGGAAATCCATTAACTTTTCAAAATCATTTGTTCAAATTAAATTTCAAATTCATTTTAGTGTTTAACTTTCCTAAAATCCAATAGTTAAACTTCTTATAATAACTTTACTAAGTCTTCAAATCATACTTAGTTTTGTTCTCAAAACCAACTAATATTGTTTAACTTTTAACTCCAAAATCAAAGTTATAGTTTTCAAAATTTTCCAATTTTCTCGAGAATATTCTAACGCCTTAAATTTTTAGAAAAATTCGCCATAGTCTCCTTTGCACGGTTCGATCCAAAAAATGACAATATATATATCACAAATATGCATCTCATCATGTAATGAGGCATCCCGCATGGAAAAAAAGTGTAAAAGTACGATATGTAATCTGTGATATGTACCTTATGTATTATTAGCGAGCTTCAAATGCGAAGCAATGCGCAATCTGCACCTACTAAACACTCAACAAACAAATGAGAACATGAATATTGAAAGTAATATCAATATACAAGATATACTAACAACTATATATGTCCATATAACAAATGCAACAAAAGCAATAATTTCAACATCAACCAACTACCATCCAACTAACATCCATAACCGAATCAACATTCATGCACTTCTTATTAATATTCAATGAACTGGTTTTTTTTTTCCATTTCAAATCACATTTGATTCATTAATATTTGATGTTTTTACTAACACTCATTTATTCAAATTCAAGTTGGTTCACTTCCAAATCAAATTCAATTCTATTTAAGATTCACTTAACTTCCAATTTGATTTCAATTACTTTAGCTTTTAACTTGATTAATTCAATTTCATATGGATTTCTATACAATCAACTAACAACCATCTAACAATCAATGTACATCCAATGCAACCAAATTCATTTTACTTTGCTTACATTCATTCAATTTGGTTCATCACTTTTAATTAAATTCAATGAATAACACTTACATCCATTATTTGATATTAATTTATTTACATTTAATTGATTTACATTCAATTCGTTCATTAATTCTATTGCCAATTCATTTAACCACAAAAGTTGAATTTCATTACATAACTCAAGTTCATATTCATCACTTCACTTTATCAATTTACTTCGATACCAAAATCAACTTCATTGAATGTTCCTTAAGTTATATTCCATTTAAACATCATTTGTTTAACTTAACTTAAACTTCCAAATCCAATTTAGATTTCGATTCTAAAGTAAATTCTATTTTACATTTATTTACAACTCATATTTATAAATATATTCATATAGTTTCACTTCTTATATATAAGATTATTTCACAATTGTAAATCATAATAATTAAAATTCCATACTTAATAATTCATTTACTTATACAATTCATTCTTTTACAATATGTTTTATTTAACTTATTCAAACATCCTTTAATTAACTTATATATATATTCTTACATTTTCAACTATCAAACAATCAATTTATATAAACATTAATAATTTCTGAAATTTTTTCCCTTTTATATATAAAATATAATCACGGTAAAATTATTTCATTTACCCGCTTTTAAAACAATACCACTCAACAAACCAATCATCACAATATAAAACACTTTTATATTCACTAACAAATACGCTGTCATAACTATTATTACACTCACACTCATTCTAGAGTACTACTGACTCTATCTCTAATGAGTAATACCCAACAGAGCCAAGGTTGTCACTTAACAAAGTGCTCTGATACCAAATGTTAAGGTAACGATTTTTCGTCCACGAAGGTCGACATTAATACGTCCACTGTATCAATTGCCGAGCAATCGGAGGCCGGAAAACCGTGCCCTTAAGGTTAAAGAAGAGGTAGAAGATAGAAGAAGAAAGAAAGTACAAGCAACAGAAACAATATCAGAATCTCACAATCACAGCGGAACAAAATATAATAGATAAGTGAATATCTATAAAACAAAGAACTATATCAGTTATTACATTTCATCACATTTCATTACATTACATAATCATAGTGTACAACAACGAACAGCGGAAAAGAAATACTATATACTAGTTGATACGCCAAGCCATCCAGCTTGTCTCCAAATCTCTACAGCAACTCCTGAATTCTTGAATATCCTGATAACCTGACTCTAGACTACCCGTGTGGAAATTGGTGGGCACCCAGCGTTTAGGAAGGAAAAAATAAACTCCAGGTTAGTCATGGAACTGGTGTGAGAACTTAAAACAGTTTATCTTTAAAAACAAACAAAGAATTATTTTAAATTAGATTTCGCAATGCTCTCTTTTGAAAATGAGACTACCATAAGGCCTCCCACACACATACAAACACACAATGCAAATGCAGAATCGGAGGAGATTTCTCCTTCTTATAGTCAAACATGCTTGATATGCAAAATTTCTTTGATATTATTACTATAAGTGCAAAGTGCAGGAAAACATTTTGAAAGTAATGATATAAATCTTATCCAACATAGACATTCCGAACTATGCCTACTATAGCTACCGTCTAAACAGTGGTGACCACCATAAGTAAATGGCAGGTTCTACAACTAAAACCGTACAAGGCTTGTATTGTTTCTTTAGATTTCCAACAAATGGCCAGACCAAGGAACTTCCCATTGCTACATGGAAATGCCTCTGGAGGGACGCCTCGAGAACCTAACCGGATCTCTGCCAACACAAGGCCGGTTACCCCTAACTGGGTAACTACTGACACGAGTATGCCATCCCCCAGTCGTAAACGACCTTTCTCGATGTCCCTATAACCAACAACCACAAAGTAATAAATTCTCAGTAACCACGTAGGTTAAATATCTGGGCTCCATACCATGATACCACCTCTATCCAGAAGGAAATGCACATACCCTAAAGGGCGCTACCCCCAAAAACTTTGCTGCATCTTTCATGTTTCGACCATTTCGGGGTGTGAGGTTTGATGAAGTCTCGCCCACAAAGCTACGCTTTTCACAAAATCCATGCTTTGATCAACAATGATCAGCAGCACTCAGCATGCCACATTACCAAATTGGGAATATACCACTGATAACCTTCAACTACATAACCTCTGAGCTCGTACGTCTCTGAGAAGGGTGTTAAGCTAAGAGAATGAATACTCCGCCACCAATAGAAATGTATTTGAAAGAAATTTGCTTTATATCTCAATTTGTAATATCAGACATACTATCCATTCAAGTCTATTCTGGGTTCGAACAGAACCGAAGGCTCTTCCGAAGAAGCCCTTGCAATCCGGATATTCACAATCCCGATCGGACTTCCCATCACTTAGGGAATCTCTATACCGACGCGACTCAGGGCAGAGACAATCAACGAGTTATCCTCACGTTTTTGAAAATACCCGGTCTTCACCACCGATCTTCAATGCTATCCATATTTGTCGTATCCCTATTCGAAATGGGTTATATGACACAAAGGTCCTTTCCCGGCTAAACCGAATAACGAGCGCTTATTTTTAAAATAAGTGTAGCATTCAAATTCAAGCAAATGACCACAAATACCCATTTAAAGGTAAATATTGATAATCGGTTGTTTAACTATCAAGGCCAACAAACAAATATCCAGCACCATAACAATCACTAGGCCCTTTTATTAATCTTCCATCAATTAAATAACTTGCCAAATATTCACTTCAATTTGACTTGAAAATATATATTCTCTAAACCCTTTCAATTTCTACATTGGAAAACATTTCCAATACATATTTAAGAATAAGTAATCTCACAAATCTATTTATTTTCAGCATTTGGAAAATATTCAATATACTTAAATCTCAATTAAGTATATTTTATTCTTTAAGGAAAACATTCTCTTAAACACATTTATTTGAGTCAAAATGAATATTGCGTAAAAATGGTTACGACTACGCAAAATCACTTAGTATAGGGATTCGAAACAAGATAGATATATAAATCCCTATACTATATAAAAAAATTGCTTTCGAAAATCATTTTGACGACCACTTTGACGACGATCTCTCAATTTTCGCATCGCCTACGACCACTTTGATGACGATCAGCCACCTCCACGATGATGCCCATCATGCGGTCCCTCATTGACTCGAATAGCTCGAAGCTCGACCGCCCCCTGCATCTCCAAAACGTGCGCGACCACTCCGCCTTTGAGCGAGGATTGCCGTTGATCCGCGTTGATCGGATAGGAAGATCTCGTTACGATCTTCAATGTTGTAGTTGAAAATTTTTCCTAATTGTTGATGGATTAAGATATTTGAAGGAGAAAAGAATCTACAATTCTGTCCATTAATTTTCGAACGGCAGCTACGCTTTCATTCTAGGGTTTGGATGCAAATGGGAATAATGAAGGTCCTTATATAGAAAATTTCCGTGCACTATTCACCCGAAATTTTTCCGAACTCCAAACGAAGCGTGCCACCTGGCGTTTATAATTTTTTACCCCTATTCTGAATGCAATGGAATATATATCGGTAGCCAATTCGATCTAGTTTGGAAGACAAGTTTTTGAATCGACTATTTAAACTCAAAATTCACTCGAACCGATTTCTATGCGTTTTAGCTTGCCCCGGACAAACCGTAAGTCCGATTGACATGAAATTTGAAACCATAAAATAGTTTAACATTACGAATCCGATGAAACAGGTTCCGTCGAAATCCGAGACTGTTTGAAAAATGACTATTTTCACTCGTCAATTAAATATTAAAATATTAAATTTCTACAAATTAACTTTTAATTCAATTTTAAAAGTACTATAACATCATTCTAACTCCAATATGATTTAGCACAACTTTACGAATCAATTTTAATCATATTTAACCTAATTTCCAATTATTTCAGTAATTTCAAATATTAAATTATCGATTTAATTATCCAATTAAATCCTCATATTCAAAATTAAATTTATTTAGCTTATAAAATTCATTCGTGAATATTTAAAATTAATTAAATATACAAATTTCAATTGACAGAAGTTCTGGGTCGTTACAAACTTCCCCCTTAAAAGAATTTCGTCCTCGAAATTACCTAGTAAGAAAAAGTCTGGAAATCCATTAATTTTTAAAAATCATTTGTCCAAATTAAATTTCAAATTCATTTGAGTGTTTAACTTTCCCAAAATCCAATAGTTAAACTTCTTACAATAACTTTACTATGTCTTCAAAATCATACTTAGTTATCTTTTCAAAACCAACTAATATTGTTTAACTTTTAACTCCAAAATCAAAGTTATAGTTTTCAAAATTTTCCAATTTTTTCGAAATTATTCTAATGCCTTAAATTTTCAGAAAAATTTGTCTTAGTCTCCTTTGTGCGGTTCGATCCGAAAAAAATGACTATATATATATATAACAAATATACATCTCATCAAGTAATGAGGCATCCCGCAGGGAAAAAAGTGTAAAAGTACGATATGTAATCCGAGATATTTACCTCATATATTATTAGCGGGCATATACAGCTAATATAGCACGGAAGCGAGCTCCAAATGCGAAGCAATGCGCAATCTGCACCTAATAAACACTCAACAAACAAATGAGAACATGCATATATGAAATTAATATCAATATACAACATATACCAACAACTATATTTGTCCATATAACAAATGCAACAAAAGCAATAATTTCAACCATCAACCAACTATTATCCAACTAACATCCATAACCGAATCATCATTCATGCACTTCTCATTAATATTCAATGAATTGATTTTTTTTCATTTTAAATCACATTTGATTCATTAATATTTGATGTTTTTACTAACATTCATTTATTCATATTCAAGTTGGTTCACTTCCAAATCAAATTCAATTCTCTTTAAGATTCACTTAACTTCCAATTTGATTTCAATTACTTTAGCTTTCAATTTCATTAATTGAATTTCCTATGGATTTCTATACAATCAAGTAACAATCATCTAACAATCAATGTATACCCAATACAACCAAATTCATTTTACTTTGCTTACATTCATTCAATTTGGTTCATCACTTTTAATTAACTTTAATGAATTAACACTTACATCCATTATTTGATATCAATTTATTTATATTTAATTGATTTACATTCAATTCATTCATTAACTTTATTGCCAATTCATTTAACCACAAAAGTTGAATTTCATTACATAACTCAAGTTCATATTTATCACTTCACTTTATTAATTTACTTCGATACCTAAATCAACTTCATTCAACGTTCCTTAAGTTATATTCCATTTAAACATCATTTGTTTAACTTAACTTAAATTTCCAACGCCAATTCAGATTCTGATTCTAAAGTAAATTCTATTTTACTTTTATTTACAAATCATATATATAAATATATTCATATAGTTTCACTTCTTATATATAAGATTATTTCACAATTGTAAATCACAATAATTAAAATTTCATACTTAATAATTCATTTACTTATACAATTCATTCTTTTACAATATGTTTTATTTAACTTATTCAAACATCCTTTAATTAACCTATATATATATATATATTCTTACATTTTCAACGATCAAACAATCAATTTATATACACATTAATAATTTCTGAATTTTTTTCCCTTTTATATATAAAATATAATCAAGGTAAAATTATTTCATTTACCCGCTTTTAAAACAATACCACTCAACAAACCAATCATCACAACATAAAACAATTTTATATTCACTAACAAATACGCTCTCATAGCTATTATTACACTCACACTCATTCTTGAGTACTACTGACTCTATCTCTAGTGAGTAATTCCCAACAGAGCCAAGGTTGTCACTTAACCAAATGCTTTGATACCAAATGAAGCTAACGATTTTTCGTCCACAAAGGTCAACATTAATACGTCTATTGTATCAATTGCCGAGCAATCGGAGGCCGGAAAACCGTGCCCTTAGGGTTAAAGAAGAGGTAGAAGATATAAGAAGAAAGAAAGAAAAAGCAACAGAAATAAGTCCTGAGTACAAGTCCTGAGTCGTGAACGAGTTAACAGGCCCTGGTTCAAGTAACGCTATATTGGATTTCTCCTTGTTTTCCTAGGTAGAGAGCGACCTAACATAGGTCGTAAGTCGGTCGTGACTTAAGTGAATTTGTTTTGAGCTTTTCCTGTCTTAAGTCGTTAGGTCGGCAGTCCCTTGAGTCGTTAGGTCGGCAGTCCCTTGAGTCGTTAGGTCGGCAGTCTCTTGAGTCGTTAGGTCGGCACTCTCTTGAGTCGTTGCGTCGGCAATCTCTTGAGTCGTTAAGTCGGTCCATTCTCTCAAGTCGCTAAGTCATGGCTTCCTTAGGTCGTGCTATCAGCTAAGTCCCTAAGTCGTTATACTCTTAAGTTGTTTGCCTATTGAGTCGCTGGCCACCTAAAGTCGCCTTCCTATTGAGCCGCTGAGCATAGGAGTTAACATTTTCCCCTCGAAGTATACGCCTAATGGTTAGGTTGTGTGCTTCGATATCTTTTAACCCGTCCCCCTCTAGGTCGCTAAGTCGCGCGCGACCTAAAGGTTAGGTCATATGAGCCGCTTCAGGTTTCTTTACTATAAGTCGTCCATCCCCTTCTTTTATCTCATTACTTACCTCCTCATCTGTTTCTGCCATTAACACTTTCCTGAACTTCCAAAGGCGATCACGACCCGATTAGTCACCGATTAACTTGATATTACATCATGTAAGTGAACTTGCTTCTTTCTTGATCCTTTACCATCTCTGATTCATGAATTCCATTTCCTCAATCCTAAACCACCTCTTCATGCAATGTTTCATCGTGAATTTCGTTACTTCGATAGTTGACGAACTTGAGCTAGCTCGTTGTGGGTTTAAACGTTTGATCGATGGGCTTCAATGCTTCAAGCTAATTGATATTTGATTTGCGTTAGAGTGACAGGGCATTGAATTTGTGGTGATTTAGTTTTTCGGATGATTCGACATCATGAGATAATGAGGGCTTCTGTCGATGGATAGGCTAATGGGTTAACGGGTTAAGAAGATGAGGAGTTTCTGATTAGATGGGGGGTTTGCTGATTGGGTGAAGTGAGATACCACTTGGACACGACCCAGCAATTTTGGGCGACCTATAACCCTTCGCGACTTAACAAGATACGACATAAGCTTTGAGTCACGGCCGACTAGACTTTTGACCGACTTAATTAGATGTGACATAAGCCTTGAGTCGCGGCCGAGCTAGGATGATTTAAAGAACCAACGACTTAACTTAACTCACAGGAAATCTTTTAAGTCATGGACGAGTTAGTACTTGGACAATTTTTCACTGTCGAACTGTTTCCCTCAGCCTAAGCCAATTTCATCTCATTCTGTTAGGTCGTGAACGACTTAGGACTTAGAGAACTTTTGGACTGTGACTACATGGCTTGAACAAAACTTGAAAACTTCGAGATTTTGATAGAACTTGATTGTACTTCCAACTCGAACTTTGAATTGCCGAAATAACTTGCATGACTTTGCTATGCTTTCTTAACAGATTATACCAAATTTGATGCTAATAACCTGTTAAATACAACATTTGCAGAAAACTGGGGCGAATATACTGCCACTGATTGCCCACATCAAATGACAAACTAGTCGATAAAGGATAATTAACTTAAAGAAATTGTATGAAATGCTGTGAATCAACAAACTCAAGTGAAGCATTAAAACAAATTTAACCAACTAAAGTTGATTTGTTTGCGTTAATATTGCACTTGTATTTGGACTTAAAGCGACAAGTCTTGAAATATTGCAATTGATACATGTTTAATTTCAATTATATTTGCTCGTTGCTTTGTTAGCTTTACACAGCACTTCACACATTTAGGAAACATGCACCTTCATGTTTGAATATCCAGTTGTTTATATAGAATGGCTTCACATCAAGAAGAAGTGGTAGCTAAAGCTGAAGAGATCTTTCCGATAGCTATTCGCGTAGTGAATCCTCCAGAAAGATCTCCGACTACCTTAACCCAGAGAGCATTTAACCAGCTACGCATTCAATTTGGCCTTGATGAGAGTGATGCTCTAATTCCCGGGCCGAATGATACTGCCGATAATCCACCTCACGGTTTTGTCGCAGTCAATCGCCAGATGTGCCTAAGTGGAGCAATTCCTCCTTTTAACGACTTTCTTCGAACGCTTCTCCTTCGGTTGACCATCTCTCCGTTTCAACTACATCCCAATGGCTATGCTATCCTGATGGGGTTATGTGTTTTATTTAGGAGAACTCTTGATTGATTGCCGAGCTTCGAAGAAATTTGCTACTTATGCTCATTTGCTAAGAATAAAGATCATCCCTTCATTACTGTTGTAAGAAGCGCTGGGAATCGCAAACTCATTACCGATCTTTCCGAAATCGCACATGGCTTCTTGAATCAGTTTTTCTTTGTTCGCTGCCCCCCAGGGTTTTATGCTATCTGGACAGTAGAAAGTAAGATTACCTGCTTCTTATTTTTTCCCTTACTGAGCTTTTTGAGATCTGAGTTGCTAAGTGCTAATTTTACTCTTTCCTTTTTCAGCACTTCCTCACCCCTCTAGAAATCCAGGCCACAAGCAAATTATTGAAAGACTGAATGTCGTGGCTGCTGAGGAAAGGAGTATAAAATTTCTGTTGAAGGATTAGTTTCTACATCAGTTTGGACTTTTACATTCTTCCCGCTCTACACAACCTCACGAAGTCCCTGATTCCCCAGCTAAGGCATTAGATCCCCCAGTTTCTATTGACAAAC
Source organism: Allium cepa (assembly GCA_030765085.1). Lineage (NCBI taxonomy): Eukaryota > Viridiplantae > Streptophyta > Magnoliopsida > Asparagales > Amaryllidaceae > Allium > Allium cepa. Next base: position 722,801,508 of record CM060937.1, on the reverse strand, counting down.
CAGTACCGAGGGAACTTACAACTGAGGCGTCGTTGGTAAAATGTTCTACTCCAACTGTCAATGCAGGACCATCTTGTAAAATTGCTCTTGCCCTGGTTATCGAAGAAGAAGAAGATCTTCAACAAACCGGGAAGACTACTGATGAAGGAGTTGAGGTGAAGAGCCCTGTTGAACACAGTGGTAATGACACTTTTGAAGGGTTGAGCGACTTTATGGTTACGTCTCAAGAACTCTTTAAAGATGATCTGTCCACTGCTAAAATTGTATCTCCAGCGGTTGAAGTGACATCTGCTCCTCAACAGACTCCTCCAAATCAAGAATCAACATTGGCTGTAAAATCTGTCACCACCCCCTACTGAGGAGCGGTTCGTAGTTCGGCGCGTGTAGTTTGCACACACCACACACACTTAGGATTTATTGGCACTAATATGCACTTAACTCCATGCAATTTGAAGATTCTCAAGTTATGCTTCTTTTTCAATTTCAGGTTCTTCAATTGGGCGAAGTGGCTGGTATTATGATGACTTTAAGCAGTATGGCAGGTGCAGTCAATATGATTACAGGCGCTATCTTCCCCCTCATAGGGAAACTGACGAGGAGAGGGCTGCCCGAAAAGCTCAGGAGAGAAGAGCATACGAGGAACGGTACGGGAGAGGGGATGAACATCGTGACTCTTCCCACAGAGAGGATGTTTCCCTTTAACGAAAATCCCATGATGAAAAAGGAAAGAGCCATGCCGCCGAAGGTTCGAGCAAACGGGCCAAGCATGGTGAAAAGTCATCATCTGACATTCCTAAAGAACCAATTGCTTCGGTGCCTCCTCAATCTCCTGCTCTTGCTCGTACCGAACATTCAGACAATCATTGGCAGGCCTCATATCAGGTCGGACCAGGCCCAGCTACTCTTCAAAGCCGATTTCCAAACTAGTGCTTGAAGGGAGTTCGCTTTGATCTTTGATCTGGTTCCAATCGACAAACCAGCCATGTTGCGAAATCTTGATGCTGTCAATCTTGATATTGAGAGGATGTCGAATTGGCAGAAACTTGTTGACGAAGTCCAGAGAGTGAACCGCGCAAACCTTGAGGCTATGTTGACCATGGAGAACGATAAATCCGAATGGCAAAAGACTCTTGATCAACATGACGCAGAGATGAGGAGCATCGCCGCTTATAATGAAAAGCTTGAAGCGGAAGTTGGAAAACTTAAAGAAGAGCTTGCTACTTCCTCCACTTCCTACTCTCAAAGGGAAAGTGTGCTTCAGCAACAAGTGCGGGATGCTCATGCTAGTCATCGAGAGGCCGAAGATAAACTCAAGTGGCAGGAAAAGGTTGTAGAAGATTATCGCGTCGACGTTGCACAGTTGCGACAACAGGCCAGCTCCCAGAACCTCGAAATTGAGATATTAAAACCCTGACTTGCTTTAGTTGAGAAAGAGCGCGATGAGGCTGTTGCCGGTAGAATTGCAGCTGAAGAAGCTCATCAAGCCACTAAAGCCGATGTCAGTTCGACATTGTTCGACTTCTACTTGCAAAGTGTCCTAGGGCGTGGCCGTCTCGCATTTTTGGGCCCCAAATATGAAATCACTTTGGCTGAAGTATGGGAAGCTACTCTTGATATGCTTAAAGATGCTGGATATGCCGAAGAAGAACTCGAGGCACATTATCTGGATGATGGAGCTCGTGCATCCCTTGCCAGAGGAAAAGAGCAACTTGCTAGAGAGCGTGCTGGGATGATGAGAGAAGGCATCAAGAGAAAGAAGCACCATCAATTGCCCCTGTCCCTCCTTCAATTTCGACCGACGTTGACATCACAGGCACCGATTCCCATTCTCCATCCCCTGCTAAAGTTATAACTAAGATTACAAGTGCGCAGGGTGGAGATGAAGGCGAAAAGAGCACCAAAGCACAAGCTTATGAAGTTGACATTAGGAAGCCCACTTCTCCCGGTTATATTAACGTCGAACCAGGTCAAGCGGATTACTCATTTGCTTCGGCCGAGCTTGATGAACTTGTTGCTTATTACTTAAGACTCGATGAGCCGTTATCTCCTCTCTTCGCGGGAGATACTAATATTTTTTGCTTTTCTTCTGTAGCGAGAACGCCCAGTGTCATAGAAACTTCTCCTCCTCCAGCTGTTCCTCCTCCTACCTCTCAAATTACTCCTACTTCCTAGCCGCGATCGCAGGAAGAATTAATAGGAGACCTTCAAGACTTGGACGATCCAGCCGCTTCGCAGGAGCAGAAGGCCGAAGGACTTGAAGGAGGCGAAGTATCTCCGGAGCGAACCCTTTCTGATTACATAAAATTGTCTGCTCTTGTCACTCCGGGGAGTGAGTCTTCTTCAAGGAGGACGAGGAAGCGTACAACTTCAACGAAGAAAGGGAGAAGCATTTATGTTACTGAAAAGGAAACGGAAGTTGATCCAGCACTAGCTCTCTCTCCTTCTCCCCCAACTCTCCCAAGTCGGCCTGAAAAATTGCCTATTAAACCAGGTGAAGGCTCTAAAGGTGGTGGGATAAAGAAGTGATGAGCCCCGCTTTCCCTACTTTGCTTCACTTTTTGCTTTTTTGCGTGTATACAAGTTTGTGTCGACTGGAGATTGTGCGGGTACCGGTCCCCGCTTTTCTTTATCCTGAAACCTGTACCTGTATAAAATTTTCGTAGTGTTGAATAAAATGTTCCTTTTACCTATACAAACTTCTGTCTGTATTTGAGAATACATTTACTCTTTATCTTTATACAAGTTCCTTGTTTCCTTTGTGTGATATTGCAATGAGCCTATGGTATGTTGTTTGAGCATTGTTTCCATTCTTGTACCTATAATGTGTTGCCCCCATACCATGGTTTATTGCAATCTCTTTCACATTGGCAAAGTTTTTAGAAAACATTTCCTCTATTTCGAGAAGACTTGTACTCTTCCTTTAGAGAACAACTTTTCCGTTTGAAGGAGGTTTGCATCCGTACTTTATAAGATAATATTTCCATCTCAAGGAAATATTTTTCGTATTTAGTAGGATGTACCTCATTTTGGAGGAGTTTTTTTTTTGTTGCAAAGTTTTTACGCTCCACTTTTTTGAAAAAAGTCACTTTTGCTTTGGCAAGTGGGTTTCACTTCATAGTGCAGTGGGCCTTTCGAAAAAAGGGTTTCAACCTGATTGAGCCTCTGACGAGAGTTTTTGATTGTGCCTCTGAGAAGAGGTCTTTTTGTTTGATTGTGCCTCTGGGAAGAGGTCTTTTTTTTATTGTGCCTCTGGGAAGAGGTCTTTTTGTTTCTGCCTCTTGGGAGAGGCTTTTATCTTTTCCCTGTTCGTTGGGAAGCGGGCCTCCGAAAAGGGCTTTTCACATTTCGACTCGTGTGAAGTTTTATTTCAGATCACGGTGAAATGTGTGCCTCTGAGTAGGGCTTTTGCGTGGAAGTTTGGAGCTTCTTTCTCTTAGTTGGATGGATTCACGGGGTTGTGCCACCGATCAGTACGCAACTTTATGTCGAGAAAGAACCCTCTTCTTCTGGCGAGGCCCGCTCGAGGTCTTTTAGCATTTCAACTATGGTGAAATGGGACTCCGAAGATGGCTTTTCACATTCCACAACTTGTGAAGTTTTATTTCAGATCTCGGTGGAATGCGTGCCTCCGAGTCTACCTGGAAGTTTCTTCCTCATGGTTGGCCGGACTCACGGGGCGGACACAAGTTACTTGGACACTTATTTACGCAGATTGTCTCAACTAGTGAACAAGCGCCTTGCCTTCCACTTAGGAAGGTGCCTTCGATCATCGTACGGATTCACGGGGTGGACGCAAGTTACTTGGACGCTTGTCTGCGCAAACTGTCTCAGCTAGTAAACAAGTGCTTTGACTTCCGGTCGGGAAGGTGCTCCCGGTCATTCCATACCAATCTTTTTGTTGAGAAAGTCTTCTGGCATGCCCCGTTTGAGGTCTTTACCCTCCGAAGAGTTGTACCTCCAAAGAGGGCTTGTGCCTCCGAAGAGGTCTTTTGCTGCTTGATGCTTGCTCGCCCATGTCGCTTTGCCATCTATTCATGTCGGCGATCCCCGTTATCTTTTCCAAATATCATCCCCTTTTTGTTGCCAACAATTTTCCTTATCCAAAGAAATATACTTCATAATTAAGCGAGATGGTGGTGATAGACACAGACTATTTAACTAGATGCTCGTTTGTACAAACATTCGCAGTTAGTTAGAAATGGTCCACTTCCAGCCACATCGCTAACTTTTGTTCAAAGCACTTCTTTCGTAGGATTTGAGTATGGAAATTTTGAATGGTTTAGCATTTGTTTGTTGGGTGATGTCGAAGATCGCTTGGTCTGGCGATGGGTAAGCTTTGTTTTTATGGCCTGCATTATTAAATCGACATTTTAGTAACACAATTAACATATTTTATATGTCGAAATAAAACAAAGCAGTACATGATAGTAAAGAACACAAGATTTATAGTGGTTCGGCCAAGAATTGGGCTTACATCCACTTTATAGCTCTTATTATTCACTTGCACTGACTTTACAGTGGATTTCATTACAAGAATCATACATTCACCATTCTTTTACAATATTTCATTAAAGCCTTTAAGTATAATATGGGCGCAAATGATTGTTGTTCCAAGCTCTTGGCATTGGGTCTCCTTCGACAGTTACAAGTTTGAATTTGCCATCAAGAAGTTTTTGGCCTATAACATATGGCCCTTCCCAGTTTGGTCCAAGCGTGCCTATAGGTGTCATAATTCTTTTTAAGATTAGATCCCCACTTCAAAGCTACACCGGCAAACTTTGGAATTGAAGTGTCTGGCTATTCTTTGCTGGTGAGCTGCAGTTCTGAGCTTAGCTTCTTCCCTTTTCTCATCAAGGAAATCAAAGGCTTCAAGCTGAAGCTTTTCATTCTCGGCTTGACTGAAATGGATTCTTCTATGTGAAGGGACCTCTATTTCTACCGGAATCATCGCCTCTGATCCATATGCCAATGAAAATGGAGTGTGCCCCGTCGCAGTTTTATGTGTAGTCCTATATGCCCATAGTGCTAGCGGAAGTTTATCGACCCAACCACCTTTTTCTTTTTCCAACTGTTTTTTGATGGTTGATTTGATTATTTTTTTTACTGCTTCCACTTGCCCGTTTGCCTGCGGATGAGCCACTGCTGAGAAACTTTTCTGGATCTTGATTTTTTTGCAAAAATCTTGGAACTCCTCACTTTCAAATTGGGTTCCATTATCCGTGATTATCTTTTGAGGCACTCCGTACCTGCAAATGATATTCTTAGTTACAAAGTTTATCATTTTCTTAGAGGTAATAGTAGCTAAAGGTTCAGATTCAGCCCATTTAGTAAAATAATCCAAAGCAACAATAGCATATCTTAATCCGGATTTTGCAGTTGGCAAAGGCCCGATGAGATCCATTCCCCAAATAGCAAATGGCCACGGACTGACCATCTGTGTTATCTCAGTGGAAGGTTCTCTTGGGATATTTGCAAAATTCTGGCATCGGTAACATTTTCGGGTGTAACATGCGGCATCACGATTAATATCCGGCCAAAAATATCCATAACGGAGAATTTTCTTTGCTAAAGTTTGACCTCCTGAATGGTCTCCACACTCTCCTCCGTGTACCTCAGTTAGAATTGTCTCAGCTTCTTCCTTGGTCACACATCGGAGTAATGGCATTGAGAATCCCCGCCTATACAATCATCCTGAATTACAAATCTGGACGTTTTTCTTAACAACTTCTGCCGTTCTCTTGGGTTCTCTGGTAGAGAGCCATCGCGCGGGTATTTCAATATCATTATCCAGTCAATATCCATTTCATCAATGCTTGAGGTTGACAGGACTTCTACAGGAACTAATCCCAATAATTGAGCTTCATCGGTGCTTGCATACTTTGCGAGGGAATCTGCCTTCATGTTTTCTTCCCGAGGTATATGGTTTATTGTATAATGGTCCAGGTTCTCGAGAAGCTCCCAGGCTCTTGAAAAGTAAGCGGGCAGATTTCCACCTTTGGTTTGAAACTCTTTCCTGACTTGACAACAATAAACTGCGAATCACCGAAGATCTGTAACATTTTGATATTCAACTCCTTCGCAATTTTCAGACCGGCAATAAGAGCTTCATACTCTGCTTCGTTATTTGTCGAAGGGAATTCCAATCTTAAAGCATAACACAATGACCGTCCTTTAGGAGTTTCAAGCACAACTCCAGCCCCGGAACAGTAATCGTTTCTTGCGCCATCAACATACAATTTCCATAGAATTGGGGGATTATTGGTTACCATCTCCTCACCATTTCCTTTGTCTATGCATTCCGCGACGAAGTCTGCCAAAGCTTGTCCATTGACTGCTCTCCGGGGGTGATAAGTGATGGCATATTGGCTGAGTTCAATATTCCATTTCAAAAGACGACCCGAAGTCTGAGGACGAAACAGGACTTGCTTCAAGGGCTGATCGGTGAGAACTTTGATGGGATGTGCTTGGAAATATGGCCTCAATTTTCTTGATTCAATCAATAGACAATAGGCGAGCTTTTCCAACTTTGAATCGTTCAATTCTGCCCCAGTGAATCTCTTGCTGATGTAGTAGACCGGGCGCTGAATTTTCGCATCCTCCCGTACCAAAGCTGCGTTGAGGGCATGAGACGAGATTGCCAAATATACAAACAGATCTTCACCATTGTCAGTCTTAGAAATTATAGGAGGCGTTTCCATATGACGAATCAGCTCATCTAAAGTTTTCTGGCATTGAGGAGTCCAGTCAAAGTTTTTTCTTCCTTTCTTTAGAGCATCGAATATTGGAATGCATTTATCAGTAGCTTTGGAAATGAACCGACTCAAGGCAGCAACTTTTCCATTGAGACTTTGCAATTCCTTCTTCGTTCTGGGAGCTTTGACTTCTCTTAAGGCAGTTATCTGAGAAGAGTTAGCTTCAATGCCCCTTGCACTCACAATGAAACCCAGAAACTTTTCAGACTCTACTCCAAATGAACACTTCAAAGGGTTCAGCTTCATACCGTACTTTCGGAGGATTGAGAACATCTCTGCCAAGTGATCCATGTGGTCCACTGCTTTCTTTGACTTTACCAACATATCATCGGCATAAACTTCCATAGTCTTGCCAATCTTTGGTTTAAACATGGCATTCACAAGTCTTTGGTAAGTTGCCCCTGCATTCTTAAGTCCGAAAGGCATGACTCTGTAGCAGTAGAAACCAGCATCAGTGATAAAGCTCGTGTTCTCCTGATCTGGCTCATGCATCATGATCTGGTTATATCCGGAATACGCATCCATAAAAGATAAAAATTCATGCCCCGCCGTTCCATCCACCAACTGGACAATCCTGAGTAACGGGAAGCAGTGTTTGGGGCAGGCCTTGTTTAGATCTGAAAAGTTAATGCACACTCTCCATTTCCCATTAGCTTTTTTAACAAGTATAGGATTTGAGACCCAATTCGGATAAGTAGATTCCCTGATAAATACATTCTCTATGAGCCGATCAACCTCTTCTTTCAATGTTGGTGACCTTTCAGGACCTTGAGTTCTTCTTTTTTTGCTTTACCGGTGTAAACTTTGGATCAATATTCAAGGTATGCACCGCAATTTCCGGAGATATTCCACACATATCGGCATGAGTCCAGGCGAATACATCTAGGTTCGTTTTAAAAAATGATATCAAAACATTTTGAACCGTTGCATTAAGCTGCGAACCCACATTCAGCACTTTATTCGGGTCTTTCAGGTCAAAAGGTACCGGGACTGTCACTTCAACTGGTACCACTCTATTTTCCCCTGCACTGGCTTTTCTTGGATCCATCTCTCTTCGTGCACCGCTATGTTCGCTTGTGCAGGGTCCACCCTGTAATTGCTACAAGGTTGATTCTTTGATGCGGACTGGGGCTGCCGCATCTTTTCCCATTTCTCTCTTCCTCGATTCACGCAACTGTGTAAGATAACATTCTCGTCCAGCATTCTGGTCCCCTTTCACCACACCGACTCCATTATCTGTGGGGAATTTTATGGTCAGGCACCACGGGGCAAGAATAGCTTTAAATGCTGCCAGAGTTTGTCGGCCTAAAAGGCATTGTAGGTAGAAAATTCTTCAACAATAACAAAGGTCTGTTTTCGAGCGACTTATCTTTGCCCCTCTCCATGCTCTACGAACAAATCAATAGTTCCAATTGGCTATTTCGGCTCTCTAGTAAAATTAGCAATCTTTAGTGACGAAGCTTGAACGTCAGCCATTGGAATCTTCATCTGATCAAAAGTCTTCTTGAAGAGAATGTTGCACGAAGCTCCACAATCAAGTAGAACTCTTTTAACAGTAGCTGGCCCAATGCCAGCGGAGATGACCAAAGGATCAATGGTAGGAGCTTCCACACCCATCGAATCCCTAGTACTGAATATAATGTCATCATTAAAGGTTTTCTGCTGCTTCAGGGGCGCAGCATCTTCCAACACAAAAACACTTTCATCCGCCGGTGCATATTTCAAAGCACGAGCATATATTTCCATCTCGCCCCAACTCCTGCCAGCTGGGTGAGGGCCTCCTGTAACCACATTTATAACAGGCCTCTCTGATTCATGAGCTGCCGCCTTCTCATTTGAGCCAGGAAAATGAACAGGAACCTGTTGTCCTTGAGTTGACGAGGTTGGGCCATTCTTGTTCCATCTTACATATTGTTGGAGCTTGTTTTGATTTAATAGTTCCTCAATTACCTCCTTTAAGTGACGGCACTCGTTAGTATCGTGCCCAGGCTGGTTATGGAACCGGCAAAACCGTCCATTCTTCTCAGCTCTTCCATTAACTCTTTGCTTGCTGGTGCAGGGAATTCGGCCGTGTCTTTGTTTGAAAAATAGATGTTTTCCAGGGTGTCAGTCAGAGGGGTAAAGTTGAAGGGACGTCCTTTCTTTACATCTCCTTGCTTCTTCTGGGCATCGTTTCCCCTCTTCTGATTGCCAGATTCCTTCTTATTCGGAGCAGCATTACTATTTCCAGCCCCTGTCGATACCACCTTAGCCGGTGCTTGGAGGCTTTCCAAACGCATGAATTCATCGGCTTTTTTGTAAAACTTGTCAAGTGAATTTGGTTCCTTCATCTTTAACCACCTTCCAAATTCACTTGATTTAACAATCGCCCTCATCAAGTACGTCAGAATCATGCGTGGCTCTGCATTATCCACCTCGGCTAAAGCTATATTGAAGTGATTCAAGAAAGCTCTAATGGTTTCTCCAGGATTTTTCTCCAAGCTGGATAATGACATTATATCCTTTGCCTTTGACTCGAACAATCGAAACTGTTCCTTGAACTTCCGAATCAAATCAGAAAATTGGTCTATCGACCGGATCGGCAGCTTTGTGAACCAAAGTAAAGCAACTCCTTCCAGGTATACCGGAAAATACCGGCATTTGATTTCATCAGAGGCTCTGGCACCCGTCATGTGCCAATCATACTTATACAGAAACTCATTAGGATCGCTCGTTCCCTTGTAAGCTGGAATAATTGGAGGGACAAACTTCCTTGGGAATTCTGCCTTCAGGATCTTTTCATTGAATGGAGTTTTGCTCGGAGCGAAACCCCATTCTTTCTCATCTTCATTTCTCTGCATACTTTCCTTCAAAATCTGACGAACCATGCCTGAGAAATACTCTTGATCATTCTGAGGTCAGCGGGGCAAACATCAGCCATTCTCTCCGAATTTTGCCTTGACAGTCGCTCACGGAGAGTTGGTTGCGGCCCCGATCCTCCGGCTTGGGGAGGTGTCCTTTCCACTGGATCATTCGCCCTTTGAGGGACATTTCTTCCATCCACATTCTGTACTTCATCAGCAAGATTTCCCTCTTTAGACACCGGTTGACGGTTTGCCTCAAATAAAGCATTCAACCTTTCCATCATTAGGTTATTCTGAGCTTCCATTTGCCGATGTAGCCTGGATACAACGGCATCTAGCTCTGCTCGTGTAACTCCGAGAGTTGGAGTTGTTTGACTTAAAGGAGGAGAGGTCGCATTAGTCTCGCGAGCATCGTCTGATCTAACAGACTTGCGCTTCCTTCTTGGAGCCATTATTTCTGATAAACTTTTAGTTTTTAAAGAAATCCTTTCTACAAACTTCTGCGAAGCTATGATGACAGTAACCTGAGTTGGGTTCTCAGTGAAAGCACCAAAAATGTTAACGCAAAAAGTTAGATGCTAACACCTCGATGCAAATAGAGATTGAATGAAAGCACCGCCCGTTAACACGGGAAACAGAAAAAGCAGTAATTCGCTGAAAAAGCAGTAAAGGACATAGAGTTTATAGTGGTTCGGCTTATAATCAAGCCTACGTCCACTTCAATCCTTCTTTATTGCTTATATGATTACAATCCTTTACAATTTCTTTCAATTACAATTCACTCCAAAAGACGAGTAGCTAGAAAAAACTTCGATGCAAGAGAATTCTCTGAATTCATGGTTGAATATGTTGAATCCCAGCTTGAAGTTGATTGAAGCTTCTTGTGAGTTTCGAATGTTGAAGTAAGGCTTGGCTTGAAGATGGTAGAGTCTCAATGCTCTGAAGAAAATGATCCCCCCCCCAAAAGTCCCCTTCATATTGGAGATAGCGCCGTATTTATAGAGGAACTTCCATGTCAAGTTGTAAGTAGTAACCGACCTAAAGCAAGTCGTGGATCGTGACCGACCCAAGACAAGTCGTAAGTCGCGTTCTATCTCTTAAGCACGGCTCATGGCTTAACTGGGACAAGCATGTTCTTCTGAGTACAAGTCCTGAGTCGTGAACGAGTCAACAGGCCCTGGTTCAAGTAACGCTATATTGGATTTCTCTTCGTTTGCCTAGGTCGCGAGCGACCTAATATAGGTCGTAAGTCGGTCGTGACTTAAGTGAAGTTGTTTTGAGCTTTTCCTGTCTTAAGTCGTTAGGTCGGCAGTCTCTTAAGTCGTTAGGTCGGCAGTCTCTTAAGTCGCTAGGTCGGCAGTCCCTTGAGTCGTTAGGTCGGCAGTCCCTTGAGTTGTTAGGTCGGCAATCTCTTGAGTCGTTAGGTCGGCAATCTCTTGAGTCGTTACGTCGGCAATCTCTTGAGTCGTTAAGTCGGTCCATACTCTCAAGTCGCTAAGTCATGGCTTCCTTAGGTCGTGCTATCAGTTAAGTGCTAAGCCGTTATACTCTTAAGTCATTTGCCTATTGAGTCGATGACCACCTTAAGTCTCCTTCCTATTGAGCCGCTGAGCATTTGAGTTAACATATATATTTTATAAAAACTTCAACTTATCAAATCCCTCAATTTACAAATTCTATCCATATCCCATTTACACGCCAAAAATCCAATTTATAAGTTAATTACTTATAAATCTTTTATTTTACAAAATATATTCATTTTATAACTTCTCAATTTATAAATCTATAAATTTCCTTCACTTATGAAATCCCTTTATACTTCATTTCAACACTTATAAAAACTCGTTTTATAATTCCAATATTTTAATTTACAAAATATCAGTTTTATAATTCTTTTATTCGAACCGTTTATAATAAATTCAAACATCTCTATTTAATCTATTTTATAAAATCATTAACTCCATATTTTCAAAAATCACATTTTAACTATGTTTCTCAAAAATCATAGTATTTATAGCATTGAAATTTAACATTTATTTAATTAAAATGAATCAATTCGAAAATTTAATAAAACACATACTTTCAAAAATCACTTTAAAACCCTTTTAGTTTTCCAAAATAGGCCCAATGCTGCAACAGCACTAGATATAACAATCACGACATTCAAAACATCATATACCATATGATAATAGAATATATCACAATATCTGTAAATAAATCAATGCTGTTGAGGAATCCAGTTGGATCCCTCCAACCTGTTTCCCTGCATTCACGGATGTTAGCACAATAATAATTCCATTCCAATAAAGAATATCGTGGTATATGGGTTTATAAAATATTATCCGCTATTAGGCAGCGCAATAGGGTCTCATCCGCTATATAATGCAGGAAAATCAACGCCAAGTACATATATAATACTAATTCCACATCAAGGTGAAATATCGCGGTATATTTGTTTAATAAATAACATCCACTTAATATACGGCGTATAGGGTCTATTACAATACAATAGATAAAAAATTATTATTCAATCACACAATCAAGCAATTTTAAATCTAACTATTCAAAATTCAAATCGAAACAATTTTGATTGAGTGAGAAGTTCTCACCTTGGTTTTAATAACAGTTTCAGTGTTTATTTCTAATAAAATGAAATGCGCGTTTAATTTTATCCAAAATTTTCATAAGCCCCAATCGATGCCAGTCCAGCTCCATCGCGTAGTATTCACGAATACGAACCCAATCCAATTCGTTTTGTTCGTTTTCGACCTCGTGTGAAAAAGTTTAAGAGTTTTAAAGTTTACACGAAATAATATATATATATATAATTTACAATTTCCTTTTTAATTTTTATACCCAGATTCAATATCGGCTGTTCCTTCCTAAATCAATAGATCCTGGCCGTTCGGCCCCCCTTCTTCTTCGTTCATTATCATGAGCACAAGAACCCAAAGTCGCCTCCATCTCTCAATTTTCGCATCGCGTACGACCACTTTGACGACGATCAGCTACCTCCATGACGATGCCCATCACGCGAGCCCTCATCGACTCGAACAGCTCGAAGCTCGGCCGCCCCCTGCATCTCTAAAATGTGCGCGACCGCTTCGGCTTTGAGCGAGGATTGCCATTGATCCGTGTCGAATTTTTCGATCTCCACCATTGGATAGGAAGATCTCGTTACGATCTTCAATGTTGTTGTTTGCACAAAAAAATGGAAAACACCTCCAAGTCGTATGATTTAGTCGATTTTAAGTTGTTCTTAGTGATTTGGATGATTTATGCAAATATGTAAAAAGCAGGGACTAAACTGTAAAAGACACACAGATTTATAGTGGTTCGGCCAGAACGTGCATACGTCCACTTTATATGTTATTCTCCTTTTCTATTTAGATTACAAGTACAAAGCTTCGATTACAAGTAATTGAAGTTGTTTGAAAGTTCTTTCCGTGCTTGAGCTCTCAAACTTGTCCCCCATTGTTGTACCCCTGCCCCTCTATTTATAGAGTGAGGCTGAGGGTAGGGGTCCTGGATGTATATAGATGGTGGTGGGCCTGGGCTGATGCAATCCGGCCTGGCAAAGTCGGTCCGGAACGCCTTGATTCGGTGGGACTTGGTCCGGTGGTGAGTGATCCCGTGATGGTTGGTTGGAGTTTGATTCGGTGGTGAGGGCGTAGCTTGGTCCGGTAGTGCATGGAGTTGGTCCGGTAGTGTATGGAAAGATGGTTGGTTCGGCAGTGGATGGTAGAGGAGTAGCTTTGTTCGTCTAGGAAGGGAAGTGGAGTTGGTTTGGCTAGGAGGGGAAGTTTGGACCGGTAGTGCTTGGGAGTGGAGGATGGATGGTTCAACAGTGCTTCCTTTCATTTGGCTTGCTTATATCTCCTTCATACGAACTCCGATTAACCTGAAATTTGAAACATAGCCTTTCCTAGTCCTTGTCATCATTTCCAATCAATTTCGTCCCGATCGGAGCTCAACCAAATTTTGGCGATATCGATTGTAGCCTTGATTCCAACTGATCTCCATCATTCCTTGCCAATTTGTTGATATTCCAGTTTTGACCAAAAATGGGATAACACTTTGCCCCCCAAAACATGCCTTGTGATAGGAAGGCGTGTTTTGTAATGCCATAAGCTGGATGTTCATATCCTGTTGACTTCCTACAAAGGAATTTACAGTTTTATGTGACCTCAAATGACGACCGTTCGGGATCGAGATATTTGAGATGAAGTGCGACCGTTCATCGTCAAGCGCCTAACTTCAAATGACGATCGTTCGGGATCGAGCCATTTGAGGTGAAGTGCGACCGTGCGCGGTCAAATGGCTGCCCTCAAATGACTACCATTCGTGATCGAGCCATTTGAGGTGAAGTGTGACCGTGCGCGGTCAAGTGACGGACCTCAAAGGACGACCATTCGTGATCGAGCCATTTGAGGTGAAGTGCGACCGTGCGCGGTCAAGTGGCGGACCTCAAATGACGACCGTTCGTGATCGAGCCATTTGAGGTGAGGTGAGTCGTGCCGTTCGGGGCGAGTTTTGACCGTTCAAGGTCGGGTTGTGACCATTCGAGGTCGGGTGCCATTCGAGGTGAGTTGTGACCGTTCGAGGTCGGGTGCCGTTCGAGGCGTGTTGTGACCGTTCGAGGTCGGGTGCCGTTCGAGGCGAGTTGTGACCATTCGACGTCGGGTGCCTTTCGAGGCGAGTTGTGATCGTTCGAGGTCGGGTGCCGTTCGAGGGGAGTTATGACCGTTCGAGGTCGGGTGCCGTTCGAGGCGAGTTGTGACCGTTCGAGGTCGGGTGCCGTTCGAGGCGAGTTATGACCGTTCCAGGTCGGGTGCCGTTCGAGGCGAGTTGTGACCGTTCGAGGTCGGGTGTCGTTCGAGACGAGTTGTGACCGTTCGAGGTCGGGTGCCGTTCGAGGCGAGTTGTGACCGTTCGAGGTCGGGTGCCGTTCGAGGCTAGTTGTGACCGTTCGAGTTCGGGTGCCGTTCGAGGCGAGTTGTGACCGTTCGAGGTCGGGTGCCGTTCGAGGCTAGTTGTGACCGTTCGAGGTCCGGTGCCGTTCGAGGCGAGTTGTGACCGTTCGAGGCGAATGAGTGTGCCCGAGGGGGACTTAATATTATCAGTGCCGGAGTTATTGTTTGGGGGAGTTTTCGAATCAAAGACTTCGGCAGTTCACTGCCATGCAAGAGGTGCTCGTGGACCATTCGCGATCCAACGGGCATACAAGTAGATTTTTTTCATAGAATTGTAAATATTAGAGCAATAATCATATGAACCTTATAGCAGAAATGTCCAAACAGGAAAAATTTAAATGATCAAATCGAAATCAAAGCAAAATGAAGATGTTAAAGCGTAAACTCTTACTATAACGTGGTTGGTAGTCACTCAGAGCATGCCTATGGATCATGCGCGATCGCTCACATGTGTAAATGATTTAACCGCATTAGTGAGAGGTTTACAACTTGTTCATCGTTATTTTAATCAAGAAATCAATGGATAATCAAACGTTGCCCCGATCTAGGGTCACTTCTAGCCGATGTAGACGGTGGTCGCTGTGGCTCGACTGTTGGAGTTCGCCTCCTCACATACTGAAGGACCATACCATTCCTGATATGCCCTTCCACCTCGTCCTTCAAATGCCTACAATCATTAGTGTTATGACCGTTCAATTCATGAAATACACAAAACTTGTCTGATTTTCTTTCGTCAGAAGTTGGATCCCTTTGCATCGGTCTATGATACGGAACCTGCTCTTTAGTATCCTGATAAATTCGTTCCAGACTCTCATTCAGCTCAGAGTAAGTGGTGAATCGCGGCTCCCTCCGTTGCCGCTTTGACCTGTCCCCGTCATTCGCAGTCTTTCTTTTACCTCTACTAGTTTTCGCGCATTTCTCAGGGGGATTTGCTCCTTTGATCGCATAAATATCAATTACTTCCCCTTCTTCTCTTTCGTCGTTCGCATACTCCAATCGTAGAAACTTTTCCGCCTCATGATAGAATTCTCCTAGATCCACGGGTGGATCCTTAGTTAATGAATTTTTGAAATCTGTTCCGTCAGCTATCCCGGACATAGCTGCTATCATAACCATGGATGGATCTGGTCGATCCATCGAAGCTGCCGCCGCATTGAATCGCGTTAGTTAACTCCTCAAAGTCTCTCCGGATATCTGCTTTAGGGTTGCCAAAGTCATCACATTCTTGGTCTTGTAATGTGGACCCTGAATTGCCTCATAAATCTCCCAATTAAATCATTCCACGTTCCGATGGATCCATTGTCCAATTGTCTAAACCACAATGCTGCAAAATCCGCCAAGTACAACGGAAAGCACCGGGCCAAAACCTCCTTTGATGCCCCCAGCACTTCCATATGCCTCATATACTTCGTTAGATGAACCGTGGGGTCCGTTCTCCCGTCATACATGTCCAGCGATGGTAACTTGAAATCCGGTGGGTTTCTAGCTTATCTGATTGCTGGAGTAAAAGGACTCCTATTAACATCCTCCAAATCTTTGTTTACCAAACCGCCTCTCATTGCTTTTCTAACCATCTTCGCCAACCTGTCATTGTCCCCGAGATGCAATCTTTGTTCATTACTTTCGACCTGCCCCCCGAGTCCATGAGGGAATTCTGGGATCTATCCCCTTGATTGAGCGTTCACTCCTCTGCTGCTCCCAGGTTGTGCAGATGCTCCTCTTTCTCTCTCCGAAATTGGATCTATGTTCTCCATGGGTGTGCCTCCTAATCCAGGTGCTATGCCGGATGGTCCTGCTCCGCTTCGAACTCCATTCGCTTACCTATTCTGTGCTCCAAGTTGCCCAATCTGCTGAAACAAATTCTGAATCAACTCCTCTTGTCTTTTCATCATTGTCTCCATCTCATCCCTGGTGATGAAGACTGAAGTTTGGTTCTCTCCTGAGGAAGCCCTTTGACTCCCTTCGTGCCGACTTCTTTCTGGTCTCTGTCTTCTACTTGTTTTCCTTCCAAGAGCCATAATCTCGGATAGACTTCTGGTTCTTAAAGAGAGTCTCTCAACAAATCTTTGCGAGGCAATGATTAAAGCGCTCCTGAGTTGTTCTCGGTGAAAGCACCAAAAATGTTTGCACAAAAAATGGGCAAACACCTCCAAGTCGTATGATTTAGTCGATTTTAAGTTGTTCTTAGTGATTTGGATGATTTATGCAAATATGTAAAAAGCAGGGATAAAAGTGTAAAAGACACACAGATTTATAGTGGTTCGGCCAGAACGTGCCTACGACCACTTTATATGTTATTCTCCTTTTCTATTCAGATTACAAGTACAAAGCTTCGATTACAAGTAACTGAAAGTTGTTTGAAAGTTCTATCCGTGCTTGAGCTCTCAAACTTGTCCCCCATAGTTGTACCCCTGCCCGTCTATTTATAGAGTGAGGCTGAGGGTAGGGGTCCTGGATGTATATAGCTGGTGGTGGGCCTGGGCTGATGCAATCTGGCATGGCAAAGTCGGTCCGGAACGCCTTGATTCGGTGGGACTTGGTCCGGTGGTGAGTGATCCGGTGATGGTTGGTTGGAGTTTGATTCGGTGGTGAAGGCGTAGCTTGGTCCGGTAGTGCATGGAGTTGGTCTGGTATTGTATGGAAAGATGGTTGGTTCGGCAGTGGATGGTAGAGGAGTAGCTTGGTTTGGCTAGAAAGGGAAGTGGAGTTGGTTCGGCTAGGAAGGGAAGTTTGGACCGGCAATGCTTGGGAGTGGAGGATGGATGGTTCGGTAGTGCTTCTGTAAGAACACGCATATTTAACGATTTTATATTTAAATGTTTTATTTAAATATAACGTCGCTTGTCGAATTTGGGTCCGAAATGTTACTTTCTGCAAACGGCCGAATTGGAGCTCGAAACTACCTCCATTGGTTCCAAAATGGCGTTTGCGATCTTTTTGAGTACAATCTTTGATATGTTTGGAGTTGTGAAATTTTGACCCTTTTTCTATTGGGTTTTGGGTTTGGGTTCAGCCCACTAGCTTAACTAATACCCTAACTCAACCCCTTCCTTTCATTCATCTTCATTTCATTTTCATTTCTTAAGCAAAACTGAAAATGGTGGAATGGAAAGAGAAATAGAAATTGCAAGCCCTAATTCCGTTTGAAAACTCCAAATTCTTGCTTGAAATTCATAGAGAAGACATAGGTAAGCTCCTCTTCATCTTCTCTATTTCTTCTCCTCTTCAATTTCAGAAAGTTTCCTTAACCTAATTTAAGAAATGTTTGTTATAATCGTAGATTGAAGCTTGTAGAGTTGAAGTGGAGAGTGGTTGGTTGTTTCCTTGCATTTGGTCTTCTCATCCTTTGTTTTTTAGTTAAAAAGGTGAGTTTTGAACTCACATCTGCCTCTCTTGATCTCATGGGTGTTGGGTATGAATTCCTAACAAGTATGCATGTGCCATTGTTTTGGATTTGGAAAGAATTTGCATTTCATTGAAAAAGGCAGGAACCGCAAATCATCAGGTTCGGCCGACCGAGCCCTGTAGCCGGTCGACCGACCTACTACCCCGAGCCATGTTTTATTTTCTGCATCTGGCCAGCCGACCGAGCCCTGCAAC
Source organism: Allium cepa (assembly GCA_030765085.1). Lineage (NCBI taxonomy): Eukaryota > Viridiplantae > Streptophyta > Magnoliopsida > Asparagales > Amaryllidaceae > Allium > Allium cepa. The sequence goes on along the minus strand of CM060937.1, from coordinate 722,783,340 downwards.
CGGTCGACCGACCTGCTCATGTTTTGCTTGTTTTGCCTATTTTTGCATATTTTGATTGGTTTTCCAAATTTTATCAATTCAAGTTGCTTTTTAGTAGTTGTTATTGCATCTTTGACTTTGATAACTTATTTTTAACTTCATTCATGGGTTTTCATAAATAATCCGTCTAAATCGCATTAAAAACTCATTTCTCTGATTTACAAATTCTATTTAAAACGCACACACATTTTCGCACTTCGAGCGGAGTGGAAGGGGGATTAAATGGTTGGGCAAAACACGGACCATGAATCTGTGCGTTTATCCTTCCGATTAATCCCCGACCTATTCAATTGATCGTTTTGACCTTCGGGTTTGGTTTACCGATGATATGAGGCAAACTTTGTACTACTTTGAGTGTGAAAGTGACTGATGGATAGTAAACCGTTTAGTGCGAATGAATCGTTATGGGACATACGTTAACACTTTTCGGATTCCTTTTCGAGAGTTGTGACACATTCCGCCAGTTAGTGGTGTCCAGCACTGGGTCTCCGACCTTCACCACTACGGTTTGTTGCCTTCGGGTATGTGCCTTCGGTTTTGTTGCCCTATAGTAGCGCTTTCTATGTTGGTCGTTATGAGCCGCATGGGTGATATTGGGGTGCCCTATAGTATCGCTTTCTATGTTGGTTGTTATGAGCCGCATGGGTGATATTGGGTTTGGAGTCTTCGGGCTCATGGACCTTGTTTATACAGTACTGAGCTCGAGCAATTTTCTGATGTTTCATTCATATGTATATTCCCTAGGTATCGCCCTTCGATGTCGGTCATTATGAGCCGCATGATGCGTAGCGTTTACCTTGCGGAGCTTGTATACCTTATTGGTATTTGTTATTGCCTTTTGGCTTGCTTTGAGATATTCTTATCCTTTGTTTCTATATGTTGCCGACGATATGAGGCTTGTTATCATATGATTCATCTTTAGTTAGATGATTATGTTATCTCTTTTAGAGATATTTGTTATACTTGTAACCTTACAGGTTTATTGTTGTTCAGTTTATATCTGATTTGTTTAGCTAGACTGACCCGTGTATTTTATACTCGGGTCATACCGAGATGTTTCAGGTTAGGTGCTTTTGGACTTAGCCTATTTTGCTTCCCCATGGACTATTCAACTTATTCCTTTTTGTCATTGCTTTTTGTGTAGTCCCATTTTGTAGTAACTCTGATATGTATTCTTTTGATTCATCTGTATACTATGGTTTTCTATACCACTTGACATGTATTATTTTGTGTGCTCTATTATGTATCAATATATGTGTATATGATGATTTACTGTTCTGTGATGTATATTACATTTGAGTTGTCATATTCTGTTCTGATAGATCCTTCAACCACCTATGGTTTTGTTTTAAATATTCATGTGGTATGTCGACCTGCTTGGTATGTTTATTGTCGATGTATTCAATAGATAGTTAGAGCAAAGCTATAGATGGTCGCTCCCAACCAGCCTTATTCTCCGTGTTAGTTGACGGCATTACCTCATAGTGTCCTTGGCTAGCGTGGGTATAGAGGTGGGGCATCAGAGCGTGGTATCAGAGCTGAGTTCAGAACAAAATATGATAAACACAGAATAGAGCACATATTTCGGTACATCAAAGTGTACAAGTGATACAAATCATTGAATCATCGTGTCTCTTTATTCCATCAAGGTTAGATAGAATTTAGGAATATGTCTAGGAATGGGTTTTATTCCATAGTATTCCATATTGCAATATCTACCTTATGAATAATCTTGTTCTTATCTTACTTTCAGCGTATGGCTGGAAGAGGCAAGGGACGACGTTCAGATGCTGGGCAATCCAGTGGCTCACATCCGGATGGTGTTTATATGTTTGCTGATCAGTTTTTGGAGTTGTTTAGGAGCACTCAGCCTCCAGTTCCTCCTCGAGTGTCTCCAGATCGCAAGTCTGCCTTTGCACGCCAGTGCAGTGATTTTGCTCATCTTGGAGGAAAGCTGTTTAAAGGCTCTGAATCCGTTCTTGAAGTCCAAGCTTAGTTTCGCACATGCGAGCGTATCTTCTCTCGTATGGATCTTTCTGACCATGATAGAGTTCTTGTAACTTCTAGCTTATTACAAGAGCGTGCTCTTTATTGGTATGATCTTCTTATAGCCGAAATTGATGAGTCTACTCTTTGTTGGACTCAGTTTCAGAAGCGATTTGAACTCAAGTTCGTTCCTGAATCTGAAAAAGTTTTATTGACCCGTCGCTTCCTTGAGTTGAAGCAAGGGAAATCTTCTATTTCTGAGTATGTTGCATCATTCAAGGCTTTATCTAAGTATGGTCTTGAATTCATCAGCACTTCTTATAAGAAGAATTTGAAGTTTGTTTCTGGTCTTAAGAAATATCTTAAGAAATCTTTGTTACTCCAGCTTAAGCTCTCTTTTGAGGAGTTGGTTGATTCGGCGCTTCATCCCCAAACCGTCGAGAAGGAGTGTGATAGTGATGTTGATGTTGAGGTTTCCTAGAACCCCAACAAGAGGCCGTTTCCAATCCAGAAGTCCAGGCCTTTTCCTTCTAAGAAGAAGAAGACTGGTGGTCCTAGCTCTCAGCCTCAGTCTTCCGGAACACCTTTCGTCCGGAAGTATTTTAATTGTGGCTCTCCGGATCATATTATTCGAGCTTGTCCTAAGCCTCTCTTTTGCCGCTATTGCAAGAAGGAAGGTCACCATGTTTCAGCTTGCCCTACTGTTCCGGCTGGTGCCAAGTCTAGCAGGCTTTATGCTGCTAAGGCTTCTGAAGGTCCCTCTCAGCCCAAAGGTATATCCCCATCTATTTTGGAAGGTTCTATTTTATTTCATGATCATAGTATTCGAGTTCTTTTCGATACGGGTGCTTCACAATCTTTCGTATCGAAGAAGCTCGTCGATTATTTATCTTTGGATGTTTCTTGTTTGGTAACTTCATTGAGGATTGCGAATCCTATTGGGGGATCCGCGACCCCTAGTTTGCTTTGTGATGATATCGAGATTGTTTTATGTGGCTTTTATTTTCGTGCGAGTCTGGACGTTATTTCTTGTCTGGGATTTGATATGATTTTGGGAATGGACTGGCTACTGAGATATGATGCCAGGATTATTTGTTCGGAGAGAATTATATATCTTCGACATCCGGATTCTCCTACTCAGCTATCTCTTATTCTTCGGGATGTGGATAATTCCGAAATGGCTTTATGTTCTCTTGACTCGCGAGATGATGATGATATATCTCGTATACCTATTGCTCGTGACTTTTCTGATGTTTTTGAGCCTGTATCGGGTTTGCCACCAAGGCGGGCAATTGAGTTCCGCATTGATCTCATTCCAGGTGCGCAGCCAGTTAGTCGTCCTCCTACGAGGATGTCTACAAAGGATAATGAGGAACTCAAGAAGCATCTTTTAGAGCTTGAGTCCATGCAGTTGATTCAGTCCAGTTTTTCTCCTTGGGGATCCGCGGTCGTCTTTGTGAAGAAGTCCAATGGAACTCTTAGGCTTTGCATTGACTTTCGCAAGCTTAACGAGTTGACCATCAGGAATAGGTATCCATTGCCTAGGATCGATGATATGTTAGATTTATTGAGTGGTGCTAAGGTCTTTCTCAACTAGACCTTGCCACAGGTTTTTATCAGTTACGAGTCGCGGAGGATAGCATACCTCTTACCGCTTTCCGCACTCGTTATGATTCTTTTGAGTGGCTCGTTATGCCGTTCGGTTTGACGAATGCTCCTGCTTTCTTTGTAGATCTAATGAATCGAGTATTCCGAGAATATCTCGATAAGTTCGTCCTTGTCTTCATTGATGATATCCTTATTTATTCTAAGTTTGAAGCTACGCATGCTAATCACCTGAGAATTGTCTTGAGTACTCTCCGTCACCATCAACTTAGAGCCAAATTCTCCAAGTGCCACTTTTGGGAGAATATGGTTAAGTTCTTAGGCCATGTTGTATCTTCCGATGGCATTTCTGTCGATCCCTCAAAGATCGAATCCATTCAGGATTGGAAGAGGCCTGAGAATGTGCATGAGATTCGTAGTTTCCTTGGATTGGTGGGTTATTACCATCGGTTCATTATGGACTTTTCCCGTGTTGTGCTTCCTCTCACTTGCCTTACTCGGAAAGGCATTCGCTTTGATTGGTCCGACAAGTGTGAAGCTTCCTTTCTGACATTAAAGGAACTTCTCACTAATGCTCCTATTCTTGTGGTTCCCGAGGGGAATCATGATCTTGTTATCTACACCGATGCTTGTGGTAGTGGTCTCGGTGCTGTTCTTATGCAGAAGGATCGGGTAGTTGCGTATGCTTCTAGGCAACTGCGCCCGAATGAAGTTCGCTATGCCACTCATGATCTTGAGCTTGCCCCCATTGTCTTCGCCTTGAAGATTTGGCGACACTATTTATTGGGAGAGCACTTCATTCTCTATACCGATCATAAATCTTTGAAGTATTTGTTCACTCAGAAGGAACTCAATATGAGACAACAACGTTGGCTCGAGTTTCTTGCCTCCTATGATTTTGATATCCAGTATACCCCTGGTAAGCGAAATCGTGTTGCAGATGCGCTTAGTCGCAAACATTCGACTATTGTTTCTATGATGCTTGCCGAATGGAATATTCTTGAGACTCTATCTTTTTTTGAAATTCGGGATCGAGATTCATCTTCTGATTCTCCTATTCTATTATTTAGTTTGGGAGCTCGACCTATTTTATAGGATCGTATTGCCGATGCTCAGCGGCGTGATCCTGATTTGTTGCATCTTATTCAGCTTTGTGAGCCTGGATCTTGTGATGAGGCATTGCGGGATTTTAGCATTGATTCTCATGGGTGTCTTCGTAAGAAGAACCATCTTTTTGTGCCTTCTGATTTTGGACTTAGGCATGACATTCTTGATGACTGTCACCGTTCTAAGTATACTATTCATCCCGGTAGTAGCAAGATGTGTGCCGATATGCGTCGTCTTTATTATTGGAAAGGCATGAAGCGCGATATGGCGAGTTATGTGAGTAATTGCATAACTTATCAGCATATAAAGGCCGAACATCAGCGTCCTTCTGGTCTTCTTCAGTCTCTAGAGATTCCATTGTGGAAATGGGATCAGATTTCTATGGATTTGATTGACGGCCTACGTCGTTCGAGATCAGGCCATTCTAGCATCTGGGTTATTGTTGATCGCCTCACCAAGTCTGCTCATTTTGTCCCTATTAAGTCTAATAGGACAGCTTCACATTTGGCTAAGTTGTATGTGAAGGAAATCGTGAGACTTCACGGTGTTCCTAGTTCTATTGTGAGTGATCGTGATCCTTTATTCACGAGTCATTTTTGGAAGAGTCTTCAGCAAGCTTTGGGAGCAAAGCTTAATTTTTCTACAGCTTATCATCCGTAGTCTGATGGACAGACTGAATGGGTGAATCGTATCTTTGAGGATCTTCTTCGTATTTGTATCTTTGATTTTGATGGAAGTTGGGAGGATCACCTACCTCTTGTAGAATTCTCCTACAACAATAGTTTTCAATCTAGTATCGGTATGGCTCCTTTCGAAGCCTTATACGGAAGGCCATGTCGATCACCTTCATGTTGGTTGGAATCTGGAGAGAAGCTTATTCTTGGCCCAGACTTTGTTCGTGATTCTTTCTAGAAGATTGATCTTATTCGATTGAGAAGGAAAGAGGCACAAAGTCGCCAGAAATCCTATGCGGACAACCGTAGGAAGCGTCTCGAGTTCTCGATCGGGGATCTTGTTTTTATTCGTGTTTCTCCTTTGAAAGGGGTTATGCGTTTCAGTACGACTGGAAAATTGGCTCCTCGCTTTATAGGACCATTTTCTATTACTGAGCGTATTGGCCCTGTGGCTTATAGAGTTTCACTTCCAGCTCATTTATCTGGCATTCATGACGTGTTTCACGTCTCGCAACTTCGGAATTGTCTTCTGGAGTCGGATTCTGTTATTACTTCTCCTGATTTGTTAGAGCTTGAGATCTCACCGGACTTATCTATTGTACAACAACCTATTCGCGTGCTTGACACGGAGGTGCGACACCTTCGGAACAAGGACGTGCCGCTCGTTAAAGTTCAATGGTCCGCTAATCCCAATGATTGTACTTGGGAAACCAGAGAATTTATTGAGCGATCTTATCCGGGTTTTCTTTCTTAGCTTGAGAACGGTGAGTATATCCTTTCATCTCAAGCTTATTTCCTTTTTCTTTTGAATACTGTATGTAGTTGTTACAAATACCGTCTCTAGGAATAGCGGGGACGCAATTTTGTAAGGAGGGGAGATCTGTAACAACCCGCATATTTAACGATTTTATATTTAAATGTTTTATTTAAATATAACGTCGTTAATCGGATTTGGTCTGAAATGTTACTTTCTGCAAACGGCCGAAATGGAGCTCGAAACTACCTCCATCGGTTCCAAAATGGAATTTGTGATCTTTTTGAGTATAATCTTTGATATGTTTGGAGTTTGTGAAATTTTGACCCTTTTTCTATTGGGTTTTGGGTTTGGGTTCAGCCCACTAGCTTAACTAATACCCTAACTCAACCCCTTCCCTTCATTCATCTTCATTTCATTTTCATTTCTTAAGAAAAACTGAAAATGGTGGAAGGGAAAGAGAAATAGAAATTGCAAGCCCTAATTCCATTTGCAAACTCCAAATTCTTGCTTGAAATTCATAGAGAAGACATAGGTAAGCTCCTCTTCATCTTCTCTATCTCCTCTCTTCTTCAATTTCAGAAAGTTTCCTTAATCTAATTTAGGAAGTGTTTGTTATAATCTTAGATTGAAGCTTGTAGAGTTGAAGTGGAGAGTGGTTGGTTGTTTCCTTGCATTTGGTCTTCTCATCCTTTGTTTTTGAGTTAAAAAGGTGAGTTTTGAACTCACATCTACCTCTCTTGATCTCATGGGTGTTGGGTATGAATTCCTAACAAGTATGCATGTGCCATTGTTTTGGATTTGGAAAGAATTTGCATTTCATTGAAAAAGGCAGGAACTGCAAATCATCAGGTTCGGCCGACCGAGCCCTGTAGCTGGTCGACCGACCTGCTACCCCGAGCCATGTTTTATTTTCTGCATCTAGCAAGCCGACCGAGCCCTGCAACCGGTCGACCGACCTGCTCATCTTTTGCCTGTTTTGCCTATTTTTGCGTATTTTGATTGGTTTTCCAAATTTTATCAATTCAAGTTGCTTTTTAGCAGTTGTTATTGCATCTTTGACTTTGATAACTTATTTTTAACTTCATTCATGTTTTTTCACAAATAATCCCTCTAAATCGCATTAAAAACTCGTTTCTCCATTTATAAATTCTATTTAAACCCACACACAATTTCGCACTTCGAGCGGAGTGGAAGGGAGATTAAATGGTTGGGCAAAACACGGACCATGAATCTGTGCGTTTATCCTTCCGATTAATCCCCAACCTATTCTATTGATCGTTTTGACCTTCGGGTTTGGTTTACCGATGACATGAGGTAAACTTTCTACTGCTTTGAGTGTGAAAGTGACTGACGGATAGTAAACCGTTTAGTGCGAACGAGTTGTTATGGGACATACGTTAACACTTTTCGGATTCTTTTTCGAGAGCTGTGACAAATTCCGCCAGTTAGTGGTGTCCAGTACTGGGTCTCTGACCTTCACCACTACGGTTTGTTGCCTTCGGGTATGTGCCTTCGGGTTTGTGCCTTCGGGTTTGTTGCCCTATAGTATCGCTTTCAATGTTGGTCGTTATGAGCCGCATGGGTGATATTGGGGTGCCCTATAGTATCGCTTTCTATGTTGGTCGTTATGAGCCACATGGGTGATATTGGGTTTGGAGTCTGCGGGCTCATGGAACCTTGTTTATACAGTACTGAGCTCGAGCAATTTTCTGATGTTTCATTCATATGTATATTCCCTAGGTATCGCCCTTCGATGTTGGTCATTATGAGCCGCATGATGCGTAACGTTTAACTTGCGAAACTTGTATACCTTATTGGTACTTGTTATTGCCTTTTGGCTTGCTTTGGGATATTCTTATCCTTTGTTTCTATATGTTGCCGATGATATGAGGCTTGTTATCATATGATTCATCTTTTGTTAGATGATTATGTTATCTCTTTTAGAGACATTTGTTATACTTGTAGCCTTACAGGTTTATTTTCGTTCAGTTTATCTATCTGATTTGTTTAGCTAGACTGACCCGTGTATTTTATACTCGGGTCAGACCAAGATGTTTCAGGTTAGGTGCTTTTGGACTTAGCCTATTTTGCTTCCGCATGGACTATTCAGCTTGTTCCTTTTTGTCATAGCTTTTTGTGTAGTCCCATTTTGTAGTAACTCTCATATGTATTCTTTTGATTCATTTGTATATTGTGGTTTTCTATACCACTTGACATGTATTATTTTGTGTACTCTGTTATGTATCAATATATGTGTATATGATGATTTACTGTTCTTTGATGTATATTACATTTGAGTTGTCATATTCTATTCTGATAGATCCTTCAACCACCTATGGTTTTGTTTTAAGTATTCATTGGGTATGTCGACCTGCTTGGTATGTTTATTGTCGATGTATTCAAAAGATAGTTAGAGCAAAGCTATAGATGGTCGCTCCCAACCAGCCTTATTCTCCGTGTTAGTTGACGGCATTACCTTGTAGTGTCCTTGGCTAGCGTGAGTATAGAGGTGGGGCGTCACAGCTTCCTTTCATTTGGCTTGGTTATATCTCCTTCATACGAACTCCGATTAACCTGAAATTTGAAACATAGCCTTTCCTAGTCCTGATCATCATTTCCAATCAACTTCGTCCCGATCGGAGCTCAACCAAATTTTGGCGATATCGATCGTAGCCTTGATTCCAACTGATCTCCATCATTCCTTGCCAATTTGTTGATATTCCAGTTTTGACCAAAAATGGGATAATAGTTGTAGTTGGAACTTTTTCCTAATTGTTGATGGATTAAGAGATTTGGAGGAGAAAAGAATCGACAATTCTGCCATTAATTTTCGAACGGCGGTTAGGGTTTTATTCTAGGGTTTGGATGCAAATGGGAATAATGAAGGTCCTTATATAGAAAATTTCCGTGCACTATTCACTCAAAAATTTTCCGAACTCCAGACGAAGCGTGCCGCCTGGCGTTTATAATGTTTTACCCCTATTCCGAACACAATGGATTATATATCGGGAGCCAATTCGATCAAATTTGGAAGATAAGTTTTTGAATCGACTATTTAAATTCAAGATTCACTCGAATCGATTTCTATGCGTTTTAGCTTGCCCCGGACAAACCGTGAGTCTGATTGACAGGAAATTTGAAACCATACAATAATTTAACATTATGGATCCGATGAAACTGGTTTCGTCGAAATCCAAGACTTTTTGAAAAATGATTATTTTCACTCGTCAATTAAATATTAAAATATTCAATTTCTGCAAATTAATGTTTAATTCAATTTTAAAAGTTCTATAACATCATTCTACCTCTAATATGATTTAGTATGACTTTACGAATCAATTTTAATCATATTAAACCCAATTTCCAATTATTTCAGTAATTTCAAATATTAAATTATCGATTTAATTATCCAGTTAAATCCTCATATTCAAAATTAAATTTATTTAGCTTATAAAATTCATTCATGAATATTTAAAATTAATTAAATATACGAATTTCAATTGACAGAAGTTCTGGGTTGTTACAAATAAGGTCTTCGAAATCCTGAAATGCTCATGCTGACCCGAGCGAATTGAAAAGACAAAACACTCGAGTCAGAACTAAAAGATCTTATGTAAGTTAAATAAACAGTAAATAATATGAGTGGAATGGCGTCAGAGATGTTTACGGGATTTGACATCTCCTATCCAATGTCTAACGTGAGTGCAGTAACTTAAGAGATGCTCGGGATTCACATCTCTTAAGGATCCGTTAAACTATTTACTATGTAGTAATATTTCACTATTATAATAATGTCTATAGTAAAATAAACTAACTTTTAAATAGCGTTAAGGAGTGATCCAATATTCCCCTTAACACGTAATAGTGCCAATAGTCTATACAGTACCGTAATACCTCCTCATCGAGAAGCTACCAGAGGATACTCCGTAGGTATGACACAAATCAAACTCGTACAAGGCGCGCTAGGGTAGGTGACACGGCACAACTAAGCAATGCTAGGGTAGATATACCAATTACGCTTCCGGGTCGGTGGTAACGCGTAGCAGCTACTACCGCCCACCTCGAGCCACACCTTGTAACGTGCTGCCTTTTTGCAAGCTTTAAATCGACGATAAACCACACACGTTAGACTTAAACCATAAAAAAGAAAGGATTGTTATGGGGTAAATAAGAAAAAGGCAGAGAAAGAAAAAAAACAAAATAGAATCTTGCAGCGGAACGATAAAATATAATAATCAAATATACAGTTCATGAAGCTGTTTTACAAAACATTTGATTTTACTTATACAATCCATATCAGAGTTACACATACCGTGGAATAATCAATAACAGTGCAGCGGAATAAAATGGTGTAGTGGAATAATATAGTAGATAATAGTACTAAAAATCTTCATTTTCGTCCTCTAGAATAAAATCTTCAAATCCTGAAACGCTCTGTCTGACCCGAGCGAATTGGAAGGACAAAACACTCGAGTCAGAACTAAAATATCTTATGTAAGTTAAATCAACTGAAATAAATATGAGTGTAATGGCGTCGGAGATGTTTACGGGTTTTGATATCTCCTATCCAGTGTCTAATATGTGTGTAGTAACTTAAGAGATGCTCGGGATTCACATCTCCTAAGGATCCGTTAAACTATTTACTATGTAGTAATATTTCGCTATTATAATAATGTCTACAGTAAAATAAACATACTTTTAAATAGCGTTAAGGAGTGATCCAATATTCCCCTTAACACGTAATAGTCCCAGCAGTCCATCCAATATCATGGTCCCTCCTAATCGAGAAGCCACCAGAGGATACCACACGGGATACGGGAGAAAACCAAACTCGTACAAGGCACGAAAGGGTAGGTGACATGGCACAACTAGGAAATGCCAGGGTAGATATACCAATTACGCTTCCGGACCGGTAGTAACGTGTAGCGCGAAGCTATCGCCCACCTCGAGCCATACTTCCAAATGAAAAATCAAAAGTGGCCACCGAATAAATCCAAAAGTCAGAGTATAATATCGAAGGGATGTGTCCGATCAAAGGAGCTACCTCATTAGCCCGTCAATCGCTCCTGTTTTAGCCACCTTATGCCAACTCATGGGAGTCGGGTCCACGTATTTACCTCAAAGGAAACGCCGCCACCATCCTACTTCATTCTGGAATCTCCATCGCGTACACGATTGTTGAAGTGGTTTTCGGAGTTTGCAGAGAGTATGACAACTTCCGATCCCGGTCTCTTTAACAACCAAACATTATTATAACACCGCGGTCATTTTAAAATAATTCTACTTTAAATAGAATATAATATCCCTTTCAAAACATATAAAAACGATATCATTTATGTTTTAAAAACCCAAGTCAATAATATTTTCAAGTATATCCTTTTCTGAAACCATAACATTTTCAAAGTTATAATATTTCGAAACCAAAACTTGAAATATAACCTTTCATAACATAAAACTTTGAATTTCATAATTTTGAAACATACTACACCACTTAAATGGTTTAAATATTAAATTACTTTATATAATAAAATAGCCTTTTCACCTTCACTAATCAATTCCAAATATAGATTTAAATCCCAAATAAACCAATATAATTTCTATATATTTCAAAGCTTTAATTATTCCACCATTTCAAAACTTATTCTTTGATAAGTTCATATATATCAATTACAACTACTATTATTTAGATTTGAAATGTTAACTTAATAAATCAAATATCATTTTACTAAAACCTTTAGACTTCAAATAACTGGGCATTCTTTCAATTTAATTAACTTGATAATATTCAATTAAATCAATTTGATATTCATTTAAATCCTCTAAAAAAAATTCAAGTTATAAAATCATACCAATTAAATCTCAATTTATTTAAATTTCGAATCAAATTTTTCGAGGGTAGTTCTTAAATACATTAATTCAAATCTAATTCACATTATCTTCCAACCTTAATTTTATTTGGGTCATTATAAACTCTATATACAATAGAATTTAAATAGACACTTAACCATATTATATAAAAGAAATCAAACTTTATTATTTAGCTTATTTTACTATTCAAAACAAACTTATACGTAGATAAATCAATAATAAAATAGCATTTATATAACAACTAAATTCAATATCTGTATAGCCCATATATTTCTTTACAAAACCATGAAAAAATCATTTCAAAATATTTTTATATATAGGCCGCGGTGCCTCTATGTAATTTTCTATCCTATGCTCAAGTGAAAAGGATATTTATCATTTAAATCCATAATTTAAAATAAAATTACGGTTATATATTATTTCAAACTGCAATCCTGAATGAAATAAAATGCATAACAACTTGCAGTTTAACATAATATATAATACAACATCCATTCATCCACCAACAGATCACACATCCATCACAATCATCATCCAAAACAATCAATCAATATCGATAGATAACTGATAATATACATAACAGGTATTTAACTGGTAGTTCTATTTAATAATAAATTAAATAACGATTTAATTTAAATAAATGCAATCAACTGAGATAATGATTAAAAATATACGGAAAAAGTCATAAATGAATGTATAATCACAACAAAAATTTAATTTAACAAACATAAGAAATATATAAGTTGTGAGTGGGTTAAAACACTCACCTTTTGAATTTAAATTGAATTTAAATTGAATTTAAATCCAATTTAAACCCAAAAATTGGACAATCTCGGAATCCGTCCAAATCAGCACCATAATGTCCGAAATTTCAATATAATCCTAAAAAAAGAAACCGCGCGTAAAATGGATATCGTATGCAAAAGTTATGCTATTCAGAACGATTGAAATCAAAATTAAACTAAAAAGAAAACAAAATAAACTCACCCTAGATAAAATCGCCACGTCAGCTAATTCACGTGACTGTCTTCCTCTTCCAGAAACACAAGAGAGCACGTAAACTCCACCGCCTTGAACCGCAAAATGCGCCGCCTCTACCCTTTGAAGTCGCACGCGCCTGAACTGCCACACATCGGCCGCCGACCCACCCCTATGGCCCATCGACCCCCGCGCGATTAGCTACCGTGCCTAACGGCGATGAAATTACCAGCCGCCACCATAGGGTTTTAACCTTAAACGAATTATTCACCAAATCCAGCAGTCCAATCTCCAAAAGAACCGTGCCGATGCAATCTCCTTGACATTCTCCACTGCCCCATGCCCTCAAATCGATGATTCCACGAAGATGATCAAGACCCTACGAATGGCCGAGAATAGACAAGACAATTCCGGCTACACAGAAACTCAGATCCAAAAACGAGTTGCAGATATGCGATGCGTTCATTAGGGCTTCGATATATATATTTTTTGAATTTTTTCGAGGAGTTTGGGATTTTGAATTGTAATTGTATTTGGAATTGTCTGCCATTGAGGAGGAGAGATAGTTAAATTGTACGCACAAACAAATGAGAATGAGGGAAATTAGGGTTTATAACAGCTAGCAAGGTTGAAATAGAATAGATGGACCCGATTTATAAACGCGTTGAACGATAAATGGCCCGAAAAGCCCGTTCTGACTCCGGAACGAAATTGGGTCAACCCGTATATCAAAATAGATGTTCAAAATATTTTAAACACAAACGGAAAAGGTTTCAAGTCCAAATTCCATCGTTTTAAGAAGTTATGCTAAAATCAATATTTTTCAAATTGATTTCAATTGATTTCAATTTCATTTATTTCAAGGCGTTTCGAGTCCGTACGATCAAACGACAACTCCGATCGTTACGAAACTTGAAATCCTATAATAATTCACCATTACGGATCCGATGAAACTAGTTTCGTCGAAATCCGAGTCAGTGGCCAAAATGGCTATTTTTCCATTAATAAAATTAATTAATTAATTAATTAAATCACGTTTCAATTTCAATTCTACTATTGACAATATACATAAATTTTAACTTTCTTAATCATTTATACTAGTTTAACCAAATTTAAATGTCTATTTGGATAAATCTGTACATTTTAGTGTTAACTTTCAATTTCACTATATTCAAGAATTATAAATTGAATTTTCCAATAATTCCAATTAATTTACTTTTTACTCTATTATTTTTTCTATAAACATAGTTAATATTTGTTTTACATTCATTACATTAGTGCTCCCATTCCATCCTTTATTTATCGACTATTATATCTCCATTTACTATATTTTGGTCAATTCACACTTCCGTTATTATACTAACAATCACTAAAGTAACGTTTGTTATCAACCATAAACATTATAATTACTTATCGGACATTGATTTTATAAATTTCCAATTTATTACGTATTACTTCATCAGTTAACATAACTTTGAATCCATTTCCCAATTTAATAATTTCAATCAATCATAACTTACAATCTGTTTCAATTAATAGGGTTTGCACTAATTTAGTTATTGCATTAATTCTTATTATTATAACATTAAGGTTCCTTTACTCTTAATTGATTTCTAATTTTATTATTAAATGAAATAAATAGGTAACTTATACAAGTGTTACCATGCCTTAAATTACGCTCATGAATTCCCTATTATCAAGCATTCGTTACAGTTCTTAAATACTTATGCTTTTATTGAATTACCATTAACTATATTATTATCATTCCATTAGCTAATCAGGTATTTACATTCGTTTCTTTCATTTCAATTTATCCATTTATTAAGTTTTACATAAATAAATATTTATTTCCAAATATTACCTTAATTAACATTAATGTAATATTTTATTTAGATTTATTGCAATTGATTCCAATCCAATTTCTATTTCCTAATATATTCTAATTTAAAAACTTATAAACAATGAATACCTCCCACATAAAAGTAACTTTTTTTAATATTTATTCAAAATTTTATTTTCTCATTTCAATTAATAGACTAAATAAACGGGCAATACATAATTATTGCCTTCGTTTACTTTTACTACATTTAAGTTTATTGTTTACAGAACCAAGGGCAACAATTAACACTAATTTTTTATTGGGGTTTCACTTCTATTGTCAAAATTAAATTTTAATTACCAAGGCTACACTTATTTCCTAATATTCACCCCAAAGACAAGTATAACATTTTACACATTTTAAATTATTGTAACTTCAATGAGTTTATCAATAATTAGCTTTAATCATTATTGTTACGTTTTATTTTACTTATTATTTTATAACAAGTGCTACCATTAGTTCATACACTAATTCATTCCACTTATTATACATTTTTTATTAGTAAGTCAACATTTAAATTATTAATTTACCTTTTATATCTCATTATAAATTAATGCACACATTAATTAAGATTTTGAATCAAATTAATCATTACATCTATGTAACATTCTTTATTTACAATAAGAATAAAATTAACATTTACATTGTTTCACTTATTGGAAATACATTCAAGTCCTTAACAATTAACTTAGATTTATGTAGTTACATTCAAGTTATTAAAAATTAACTTACCAATCTTATCCAAGTTATTATTTCCATTAATAATTCACTAAATTTTTACTTCCTTCAATATCAAGTCACCAAAATCTTATTAAATTAAGAAATTTAATTACCGAATTTTTCGGGTCGTTACACACCCCTAAATCAAAAATCAAAAGTGGCCACCGAATCAATCCAAAGTCAGAGTATAATATCGAAGGGATGTGTCCGATAAAAGGGGCTACCTTCTTAACCTGTCAATCGCTCTTGTTTTAGCCACCTTATGCCGACTCACGGGAGTCGGGTCCACGTATTTACCTCAGAGGAAACGCCGCCGCCGTCCTACTTCATTCTGTAATCTCCACCATGCATACGGTTGTCAAAGTGGTTTTCAGTATCGACGGAGAGTATTCCCATATCCCATCCCGGTCTCTTTGCCAACCAATCATTATTATAACACTGTGGTCATTTCAAAATAACTTATACTTTTAAAACCATAATAAAATATCCATTTCAATACCATATAAATATGATATGATTTCGTTTTAAAAACCAAATCAATATGATATCATTTTAACAAAACCCAAATCAAGATAATATCATTTTTATTTCAAATATATCCTTCGGACAAAATTATAGCACTTTCTAATCATAATACCTTGAAACCCATAACATTGAAACATAACTTCCAATAATTAAATGGTTCAAACATAAAATTACTTTATAAAATAAAATAGCTTCTTTAATTTCACAAATCAATTCGAAAAACAGATTTGAACCCCCAAATAAACCATTTCAATTTTCATATATATCAAAGCTTTTAATATTCCACCATTTCAAAACTAATTCTTTGATAATTCCATATATATCAAATTTAATACTATTATTTAGATTTGAATATTAACTAAATAAATCTAATATAATTTAAGTAAAACTTTTAAACTTCAATTAACTGGATATTCTTTCAACTTATTTAACTTGATATATTCATTTAAATCAACTTGATATTCATTTAAATCACTCGACAAAAATCAAGTTATAAAAACCATACCCTTTAAAATTCTAAATTTTATTAATTCCAAATAAATTCCATATTCATCTTCCAACCTTATTCTCATTTAAGTCATTATAAACTCCAGAAATTTAATTTAAATAAATGTTTAATCATATTTTATCTTAATAAAATAAACTTAATTATTAACTTCTTTTATACATCAAATCAATTTTATACATAGCTTAAAACCCAGAATCTAACTATATGCAAAATAACATTTATAAAATATCCAAGCCACTATCTCATAAGACCATATATTTCTTTAAAAAACAATAGAAAATCATTTCAAAATATTTTTATATACAGATCACGGTGTCTGTATAAAATTTTCTATCCAATGGTGAAGTGATACAGATATTTATCAGTTCAATCCGTAATTTAAAATAAAAATAGGGTTATATATCATTTCAAACCGCAATCCCGAATGAAATAAAGTACAAAACAAATTTGCAGTTTAAAACAATATAAAATAAAACATCCATCCATCCAATATCAATCATCAACCATTTATTACAATCATTACCCAATTTAAACAATAACATCAATATAGAACATAAAATAAATAACAGGAAATTACTGACAGTCTATATTCAATAATAAATTAAACAATCTATCTAACTGGCAGTTTATATGCAGTAATAAATTAAATAACAATTTAATTCAATAAATTCAATTTTAACTGGACTAATGATAAAAATATACTAATAGCAATAAATAAATTTCTAATCATATCAGAAATAAATTTAACAGACATAAGAAAATTTAGAAATTGTGATTGGATTAAAACACTCACATTTTGAATTTAAATTGAATTTAAATTCAATTTAAACCCAAAAATTTGATAGTCCCAGAATTCGTCCATACCAATGTTAAAATGTTCGGAATTTCAATGCAATCCTAACAAAAAGAATCGCGCACGAATTGGTGTTCGTATTTAAAAGTTATTGCATTAAAACGAGTTGAAAATCAAAACTAAAATAAAACAAAATAAAATAAGAGAATACACAATCCCTTCCATGTGGCCACGTCACTTACCTCCTTTATAGACACGCTCTCCACGCAGCTCCATCTACAGAACCCTAGGTCACGCATGCAAGAAGCTACACCTGCCCAATTCGATCGCGCACCTCCCCACGCACGCACCTCGTGGCCTCGACGTCGCTGCCTAGAATTCGCCGCCGACCACCACGGCCCCCCTCCTGACGTCGAATGGCACTAAACACCCCAGCCGCCGCCGACTTTCTATGGCCTAATCGAACAAAATCGCACAATCTAACCGTCGAATCACAGAACAAATACCACCGATGCACTCCCCATCGTCCACTCTACAATACCCAAAAATGGTTTGACGATCCGACAACATTCATCGACGTGCGATGAACGGCCATGAATGGTTCTTCAATTTTCGGACAAAAGGTGATTCAAAACCAAAAACAAACTATAGATCTGAGATGCATACATTGATAGCCTCGATATATAATTTTTCTGAATTTTTTTGAAGAGTTTGAAATTTCACTTTGATTTTTGAATTGCAATTGGATTTGAAATTGTCTACCATTGAAATTAGGAGGTGAAGAGGAATTGTACGCACAGACAAATGAGAAATAGAGGTAGGCTAGGGTTTATAATAGGGTATATATAGGCATGGTTGAAATAGAATAGATGGACCTGACTTATAAACGCGCTGAACTATGAATGGCCCGAAAATCCAGTTCTGACTCCGGAACGAAATTCGGTCAATCCGTATATCAAAATAGATGTTTTAAAATATTTTAAACGCAATGTAAAAGGTTTCAAGTCCAAATTCCGTCGTATGAAGAAGTTATGCTAAAATCAATTTATTTCAAATTGATTTCTATTGATTTCAAGGCATTTCGAGTCCCTACGATCAAACGACAAGTCTGATCGTTACGAAACATGAACCCTACAATAATTCACCATTATGGATCCGATGAAACTAGTTTCGTCGAAATCTGAATCAATGGCCAAAATGGCTATTTTTCCAGTTAATTTAATAAATAAATAAAACAATCAATTAAATCCAATTTTTAATTTCACTTCTATAATCAACAACTTTTATCACTTTTATTTTTCTTAATCATTCGCATTAATTAAACCAAATTTACATGTCAATTTAGAGTTGACTAATTTAACAATTTCAGTGTTTACCTCAATTTCATTGAATTCAGAAATTGTAAATTAAATTTTCAAAAATTTCATTTAATTACTTTTCATTCTATTATTCAGTCTATTATTATCAAAAGGATGCAATTTACATTGGCTTGTAGTTATTGTATTAATATTCTCAAATTCCTCTTAATTTCCATTAACGTAGTTTTTAATTACGTTTTATTTCAATGGATTTAAATCGAAGTCAATAATTGAAATAAATGGGTAAAGCATTAGTGATTATCACCAATTTGCCTAATTTAGTCTCATTCTTACTTTATTATCAATAACAAACATTGTAATCACTAATCTAATCTTAATTGTATCCGTTTTACAATTTATTACGTATTTCTTCATCAATTAATATAATTTTAAATTCACTCCCCAATTTACTAATTTCAACCAATTATAACTTACTATTTTATATAAATTCATTAATTGTCAATTGCCATCTCAATAAATCCGTTCATTAGAATCTTTCCTTATTTTCCTTATTATGAATCAATTATAAATTTACCATCTTAAAGTAATGTCAGCATTTTAAATTATTAATTTACCTTTTATATCATATTATAAATTAATGCACACATAAATTAATATTTTAAATCACATTAATCATTAACCTTAAATTTGCGTTGGTTATATCTTGATGCATTAATATTTCCCACTTTCATCTCAATTCTTATCTACGTAATATTCAAACATCAAATTTCATTTAATTCCAATTAATCAATTTTATTACATTTAAATTAAAAATCTAGGCTCCCATTCTTTATTATCAAACAACAAATATTATAATTCCTCTCTAGCATTAATCCTATCAACCAAATTTTATTACATATTATTCTATCAGCAAATTTTGAATCTATTTACCAAATCTACTAATTTCGATCAATTAAAACTTCACAATTGTTTCAATTAATTGGGATTGCACAACATTTATTATTTATCAACATGCTTTAACCTTATTACCTATATTTACGATCAGTTACTATTGAGCAATATTATTTCATTGGTTAATTCAACACTTACTATTATTTGCCTATTTTCTATTTTATAACCAAGGCAACAATTTATACTATTACATTTTTATTGTGACTTCACTTCAATTGTCAATAATTAGTTTTAACAACCATTGCTACAATTCACCCTTAACATTTACTTCAATATAAATTTTAAATTTTTTATTTCTTTCTAAATTTAATTACAATTTTTTTATTAAAATAACCAAATTTACTTATTGAAAATTTATAGGTCGTTGCAATATATATATATATATATATATATATATATATATATATATATATATATATTTGTGTGTACGTAACTTTGATATAAAATTTGAAATAAAATATATAAAAATACGTAGAAATGCGTATAAGTGGCTAATTACATTTGTATGTAGTTATAGGGTATAAATAAAATCTATATAAATAACACAAGTCTTAGGCATGTGAATATATATGTTTGTATAAGCTAAAAATGTGTCCATATGGTAAAAACAAAGCTATGTTTATATATGTAGTATATATGTATATTTCTATGATATATATATATATATGTATGTGTATAAAAGGGAACATGGTAATAAAAATAAAATATCAACAATTAGGTAAAATAAATATATGTAAGTAGCTATGTGTATGTGTATTTTATAAATAGTGTTAATTACAATTGGCATGACAAATATAGTATTAGGAAAAAATGTAAATATGGTCAAAGTATATATATATGTATATGTATATGTATATGTATATGTATATGTATATGTATATGTATATGTATATGTATATGTATATGTATTTGTATGAAGTATGCATGTATGTACTCAAGGAAACAACATCATGACTACACATCAACTCAAGCACATAATAGATCAAATCCTTCACTCAATTTTCAAATCAAGTCAATCTAATTTTTTTTCAAGTCACAAAGTTCAAAAAAAAAATAGGAAAGAAAATAAGAATAAAATAAAACTTACAGTACATAAACAAGCTTCAGTTGTAACAACCCTGTATTTTGTGATTATTTTAATTGTATATTTTAATTACTTCAATTGAATTCCCTGTTTTAAAAACTTTATTCTATTTATTAAAATGGATAAATTTTGTTATTTTTAATATAAATTTTGATTTTTGTGTGAATTATAATTCCAAACCTGGATAAATAGAATATTTCCAAAAAAGTGGATTTTGGTCAAAATGGTCAAACTTTGACTTTTAAATTTAAAATTTAAATATTTGAAATTTTATCTGTTATTATGAAAATAGATTTAATTTCAAGAATATTGCTTTTTGTTTTGTTGAAATCAGATTCATATTGTGAAAGTTATGCTTTTTACAATATTGTGTGTAAATTGTTTTATTTAACAAATTTGTTTATTTTAATTTATATAAATAATATCTTGCTTTTAAAATCATGTTCTAATTTGTGTAACATGATATGTTATGCATATATTATATTTTTAAAATATTTTTGAAGTATAGTTATAATTTTCAAATGTTGATTGTATATTGTTTTCAATTTTTAATTCTAATTTCCATTAAATAAAGTATTTTCTTTATTTATTTCCTACTTTTCCTAAAACTATTTATTTATTCTTCACAATATCTATCTCTACCTTATTTTTCTTATTTATACATTCATTTAGTAGTTAAATGGATAAGTATTTATATCCCTATTTATTTCTTGAAAGAAATTTCAAATATATATACACACACACACACTCACACACACACACACATATA
The DNA here is from genome assembly GCA_030765085.1 of Allium cepa. NCBI lineage: Eukaryota > Viridiplantae > Streptophyta > Magnoliopsida > Asparagales > Amaryllidaceae > Allium > Allium cepa. The sequence goes on along the minus strand of CM060937.1, from coordinate 722,761,778 downwards.
TATACGCTATTGTTTTAAAAGGCATACCTTTAAACCTTTATTTTAATTAATATAAGTTATATTTTTAGTTGATATATCATGTTATAATTGTGTGTATATATGTAACATTACATGTTATGTATATATTTACAACATTTGTCCATTTTTGTTTTATTTAATTTGGATATATACTTTGTAAATTAAGTAACATACAAAGTTGTAAATAGCAATTAATTTATACGTTTCTATAACCGTTTTCTTATTCATTTCTATAGTGTTTATATGCAGTATGTATTTATTGAATTATTTCTTTGGCATATATTTTATTAAATAGATGGTGAACAAATCGAATACGTTACCTATTTTTAATTAAATGCATGCGTACGTTTGATTTATTGCCTCTTTATCTTTTCACCCATTAATTTCATACCATAACTCCTCCATATGTTGCCGTTTATTTCCTCGATCCCTAGCCATGTATTTTGTATATTACATGAAAGAAATCATCTCTTTCTCATTCATCATACACGCAATTTTCAGATCTGAAGAGAAAAGTAATGGATTCCTTCTCTTTTCTCCACTTTTCTTCTTTGTTTTTCCTTGTTTTTTCACTTGATTTTGCTTGATCTTCACATATGGTTCTCGGCCTAACCCCTTCACCATCACCTCAACCGACCACCACCACTTCTTCCCCCACCTAATCCATGGCCTAACGACCATACTCCTTTGACTTGAAAGTGCCATGGGCTCCCCTTGAACAAAACTTCACAAAAACTATGAAAAACTCCACAAAACCATGCTAACCAAGCCCTATATGCAAGACCACATTCATTGCTTGCCACCGCCACCTCCTTAGCCACCACCACCATTAAACACCAACCCTGAACACCATTACTAACCTCTAGTCTAACCTGCAGCAGCCACTGGCTGAGCCCAAATATGACTTTGACCGAGCCGAAGTTGAATCAAAACCCTTTCTAGCCTTGCCTTTTGACCTTCCACACATTGTAACTTCCAAACTCTTCCTATCCTTGGCCAAGCCTTGTTAATTTCATTCCAAACCTGATCCTTTACCACCTAAAACATGTCATGGCTGAACCAATTTAGCCTTAAGGCCGAGCACATAGTGAGTCAAGAGCAAGCAAAACTTGTTTAAAACTTGGCGATGTCTTTGTTTAACTCTATTTCAGTTTGTTTCAATAATTTTGGTATTGTATTTATATTTATGTATGGTCTTAGTTTATTGTTATATACAAGATATACATCTTGGCTCTCTTCCCACTTCAATCAAATCATGCTATCATGCTTTCCGGATTCTCTTTTGTGTGTATTGCTTGCGAACTCCAGCTTTAAAGAGGTGAGTAATTCACACATGACATATATGCCTATACTTGGTGAAGTGACACCAAGTGAATGTGTAGAAACTTTTATATTGTGTTATACCTTCCTGTGATATCATTTATATGATGTTAAACCCTGTTATTAACTTGTCACATCATCCGTTATATTCTATTATGTTATATGGTTTGTTTATTTCTGTTTCTCACACTGCAGGTTCTATGTAGATTAGAATCACTATGGGTTGAAATGATACATACCTGAATAGACTTTAGAATAGGAAAAATCATTATAGGATGAAATGATGGGACTGAATGATTTTTATTTATTTGTATCTGTCTTAGGATTTCGAGTTTGAAATAATCAAAACCCGAAAATTTCGAGTTAGATGATATAAGTTAATAGATGGGTTGAGTGTAGTATGAAAGTTTGATTTAACTAAATAATGGGAATTTAAGAAAAAAATGGAATTATAAGATTAACTTGGTAATTAATATATGAATTGGATAAATATAAAGTAAAAGAAAATGCCAAGTTGTTTGTAAAATAAAGTTAAGCAACTTGCAGTATATTTTGAATATAGGTAATTAGTTTAAAATGTAAAATAAATGGATAGTTAAATGGAAATTTTGGAATTTAACTTAACATGGAAATGTGAAATTGGTTTGAAATTAAAGGTTAAGTTAAGAAATTAAAAATGAAATTTAAGTTATATAAATAAAATGGAAATTAAGTTATATTTGGAAAATGGTAATTAAATTTAAGTGTTAAGTAATTTGTTAAAATGTGAAAAATAGGAAATTATGCACTTGAATTTATTGAGTGAATTATTGAAAATTTGATTTTACTTATAGGAAATTTGCTATATAAAAATCATAAGTTAAAGGTATTTTAATGAACATTTTTGAGTGTTAAAATATGATTTTTATAATGTTTAAAGGGATAAAATCAAAGTTTATTTGTGGCTGAAATTTCAATATTTGAAGTTTTTAACTGAAAAAATGAACTCAGAAAAGGCTAAATTTTTGGGAACTGAATATTTGATTTGAAGGAATAATGACTTCACTTTTTAATGGTTTAAATGGATGATTTTAAATCGGAATTATAAATCATTTTGAAATTTATAACCACGGGTACACTTCTTTGTGTGTCTCGTGATTTCCTTGTGATTGTTTAATGCACACCTTTGATTTTAGGATTGTGGCTAGAGGTGAGCGGTTACTGCAGCTCTACGCTGCCCTAGTCATAATAACACTGTTATTTGCATTGTTTCCTTTTATATGGATATTTCTAGGATAGTGTTTATTACTACTTAATTGATGGTTTGACTGATCCTTAAAGGATGGGCGATCCCAAGCATCTTTTAAGTTATTATGCATTGCTATTACAGTTCACTTGAGTTGGTTTACATTGTATAAGTATGTATATCCTGACTCGAGTGTTTGTGTTTTACTTTACGCTTGGGTCTGCGTGAGAATCACAGCTTTGGATTCACCTTCTGGAGCTAGAGTTCTGTTGGAGCTCATCTGTCTATCTATTCGCCTACTTCTTCCAGTTAGTTCCTATTCGGTATCTGACTCTGTATTGTTGTTTATGTATCCCGACTTCTATTGTATCTATTTTACTATGAGATTTTTTGTATGTTTTTAGAGTATGTATATAGTAGCTTTATGAACTACTATGGTATTGTATTTCCGCTGCGAGTATTCTGATATTTTTGCGCCTGTGATTCTATGTTTGATTTTATTTGCTCCAAATTTCTTAACAATCCACTGTTTTGAAGTATTCAAGTCCAACATGTGTGGATTATTGTCGATTTGAATGGTCCAAAATAGTGGGTCGTTACATTTGGTATAAGAGCTTTGGTTTTGGCAAACCTTAGCCTGAGGAGCAAAAACTCATTAGAGATAGGGTAGAAATGCCCTATAATGAGTGAAATCAATCTCAGAATCATTTCCTTGTGAGAGAACGTATTTTCGATGTATAAAATGTTTATAAAATGCTTTCCAAATGATTTTAAATGATTTTAAAGATTATATTGGCACAAAAATTTTCTTATTTTGAAATCAAGATTTTCTAAACTCCGTCCCTTCTGTATCCACCTTGTTAGTAATCTCTTGGTTAGGATTTATATCGATTAGGATTCCTTGAATTTGTAATGCTCCCACTTGTTATGAAATCCAATCTTGTCATCCCTATTTTATCCTTTTGATTTGGGGCATTCCGTCACTCCACTTTGTATAACCTCTATAAAGATCGGGATTCCGCAAATCTTTGAATGATTTGTAAAGGGGCGCAACTCCTTTACAACTGGCATTGGTCCACCGAAGATTCCTGTATCATCGGTTTACGATGCTATCTATCTTCTGCTCTACCTGGATTCTTTCTCTGGCGATCGAATGTCGATTTGCATTAGATTTCCGCATTGATTATATTCTGGAAGTCACGGTTGACCAGTTAAGGTCTCCCGCGATTTATAAAGGCTTATCCATCTTCTATTTGGTAATTTAATTATCTCATCTTCATTCGAGCTTATTTTTGAATCAAAATTCTATTTGATTAGAGTTCCTCTAAATTTGAATCTCTGTTTGTTTTGAAATCCATCCTTGAATAATCCGTTGGAAAATTTATGGTTGATTGTATTTTGAAATTGTGTATACATCGAAATTATTATTTTGATAAGGATGACCATATTTTATGTAAAAGTGAAATGTTTTCGATAAGGATTACATACCATTAAAAATGAGAATTTGAAGTTTCGAAAGGATTGAAATTTTGTAATTTTGTAAGAAATTTGATTTATATAAAAATGATTTATAACTGAAGAGTTTTGAATTTGAATTTCGAGGAATTGAACTCCAGGGTTTTTGAAATCAGTTTAAAGATTTTGGAAAATATATAATAATAATAATATGATTTAAAGTTATTTTTCAGATAAGAAATGTTTCAAATGACTTCAAATGAGTATCAATGATATTAAAGAAATTTCAAGGAAGTTTTAAGAAATAGAAGTCCAGAACCCACTTATGTCGCTGGAAAATAATTTCGATGATGAGTGCACGCATCATCGACATTGATTATCGAGTTTCAGAGTGGGAAAGAGGCCACTCTAGTAGCTTTACTATGCGAGTGATTTTGTGAAACCAATTTTGATTTTAGATTTCGAAGTATGATTTGATTTTCGAAAGATATATGTATATATATTTGAAATGATTTGAAGTTAGCTCGGTGTTCATTCCTCGAGTTTCAAATTTGATTTAGAATAACTCTATTTATAAAATTGATTTACTGATTTGCTGCTGATTCCCAACTCTTGGATTTGAAATTTGATTTCACCAACTATTTTGAAGGTTCGAACACTTCCGAATCAAGGTTAACTTTTAAAAGCTAAGAAATTTCGAAGAGTATAAAATATTTGATAAAGAACATAAATTTAGTTTTTTATGTTTAAAATATGAAGAGTAAGACTTAGGTAAATTTGAAACTTTTGTCAAATAAATAATTTGCAAAAGGAAAATTGGATTTTTCATATAGAAATAAATAGTTTAATGGTTTTAAAGGGATAGTTATAAATTTGGAAACCATTTTGGGTAAATTGATTTTGTGAAAATATTTGGTTTTGAAAATAGATTGGAATGTAAAACCCAGTATTTATATGATGATTTTGGAAATGAATTTGTTTGACTTGAATTATGTTAATTTGGAAAGTGGGATTATTTCTAAACCTATTATTTTGGAAACTTTGAAATTGAGATGTTTAATTTGGAACAAATAACTTGGTGAAATCGTATATGATTTTGAAACTGAATTGATATTGAAATGATTTGAAATTGAGAACCTTGTATTGTTAAATACTTGATTTGGAAGTTATCGAACTCATATAAAATGGATTTGTATAAGTATGATGTTGATTTGAAAACTATTGATTTGAAAGGTACTCAATTTGGAAAGAGAAATCTTATATAGTCGAAGTCTATATACGTATGGTTTGATATACTATCAATTTTGGAAAGTGTTCGATTTGAAAATGAAATCCTACATAATGGACTTTATATAAGTATGATATTTGAAAGTGATTTGAAAAGGTACTATTTGATATATATTTTCGAAGTAAAGATATAGGAAGTGCCTTCTGCTTGATATCCGCTCTGCGGCCACATTGTGGATTCATTCTATTATTATTCTCTTTGATTTTGGTTTTTCGGATGTGATACTCGAGTGTCCCGCTATGGCGATGTAACAGCCCTAGTTTTTAGCTATTTATTTCTTTTAATTTTTTTGTTTTTTAGAAACATAATTTATATAAATTGTGTTTACCAATATTGTTTAAATATTTAATTTAGAGAATTAAACTCGTTAATTTAATATGATTTTTGTAACTAAATTTAAGAAGAAGAAAAAAAAAAGGAAATTTTTATAATGTATAATGAAGTGAGTGGTAACTAAATGTTTTGGATATTATCATAATATCTGTTGTTATACCCATTCCCTAAAAATAATGAAAAGGAGAAAATTTGTAACATATTAAAGTAGTTAATTAATTATGTTAATTTGGTAGGTTATGACATGCAAATCATGTTGGTGGAATATTCTCAATTTTGACATATTAATTATGTTAGCAGTGAACATTGTTAAGAAATTTAAAACAATGAAACTTACAATCAATTTATTTGATAAATCTACCTTATTCCTAGTTAGCAATTCAAAACTTGAATAAAGGCACATACGGATATTTTAAAATGGAGTTAATGACAATTAATAGATATTTCAAAAAGAAATTTATGACAATTAATAGAGAAATTAATTGTAAAATTTCAGTAGTTGACCAGAATTAATTTATTGAATAATTAATGCAAATTAATAAAATTGATGAAAGATAAATAAGTTAATTCTTTTGGTTAATGGCATGAGGACACGAGGTTAATCCCCATTTTGTAGGAGAAATCTGCCCGTGTAACCAGTCCGGCTACCAGTGCCTACAAAGCGGACGGATTAATGTGAGACGTCGCAGGATTGATAATTAACAAAAAGGGTTAATTAACTAATTAAGTTAGTAACCAAATTTGAGTATGTGATTAAAGGAGGATAATTAATTGGTAATATGGTAATTAATTGAAATCAATTAAGGAGGGTAATTAAAAGGGATAAGGTAATCAATTGAAATCAATTAAAGGCAATTAAAGGGGAATTAATTGATTAGAAGAATATGGAAATCAAATTTGCCTTCCTTTGCGCGTGACACAAAATTTTATTCTTTTAACATTTTGACATTTGCCTCTTACCATTTGTTTCTTGAGCATGTCACTGTATTCATTTATTCACGCAGCCTTATCCACAAAAATATCAACTCTTCCAATTGCCATTTTTCCTCTCACCTAAATTAAATGCATTCAAAATTTAATTATGCCTATCTTTGCAAATTTTCGCATACCCATTATATCTCTCTGTTTCCACTGCGTTTGTTTTGCAATAAATAAATTTTTCGAACCATTGATCAAGTAAATATTTATGTAAGCATTTATTACTTTTGCCTTTTCAGTTAAAAGCTTTTTCATTGCTTACCATAAATCACGCAAGAGCTCAAGTTTTGCTTCCTCAATCAAATCTGTTCAAATTTGCAGTAACGCATGCTTTAAATTTAGATTATAACTGGTATAAATCACGCAAGCTATCTAAAAAAAAAAAATCCAAAAGAGTGATATCGTTCAAACATAAAACTGGAAAGAGAAATCAACGCATGCATTTATCACAATTTTCGTGTAGCGTTCAAACAAGAAGAACTGGAAATAAATCTCTTGCCTAAACGCATGCACTCAAAAATCAACGCTTGCATTTATTTCTTACGTTTTCAAACCTGCCTATTTATCTCCCCTTTTTATTTCGCAAGTTTATCTATAAATACTTTGCCTCATTCACATAAGTTTTCATATCTCCTTGTTTGTCCCTCTCTGGTACAAGCTTCTATCAGGTAAATAATTTGCATTGTTTATTTCTTTGCTTCTTCCAATTTTCCTTCCTCCTTCTTGTGTTCTCTGATTTCCTTGCTCGGCTACTTCCCCATCATGCCGTGCCATTTATAAATACATATAGAACTTTGTTAGTAGTAGGCTGGAAGAAATGATATAAATTGATTGTAGGAAGCTAGACTATGGAATTAGTGTAGTTATGATGTAGTTAGTGGTATTGTGGATTTGGATAAGTGCAGTTTGAAGAGGAAGGCATAGAAGAAAAAAAAAATTACAATTTAATAATGGAGAAGATAAATTGATAAGGAGAAAATGATATGAAATGTTGTTTAATTCAAATAAACAATATTGTATGAATAAATCTTGGGTGAATATAATAAAATGACATTTATTTCAATTTTTAATGGTTGAAATAAATTTAAGATGGTTAAAAATAAATTTAACTACTTATTTGAGAATTTGGGTGGATAAATATCAATGGATTGTATTTATTATGGTTAATAAAAGGATATTGGTGATGTATACCAATAATCACCTTTTAATGTTTAATAATAAAAGTAAAAGAAGAAATAATTTGCCTAAACATGATGAACATGTATGTGAAATAAAGTATTATTTAATGAATTCGAATGTAGTTAGTGGCAACATTTGATTAAATCGAATAATTTGAACAGTATTGTGTTTGTTGCCAATATTGTCATTTTATTTAAATAAATATATATGAGAATGAAAATAATTGATCATGATAAATATGATTAAAAATGTGAGAAATAATTTAATAATGTCTAAACATGTATTTGTTTTGTTTGGGTGCATAACATCTTTTTATTCAATCAATTGTATTAAATTTGCAATTTATTTTGCAATTTATTCAATTTATTTTATGCATGCGTACGGTTGAAGTATGGGCCTAGGATATGTTGAGACGGTTAGCGGGTTGTAGTAGTCGAGCAAGTTGAACTAAATTTCTTTTATTCTATTCGTTCCAGTTGTTCTGAAATTTTGCTTTGACCGTAATTTTTAAATTCGCATACTTGGTATTTGGATCTTATAGATTTAAGTCAAGGCTTTGCATCCGCCGAAGTTTGATCGTGCTTTCCGTTTTTTTTTTCCGAAGTAGATACCGTGTTTGATTTAGATCCACTGCAGCGTTTAAGGTGAGTATTTCTCACCAGACATATGTACATATATTTTGTGAATTATCGCAAGTGTATGTGTAAAATTTTTATTTAAATATTATCTGTCTGTAGTATAACGTAGAATGATGAATCCCATTTAAATTGACACCTCATCAGTTATTATCTGTTGTATTATTTCTGCAGTTATATTATATTATTGTTTATTTACTGCTTAAATCACCACTGCAAGTTCCCTGTTAAATTTAGATTGTTGTGGGCTGAAATGATAGGCCTAAATGATGATTACTGTGCTATTATTATGTTAACTGTTTAACTGTTAACTTGGGATTGCGGGTTTGAAATGATAGAACCCGGGGTTTGTAAATTACGGATTGAAATGATATAAATCCGTATCACTTGACCTAGGCTAGAAAACTATATACAGGCCCGTGGTCCTTATAATATTTTCTGGAATATTTAAAATTATTTTGGAAGTTAAATATTTGATTTAATATCTTTAAAGGATTTTATATTGATTTTGAATGAGTTATAAATGTTAATAAATAAATAAATAAATATTTGAATAAAATTTTGGAATATAACTTATTTTGGAAATTCTGGATTTTTGAAAGGATAAGATTTCAGTTAAGAAATATATATATAAGTTATATTTGGAAATATTTATTAAGTTAAACAATCTACTAAAGCATTTAAATGCTGTCTTTTGAAATTGGACTAGTTTTACCCGTAACTTTAGGTAGCATTTCCTAAGTGCTATAGAATCTGGAATTTGATTGTTTTGAAATTTAAGGAATTTGATAAATTATATTTATGTTTAAGTTTTGGAGACCTTTAAGATATGAGATTTATAACTGGATTTTTCTTAATAAATTTAAGATGAACATTCTAGTGTTAAGTAAATTTTGAAATTATTTAATGGCATAATTTTGGAGTTTTATCTATGGAATTTATGGGAATATTCAAGACGAAATAATAAACACTAATTTGTTGAAAGGAAAAAATATCCAACCTTAGTTTTGAATATTAATACTCCAATTGGATATATATATAGGAATTGAAATGGTCTTGGGAACATGAAGTGATATTTAAATTATGGTTTAAAATAAAGAAATATATTTGTAAAGCTATGTAAATTATCTTCTTTACAAAGTAACCATAAAGTTAAACCATTTATTCTATATACCGTTGAATGTCCAAACCATTGTGTTTGGGAGTTATGGTTTTAAAGTAAAATTTCCAAAATATTATGTTTTGAAGATATAATTTAAATATTTGGTTTCCAGATATTATAAATTTTAAGCAGTATGGTTTTTGGAAAAGAATTATACTTGAATATAACGGTATCATATTGTTTTGGGTTTTGAATGATATCGTGTTTATAGTTTGAAATAGAAATGTTTATTTTGGTTTTAAAGTATAAACTGTTTTAAAAGACCACGGTGTTATAATAACGATGGGTTGGCAAAGAGACCGGGATCGGATATGGACATACTCTCTGTCGATACCGAAAACCACTTTGACTAACCGTGTACGCGGTGGAGATTCCAGAATGAAGTAGGTTGGTGGCGACGTTTCCTGTAAGGTAAATACGTGGACCCGACTCCCGTGAGTTGGCATAAGGTGGCTAAAACAGGAGCGATCGACGGGTTAATGAGGTCATTCCTCTGATCGGACACTCCTCTTCGATATTATACTATGACTTTGGATTGATTCAGTGGCCACTTCTATTTTGATTTGGGGAGTTGTTTCGAGGTGGGCGGTTGCTGCGGCTTCGCGTTACCATCGGCCCGGATGCGTAATTGGTATATCTACCCTGGCATTGCCTAGTTGTGCCGTGTCACCTACCATACCGCGCCTTGTACGAGTTTAGATTTCTCCCGTAGCCCGTGTGGTATCCTCTAGTTGCTTCCCGATCAGGAGGAGCTATGATATTGGATGGACTACTGGGACTATTACGTGTTAAGGTGGAAAATGTAAAGCCTTAACGCTACTTAAAAGTAAGTTTATTTTATAAATAGACACTAGTATAATAGCGCAATATACTACATAGTAAATAGTTTGACGGATCCTTAGAGGATGGGCGGTCCCAAGCATCCTTTAAGTTACTTGCTCTATATTACAGTACACTTGAATTAGCTTACATTATATAAGTATGTATGTCCTGACTCGAGTGTTATGTTTTATTTTTACGCTCGGGTCAGCCTGAGTTGCAGTTTCAGTTTCTCTCCGGAGTTATGTCATCACGTAGATCATTCATACTGCCGGAAGCCTTTCAGTCTTTATCTTATTTGCAATCAATCAAATTGGAAGACTCTGTTTCTATTTATGTCTACAGCTGTATTGCAGATTCTAAACTATGTAAATTCTATTTGGTTAAAGTTTTATAGTGGCTTCATGAACCGCTGTATATTTTATTTCCGCTGTGAGTTCTGATATATGTATGTGATTCTGTGATTTATTTACTACATATTCTGAGTTTTGCCAAATTTATTTTACAACGTAGTATTTTGAACAATTCAAGTCCGACATGTGCGGATGCGAAGGGTTGAAAATACTGGGTCGTTACATTTGGCATCAGAGCTTTGGTTCTAGGCAAAACTTAGAATGTATGGTAAATTTGATTTACAGAATCACGTTCATTCGAGATTGAACCACTCTCTTTTCGAATTTTGGAACATTCCCTACGGTTCCAAAGCTCATTCGTATCCCTCACTTTTTCATCTGCTTTAGATTCTGGAGTATCTCATAACTCCACTTCGGATGATCTTTATTGTAAATTGGCGGTCTCGCCATTATTCTAATAAAGGGGTGAAACTCCTTTACCATTAGCATTGATTCACCGGAGATTTATATTTATCCTCGGTTTATATGCTAGTATCTTTGGTTATTCCAAATTCTATCTCTTCGGATCAAATGTAGATTTACCCCAACCACATCGATATGGCTCTTTAAGTCACGGATGACTAGGTCAAGGTTGTCCGCGACTTATATAGACTTACCCAGTTTCCTTATTCTGATCTTCTGATTTCAATTTATCTTGAATTCTATTTGATTTGAGTTCATCAAATTTGAGTCTCTATCCTGGTTTGAGAAGTTTATTCCTATATTTGAAATTAAAATATAATATTATATATATGAGTATAATTTTCAAAATTTTATAATTAATTTAACTAGTTGTCAAGAGATAATAGTTTTGATTTTATTTATGGTGTTGTAAGCCATGTGTTTGTCTAATAAATAAGTGAATATAAAACAATGGTTATAAATTAATTTGGAAACAGAAATGAATTTAAAACTAAAACTTGAGAATTAAATTTCTGATGATTTCAAACCTTGTGTTTAAATTTTAAAAGGATGTAATAAGTATTTTTGTATAGAAATTTGTTTCCAAAGAAATTTTAAAATTAGTGCTTTTCTCTTTGTCGCTGGAAAATAATTTCGGTGATGACTGCAGCATCATCGACATTCATTTTCGAGTTTCGAAGTGAAAAGACCATTCTGTAGTCTGGCTACAGTGTTTCCTTGAGATTTTAATTGATTTGAATTTCTAAAGTATGACTTAATATATATAGATATATAATTTAAATTTGATTTGACATACTAGGTATATATATTTAGTTATCTCTAAATGGTTTGAAGGGAATCAGGAATTTAATTCTTAAAGTTTATCTTGAGGAAGGAAAATAAATATAATAACAAAAATTTGAATAAAAAGGTTCCAATTGGAGATAATTAAATTGAAAGTTTTATTTGTATAACACCCAATTTCATTTAATATAACTTACCTTGATTTTCAAAAGTTAACATGTAATTGGATAATACACAATATAAAAGGATTTTATGAATAAAATTTGAGTGGTTATAATAAATATTATACACTTAAATTTTAGTTATAAAAGATTAATGGGGATAAATAAGGAAAAGGAATTTAAGTAATTTTATTCAAATGTCTTAATAATCAAATTAATTTAATATGGAGCCGTAAATCTAACCAAGAGATTTTAATAAAAGGTTATTTCCTGAAATGAATATGTTTGTGTAATAAACAAGGTATCTTTGAATAGGGAAAATATATTTGAAAGGGATATTTTTGGAGTAAGGATTATATATCTTCAAATCATAGTTTAATTGATGTCTAAATAAATAGTTAAGACGTATTCTAATATCACTAAATTTTGATAATTGAGAATTGGTTTTCAAATGGAAATTCAAGGGTAACTTATTGAAGGAATATCTTATTTATAAGATAAGTATTTTTAATAAAGTGTTAGGTTATTTGTTAAAATTCAGAGTTAAGTACATAATAAACTGATTAGGAATACTATTATATCTACTATAGCATATTATGAGTGCCGCTGTTTCTAAAAATAAAATGTTTTGGAATTTTTTTTTATAAATGAACTTAGGAATATTTCAACCTTGAAATGAATATTGTTTGGCATTGAATTTAAAAGGTATAAATGAAGATTATTTTAAAGGTATTATGATTTTAGTAGCATGATTTCCAAATTTATAAATTTAATGATTTCAAAGCATTATGATTGCAAATTTATTATCTTATTTGTTTTCAAACTATCTTTAAGTGTCCTTGGTTTCCCTATCTGCTACAGAATGAGGAGGCTATTGCTTATACCAGTCTATTTAGAAATCTTTTCTATAATCTTTAAAAATCTTTGTTACTCATCGGGGCCTGAGCACCGCTTACCACCCATAGACCGACGGTCGAACTGAAAAGAGTAAAACCGATTCTAGAAGATCTTCTTCGTGCTTCAAATCTGGAACTATTCGTTTAAAGTTCTTGTTTATCTAGCTTATCTTCCTTTGTTTCTTTTCTTTTGTTCCTTTTCGAGGACGAAAAGTTCTTAAGTGGGGGAGAGTGTAACAGCCCTAGTTTTTAGCTATTTATTTCTTTTAATTTTTTTGTTTTTTAGAAACATAATTTATATAAATTGTGTTTACCAATATTGTTTAAATATTTAATTTAGAGAATTAAACTCGTTAATTTAATATGTTTTTTGTAACTAAATTTAAGAAGAAGAAAAAAAAAAAGGAAATTTTTATAATGTATAATGAAGTGAGTGGTAACTAAATGTTTTGGATATTATCATAATATCTGTTGTTATACCCATTCCCTAAAAATAATGAAAAGGAGAAAATTTGTAGCATATTAAAGTAGTTAATTAATTATGTTAATTTGGTAGGTTATGACATGCAAATCATGTTGGTGGAATATTCTCAATTTTGACATATTAATTATGTTAGCAGTGAACATTGTTAAGCAATTTAAAACAATGAAACTTACAATCAATTTATTTGATAAATCTACCTTATTCCTAGTTAGCAATTCAAAACTTGAATAAAGGCACATACGGATATTTTAAAATGGAGTTAATGACAATTAATAGATATTTCAAAAAGAAATTTATGACAATTAATAGAGAAATTAATTGTAAAATTTCAGTAGTTGACCAGAATTAATTTATTGAATAATTAATGCAAATTAATAAAATTGATGAAAGATAAATAAGTTAATTCTTTTGGTTAATGGCATGAGGACACGAGGTTAATCCCCATTTTGTAGGAGAAATCTGCCCGTGTAACCAGTCCGGCTACCAGTGCCTACAAAGCGGACGGATTAATGTGAGACGTCGCAGGATTGATAATTAACAAAAAGGGTTAATTAACTAATTAAGTTAGTAACCAAATTTGAGTATGTGATTAAAGGAGGATAATTAATTGGTAATATGGTAATTAATTGAAATCAATTAAGGAGGGTAATTAAAAGGGATAAGGTAATCAATTGAAATCAATTAAAGGCAATTAAAGGGGAATTAATTGATTAGAAGAATATGGAAATCAAATTTGCCTTCCTTTGCGCGTGACACAAAATTTTATTCTTTTAACATTTTGACATTTGCCACTTACCATTTGTTTCTTGAGCATGTCACTGTATTCATTTATTCACGCAGCCTTATCCACAAAAATATCAACTCTTCCAATTGCCATTTTTCCTCTCACCTAAATTAAATGCATTCAAAATTTAATCTTGCCTATCTTTGCAAATTTTCGCATACCCATTATATCTCTCTGTTTCCACTGCGTTTGTTTTGCAATAAATAAATTTTTCGAACCATTGATCAAGTAAATATTTATGTAAGCATTTATTACTTTTGCCTTTTCAGTTAAAAGCTTTTTCATTGCTTACCATAAATCACGCAAGAGCTCAAGTTTTGCTTCCTCAATCAAATCTGTTCAAATTTGCAGTAACGCATGCTTTAAATTTAGATTATAACTGGTATAAATCACGCAAGCTATCTAAAAAAAAAAAATCCAAAAGAGTGATATCGTTCAAACATAAAACTGGAAAGAGAAATCAACGCATGCATTTATCACAATTTTCGTGTAGCGTTCAAACAAGAAGAACTGGAAATAAATCTCTTGCCTAAACGCATGCACTCAAAAATCAACGCTTGCATTTATTTCTTACGTTTTCAAACCTGCCTATTTATCTCCCCTTTTTATTTCGCAAGTTTATCTATAAATACTTTGCCTCATTCACATAAGTTTTCATATCTCCTTGTTTGTCCCTCTCTGGTATAAGCTTCTATCAGGTAAATAATTTGCATTGTTTATTTCTTTGCTTCTTCCAATTTTCCTTCCTCCTTCTTGTGTTCTCTGATTTCCTTGCTCGGCTACTTCCCCATCATGCCGTGCCATTTATAAATACATATAGAACTTTGTTAGTAGTAGGCTGGAAGAAATGATATAAATTGATTGTAGGAAGCTAGACTATGGAATTAGTGTAGTTATGATGTAGTTAGTGGTATTGTGGATTTGGATAAGTGCAGTTTGAAGAGGAAGGCATAGAAGAAAAAAAAAATTACAATTTAATAATGGAGAAGATAAATTGATAAGGAGAAAATGATATGAAATGTTGTTTAATTCAAATAAACAATATTGTATGAATAAATCTTGGGTGAATATAATAAAATGACATTTATTTCAATTTTTAATGGTTGAAATAAATTTAAGATGGTTAAAAATAAATTTAACTACTTATTTGAGAATTTGGGTGGATAAATATCAATGGATTGTATTTATTATGGTTAATAAAAGGATATTGGTGATGTATACCAATAATCACCTTTTAATGTTTAATAATAAAAGTAAAAGAAGAAATAATTTGCCTAAACATGATGAACATGTATGTGAAATAAAGTATTATTTAATGAATTCGAATGTAGTTAGTGGCTACATTTGATTAAATCGAATAATTTGAACAGTATTGTGTTTGTTGCCAATATTGTCATTTTATTTAAATAAATATATATGAGAATGAAAATAATTGATCATGATAAATATGATTAAAAATGTGAGAAATAATTTAATAATGTCTAAACATGTATTTGTTTTGTTTGGGTGCATAACATCTTTTTATTCAATCAATTGTATTAAATTTGCAATTTATTTTGCAATTTATTCAATTTATTTTATGCATGCGTACGGTTGAAGTATGGGCCTAGGATATGTTGAGACGGTTAGCGGGTTGTAGTAGTCGAGCAAGTTGAACTAAATTTCTTTTATTCTATTCGTTCCAGTTGTTCTGAAATTTTGCTTTGACCGTAATTTTTAAATTCGCATACTTGGTATTTGGATCTTATAGATTTAAGTCAAGGCTTTGCATCCGCCGAAGTTTGATCGTGCTTTCCGTTTTTTTTTTCCGAAGTAGATACCGTGTTTGATTTAGATCCACTGCAGCGTTTAAGGTGAGTATTTCTCACCAGACATATGTACATATATTTTGTGAATTATCGCAAGTGTATGTGTAAAAATTTTATTTAAATATTATCTGTCTGTAGTATAACGTAGAATGATGAATCCCATTTAAATTGACACCTCATCAGTTATTATCTGTTGTATTATTTCTGCAGTTATATTATATTATTGTTTATTTACTGCTTAAATCACCACTGCAAGTTCCCTGTTAAATTTAGATTGTTGTGGGCTGAAATGATAGGCCTAAATGATGATTACTGTGCTATTATTATGTTAACTGTTTAACTGTTAACTTGGGATTGCGGGTTTGAAATGATAGAACCCGGGGTTTGTAAATTACGGATTGAAATGATATAAATCCGTATCACTTGACCTAGGCTAGAAAACTATATACAGGCCCGTGGTCCTTATAATATTTTCTGGAATATTTAAAATTATTTTGGAAGTTAAATATTTGATTTAATATCTTTAAAGGATTTTATATTGATTTTGAATGAGTTATAAATGTTAATAAATAAATAAATAAATATTTGAATAAAATTTTGGAATATAACTTATTTTGGAAATTCTGGATTTTTGAAAGGATAAGATTTCAGTTAAGAAATATATATATAAGTTATATTTGGAAATATTTATTAAGTTAAACAATCTACTAAAGCATTTAAATGCTGTCTTTTGAAATTGGACTAGTTTTACCCGTAACTTTAGGTAGCATTTCCTAAGTGCTATAGAATCTGGAATTTGATTGTTTTGAAATTTAAGGAATTTGATAAATTATATTTATGTTTAAGTTTTGGAGACCTTTAAGATATGAGATTTATAACTGGATTTTTCTTAATAAATTTAAGATGAACATTCTAGTGTTAAGTAAATTTTGAAATTATTTAATGGCATAATTTTGGAGTTTTATCTATGGAATTTATGGGAATATTCAAGACGAAATAATAAACACTAATTTGTTGAAAGGAAAAAATATCCAACCTTAGTTTTGAATATTAATACTCCAATTGGATATATATATAGGAATTGAAATGGTCTTGGGAACATGAAGTGATATTTAAATTATGGTTTAAAATAAAGAAATATATTTGTAAAGCTATGTAAATTATCTTCTTTACAAAGTAACCATAAAGTTAAACCATTTATTCTATATACCGTTGAATGTCCAAACCATTGTGTTTGGGAGTTATGGTTTTAAAGTAAAATTTCCAAAATATTATGTTTTGAAGATATAATTTAAATATTTTGTTTCCAGATATTATAAATTTTAAGCAGTATGGTTTTTGGAAAAGAATTATACTTGAATATAACGGTATCATATTGTTTTGGGTTTTGAATGATATCGTGTTTATAGTTTGAAATAGAAATGTTTATTTTGGTTTTAAAGTATAAACAGTTTTAAAAGACCACGGTGTTATAATAACGATGGGTTGGCAAAGAGACCGGGATCGGATATGGACATACTCTCTGTCGATACCGAAAACCACTTTGACTAACCGTGTACGCGGTGGAGATTCCAGAATGAAGTAGGTTGGTGGCGACGTTTCCTGTAAGGTAAATACGTGGACCCGACTCCCGTGAGTTGGCATAAGGTGGCTAAAACAGGAGCGATCGACGGGTTAATGAGGTCATTCCTCTGATCGGACACTCCTCTTCGATATTATACTATGACTTTGGATTGATTCAGTGGCCACTTCTATTTTGATTTGGGGAGTTGTTTCGAGGTGGGCGGTTGCTGCGGCTTCGCGTTACCATCGGCCCGGATGCGTAATTGGTATATCTACCCTGGCATTGCCTAGTTGTGCCGTGTCACCTACCATACCGCGCCTTGTACGAGTTTAGATTTCTCCCGTAGCCCGTGTGGTATCCTCTAGTTGCTTCCCGATCAGGAGGAGCTATGATATTGGATGGACTACTGGGACTATTACGTGTTAAGGTGGAAAATGTAAAGCCTTAACGCTACTTAAAAGTAAGTTTATTTTATAAATAGACACTAGTATAATAGCGCAATATACTACATAGTAAATAGTTTGACGGATCCTTAGAGGATGGGCGGTCCCAAGCATCCTTTAAGTTACTTGCTCTATATTACAGTACACTTGAATTAGCTTACATTATATAAGTATGTATGTCCTGACTCGAGTGTTATGTTTTATTTTTACGCTCGGGTCAGCCTGAGTTGCAGTTTCAGTTTCTCTCCGGAGTTATGTCATCCCGTAGATCATTCATACTGCCGGAAGCCTTTCAGTCTTTATCTTATTTGCAATCAATCAAATTGGAAGACTCTGTTTCTATTTATGTCTACAGCTGTATTGCAGATTCTAAACTATGTAAATTCTATTTGGTTAAAGTTTTATAGTGGCTTCATGAACCGCTGTATATTTTATTTCCGCTGTGAGTTCTGATATATGTATGTGATTCTGTGATTTATTTACTACATATTCTGAGTTTTGCCAAATTTATTTTACAACGCAGTATTTTGAAAAATTCAAGTCCGACATGTGCGGATGCGAAGGGTTGAAAATACTGGGTCGTTATATTTGGTATCAGAGCTTTGGTTCTAGGCAAAACTTAGAATGTATGGTAAATTTGATTTACAGAATCACGTTCATTCGAGATTGAACCACTCTCTTTTCGAATTTTGGAACATTCCCTACGGTTCCAAAGCTCATTCGTATCCCTCACTTTTTCATCTGCTTTAGATTCTGGAGTATCTCATAACTCCACTTCGGATGATCTTTATTGTAAATTGGCGGTCTCGCCATTATTCTAATAAAGGGGTGAAACTCCTTTACCATTAGCATTGATTCACCGGAGATTTATATTTATCCTCGGTTTATATGCTAGTATCTTTGGTTATTCCAAATTCTATCTCTTCGGATCAAATGTAGATTTACCCCAACCACATCGATATGGCTCTTTAAGTCACGGATGACTAGGTCAAGGTTGTCCGCGACTTATATAGACTTACCCAGTTTCCTTATTCTGATCTTCTGATTTCAATTTATCTTGAATTCTATTTGATTTGAGTTCATCAAATTTGAGTCTCTATCCTGGTTTGAGAAGTTTATTCCTATATTTGAAATTAAAATATAATATTATATATATGAGTATAATTTTCAAAATTTTATAATTAATTTAACTAGTTGTCAAGAGATAATAGTTTTGATTTTATTTATGGTGTTGTAAGCCATGTGTTTGTCTAATAAATAAGTGAATATAAAACAATGGTTATAAATTAATTTGGAAACAGAAATGAATTTAAAACTAAAACTTGAGAATTAAATTTCTGATGATTTCAAACCTTGTGTTTAAATTTTAAAAGGATGTAATAAGTATTTTTGTATAGAAATTTGTTTCCAAAGAAATTTTAAAATTAGTGCTTTTCTCTTTGTCGCTGGAAAATAATTTCGGTGATGACTGCAGCATCATCGACATTCATTTTCGAGTTTCGAAGTGAAAAGACCATTCTGTAGTCTGGCTACAGTGTTTCCTTGAGATTTTAATTGATTTGAATTTCTAAAGTATGACTTAATATATATATATATATAATTTAAATTTGATTTGACATATTAGGTATATATATTTAGTTATCTCTAAATGGTTTGAAGGGAATCAGGAATTTAATTCTTAAAGTTTATCTTGAGGAAGGAAAATAAATATAATAACAAAAATTTGAATAAAAAGGTTCCAATTGGAGATAATTAAATTGAAAGTTTTATTTGTATAACACCCAATTTCATTTAATATAACTTACCTTGATTTTCAAAAGTTAACATGTAATTGGATAATACACAATATAAAAGGATTTTATGAATAAAATTTGAGTGGTTATAATAAATATTATACACTTAAATTTTAGTTATAAAAGATTAATGGGGATAAATAAGGAAAAGGAATTTAAGGAATTTTATTCAAATGTCTTAATAATCAAATTAATTTAATATGGAGCCGTAAATCTAACCAAGAGATTTTAATAAAAGGTTATTTCCTGAAATGAATATGTTTGTGTAATAAACAAGGTATCTTTGAATAAGGAAAATATATTTGAAAGGGATATTTTTGGAGTAAGGATTATATATCTTCAAATCATAGTTTAATTGATGTCTAAATAAATAGTTAAGACGTATTCTAATATCACTAAATTTTGATAATTGAGAATTGGTTTTCAAATGGAAATTCAAGGGTAACTTATTGAAGGAATATCTTATTTATAAGATAAGTATTTTTAATAAAGTGTTAGGTTATTTGTTAAAATTCAGAGTTAAGTACATAATAAACTGATTAGGAATACTATTATATCTACTATAGCATATTATGAGTGCCGCTGTTTCTAAAAATAAAATGTTTTGGAATTTTTTTTTATAAATGAACTTAGGAATATTTCAACCTTGAAATGAATATTGTTTGGCATTGAATTTAAAAGGTATAAATGAAGATTATTTTAAAGGTATTATGATTTTAGTAGCATGATTTCCAAATTTATAAATTTAATGATTTCAAAGCATTATGATTGCAAATTTATTATCTTATTTGTTTTCAAACTATCTTTAAGTGTCCTTGGTTTCCCTATCTGCTACAGAATGAGGAGGCTATTGCTTATACCAGTCTATTTAGAAATCTTTTCTATAATCTTTAAAAATCTTTGTTACTCATCGGGGCCTGAGCACCGCTTACCACCCATAGACCGACGGTCGAACTGAAAAGAGTAAAACCGATTCTAGAAGATCTTCTTCGTGCTTCAAATCCGGAACTATTCGTTTAAAGTTCTTGTTTATCTAGCTTATCTTCCTTTGTTTCTTTTCTTTTGTTCCTTTTCGAGGACGAAAAGTTCTTAAGTGGGGGAGAGTGTAACAGCCCTAGTTTTTAGCTATTTATTTCTTTTAATTTTTTTGTTTTTTAGAAACATAATTTATATAAATTGTGTTTACCAATATTGTTTAAATATTTAATTTAGAGAATTAAACTCGTTAATTTAATATGATTTTTGTAACTAAATTTAAGAAGAAGAAAAAAAAAAGGAAATTTTTATAATGTATAATGAAGTGAGTGGTAACTAAATGTTTTGGATATTATCATAATATCTGTTGTTATACCCATTCCCTAAAAATAATGAAAAGGAGAAAATTTGTAACATATTAAAGTAGTTAATTAATTATGTTAATTTGGTAGGTTATGACATGCAAATCATGTTGGTGGAATATTCTCAATTTTGACATATTAATTATGTTAGCAGTGAACATTGTTAAGCAATTTAAAACAATGAAACTTACAATCAATTTATTTGATAAATCTACCTTATTCCTAGTTAGCAATTCAAAACTTGAATAAAGGCACATACGGATATTTTAAAATGGAGTTAATGACAATTAATAGATATTTCAAAAAGAAATTTATGACAATTAATAGAGAAATTAATTGTAAAATTTCAGTAGTTGACCAGAATTAATTTATTGAATAATTAATGCAAATTAATAAAATTGATGAAAGATAAATAAGTTAATTCTTTTGGTTAATGGCATGAGGACACGAGGTTAATCCCCATTTTGTAGGAGAAATCTGCCCGTGTAACCAGTCCGGCTACCAGTGCCTACAAAGCGGACGGATTAATGTGAGACGTCGCAGGATTGATAATTAACAAAAAGGGTTAATTAACTAATTAAGTTAGTAACCAAATTTGAGTATGTGATTAAAGGAGGATAATTAATTGGTAATATGGTAATTAATTGAAATCAATTAAGGAGGGTAATTAAAAGGGATAAGGTAATCAATTGAAATCAATTAAAGGCAATTAAAGGGGAATTAATTGATTAGAAGAATATGGAAATCAAATTTGCCTTCCTTTGCGCGTGACACAAAATTTTATTCTTTTAACATTTTGACATTTGCCTCTTACCATTTGTTTCTTGAGCATGTCACTGTATTCATTTATTCACGCAGCCTTATCCACAAAAATATCAACTCTTCCAATTGCCATTTTTCCTCTCACCTAAATAAAATGCATTCAAAATTTAATCTTGCCTATCTTTGCAAATTTTCGCATACCCATTATATCTCTCTGTTTCCACTGCGTTTGTTTTGCAATAAATAAATTTTTCGAACCATTGATCAAGTAAATATTTATGTAAGCATTTATTACTTTTGCCTTTTCAGTTAAAAGCTTTTTCATTGCTTACCATAAATCACGCAAGAGCTCAAGTTTTGCTTCCTCAATCAAATCTGTTCAAATTTGCAGTAACGCATGCTTTAAATTTAGATTATAACTGGTATAAATCACGCAAGCTATCTAAAAAAAAAAAAATCCAAAAGAGTGATATCGTTCAAACATAAAACTGGAAAGAGAAATCAACGCATGCATTTATCACAATTTTCGTGTAGCGTTCAAACAAGAAGAACTGGAAATAAATCTCTTGCCTAAACGCATGCACTCAAAAATCAACGCTTGCGTTTATTTCTTACGTTTTCAAACCTGCCTATTTATCTCCCCTTTTTATTTCGCAAGTTTATCTATAAATACTTTGCCTCATTCACATAAGTTTTCATATCTCCTTGTTTGTCCCTCTCTGGTACAAGCTTCTATCAGGTAAATAATTTGCATTGTTTATTTCTTTGCTTCTTCCAATTTTCCTTCCTCCTTCTTGTGTTCTCTGATTTCCTTGCTCGGCTACTTCCCCATCATGTCGTGCCATTTATAAATACATATAGAACTTTGTTAGTAGTAGGCTGGAAGAAATGATATAAATTGATTGTAGGAAGCTAGACTATGGAATTAGTGTAGTTATGATGTAGTTAGTGGTATTATGGATTTGGATAAGTGCAGTTTGAAGAGGAAGGCATAGAAGAAGAAAAAAATTACAATTTAATAATGGAGAAGATAAATTGATAAGGAGAAAATGATATGAAATGTTGTTTAATTCAAATAAACAATATTGTATGAATAAATCTTGGGTGAATATAATAAAATGACATTTATTTCAATTTTTAATGGTTGAAATAAATTTAAGATGGTTAAAAATAAATTTAACTACTTATTTGAGAATTTGGGTGGATAAATATCAATGGATTGTATTTATTATGGTTAATAAAAGGATATTGGTGATGTATACCAATAATCACCTTTTAATGTTTAATAATAAAAGTAAAAGAAGAAATAATTTGCCTAAGCATGATGAACATGTATGTGAAATAAAGTATTATTTAATGAATTCGAATGTAGTTAGTGGCTACATTTGATTAAATCGAATAATTTGAACAGTATTGTGTTTGTTGCCAATATTGTCATTTTATTTAAATAAATATATATGAGAATGAAAATAATTGATCATGATAAATATGATTAAAAATGTGAGAAATAATTTAATAATGTCTAAACATGTATTTGTTTTGTTTGGGTGCATAACATCTTTTTATTCAATCAATTGTATTAAATTTGCAATTTATTTTGCAATTTATTCAATTTATTTTATGCATGCGTACGGTTGAAGTATGGGCCTAGGATATGTTGAGACGGTTAGCGGGTTGTAGTAGTCGAGCAAGTTGAACTAAATTTCTTTTATTCTATTCGTTCCAGTTGTTCTGAAATTTTGCTTTGACCGTAATTTTTAAATTCGCATACTTGGTATTTGGATCTTATAGATTTAAGTCAAGGCTTTGCATCCGCCGAAGTTTGATCGTGCTTTCCGTTTTTTTTTTTCCGAAGTAGATACCGTGTTTGATT
The DNA here is from genome assembly GCA_030765085.1 of Allium cepa. Lineage (NCBI taxonomy): Eukaryota > Viridiplantae > Streptophyta > Magnoliopsida > Asparagales > Amaryllidaceae > Allium > Allium cepa. The sequence goes on along the minus strand of CM060937.1, from coordinate 722,737,863 downwards.
TAGATCCACTGCAGCGTTTAAGGTGAGTATTTCTCACCAGACATATGTACATATATTTTGTGAATTATCGCAAGTGTATGTGTAAAAATTTTATTTAAATATTATCTGTCTGTAGTATAACGTAGAATGATGAATCCCATTTAAATTGACACCTCATCAGTTATTATCTGTTGTATTATTTCTGCAGTTATATTATATTATTGTTTATTTACTGCTTAAATCACCACTGCAAGTTCCCTGTTAAATTTAGATTGTTGTGGGCTGAAATGATAGGCCTAAATGATGATTACTGTGCTATTATTATGTTAACTGTTTAACTGTTAACTTGGGATTGCGGGTTTGAAATGATAGAACCCGGGGTTTGTAAATTACGGATTGAAATGATATAAATCCGTATCACTTGACCTAGGCTAGAAAACTATATACAGGCCCGTGGTCCTTATAATATTTTCTGGAATATTTAAAATTATTTTGGAAGTTAAATATTTGATTTAATATCTTTAAAGGATTTTATATTGATTTTGAATGAGTTATAAATGTTAATAAATAAATAAATAAATATTTGAATAAAATTTTGGAATATAACTTATTTTGGAAATTCTGGATTTTTGAAAGGATAAGATTTCAGTTAAGAAATATATATATAAGTTATATTTGGAAATATTTATTAAGTTAAACAATCTACTAAAGCATTTAAATGCTGTCTTTTGAAATTGGACTAGTTTTACCCGTAACTTTAGGTAGCATTTCCTAAGTGCTATAGAATCTGGAATTTGATTGTTTTGAAATTTAAGGAATTTGATAAATTATATTTATGTTTAAGTTTTGGAGACCTTTAAGATATGAGATTTATAACTGGATTTTTCTTAATAAATTTAAGATGAACATTCTAGTGTTAAGTAAATTTTGAAATTATTTAATGGCATAATTTTGGAGTTTTATCTATGGAATTTATGGGAATATTCAAGACGAAATAATAAACACTAATTTGTTGAAAGGAAAAAATATCCAACCTTAGTTTTGAATATTAATACTCCAATTGGATATATATATAGGAATTGAAATGGTCTTGGGAACATGAAGTGATATTTAAATTATGGTTTAAAATAAAGAAATATATTTGTAAAGCTATGTAAATTATCTTCTTTACAAAGTAACCATAAAGTTAAACCATTTATTCTATATACCGTTGAATGTCCAAACCATTGTGTTTGGGAGTTATGGTTTTAAAGTAAAATTTCCAAAATATTATGTTTTGAAGATATAATTTAAATATTTGGTTTCCAGATATTATAAATTTTAAGCAGTATGGTTTTTGGAAAAGAATTATACTTGAATATAACGGTATCATATTGTTTTGGGTTTTGAATGATATCGTGTTTATAGTTTGAAATAGAAATGTTTATTTTGGTTTTAAAGTATAAACTGTTTTAAAAGACCACGGTGTTATAATAACGATGGGTTGGCAAAGAGACCGGGATCGGATATGGACATACTCTCTGTCGATACCGAAAACCACTTTGACTAACCGTGTACGCGGTGGAGATTCCAGAATGAAGTAGGTTGGTGGCGACGTTTCCTGTAAGGTAAATACGTGGACCCGACTCCCGTGAGTTGGCATAAGGTGGCTAAAACAGGAGCGATCGACGGGTTAATGAGGTCATTCCTATGATCGGACACTCCTCTTCGATATTATACTATGACTTTGGATTGATTCAGTGGCCACTTCTATTTTGATTTGGGGAGTTGTTTCGAGGTGGGCGGTTGCTGCGGCTTCGCGTTACCATCGGCCCGGATGCGTAATTGGTATATCTACCCTGGCATTGCCTAGTTGTGCCGTGTCACCTACCATACCGCGCCTTGTACGAGTTCAGATTTCTCCCGTAGCCCGTGTGGTATCCTCTAGTTGCTTCCCGATCAGGAGGAGCTATGATATTGGATGGACTACTGGGACTATTACGTGTTAAGGTGGAAAATGTAAAGCCTTAACGCTACTTAAAAGTAAGTTTATTTTATAAATAGACACTAGTATAATAGCGCAATATACTACATAGTAAATAGTTTGACGGATCCTTAGAGGATGGGCGGTCCCAAGCATCCTTTAAGTTACTTGCTCTATATTACAGTACACTTGAATTAGCTTACATTATATAAGTATGTATGTCCTGACTCGAGTGTTATGTTTTATTTTTACGCTCGGGTCAGCCTGAGTTGCAGTTTCAGTTTCTCTCCGGAGTTATGTCATCCCGTAGATCATTCATACTGCCGGAAGCCTTTCAGTCTTTATCTTATTTGCAATCAATCAAATTGGAAGACTCTGTTTCTATTTATGTCTACAGCTGTATTGCAGATTCTAAACTATGTAAATTCTATTTGGTTAAAGTTTTATAGTGGCTTCATGAACCGCTGTATATTTTATTTCCGCTGTGAGTTCTGATATATGTATGTGATTCTGTGATTTATTTACTACATATTCTGAGTTTTGCCAAATTTATTTTACAACGCAGTATTTTGAACAATTCAAGTCCGACATGTGCGGATGCGAAGGGTTGAAAATACTGGGTCGTTACAGGCGATCTCCATGGTTTTTCTTTTGAGCGCGACTGCATAGTAGAATTCACCTGGTTGAGCTGGCCAAGGGGTACAGATTGTTTCCTTGGGGATGCAGGCGTAATCATTGTGTATCCTGTGAACTATGTAGGTCACATTAGTAGTGAAATCTGCCTGGCTGAGATGGCCTAGGGTTACGGATTGTTTCCTGGGGTTCCATGCATAATCACTGTGTATCCTGCAGTCTACTAGTCATCATGGCGTAACTCGCAGGGTTGAAAATCTTACGGATATGGATTGTTTCCTGGGGGATCCAGGCGTAACCATTGTGTATCTGCGAACCACGGTTAGACAAAGGTTTTGCTTTGGTTGTTTTGTTTGGATTGTACTTCCCATATCTGTTTTTAAATGTTTTTCAAGAATTTTCACTGGGTGTTGAAACAAGTCTACTAAGTACCTATAGAATTCTAGCTTTGCGCCTGATCAACGCACTGCCAAAGTCCATGGGAATGAGGATAAACTTGTTAAGACATCGAGTTATAAAAGTATTTTAATAAAGTATTATATAAAGGACATTTTGATCATTTATTTTACCCTTTCGAATAATAGAAATTTATATAGCTTTAAAATAATGGTTCATCCTTGTCTTTCAACCTATTTTCCCTTCTAGCTATTCCTATTCTCCACCTTGTTAAACTTATCTATAACAATAGTTATCAGGTATAATTTTAAGCTTCTTATCATCTTGTCTTAATCCTACTTCATTCTATCTTTTTCTATATTTTTCGCACCTCGTTCCTTTTAGAGGACGAAAAGATTTGAGTGGGGGAGAGTGCAACAACCCTGTATTTTGTGATTATTTTAATTGTATATTTTAATTACTTTAATTGAATTCCCTGATTTAAAATTTTATTTTATTTATTAAAATGGATAAATTTGTTATTTTAAATATAAATTTTGATTTTTGTGTGAATTATAATTCCAAACCTGGATAAATGGAATATTTCCAAAAAAGTGGATTTTGGTCGAAATGGTCAAACTTTGACTTTTAAATTTAAAATTTAAATATTTGAAATTTTTTAATTTTATCTTTTATTATGAAAATAGATTTAATTTCAAGAGTACTGCTCTTTGTTTCGTTGAAATCTTCTATTTAATTTCAAGAGTACTGCTCTTCGTTTCGTTGAAATCTTTTATCTAATTTCAAGATTTAATTTCAAGAGTACTGCTCTTCGTTTCGTTTCGTATAATTTTATCTTTTATTAATATTGTGAAAGTTATGCTTTTTACAATATTGTGTGTAAAATGTTTTATTTAACAAATTTGTTTATTTTAATTTATATAAATAATTTTTTTTTTAAAAATCATGTTCTAATTTGTGTAACATGATATGTTATGCATGTATTCTATTTTTAAAACATTCTTAAAGTACTGTTATAATTTTCAAATGTTGATTGTATATTGTTTTCAGTTTTTAATTCTAGTTTCTATTAAATAAAGTATTTTCTTTATTAATTTCCTACTTTTCGTAAAACTATTTATTTACTCTTCATAATATCTATCTCTACCTTATTTTTCTTATTTATACTTTCATTTAGTAATTAAATGGATAAGTATTTAGATCCCTATTTATTTCATGAAAGAAATTTCAAATATATATACACGTTATTGTTTTGAAAGGCATACCTTTAAATCTCTATTTTAATTGATATAAGTAATATTTTGGGTTGATATATCATGTTATAATTGTGTGTATATATGTAACATTACATGTTATGTGTATATTTACAACAGTTTTCCGTTTTTGTTTCATTTAATTTGGATATATACGTTGTAAATTAAGTAACATACAAAGTTGTAAATAGCAATTAATTTATACGTTTCTATAACCGTTTTCATATTCATTTCTACTGTGTTTATATGTAGTATGTATTTATTGAATTATTTATTTGGAATATATTTTATTAAATAGATGGGAAACAAATCAAATACATTATCTATTTTTAATTAAAGGCATGCATACGTTTGATTTATTGCCTCTTTATCTTTCCATCCGTTAATTTCAAACCATAACCCCTCCATGTGTTGTTGTTTATTTCCTTGATCCATAGCCATGTATTTTGTTTGTTACGTGAAATAAAATATCACTTTCTCGTTCATCATACATGCCATTTTCAGATCTGAAGGGAAAGGTAACGGCTTCCTTCTCTTTTCTCAACTTTTCTTCTTTGTTTTGCCTTGTTTTTCACTTGATTTTGCTTGATCTTCACACATGGTTCTCGGCCTAACCCCTTCACCATGACCTCCACCGACCACCACCACTTCTTCCCCACCTAATCCATGGCCTAACCACGATACTCCTCTGACCTGAAAGTGTCATGGCCTCCCCTTGAACAAAACTTCACAAAAACTATGAAAAACTCTACAAAACCATGCTAACCGAGCCCTATATGCAACGCCATCTTCATTGCTTGCCACGGACACCTCCTTAGCCACCACCACCATTAAGCACCACCTCTGAACACCATTACTAACCTCTAACCTAACCTATAGCAGCCTTTGACTGAGCCTAAATATGCCTTTGACCGAGCCCAAGTTGAACCAAAACCCTTTCTAGCCTTGCCTTTTGACCTTCCACTCTTTGTAACTTCCAAACCCTTCCTATTGTTGAACAAGCCTTGTTATTTTCAATCGAAACCTGATCCTTTACCACCTGAAACATGTCAGGCTAAACCAATTTAGCCTTAAGGCCGAGCACATGTTGAGTCAAGAGCAAGCAAAACTTGTTTAAAACTTGGTGATGTCTTTGTTTATCTCTATTTCAATTTGTTTCAATAATTTTGGTATTGTATTTATATTTATGTATGTTCTTGTTTTATTGTTATATACAAGATATACATCTTGGCTCTCTTTCCACTTGAATCAGATCATGCTATCGTGCTATCTGGATTCTCTTTTGTGTGTGTTGTTTGCGAATTCCATCTTTAAAGAGGTGAGTAATTCACACATGACATATATGCCCATATAATCGTGAAGTGACACCAAGTGAATGTGTAGAAACTTTTATATTATGTTATACCTACCTATGATATCATTTATATGGTGCCAAACCCTGTTACTAATTTGTCACGTCATCTGTTATATTCTATTCAGTTATATTGTTTGTTTATTTCTGCTTCTCATACTGCAAGTTCCCTTTAGAATAGAATCACTAAGGGTTGAAACGATACATACCCGAACAGACTTTAGAACAGGGAAAATCATTATGGGATGAAATGATAGGCCTGAGTGATTTTTATTATTTGTATTTGTCTTGGGATTTCGGGTTTGAAATAATCAAAACTCGAAAATTTTACTGATTACGGATTTAAATGATAATTTCCGTATCACTTGATTTAGGTGTGAAATATTTTCCGGACCCGTGGTTGATTTCAAAATATGATTTCATATAAATTTCATGTCATGTAAATTAAAGGAAAAAAAAGAAATTTGACTTATGTTGGATTTAAAATGGTTAGGCAGTGATTTTCTAAAAGGTTAAATGATACAAGTTAATAGATGGGTTGAGTGTAGTATGAAAGTTTGATTTAACTAAATAATGGGAATTTAAGAAAAAAATGGATCTATAAGATTAACTTGGTAATTAATGTAATTGATGTATGAATTGGATAAATATAAAGTAAAAGAAAATATCAAGTTATTTGTAAGTTAAGCAACTTACAGTGTATTTCGAATTTAGGTAAGTTTAAAATGTTAAATAAATGGATAGTTATATGGAAATTTTGGAATTTAACTTAACTTGGAAATGTGAAATTGGTTTGAAATTAAAGGTTAATTTAAGAAATTAAAAGTGGAATCTAATTTATATAAATAAAATGGAAATTAAGTTATATCTGGAAAATGGTAATAAAAATTTAAGTGTTAAGTAATTTGTTAAAATGTGAAGAATAGGAAATTGTACACTTGAATTTTTTAAGTGAATTATTGAAAATTTGATTTTATTTATAGGAAATTTACTTTATAAAAATCATAAGTTAAAGGTATTTTAATGAACATTTTTGAGTGTTAAAATATGATTTTTATAATGTTTAAAGGGTTAAAATCAAAGTTTATTTGTGAATAAAATTTCAATATTTGAAGTGTCTAACTGAATAAATGAACTCAGAAAAGGCTAAATTTTTGGGAACTGAATATTTGATTTGAGAGAATAATGACTTCACTTTTTAATGGTTTAAATGAATGATTTTAATATAGAATAACAAATCATTTTGAAATTTATAACCTCTTGTACACTGCTTGTTGTGTCTCGTGATTTCCTTCTGATTGCTTGATGCACACCTTTGATTTTAGGAGTGTGGCTAGAGGTAAGTGGTTACTGCAGCTCTACGCTACCCTAGTCATAATAACACTGTTATTTGCATTGTTTACTTTAATATGGATATTTCTAGGATAGTGTTTAATACTACTTAATTGATGGATGGTTTGACTGATCCTTAAAGGATGGGCGATCCCAAGCATCCTTTAAGTTATTATGCGTTGCTATTACAGTTCACTTTAGTTGGTTTACATTGTATAAGTATGTATGTCCCGACTCGAGTGTTTGTGTTTTACTTTACGCTCTGGTCTGCCTGAGAATCATAGCTTTGGATTCACCTTCTGGAGCTAGAGTTTTGCTGGAGCTCATCTGTCTATCTATTCGTCTACTTCTTCCTGTTAGTTCCTATTCGGTATCTGTCTCTGTATTGTTGTTTATGTATCCCGACTTCTATTGTATCTATTTTACTATGAGATTTTGAATATGTTTGGAGAGTATGTATATAGTAGCTTCATGAACTACTATGGTATAGAATTTCTGCTGCGAGTATTCTAATATTTCTGTGATTCTGTGTGATTTTATTTGTTCCAAATTTCTTAACAATCCACAGTTTTGAAGTATTTAAGTCTGACATGTGTGGATTATTGTCGATTCGAATGGTCCAAAATAGTGGGTCGTTTCATCAGCCCTGTTCAAACTTATTCCCTCCTTTCCTCTATAAATAACCCTATACGCTTCATGAAAACATTCCAGCATACAAAAGAAATCGGAGAAAGAAAAAGAAAAAAAGAAGAAGAAAACCTGAATTTTAAAAACTTAAGCGACTAGGAACTCAAGCTTCAGCAAGCAAGGGAAAAGGCAGTGTCTTCTTTTTCCAAAGCGGTGAGTAAGCCCAACTCTTTTGTGTTTGTTTGTGTGTGCCTGAAATTGTAAATGGAAGTTTTGATCTTGTCAAGTATGCATGTACCTAATATATATACTTATACATTAATGTAAATCAAATGGTATAAATTGAAAAAAAACTCTAAAACCTGTGAGTGGAACTAACTCCTCTTCTTCAACTAATGAAACTTGTTTTTACTATATAATTATAGATGTAAATGAAAAAGGCTTCAGATTTTTTTTTAAAAGTTGTTCATATATATAAGAAGTGCCGTGATTATATGTGCGATGCATACCAGGTAGTATAACTGCTAAACAAAAAGAGCCTATACCTCCTTCTTTGTTTCTTCTCTGTTTTGAAAAAAATCTGTCATGCTCAACTTCTAAAACGTCTACCTCTCACCCTAGTTAATGCTAGGTTATGGATTAAAAAGAAAAACTGTCTTTTTTATTATACTTTGTTTTAAAATTTGTATCACCGAATATTATTAAGTATAGAGGATAAAAAGTTTTAATTACAGTATGTAAACCAAAAATGGAAGATATTCAAGCATTACAATTCATTCATCTGATTATATGATCTTGATCGTCTTTTAAAGTAATAAATTTTGGATGAGGTCTGGAGATTTTTAATTAAGTGGTTAGTGAGAGAGAAGGATGGATGGATTTAGGGAAAATGGTGAAATTCCGACGAACCACTTAATGGCGTGGGTCGAGACCTAGCATGAAGGTGGTTTGGAGGTCATGGTGCATGAGAATAATGGTGTGGCATTTTATTAATCGGTGTGGTGGTCAGTCGGATGCGATGTAGGGTAGGAGGGTAGGTTTTGGTTGTTTTCAGTCATGGGACGATGGTGGCGATGTGGAGGGTTTTTAGCCATGCGGTAGGGCGGAAAAGGAAGAGGAGAGGGTGGCAAGGTTATTGGTGGATTTTGGCGATGGCAAGTGGTTGGAGGCGGTCGGATGACATGGGGAAAGAGAACGGGTTTGTTCCTGGACTCGGGTTTGAGATAGAATTTTTCGAACTATGGCCGTAGTCGTGGAATTTAGAGGTGTAACGACCCGCAAATCCGTACCTCTGAGTCAACGCTATTCTAATCAACTCAAGTTGCACAGAATTACGAACCATTTGAGTTAAAGAAGAAGAGGTAGAAGAAGAGGAAACAAAATGAACATCATAATCTATCCATCGCAGCGGAATAAAATATAATAGATTGTAAATAATCTTTACTCAAAAATCAAATCTATCTGTTTACATATATTACATCATCAGAGCACAACAATCACATCTCAACATCAATACCATACAAATGGATACACAACAACTCAACACAGCGGAAATATATATATACAAGTACGTGAGTGCGTATCGTCATCCAGCTCGTCTCCTGAGATCCTCAGCATCAAAACTTGTATCCTATAATACTCGGTCTGACCCGAGCATTACAGTTAAATAACACCCGAGTCAGTCTGGAATTCCAGCGTGAGAAATCACACCCAGTTTATTATTAAAGTTTCAAAAAAATCCTTTGAAAACAAAAGCATCCCGTAAGACCACGCCACACATAAACATGTCGGGTTTTCACCTTACGATAGCGAAAACAATTTTTATAGAAATCCTCTGATATTATAATAGGGTCTATATACAAATACTTATAAAATAGCCGAAATTGTTACATGATTAAATTCCAGCTACTAGCCACAAAAGTGGGTAATACAAACAAAACTCGTACAAGGCACGTAGGGAGAATGGATTTCCATCAATGACTAGGAACTGGGGTACCACCTGTCATAGTACGGGGCCTAGATCACCGTACCGAGGATTACTCCTTCATCCCCTGCAACACAAGGCCGGAACCATCCCTTACTCGACAGTCCCGAGTGAGATCACCCCGCGGTTGGGATCAGCAACCGCACCACTAAGCCGAAAAATAAAAACGGAAATCTAGACTGGAATGACCTCACCCTACTTGGGTGCTACCCACCTAGCCTTGCTGCATATCCCCTGATTTTCAGTCATTCCCATTTGATGAGGCTTGAGGCTAAGCGTTACCTTTTAGAACGTTTCACTTAGAATGCCCTTCGCCCACCTAACGATGTTTCGCAAGCATTCGTCCATACAAGTCCGTCACGGGTTCGAACGGAACCGAAGGCACTATTCCTACTACATCCATTTTGGAAATATCCTCAGGATTAGTAGCGACTAGCCCTTGCACTTCACTGCTCCATCTTCGACTCCGAACACGTTTTTCGCACGAAACGTACAAACCAGATCGAAGTGGTTTTCGAGAAATAAATCTCGATCCCGGTCTCTTCGAAACGGTCAACGCAGTTGGTCAATATTGATAGTCGGTTATTTAACTATCAATTATTATTCACATCATCCATCACACAATATATAATTTCCCAAATTATTTATTAACCTCAAAATATCTTCCCAAGATATATTTTCTATTTTCAACCCTTTGAAAACAGTTTTCAAAACCATCTTTCTTTTCAGAATAAACTTTCCCAAATATTTTCTATCTCCTCTGAAATTACCAAGCACAAAGCTAGATTTTAAAAATAATTTAAAAACACTTTACTTTAAAATATATACTTTTAAAACATTTAAATTAAAACTATTTTAATAGTTTGGTTAAAAATACATACTATATGAATATTTGAAAATAAAGTTACTAAATAAATGTAAAAACTAGATTTCCACTTTTACAAAACAAAACACCACATCACTTTTTAAATAATTACTGCTATAATAAATTAAAAGGAAATACTTACTTTAGACTTAAAATATTAGAAATAATAATTTTTTTTCCAAAACATACCCTTTTTAAAAACAATTTTAAATCAATTACTTATATTTAAAAATTTACTAAAAACGTTTTTGGTTATTCAGGGAGAATTTCCAACTTCAATCAATTGAATCAGTTTTCCAAATTGATTCCCAATTTATTCCATTTGAAATAAATTTCTTTAATTACTCAATTCATTTCAAATTTCATTTATTGTAAACTTTATTATTGTCGTTACTATTTCTCGCTTGATTTAAAATTCTTTTACTAAAATATACAAATCTCAACTACTTCCCAATTTCTTCTTTATTCTTTCAAGAATTTAAATCTTAAATTTTAAATAAATTTTTTGTTCTTTTAAAAAAATAATAATACTGAAGTTTAAAATTCATTAATCTTCTATTTATTCAAAATTACCCTTTCTATACTCAAGATTTATTCATTCGAAATTTTTACATTACTTTATTTCTTTTCCCAATTCATTTTTAAATTTATTCAAATTTTCTAGACTTGTTTCACTTACAAATTCACTTCTTTTATTTTCTTTCCAACAATCCAATTTATATATTTTTGGGAATTCATTATATCCAAATATATCCAATCAAACCATAACATTTAATATTCCAATAAAACTCATCATAGAATATCAATATTCACAGCAGAGAATATTAAATAATTTAAATAAATGATGAGGGGTCCAGTTGGATCCCTCCAACCTGTTTTCCTGCATCCACAAACGTCAGCACAATATAATATGCCAATTCCAGAATATACCATAATATAGCACATCAATCAATTTCAACCATTCTAACAATTATTTAAATTTAATCATTTAAATTTAAATTTAAATCAACTGAGTGAGATTAACTCACCTTTTACTTTATTTGCATCCATTTCAATCCAGCTTGATTTCTTCCCGATTTAGACCTTGAATAAACATTAGATGATTTTTATTAACATCCGAATAAATCGACCATTAAATTTTTCGTATATAAATTTAATTATTCAATGCTTTTATCCCAGACTAGTAATTTAAATTTAAGCTGATTTCCTTGTTATAGAATATTTTTAGTACCTAAAAGAATTCAACAAGTTAATATCTTCATCATATATTATTAACAATAAACTAGTTAGTGAAGACATGTGTATATATATTTTTAAATAGATAAGTTTACATACATATATATATATATATATATATTTACTTGCTCATTCACTTAAAAACTTGTGTATATAAATCTCAAATCTAATTTATATAACTTCTTTTCAATATTCAAAATTCCTTTATATATTTTTTAATAAATCTTCTGTTTTACTGCAATTAAACATAACTTTTTCTTTTCACCTCACTGTCTATCTACGGCTGTTTGAATTAAATTTAAAATTAGCTTCATAATTTTTTATTTTTTTTTGTATTTAAAGGACTGCTTAACAAAAAGTCAATATTTTTTTTCTCTGTAAACTTTTTTCTTTACTGCATTTGAAGTTATACACATATAACTCAATTCGAAAATGAATTGAAATCAAATCTTATACCTTCCACCAAAATCCAAAACGAGCAGCCTGCTTCTTTCCCATCGTTGTCGCGTCCTCGACTACAGCCATCAACAACTGCCTCTTCAATAACTCGTACGCTTGCCTAACCCATACACGTTCCCTCCAACCTGCTCCCTTGAATTCCAGATTCCCACCCACTGCGAACTTCACTTGCGTCGCCCGTTGCTCCGATGCCATCAATTCGAATGCGATGCTAATTCGAGATGTTCGGCCCTAAATTCCTCAAACGAAACCCTAGCTCATCATCGAACACCACCCAACACGCGCGCTCGCCTATGCCCTTCCTCTCAACCCCGCGCTTGATGTCGCGCAAGAGAGAACTTCGATTGATTTCGAGTGGCCTCGATTTCTTTTTTTTTTATATATATATGAAGTCGCGAATTTTAATTTTAGGAGATTAGGGCTGAAGTAGGTAACGGATTTGGGTTTGAAGAGAAGAGAAAGGGGATGTCGACTTCGAACTGGAGGAGGAAAGAAAAACAATCCAAGTCGCCTCTGATGTCGGCCATTTTTTAAAAAAAAATTCTTGTTTGATAATGCCTGAAATTGATTTGAATCAACGATGAAGGAGCTAGCAATATTAGAAGGAACGAGAAGTGTACGATGGAAGATAAGGGTAGCGTGATGTTATTAAAAGAGGGAACACAGAAATGATAGAAAATCGGCGTGCTCTCGTGGCTGCTACAGTGCCTTTGAGATGAAAGAAAATGACGATGTGAAATTATTTCAACCGGTTCTTCAATTAAAGTTTTATTTAGTTTTCAACGCGTTTACTCATCGTATGCTCTCGCAACAACTCCGATCAAAACGAAATTTGAAATTCGATAATAACACAATATTACAGATCCAATGGAATTGGTTTCGTCGAATTCCGAGACTGTGCCTCGGAAGGCTATTTTTAAATATCAATTTAAACGATATATTTTTAAAACTTAACAAATCGCTGTTAAGTTCAATTTTAACACTTTTACAATCATCAGTATTTTTAATATAAATTTTATAAGCCTTCAAATTATTTTTAACAGGCTTAAAATTCCAAATTCAATAATTTACCCAATTCCGATAATTAAATTCAACAATTAATTATCAAATAAATACTGATATTTGGAATTAAAGTTAAGAAATAACTTTTGAATATTTAAAATTAATTAAATATTCTCATTTCAAATACTCAAAAATTCCGGGTCGTCACATTCCTCCCCCCTTAAAAGAATTTCGTCCCTGAAATTACTAATTAGGTAGAATGATCTATATCCCATTAACTATTCCTTCAACCCAATAGTTGTTAACAACTTACCAAACAAATCTTTTTATCAAAGACTCACTAACCCTTTTTCTAACTTTTCAAACTTATCCATAAGCCTCAAACTATATCACTACTTAACAATTCAAATTTTAAAGTTAAAACCAAATTTGAATTATCATAACTTTCTCAAAATTTTCTAACTCCCTAATTTTTCGAAAATTTTTGCCAGCGTCTCCTTTGCACGGCTAGCTCGGTACAACTACAAAATGCCTCTACGGCCCCCAAATCAAAAAGAAAACAAAATGCCAAGTGGCTCAATCCAAAAATCCAATCAAATTTCATATAGAAATGTTAAATACATACCTTTTGTCGAGCAATTCATTTACCTTCTGAAATCAAAACCAATTTCCATTTTCCTTTATAATACCTGTGAATCCTGTTTAACAATTATATCCAATCACAACATTCAAAATGATTTTTATCGACTTCCTTACAAAATTTCAATATTCATTCCATTTAAGTCCGTACGATGTACCTATATCATTCGTACGCAATACCAAATCTGATCGTTCACTCGATCACACAATTCATTTCCGAACTAGTATCGTCCACCCGTCCTCCTAGTGCGGACTCGGATCTGTTTTCTTGATCAGAAACCGTCATTCTCCTTGCATAGCTGTAAACTATGATAGAGAATTTCCAGAATCAATCAACAACCCATATCCAGGTTCTTCGTCGAAAATCGAGTGAAAAATCCTAAGTCGGATCGATAAAATTATCTCGAAATTCTGTGCTCGAATTCTGGATCCATATAACTATGCGAACAAAATAATATACGTACATCCTTCGTATAAACTTTCTAATTGATTTTCAATTATATCGATTTCCTCTTTATTCACATTCATTTTGATTGTCATTCATGTATTCACAATTATCCCATCTCACCATTTTCAGTTTAACCCTTTATGCAATTATCCACTTAGAATAATTTTTCCCAATACCAACTTTACTTAAGAATTTCATTTTTCAATCCTTAAGTTTAATATAATTATTGTATACAATTCTTATATAAATTTTCATTCTACTATTGAAATTTATTTTCATTACTATTCTCTTTGCCTTTACAATTTCATTTGAATTCAATTTGGCTTCCATTTTTAAATATTTAGTTAGTTGCACTTACTAATTTATTTAAATCTCAATTAAAGTTTATTTGCAAACTCTACTTTCTTTAGTTCCTTTGATTTCACTTACTTTATATTCACATTTATTTCAATTATTTAGTTCCAATTCCATTTGCTTAGCAAATTTAGATCATTTGTCGTTAATGAAAATTTTCGAGAATTTCAAAGATTTTCTAACTCCCAAAATTTACGGAAAATTTTGGCAGAGTCTCCTTTGTACGGAGGGACTTCTGCGATATCGCAGGATGAACAAAAACATATATACATCGGCCTCAGGCCGGAAATCACAATATATATCAATGTATGCAGTTCATATATCCTATATTGAATTCTTTTGCGTAAGCGTACCTTATTTAGCATTTTTAAGCAATCGGCGATTTATTTTAGCATTTAACGCAGTCAAAACCAGCCAAGCAGCTTCCCTGAACCTGTACTAACTCAATTTAAATAGGTAAGTGACAAATATATGAAATTTATATCATTTCAATTCATTTCAAAAGCTAAAACATGGATTTTAGAGGTCATACTTACCAAACAACACTTAAAAGTAATTTATAAAGCTTCAACCACCAATTTAATTGTTTTCACTCGCTTCCAACCAATTTTAATGTCATTTCATTCAATTGCAATGGTTTACGATTCAATTCCTTATATCCAATTCATTTGAATCCAAACGAGCTTATATTTTAGTCCGAGTGATTCAAAATAAATTTTATTTCACTTCTATCAACTCATAGAATTTTATTCAATGAATTCCCATTTTATTCGAAGCCAAGCTCTTGTTAATATAACTTGAGTTACTCAACTTAATTACTAATTTCATTCCACTTACCAAACAGGTTTTATTATAAACCATTTACAATTCAATCGATTCCAAAAATCAATTTTTAGTCAATTTCTATTCATTCATAGAATTTTGATTTTATTAATAACAAGGTCTTTTCCATTCTATTTCAACCTACTTGGATTTTATTCACAAATTCAAACCATCACTGATATAACCCAATTCCATTTTATTTGACTACACTCCCAATTACTTCTAATTCATCGTTGGTCTAAGTTGAATTTATATATTACTCGAGTTCATTTCCAATTTCATTATTAACCCACAATTCAACTTCCTTTCAATCAATTCCAAGTTTCCTTTTCCATATTTCATTAACTAATTTATTTTCACTTAGTTTATTTCCAAAGTTTATACCCAATATTTGATTTTATTTCAAACTCACTTTAACTATCTTACTGGAGTTCACATTTTTTTTTTCTTTTAACTTAAGTTTTGGATTTCTATCCATTTCTCAAAAATACAAAACAATTTTATTTGGCTTATTTATTCCATTTTTAAATTTTATAAGTCACAAAGTTATTTATATCCATTCTTTTATCTATTTATAATCAATTCTATTCACATTTTACTTCCGCTAAGTATATTTTATTTTTCTCTCGGGATTATACATTTTAATTAGCCAATATATCTATCATTTCACAACAATTTTAGATAAGATTTCAGAGTTTTAACAGTTTCTACAATTTCAAAATCACTTTTGAAACAAGCAACATCCAAAACCCTTTTCAATTTCAAAACCAAACCCCGTCTTGCAAACAATTCCAATCTAAATCAATTTGGTGGCAATTTCTCTTCTACAAACTCGAAAATGAACATCGATGATGCTGCAGTCATCACCGAAATTATTTTCCAGCGACCGCAAGAGAATTTAATGCTTTTATCTCTTTAAAACATTTCAAATATTTTTAATTTCCAAATCTCTCAAGATTTCAAATTCAACTCAAAAATATTCCTGAAATAATACCATTATTATTTCTCCAAAACTTTGAAAACCATTTCCAAATCCAAAGGAATTTAGATTTTTCCCAAAAATTCCAAATTGCAATTCCTTTAAATCTATATTCAAATATTCTCTGGAATTTTATCCCATTTCAATTTCAAATTTATAATCACCTTTACAGTTTACATTTACAAATCTCATCTGTATATGAAGTTTATTTCAATTTATAAGTTACATTTATAATCTATATTTCAAATTCCATTTTGTTATATAAATTTATTCTTCAACTTTGGTTATAAGTTTCAATTTCTTATTCAATTTCTACACAATGGTGTTAATAATTTAATATTATCATTCCTTAACAATCAAGCATCCAAATACTATAATAATTTCTGAAAATTATGTCTTTCATACACAAAAATAATTTGGGTAAAATTATTTCATTTACCCTATTTTAAAACAATACCGTGTCGAATTGTTCTATTCAAGTGTTTAGAGATCCCTATCAATAACGTTAATTACTCGTATTGACCAGAATCCATAAACTACTCAATAAACCAATCGACACAATATAAAACCGTTTTATATTCACTAACAAATACGCGCTCATATCTATTAATACGCTCAAACACATTATAGAGTACTACAGACTCTACTTGAGTAATTCCCACCAAAGCCTAGGTTGTCGCCAACCTAAGCTCTGATACCACTTGTAACGACCCGCAAATCCGTACCCCTGAGTCAACGCTATTCTACAATAATCAACTCAAGTTGCACAGAATTACGAACCATTTGAGTTAAAGAAGAAGAGGTAGAAGAAGAGGAAACAAAATCAACATCAGAATCTAACCATCGCAGCGGAATAAAATATAATAGATAGTAAATAATCTTTACTCAAAAATCAAATCTATCTGTTTACATATATTACATCTAGCACAACAATCACAGCTCAACATCAATACCATACAAATGGATACACAACAACTCAACACAGCGGAAATATATATATATATATATACAAGTGCGTGAGTACGTATCGTAATCCAACTCGTCTCCTGAGCTCCTCAGCATCAAAAACTGTATCCTATAATACTCGGTCTGACCCGAGCATTACAGTTAAATAACACCCGAGTCAGTCTGGAATTCCAACGTGAGAAATCACACCCAATTTATTATTAAAGTTTCAAAAAAATCCTTTGAAAACAAAAGCATCTCGTAAGACCACGCCACACATAAACATGTCGGGTTTTTACCTTACGATAGCGAAAACAATTTTTATAGAAATCCTCTGATATTATAATAGGGTCTATGTACAAATACTTATAAAATAGCCAAAATTGTTACATGATTAAATTCCAGCTACTAGCCACAAAAGTGGGTAATACAAACAAAACTCGTACAAGGCACGTAGGGAGAATGGATTTCCATCAATGACTAGGCACTGGGGTACCACCTATCACAGTACGGGGCCTAGATCACCGTACCGAGGATTACACCCTTCATCCCCTGCAACACAAGGCCGGAACCATCCCTTACTGGACAGTCCCGAGTGAGATCACCCCGCGGTTGGGATCACCAACCGCACCACTAAGCCGAAAAATAAAAAGGGACATCTTGACGGGAATGACCTCACCCTACTTGGGTGCTACCCACCTGGCCTTGCTGCATATCCCCTGATTCAGTCATTCCCATTTGATGAGGCTTGAGGCTAAGCGTTAACTTTTAGAACGTTTCACTTAGAATGCCCATCGCCCACCTAACGATGTTTCGCAAGCATTCGTCCATACAAGTCCGTCCCGGGTTCGAACGGAACCGAAGGCACTATTCCTACGACATCCATTTTGGAAATATCCTCAGGATTAGTAGCGACTAGCCCTTGCACTTCACTGCTCCATCTTCAACTCCGAACACGTTTTTCGCACGAAACGTACAAACCGGATCGAAGTGGTTTTCGAGAAATAAATCTCGATCCCGGTCTCTTCGAAACGATCAACGCAGTTGGCCAATATTGATAGTCGGTTATTTAACTATCAATTAATATTCACATCATCCATCACACAATAAATAATTTCCCAAATTATTTATTAACCTCAAAATATCTTCCCAAGATATATTTTCTATTTTCAACCCTTTGAAAACAGTTTTAAAAACCATCTTTCTTTTCAGAATAAACTTTCCCAAATATTTTCTATCTCCTTTGAAATTACCAAGCACAAAGCAAGATTTTAAAAATAATTTAAAAACACTTTACTTTAAAATATTACTTTTAAAACATTTAAATTAAAACTATTTTAATAGTTTGGTTAAAAATACATACTATATGAATATTTGAAAATAAAGTTACTAAATAAATGTAAAAACTAGATTTCCACTTTTACAAAACAAAACACCACATCACTTTTTAAATAATTACTGCTATAATAAATTAAAAGGAAATACTTACTTTAGACTTAAAATATTAGAAATAATAATTTTTTCCAAAACATACCCTTTTTAAAAACAATTTTAAAACTATTACTTATATTTAAAAATTTACTAAAAACGTTCTTGGTTATTCAGGGAGAATTTTCAACTTCAATCAATTGAATCTGTTTTCCAAATTGATTCCCAATTTATTCCATTTGAAATAAATTTCTTTAA
Source organism: Allium cepa (assembly GCA_030765085.1). NCBI lineage: Eukaryota > Viridiplantae > Streptophyta > Magnoliopsida > Asparagales > Amaryllidaceae > Allium > Allium cepa. Next base: position 722,718,910 of record CM060937.1, on the reverse strand, counting down.
TTACTCAATTCATTTCAAATTTCATTTATTATGAACTTTATTATTGTTGTTACTATTTCTCATTTGATTTAAAATTCTTTAACTGAAATATACAAATCTCAGCTACTTCCCAATTTCTTCTTTATTCTTTCAAGAATTTAAATCTTAAATTTTAAATAAATGTTTTGTTCTTTTAAAAAAAAAAATAATACTGAAGTTTAAAATTCATTAATCTTCTATTTATTCAAAATTACCCTTTCTATACTCAAGATTTATTCATTCGAAATTTTTACATTACCTTATTTCTTTTCCCAATTCATTTTTAAATTTATTCAAATTTTCTAGACTTGTTTCACTTACAAATTCACTTCTTTTATTTTCTTTCCAACAATCCAATTTATATATTTTTGAGAATTCATTATATCCAAATATATCCAATCAAACCATAACATTTAATATTCCAATATAACTCGTCATAGAATATCAATATTCACAGCAGAGAATATTAAATAATTTAAATAAATGTTGAGGGGTCCAGTTGGATCCCTCCAACCTGTTTTCCTGCATCCACAAACGTTAGCACAATATAATATGCCAATTCCAGAATATACCATAATATAGCACATCAATCAATTTCAACCATTCTAACAATTATTTAAATTTAATCATTTAAATTAGAGTGAGATTAACTCACCTTTTACTTTATTAGCATCCATTTCAATCCAGCTTGATTTCTTCCCGATTTAGACCTTGAATAAACATTAGATGATTTTTATTAACATCCGAATAAATCGACCATTAAATTTTTCGTATATAAATTTAATTATTCAATGCTTTTATCCCAGACTAATAATTTAAATTTAAGTTGATTTCCTTGTTATAAAATATTTTTAGTACCTAAAAGAATTCAACAAGTTAATATCTTCGTCATACATTATTAACAATAAACTAATTAGTGAAGACATGTGTATATATATTTTTAAATACATAAGTTTACACACACACACACACACACACACACACACACACACACACACATATATATATTTACTTTCTCATTCAGTTAAAAACTTCTGTATAGAGATCTAAAATCTAATTTATATAACTTCTTTGCAATATTCAAAATTCCTATATATTTTTTTTTTGATAAATCTTCTGTTTTACTGCAATTGAACATAACGTTTTCTTTTCACCTCACTGTCTATCTACGGCTGTTTGAATTAAATTTAAAATTAGCTTCATAATTTTTTTTTGTATTCAAAGGACTGCTTAACAAAAAGTCAATATTTTTTTTCTCTGTAAACTTTTTTCTTTACTGCATTCGAAATTATACACACATATAACTCAATTCGAAAATGAACTGAAATCAAATCTTATACCTTCCACCAAAATCCAAAACGAGCAGCCTGCTTCTTTTCCATCGTTGTCGCGTCCTCGACTACAGCCATCAACAACTGCCTCTTCAACAACTCGTACGCTTGCCTCACCCATACACGTTCCCTCCAACCTGCTCCCTTGAATTCCAGATTCCCACCCTCTGCGAACTTCACTTACGTCGCCCGTTGCTTCGATGCCATCAATTCGAATGCGATGCCAATTCGAGATGTTCGGCCCCAAATTCCTCAAATGAAACCCTGGCTAATCATCGAAAACCACCCAACATGCGCGCTCGCCTACGCCCTTCCTCTCAACCCCGCGCTTGATGTCGCGCAAGAGAGAACTTCGATTGATTTCGAGTGGCCTCGATTTCTTTTTATATATATATATGAAGTCGCGAATTTTGATTTTAGGAGATTAGGGCTGAAGTAGGCAACGGATTTGGGTTTGAAGAGAAGAGAAAGGGGATGTCGTCTTCGAACTGGAGGAGGAAAGAAAAACAATCCAAGTCGCCTCGGATGTCGGCCATTTTTTTTTAAAAAAAATTCTCGTTTGATAATGCCTGAAATTGAATTGAATCAACGATGAAGGAGCTAGCAATATTAGAAGGAACGAGAAGTTTACGATGGAAGATAAGGGTAGCGTGATGTTATTAAAAGAGGGAACACGGAAATAATAGAAAATCGGCATGCTGTCGTGGCTGCTACAGTGCCTTTGTGATGAAAGAAAACGACGATGTGAAATTATTTCAACCGGTTCTTCAATTAAAGTTTTATTTAGTTTTCAACGCGTTTACTCATCATATGCTCTCGCATCAACTCCGATCAAAATGAAATTTGAAATCCGATAATAACACAATATTACGGATCCAATGGAACATGTTTCGTCGAATTCCGAGACTGTGCCTCGGAAGGCTATTTTTAAATATCAATTTAAACGATATATTTTTAAAACTTAACAAATCGCTGTTAAATTCAATTTTAACACTTTTACAATCATCAGTATTTTTAATATAAATTTTCAAGCCTTCAAATTATTTTTAACAGGCTTAAAATTCCAAATTCAATAATTTACCCAATTCCGATAATTAAATTCAACAATTAATTATCCAATAAATACTGATATTTGGAATTAAATTTAATAAATAACTTTTGAATATTTAAAATTAATTAAATATTCTCATTTCAAATGCTCAAAAATTCCGGGTCGTCACAAGAGGTTGCGAGTGGGTTGCGATGGTCAAAGGTGACCTAGGGAAATGGTCGACCGCGGGAAATGTTGGACGGAGGGCATATGCATATGAACGCGTTGTTAACGCTAAAAATTGAACGCTAACACCCCGGTGTGTAGAAGGTAATTGTGAAAGCACCACCCGTTTGTACGGGAACAAAATATAAGCAGAGAAATCACAGAGAAGCTATAAAAGACACAATATTTATAGTGGTTCAGCTTAAGATCTAGCCTACGTCCACTTTAAAGCTCTTTATTGCTGATTTGATTACAATTCTTTACAACAATCTTCAATTACAACACACTTAGACAAATAGCTCAAACTCTGATGTAGAAGAATCCCTCGAATGCATGGCGAATGAGTTAGATTTCCTCTTGAGATTTGTTGAAATGTCTTTGGTGATTGGAGTGATAGAAGTGTTGCTTGAACGTTGCTTGAAGTCGAGACAATGGCGGAGTAATGGCGTCCAGGAAGTCAGTCCAAAAAAGTCCCCTCGATGCTCAATGTGGTCATGTATTTATAGGCAATTTTCTAGGCTGAAATTGTCAAGTCATGAGTCGTGACCGACTCAAGATGAGTCGTAAGTCGTGACCGACTCAGGATGAGTCGTATGTCGTAGGCGACTCAACTGGTTGAGCCCTGACTTCATGTCAGAGCGTCTCCGGTCCTCTGTATACAGCACAAGTCCTAACTCGTCTGCGAGTTAATAGGTCGTGGTCCAAAATGAGGCGGCATAGGATTTCTACATAGTAGCTGTAAGTCGTAGACGACTCAAGCTAGGTCGTGAACGACCTATCATAAGTCGTAGGTCGGTCCTTTGTTGTTTTGGGAGTTTAGTCAGTTAAGTCATTTGACACCTTAGGTCGTTGAGTCGTTAGAGAACTTGAGTCGCTAGCTCCATGAGTCGTTAACCCGTTCAGTCGGCCGGCACCTTTAAGTCGCTAAGGTTATAACCCGGTGAGTCGTTATTCCTCCTGAGTCGCTGAGTCATAACCCTTCGAGGCCGTTGAGTCGGTAATTCCTCCAGGCTGTTGAGTCGGTAGCTCCTCAAAGTTGTTGAGTCGGTAACTCCTCCAGGCTGTTGAGTCGGTAACTCCTTAAGGTTGTTGAGTCGGTAACTCCTCAAGGCTGTTGAGTCGGTAGCCTGTTGAGTCGGCCCAGACCTTGACTCGTTGCCTAAACGGAGTTAACATTTGCCCCTCGAAGTTCACGCCTAAGTCGTAGGTCGTGTGCTTCGACTCATCTTAACTCGTGTGCCGATTCAACTACCACTGCTCAACGCTATAAAAGACTTGAGTCGTTCCCCTTACTTCCTTCTTCTCATTTCTTATCCTTTGAACCGCGTCTGCCATTAACGCATCTTCGAGCTCTCAAAGGCGATTCCAACCAGATTCATTTTCGATCATCTTTAGCATCACACCGTGTAAGAGACTTTGCATCTTTTTTCAATTGCTGATGATTGCCGATCTCCGCCTCTGTTTTTCCCCCCTCGATCCTTGCGAATACTATTACATCGGACATTGATGGGTTAAGGGCAGGCGGCTTGATCTTACTTGTATCGATTCGAGATTTAAGGCGACCTAGTGGTGTGATGGAGCTGGGGTTAACCACTGCGAGGTTATTGGGTTATCGGGTTATGGATTAGATGGTTAATGGGTTAGGAGTTAGATGGTTAATGGGTCAGATTGATTCGAACGTTGCCGTAGGTTTGAGTCGGCTACTTTTGTATGATCCAGCGACCCTTGTGATTTAACCATGATACGACTCAACACGCTTCACGACCTAAGCCTTGAGTCGTGGACGAGACAAAACCTTTGAGTCATGGCCGAGATAAGACCCTTGAGTCGTGGCCGAGATAAGACCCTTGAGTCGTAGCCGAGATAACACCTTTGAGTCGTGGCCGAGATAAGACTTGGAGATTTTCCTGTTATTTTGAACCAGAGCTTCTTCAACATACTCCACGACCTAAGCCTTGAGTCGTTACCGAGATAAGTCTTGGAGATAATCTCCTTATTCCTACGACTCATGACTTAGGACATTGCCGACTCAGAACTTTTGAACCGTTGACGAGTTATGAATTGCATGAATTCTGTTTGAATTTTGGACCATTGTATTAACTTTGAACTGTTGAATTTTATTGCATTCATTCACAGGTTATTTTGACTTGCAGGCTAACAACCTGTTCAATACAACATTCACAGAAAACTGGGACGAATATACTATCATTGATTGCCCATATCAAATGACAGATTAGCTAATAACAGATAATTGACTTAAACAAATCGTGTGAATGAAGTGCTATCAATTTCAAGTAGAATATTAAAGCAACACTGAAACAATCAATTGAAACTGACCAGCCTGCACTAATATTATGCTTGAACTCTAAATTAACAAGTTCTGAAATTACCATAGTTGATCAATCGTCAACCAGTTTAATTCCAGTTATATTTACTTGTTATTTTCATTAGTTTTGCACAACACTTCACACTTTTAGGAAACGTGCACCTTCGCATTTGAACACCCGGTTGCTTGTGTAGAATGACATCTCAACAAGAAGAACCGATGGGCCAGGCTGAAGATGTCTTCCCAGTAGCCAACTTGTTGGATAATCCTCCGGAAAGAACTCCCACCACTCTGAATCACCGGGTGTTTACTCAACTGCTCACCCAGTTTGGCATTGCCGAAGCTGATGCCTTACTGCCGGGGCCAAACGATACTGCAGATAGGCCCCCTTCTGGCTTTATTGCTGTCAACCGCCAAATGTGCTTGAGCGGTGCCACACCACCTTTTAATGACTTCCTTCGGCAGCTCTTGCTTCGATTGTCTATCTCTCCATTCCAACTGCACCACAATGGCCATGCCATTCTGATGGGGTTATGTGTGCTTTTTAGTAGAGTTCTGGACCGATTACCGAGCTTTGAGGAAATCTGCTACCTCTGCTCATTCACAAAGATCAAAGATCATCCCTCTATCGTAATCATAAGGAGTGCTCGAAATCGAAAGCTCATCACCGATCTTTCTGATAGCGTTCACGGATTTCTAAATCAGTATTTCTTTGTTCGTTGCCCTCCAGGGTTTTATGCCATCTGGAGAGTAGGAAGTAAGATTTTCCTGTTTTTATTTCTCCATTCTTGGGCTTTTCAAAATCTGAGTTGCTAAATGCTAACTTTGTTTCTTTTCCCTGTTTTAGCACTTCCTCCCCCCTCTAGAGATCCATGCTATAAACAAATTTTTGAGAGACTGAACGCCGTGGCGGCAGAAGAGAGGAGTATAAAGTTCTTGTTAAATGATGGATTTTTACATCAATATGGGCTTCTTCATCCTTCTCGCTTCACTCAGTCTCGTGAAGCCCCAACTGAAATTCCTGATTCTCCGACGGAAACTTCTGATGCCCCGGTCCCTATTAAAGAGCACATTCAGGGAGGAACCTCTATAGAAACTCCACTAGTGAGATGTTCAGTTCCGAAGGACGTTGCGGGGCCGCCTGATAAGTCTGCACTTGCCCCAGTTATCGAAGAGGAAGAAACTCCACGATCCTCCGGAAGATCTGCCGACGAAGGGGTTGAAAAAACCAGTCCCAAAAAACATGAGGGTGATGATGTTTTCGAGGGGTTGAGCGATTTAATTGTGACTTCTCAAGAACTTTTCAAAGATGATGTTTCCAAAACTGTTTCTTCTATAATTGAGGCGACATCTTCTCTACAACAAATGTCAACTCCTCCTACACAAGTTATCACTACATCTATTTCACAGAGTGGTCTGTAACTCGATGCGTGTAGTTTACACGTTACACAACACTTAGGATTTTTCATCACTTCTACGCACTTATCTTCTTATACTTTAAAGATTTCTAAAGCTTATTGTTTTTATTCCAGATTCTCCTATGGGGCGCAGCGGCTCGTACTATGATGATTTCCAGCGCTACGGGAGGCGTAGCCAGTATGATTACAGGCGTTACCTCCCTTCTTACAGAGAATCGGATGAAGAGAGGGCTATCAGGAAAGCCGACGAGAGACGAGCATATGAAGAACGTCACCGAAGGGAACAAGAAAGACATGACCCTCCCCACAGAGATGATGATACTCAAAAGAGAAAAGCTCACGATGAGAGAGGTAAAGGTCACATAGACGATTCTTCCAGCAAGCGGGCTAGACTTACTGAAGAAACAATGCCGATAGGTTCCGAACATGTTCCTGGTAAATCTCCTGCTCCCGTTCGCTCCGACATTCAAGCAATCATCAACCGACCCGCATACCAAGTCGGGCAAGGTCCTCCCACTCTTCAAAGTCGATTTCCTCAGTGGTGCTTGAGAGGGGTTCGATTTGATCTCGACTTGGTTCCTCTCGACAAACCGGCTATGCTGCGAAATCTTGATACTGTCAGGACCGATATTGAAAGAATGTCGAACTGGCAAAAACTTGTCGACGAGCTTCAGAGGGTTAACCGAGCCAATCTCGAGGCCATGCTCACAATGGAGAATGATAAGGCTGAGTGGTAGAAGACTCTCGAACAGCATGATGCCGAAATGAGAAGTATTGCTTCCTATAATGAAAAGCTGGAAGCGGAAGTGGAAAAGCTTAAGGAAGAATTAGTTACTTCATCAACTTCCTATTCTCAAAAGGAGAGCATGCTTCAGCAACAAGTACAAGATGCGCATGCCAGTCAAAGAGCAGTCGAAGATAAGCTTGCACATAAGGAAAAGGTCATAGAAGAATATCGTGCTGAAACTGTACAGCTGCGAGAACAAACCGGCTCTCAAAGCTTGGAGATAGAGTTGTTAAAAACTCGACTTGCTATGGCCGAAAAGGAGCGCGACGAGGCTGTTGCTGGTAAACTTGCGGCCGAAGAGGCTCATCAAGCAACCAAAGCTGACATTAGCTCCACATTATTCGATTTTTATCTGCACAGCATTTTGGGACGTGGCAGCCTTGCCTTTCTAGGCCCCAAGTATGAAATCACACTGGCTGAAGTTTGGGAGGCAGCACTTGATATGCTCGGTGGTAAAGGTGCTGGATATGCTGAGTCAGCCCTTGAAGAGCATTATCTTGACGATGAAGCCCGCGCCGCTCTTGCCAAGGGAAAAGAGCAGCTTGCCAGAGCGCGGGCCGGGATGGCGGAAGAGGAGCGTTCTGAAAAAGAAGTATCGCCTACTACCTCTGAACGTCCTCTAGTTTCTCCCGAAGTGGACATTACAGGCTCTAGTGCTCATTCGCCGCCTCCTATAAGAACCGGGGTAATTACCCCTACTGATGAAGAGGCTTTGGAGGACATTGGGGCTCAGAATTATGAGATTGAACTGACGAAGCCAACATCTTCAGGTAATTTCGACATTGGTCCGATTCAGGTGCATTGCCTGCTTATTCCTCAAAAATTTGATGAGCTTCTCGATTACTTCTTGAATCTCGATGAACCTATATCTCCCTTCTTTTGTGAAGATACTAACATTTTCAATTTCTCTTCTTCTGCAGTTGAAACAACAAGTGCCGTGCAGACTTCGCCTTCTCTGGTTATTCCTCCTCCATCTCTTCAGGTGACTCCTCCTTCTGCTTCACAACCTGGGTCACAAGAGGAGAAAATTGAGGCTCTTCATGGCTTGGATGACCCTATTGCTTCGCAGGAGCAAAAAGATGAGGGACTCGAAGGAGGCGAGATCTCTCCGGAGCGGACTCCTTCTGACGACGTAGTTTTGTCCGCTCTCGTTACTCCGGGGAGTGAGTCTTCCTCGAAGAGAAGGAAGAAGCATGGGACATCGAAGAGGAGCGGGAAGAAAATTATCACCACTGAAGAGGAACCGGAAATTGCACCAGTTGCACCTCCCTCCCCTTCTTCCCTTATGCCTTCAGACCAACCTGAAAGACCTGAAAAGCTAACCATTCGGCCGGGTAAAGGGTCTAAAGGCGGCAAGAAGAAATGAAGAGTTGAGCTTTTTGATTCCTTTTTTGTGTAATGGTCGGATGTTGTGCAGGCACCGGCCCCTGCTTTTTATTTTGAAACCTGTATCTGCAATATCTGCAATTGAATAAAATGATTCTTTATTTGTACAGACTTTTGTTTGAATTTGAGAATGCATTTATTATTCATTTTTGCACAAGTTTATTTATACGATATTGCGGTGAGCTTGTGGTATGTTGTTTGAGCGTACTTTACCGACGTAGCTATACCACTTTGTATGTAACTATACCATGTTGCCCCTATACCATGAGCTTACTGCAATATCGTATACTTTGAGGGGACTTGCACTCTCGTTTTCTAAAGAATAATTACTTCATTCTCGAAGAGAATTTTCGTAGAGTGCAACTTCCTTCATATAAGTTTCTACGCTTTGTCCTTCGAAGAAATCACTTTTTCCTTTTGCGTATGTATACATTTTGCTAAGTGAATTCTTCTATGTGGTAAAGCGGACCTCTGAATGTACTTTAACTTTTTTCCTTTTTTTTTTAGAATAGGTAAATCGCTATTCCTTTGAAAGTTAAAGTACGCTCTTGATGAAAATTTGTGCCTCTGAGGAGAGATTTTTTCACGTTTCAACACTTGGAAGTTTTATTTCAATCTTGGTGAAACGTGTTCCTCCAAAGAGTTATGCCTTTGAAGAAAGCCTTTTCACATTTCAACACTTGGAAGTTTTATTTCAATCTCGGTGAAACGTGGGCTTCTGAAGAGGTCTTTCTTTTTAATTGTGTCCCCGGGAGGGGGTTGTACCTCTGAGGAGGGATTTCTCACGTTTCAACACTTGGAAGTTTTATTTCAATCTTGGTGAAACGCGTACCTCAAAAGAGTTGTGCCTTCGAGGAAAGCCTTTTCACGTTTCAACACTTGGAGGTTTTATTTCAATCTCGGTGAAACATGGGCTTCCAGGAAGGTCTTTATCTTGTTTTGCATTTCAACTTTGGTGAAGTAAAATTCCGAAGAGCGGTTGTTACACTTCAACTCCTGGCGAAATGTGCCTCCGAAGAGGGCTTTTATTTTGTTTGCATTTCAACTCTGGTGAAGTGTAATTCCGAAGAGCGGTCATAACACTTCAACTCCTGGTGAAATGGGCCTCCGAAGAGGGCTTTTATTTTGTTTGCATTTCAACTCTGGTGAAGTGTAATTCCGAAGAGCGGTCATAACACTTCAACTCCTGGTGAAATGGGCCTCCGAAGAGGGCTTTTATTTTGTTTGCATTTCAACTTTGGTGAAGTGAAATCCCGAAGAGCGGTCATGACACTTCAACTCCTGGTGAAATTGGCCTCCGAAGAGGGCTTTTATTTTGTTTGCATTTCAACTCTGGTGAAGTGTAATTCCGAAGAGCGGTCATAACACTTCAACTCCTGGTGAAATGGGCCTCCGAAGAGGGCTTTTATTTTGTTTGCATTTCAACTCTGGTGAAGTGAAATTCCGAAGAGCGGTCATAACACTTCAACTCCTGGTGAAATGTGCCTCAGAGAGGGTTTTCATCGCCTGGAAGTTACTCTCTCATGGTTGGAGGGTCATGACTTCTCCAATCTTTTTTGTTGAGTAGAGAACTTTCTTTTTTGTGGCGTATGACCCATTAGAGGTCTTTATCCTCCGAAGAGTTGTGCCTCCGAAGAGGACTTGTGCTGCCGATGATGGCTTTGGATGTTCCTCTGTTCACTTGCTTATGCCTTTTCAATGATCCTCTGCCCCTTCTTTTTTTTTTTTTACAAGTAGCTTGTTTAATCCAAGGAAGTGTGCTTCATTGTCAGGCAATTTCATAAGAACAAGCACTAGCTTCTTAATTGGATGTTTGTTTGTTCAAACGATCTCAATTTATTAGCAAAGACCCGTTTCTGTCGAAATCATAGGCCGTTCAATTGAAGTACTTCCTATCTAGGATTTGAATTCGGGGCTCTTGTGACTTGAAATTTGGCGAGAATCACTTGGTCTTTTTATGTGCAAGTTTCACTTCCATTGTCTGCAAAAATTCAAATCGACATTTCAGCAATACATTCTATGTACTTTTTATATCGAAAATAAAGAAAACATGTAATAATAATAAGGAACACAAGATTTATAGTGGTTCGGCTAGGAAATTGGGCCTACATCCACTTTATATTCTTTCATTATTTACTTGCATCAGTTTTACAATTGCTTTTAATTACAAGAATCATACATTCATAATTCTTTTTACAATATTTCAACAAAATTTTCAAGTAAAGTATGGACGCAAATGGTTGCTGTTCCATGCCCTTGGAATTTGATCTCCTTTAACAGTGGTGAGTTTGAATGTGCCGTCAAGAAGCTTTTGACCTATGACATATGGTCCTTCCCAATTTGGCCCAAACACACCTGTCGCTGTCATAATTCTCTTCAGGACTAGGTCTCCAATCTCAAAGCTGCGTTGGCGAACTTTGGAATTGAAATGTCTGGCTATTCTTTGCTGATGAGCTGCAATTCTGAGATTAGCCTCATCTCTTTTTTCATCAAGGAGATCTAACGCTTCAAGCTGTAGCTTTTCGTTTTCTGCTTGATTGAAATGGATTCTTATGTATGAAGGGACTTCTATTTCTACCGGAATCATTGCCTCTGACCCGTATGCCAATGAAAACGGGGTGTGCCCAGTCGCAGTTTTGTGAGTGGTTCTGTATGCCCATAGTGCCAGTGGTAGCTTATCGACCCAACCACCTTTTGCTCTTTCAAGTTGCTTCTTGATGGTTGACTTAATAATTTTGTTCACGGCTTCCACTTGCCCGTTTGCCTGCGGATGAGCTACCGCTGAGAAGCTTTTCCGGATTTTGAATCGCTTGCAAAAATCTTGGAATTCTTCACTTTCAAACTGAGTTCCATTGTCTGTAATTATTTTTTGAGGTACACCGTATCTGCAAATGATGTTTTTAGTCACAAAACTTATCATCTTCTTTGAGGTGATAGTAGCCAGTGGTTCAGCTTCTGCCCACTTAGTAAAATAATCTATAGCAACAATGGCATATTTAATTCCAGATTTGGCAGTTGGTAACGGTCCTACAAGGTCTATCCCCCATATTGCAAACGGCCATGGACTGACCATCTGTGTGAGTTCAGTGGAAGGAGCTCTAGGAATTTTGGCGAATCTTTGACATCTATCACATTCTCGGGAATACTTTGCTGCATCTCGATTAATTTCTGGCCAAAAATATCCGTACCGGAGAATTTTCTTTGCTAATGTTTGGCCACCTGAATGATCACCACATTCTCCTCCGTGTACCTCTGCTAGGATTGCTTTAGACTCTTCCCTGGATACACATCGAAGTAATGGCATTGAGAATCCCCGTCTGTATTACTGGCCATCCTGGACTACGTATCGAGAGGCTTTTCTCAGTAGCTTTTGTCGTTCTTTCGAGTTCCCTGGTAAGGATCCATTGAGCAGATATTCTATTATCGGAGTCGTCCATGATTCTTGTTCTTGAGACATGCTCATGATCCAATCAATGTCCATCTCATCAATGCTAGGAGTCGACAGGACCTCTACTGGAGTTAGCCCCAGAAATTGAGCTTCGCCTGTGCTCGAATACTTTGCGAGAGAATCTGCTTTCATGTTTTCTTTTCGAGGAATGTGACTTATAATGTAATGGTCGAAATCAACCAGGAGTTCCCAAGCCTTTGACAAGTAGGCGGGCAGATTCCCCCCTTTTGCTTGGAATTCCTTTTTGACTTGGCATACAATAAGCTGAGAATCACTGAATATCTGTAACGCTCGGATGTTTAATTCTTTAGCAATCCTTAAGCCAGCGATAAGGGCTTCGTATTCTGCTTCATTGTTTGTTGAAGGAAATTCCAATCTTAGTGCATAGCTTAATGATCGACCTTCAGGAGTCTCAAGTACAACTCCGGCTCCAGAACAGTAGTCGTTTCTCGCACCATCGACATATAACTTCCACTGGATCGGGGAATTGTCGACCGTTTCTTCCTCACTGTTACCCTTATCTGTAAATTCTGCAATGAAATCTGCTAAAGCTTGTCCATTGATCGCTTTCCGGGGATGATAAGTGATGTCATACTGACTGAGTTCAATATTCCACTTTAGAAGACGACCCGAAGTTTCAGGGCGAAACAGGACTTGCTTTAAAGGTTGATCAGTGAGGACTCTGATAGGATGAGCTTGAAAATATTGCCTCAACTTCCTAGACGCAATTAGTAAGCAATAGGCGAGTTTTTCCAACTTAGAGTAATTCATCTCTGCCCCAGTGAGTCTTTTGCTGATATAGTAAACTGGATGTTGAATCCTTTTGTCTTCCCGTATCAGCGCTGCACTTAAAGCATGAGATGATACTGCCAAGTATATAAGAAGATCCTCGCCATCGCCAGGCCTAGAAAGTATTGGAGGCGTCTCCATATGGCGAATCAATTCATCAAAGGCTTTTTGGCATTCGGGAGTCCAATCGAAGTTTTTCTTTCCTTTCTTTAGGGCGTCAAAGAATGGAATGCATTTATCTGTGGCTTTGGAAATGAACCGACTCAAGGCGGCAACTTTTCCATTAAGACTTTGCAATTCCTTCTTTGTTCTAGGAGCTTTGACTTCTTTCAATGTAGTAATTTGAGCTGGACTGGCCTCAATGCCTCTAGCGCTCACGATGAAACCTAAAGACTTGCCGGATTCCACTCCAAATGAACATTTTAAAGGATTGAGCTTCATTCCGTATTTTCGGAGGACAGAGAACATGCCTGCTAAGTGTTCTATGTGATCCAGTGCCTTCTTAGACTTTACTAACATGTCATCGACGTAAACTTCCATGGTTTTGCCCAGTTGCGGTTTGAACATAGCATTAACGAGTCTTTGGTATGTTGCCCCTGCATTCTTCAACCCGAAGGGCATAACTCTGTAGCAGTAAAGACCACTCCTGATCTGGCTCATGCATCATGATCTGGTTATATCCGGAGTAAGCATCCATAAAAGATAACAATTCATGTCCCGCTGTTCCGTCTACCAGTTGATCGATTCTGGGTAATGGGAAGCAGTCTTTGGGGCAGGCCTTGTTTAGATCTGAAAAATCGATGCATACTCTCCATTTTCCGTTGGCTTTCTTAACCAGCACTGGATTTGAAACCCAATTCGGATATGTAGATTCTTTGATAAAATTATTCTCCATGAGCCGATCAACTTCTTCTTTTAATGCCGCTGACCTTTCCGAACCTTGAGTTCTCCTTTTCTGCTTTACAGGTGTAAATTTTGGATCAATATTTAGAGCATGCACTGCAACTTCTGGGGATATTCCGCACATATCGGCATGAGTCCAAGCAAAAACATCCAGATTTGCCTTTAAAAAAGATATTAAGATATTCTGAATTGACGCATTAAGTTGTGAACCCACATTCAACACTTTGTTTGGGTCCTTTGGGTCAACAGGTATTGGTATTATCGTTTCCACCGGTACCACTCTATTTTCCCCTGCACTGACTTTTCTAGGGTCCATCTCTTTTCTTGCTCCGCTGTGCTCGCCAGTGCAGGGTCCGCCCTGTAATTGCTACAAGGCTGGTTCTTTGATGCGGGCTGGGGCTGCCGCATTCTTTCCCATTTCTCTTTTTCTGGTTTCTCGTAGCTCTGTCAGATAGCACTCTTGCCCAGCATTTTGATCACCTTTTATAACTCCTACTCCATTGTCTGTAGGGAATTTAATAGTGAGGCACCACGGGGCAAGAACAACTTTGAACGCTGCCAGAGTTGGGCGACCAAGGAAAGCATTGTAAGCAGAAAATTCGTCGACAATCACAAAAGTTTGCTTGCGGACGACTTTTCTCTCTCCTTCTCCAAGTTCCACAAACAAATCAATGGTCCCTACCGGCTGCTTTGGCTCCCCAGTGAAACCAGCAATTTTCTGCGATGAGGCTTGCACATCAGCCATAGGGATCTTCATTTGGTCGAATGTTTTCTTAAAGAGAATATTGCAGGATGCGCCACAATCAATGAGAACTCTTCTGACAATAGCTGGCCCGATACCAGCCGAGATGACTAGAGGATCCAAGGTTGGAGCTTCAATACCTGCGGAATCCCTAGCTCTGAACACAATATCATCATCGAAAGTTCTTTGTTGCTTCAAGGGCGTAGCACCTTCCAAAACAAATACATCTTCCTCGGTCGGTACATACTTTAAAGCTCGGGTATACCTTTCCATCTCACCCCAGCTTCTGCCTGCTGGGTGAGGTCTTCCTGTAATGACATTAATAATGGGCCTTCCAGATTCATGCCCTGCAGCCTTCTCAATCGTCCATGGCTGTTGAGTAGGAGCCTGTTGCCCCTGACTAGATGAAGCAGGATTGTTGTTATTCTTTTTCACAAATTGCTGCAGTTTGTTTTTCCTTAGCAACTCTTCAATCATATTTTTCAACTGGCGGCATTCGTCGGTCTCGTGACCGGGTTGATTATGGAATCGGCAGAACTTCCCACTCTGTATAGCCTTTTTCCCGGTCCTTAGAGGAGGAGGTTTAGGGAAGTCAACAGAATCTTTAATGGCAAGGTAGATACGCTCTGGCGTATCTGATAAAGGAGTATACTCTGATGGCTTGAAGGATCGGGGCTTCTTCAGATTACTCTGTTTCTTCCCATTGTTATTTTCCCTTTTTTGCCCTACAGATTCATTCTTGCGTGGAGCAACAGTGTTATCTTCAGCTTTTTCCAACACTGCCTTTACCGGTACGGGACGGCTTTCTAAGCGTATGAATTCACCTGCTTTTTTATAGAATTTTTCAAGGGAATTTGGTTCCTTCATGTTTAGCCATTTCCCAAATTCGCTCGACTTGTCAACACCCTTCATCAGATAAGTCAATATCATTCGCGGTTCTGCATTGTCCACCTCAGCTAACGCTATATTAAAGCGTTTTAAGAAAGATCTGATAGTCTCTCCTGGACTCTGCTCCAAACTTGATAGTGACATGATATCTTTGGCTTTTGAGGCATATAGTCTGAACTGCTCCTTGAACTTCCGGGTCAAGTCAGAAAACTGATCGATAGATCGGACGGGCAGCTTGGTGAACCAAAGCAGAGCTACGCCTTCGAGATACACAGGGAAATATCGGCACTTTATTTCATCAGAGGCTCTGGCACCTGTCATGTGCCAATCATATTTGTATAGGAATTCATTCGGATCACTTGTCCCCTTATAAGCTGGAATGGTTGGAGGGACAAACTTTCTTGGGAATTCAGCCTTTAAGATTTTCTGAGTAAATGGAGTCTTACTTGGGGCAAAACCCCATTCTTTCTCGTCTTCGACCCTCTGCATACTTTCTTTCATAATTTGTCGGACCATTCCAGAAAGATACTCCTCATCATGTCGAGTTCTAGATCCACCAACCTCTGGAAGTGTTTGTTCAAAGGGGCTAGCAGCCCTTTCGGGAGCATTTCTTTCTTCAGCATCATGAAGGTTGCCTGCAAAATTCCTCTCATTACCTGCTAGTTGACGGTTTGCCCCTAACAAATCGTTCAACCTATTTAGAATTAGGGCATTCTGGGCATTTTGAGCCTCGAGTTGTGCATTTTGGGCATTGATCTGTTGGTTCAGCCCTAAAATTGCAGCATCCAGCTCTTCCTTTGTAACTCCGACAGCTGGAGTGGCTTGATTCGATATAGGGGAAGCGGAGGTTCCCTCTTGAATATTCCCAGATCTGACAGATCTACTCTTCCTTCCAGGAGCCATAATCTAGGATATACTTCTGGTTTTCAAGGAAATTCTCTCTACAAACCTCTGTGACGCAATGATGATGACTCGCCTGAGTTCAGTTCTCAGTGAAAGCACCAAAAATGTTAACGCTAAAAATTGAACGCTAACACCCCGGTGTGTAAAAGGTAATTGTGAAAGCACCACCCGTTGGTACGGGAACAAAATATAAGCAGAGAAATCACAGAGAAGCTATAAAAGACACAATATTTATAGTGGTTTGGCTTAAGATCTAGCCTACGTCCACTTTAAAGCTCTTTATTGCTGATTTGATTACAATTCTTTACAACAATCTTCAATTACAACACTCTTAGACAAATAGCTCAAACTCTGATGTAGAAGAATCCCTCGAATGCATGGCGAATGAGTTAGATTTCCTCTTGAGATTTGTTGAAATGTCTTTGGTGATTGGAGTGATAGAAGTGTTGCTTGAACGTTGCTTGAAGTCGAGACAATGGCAGAGTAATGGCGTCCAGGAAGTCAGTCCAAAAAAGTCCCCTCGATGCTCAATGTGGTCATGTATTTATAGGCAATTTTCTAGGCTGAAATTGTCAAGTCATGAGTCGTGACCGACTCAAGATGAGTCGTAAGTCGTGACCGACTCAGGATGAGTCGTATGTCGTAGGCGACTCAACTGGTTGAGCCCTGACTTCATATCAGAGCGTCTCCGGTCCTCTGTATACAGCACAAGTCCTAACTCATCTGCGAGTTAATAGGTCGTGGTCCAAAATGAGGTGGCATAGGATTTCTACATAGTAGTTGTAAGTCGTAGACGACTCAAGCTAGGTCGTGAACGACCTATCATAAGTCGTAGGTCGGTCCTTTGTTGTTTTGGGAGTTTAGTCAGTTAATTCATTTGACACCTTAGGTCGTTGAGTCGTTAGAGAACTTGAGTCGCTAGCTCCATGAGTCGTTAACCCGTTGAGTCGGCCGGCACCTTTAAGTCGCTAAGATTATAACCCGGTGAGTCGTTATTCCTCCTGAGTCGCTGAGTCGTAACCCTTCGAGGTCGTTGAGTCGGTAACTCCTCCAGGCTGTTGAGTCGGTAACTCCTCCAGGCTGTTGAGTCGGTAACTCCTCCAGGCTGTTGAGTCGGTAACTCCTTAAGGCTGTTGAGTCGGTAGCCTGTTGAGTCGGCCCAGACCTTGACTCGTTGCCTAAACGGAGTTAACACGCGTTTTTCATCTTTGTAGTGTGCACGCTAAGGAACAAGGAAGGCGAGAATAGTGAAATAGAAGAAAAGGAGAAAGGGTGGTCACTTTCTTGTGTTGGGCCGAATGGGCCGGGTTCTTGTTAAAAAATATAAAAGTATTATCAGGTGTTTCCTTTAAACATTTATTTTACTTTCATCTAAATTTAAAAAAATATGGGAACTTATATTTTTAACCTATCACTAAAAACATTCATGCCTAATTTACTTTGTTAAGTTTTTGGTAATATGGAATTAATTAAATTTTAATAATTAAAGTTAATAAATAATTCAAACTTTAACTTGATAAAACCCTAGGTTAATTCATGTAAGATAGTTATTAATGGATTTTAATTTAATTTAACTAAAGATAAATAGTTTTGTAATTAATTTTAATTATAAGTATGCAGGGTTAGAAATATAATTAATTTTGTATTGAAATTAACTAGATGATGATTTGTGGTTGGTTAATATTGGCTAGAAATCGTTAAAATAGTTCATGATTTGTGATTTGAGTTGATTTCTCTTGAGTATTCATTTCAAGTTGTTTTGTGCATGTGACATAAAATACCTTAATAAATTGAAAGGTTAAAATGAAACGTTGATGCGTTTTATTAGAAATACACATATGTAATTAAATTCCCATTTGCAGTTGTGGCATCTTGGAAATCGAATTGTTTTGGTTAAACAACTTGGCCTTAAAAAAATCTGATGTTGGGATTCGATGAGACAGGGATCGGATATCAGTATTATCCAAAAACCACATCCATCCAAAATAAGCGATTTGGTCGGAAAGGTTTCGGGGAAGATTTGGAATGAAGATTTCAGAGTATAAGGGCTATTTATCACTAACTCTAAGGGTGATTCCAAAATGGGTGTACTGAAAATGGTGCCTTCGGTTCCGTTTGGACTCGGGACGGACTTTTATGGACGAATGCTATCAGAACAACATCATTGGAGGACGATGAGCATTCCTAGTGAACGTGTTCTTAAAAGGTAATCATAGCCTCAAGCCAAATCAACTGGGAATGACTAAAACAGGGGAGATGTAGCAAGGCTAAGTGGGTCGCACCCAAGTAGGGTCAGGTCATCCTTTCTAGATTCCTTTTTTACTCGGTATGTTTGGGGGCGGTTGCTGATCCCAACCGTGGGGTAACCTTATTCGAACTATCCAAGTTACGAGTAGTCATGTCTTGTGTAGCACGTGATCCCGGCGTGGTCCTCGGTGTTATTCTTCTAGAGATGCACCGTGATGGGAGGTACCCCAATAGCCTAGTCATTGTATGGAACCCATTCTCCAATAAGTGCCTTCGGTCTTATTTGTATACCTATTATCCCGGATAATTAATATAATAATTTCGGCTATTTGAATTGTTCATTTGAAAACCCTAGACAAATTATTATAATATCACCGGATTTCCTATGAAAGTGTTTTGGTTGTCGAAAGGGAAAAATCTGTCTGTGTTTATGTGCAACGAGTCTTACGAGATACTCTTGTTTTCAAATGGTTTTCAATTTTAAGAAATTTAACCGTTTTACTCACACCAAACCATGTCTGACCCAGAGTTTATTTTCTATTTCCTCTAAACTCATGGGTACTCAAATTTTTATGAGTAGTCAAGTGATTCCAGGTTTCACTCGGCGTATTTTGGAGAAGGAGTTGGAGCAAGTTGCTTCAACGTATCTTGCTATATCTATATTCCGCTATATTGGTATCTATGATTGTATTTTGGCTTGTAATAAATGGACAGGTCGTTACGACTGCCTGATTATGATGTATGTATAATTATGACTCTATTGAATTGTATTAGTGACTATATGATATATGTTGTAATATATATTATCCATTCCGCTGTGAGATGTGCAATTTGTTTACTTTCTATCTATTCTCTTTCCTACCTATTTCTTTTTATGTTACGAATCATCTTTCGAAGTAAGAAGGGCGGGTCATCACATTTGGTATCAGAGCACTAGGTTGAGTGAATACCTCGGCTTTTCGTTTGATATCAATCTTGAGAAAGTGTATATATATATATATGCACACACACACCTCCCTGATGGTTAGATCAGGTTTGATAAGAGATTATTATTGCCATCTTTGGAATATATTTCATCCCAGTGTTAAGTATCCTCTTATTATGTCCAAGTAGTCAACAATGAGTACAAGGGAAAGGCATGGCAGAGGAGCCAGTAGCACGACTACCACTAATGGAAGAACCCCTAATGTTGAAGGTGGCAGTATAGTTGTTGAGGTCGTAGCTCCTATATAGCCTCGAGTAAACTTTGCAACTCTATGCAAGGACTTTGCGAATTTTAGAGGGAAACCCTTTAAAGGTACTGAATCTATTATCGAGGTGCAAGCATAGTTATGCTCTTGTGAGAGAATTTTCAATGGTTTTGGTCTTTTTGATGAACAGAATCGAGTCCTGGCATCATGGTAGTTACAGGAAGGGGCGGCAGCATGGTGGGACTTTGTCATGGCGGATGTCCCCGAGTATGAATTTTCATGGAATATATTCAAAGAGGTGTTCAAGGAGTAGTTAATGCCGACTGCTGGTAGGTCCCGGATATATAGGAGTTTTCCTGATCTCAAGCAAGAAGACCTGTCTATGGCTGAGTACGAAACGAAGTTCAATGAGTTATCCCATTATGGCCCTAAACTCATAAACACCCCACTTAAGAAAAATGTAGTGTTCGTATTAGGCATGAGGGCAGAATTCCACGTGAAGATGACCACTCATCTTAAGGGATTATTTATAGAGCTTGTGGATATGGGTTTGAGGTATGAAGAACTTTTGGAAAGGAAACCGTCAGCGGTAATTGCAACACAAAGTGACGGTGCTACATATCTAAATAAGAGAAAGTTTAACCCGAATCGGAAGAAACAAGGAAAAGGAAAACAAGGAGGCAAACTTGCGAACAAGGAATGTTATAATTGCAAATAGAAAGGTCATATTGCCAGATTTTGTCCAAGAAATGAAGCCCCGAAGCAGCTAAGTGGACCGATTTCTAAAATGGTTTAGAAGACCCTGTGCTTTAATTGCAATCAGTCTAGGCACATGGTGAAGCATGCCCAATCCTACAGAAGGTGCAATCAAACAAATTGTTTGCCATCCAGAATGGACCATCAACTTCAACGGATGTGAAAGGTATAAGTCTCCTCGAAGGTAATTTTCTTTTAAATGGTGTTTACGTTAGGGTATTACTTGATTATGGTGCTTCTCTTAGTTTTGCCTCTTTAGGAACGGTAGTGAAATTTCACATTATCCTTAGTATCGTAGGCAATTCTATTTGTGTCTCTAATCCCATAGGGGGTGTGACCCAACTGAATATGATTTGTGAAGGCTTGAAAATTTCTTATCTTTCCCATAGCTTTTCGTGTGATCCCTATGTATTAAATTTTAAAGGATTTGACCTTATACTTGGTATGGGTTGGTTAACGAAGTATAAAGCTGTTCTCGACTGTTAAGAAAGGATCATATCTTTAGAAACCGAGTTGGGAAAGACTTCAAGGGTAAAATGTGATAGCCATGAAATTCTTATGTGTAGTCTTTTGCATGTGCTCGAAGCATCTCAAGAAGGATTAAGATCCAATGAAGTTGTTAGAAACTTCCCTGACGTTTTTGAAGAAGTTAAAGGTTTACCCCTGCATCGAGAGATTGATTTTTTTATCGACTTAGTTCCAGGGGCAAGACCTGTAGTCCAACCAAAAAAGAGAATTGCTCTGAAGTAGTGGGTAGAGTTGGTGAGTCAAACATAGGATTTCTTGAGGAGTAGACGTAGTCGTTCGAGCTGGGGGTTTGCTGTAGTGTTTGCGGCCAAGTCAGATGGGTCGTTAAGATTATGTGTAGACTATAGGGAGTTAAATAAGTTGACCATTAGAAATAAGTCCCCTTACCTCGCATCGACGATCTTTTTGACCAACTTCATGGGACAACTGTATTCTCGCAAATGGATTTAGCTTTAGGATTTCACCAAATAAGGGTTGCTAAAGATAGTATACCCATAACTGCATTTGGAGGGCCTGACTGTTTCTTTAAATGGTTGGTTATGCCTTTTGGCTAACCAACACATCGGCTTATTTTATTGATCTAATGAACACTGTCTTCCGAGATGTTTTAAATAAGTTTGTGCTAGTGTTTGTCGATGACATTCTTATCTACTCTAAATCAAAGGAGGAACATAGACGTCATTTGGAGGTGGTATTGGAAACTTTGAGAAGGCATGTCATAAAAGCAAAGTTTTCAAAGTGCCATTTTTGGCAATCGAAATTAAAGTTTTTAGGGCACATCGTATCGGGAGATGGTATTTCAGTGGATCCAGAAAAAGTTGTGGCTGTTCAGAGGTGGAAGATACCACGGACTCCAACAGAGGTTCGTAGTTTCCTTGGTTTGGCAGGATAGTACAGGAGATTTATTCGGGATTATTCTAAAATTTCCTCCTATTTGACCAAGCTCACTAAGAAAGGAGAGAAATTTGAATGCACTCTAAAGTGTGAAGAAGCATTTCAATAACTGAAGGTGAGGTTAACCAATGCACCATTTTTGTTAGTTCCATATGGGAACAATGAGTTCGTAGTGTACACAGATGCTTATAGGGTGGGGATAGGAGCTGTTTTGATGTAGCATGGTAGAGCGATTGCGTATGCGAGCAGGAAGTTGACGCCTCATGAGCAAAACTATGATACACATGACCTGGGGTTGCTGGCTGTTGTCTTTGCACTAAAAACGCGGAGGCACTACTTATTGGATAAGGATCCCTCTATTTCTTTTTAGTTTCTTGTTAACCCTTAGAGATTTAGGAGTGAACTTCTTTCTTATATTAGGTGAAAAGTTCAAGCTCTTCACGTTTCATAAACCTCTAAAGTATCTTTTCACCCAGAAGGATATGAACCTAAGGCAACAAAGGTGGTTAGAATTTCTAGCATCCTATGATTTCAATATTCTCTATACAACGGGTAAAGCGAATGTGGTGGCGGACACTATGAGTAGAAATGCAATCTTGGCTCTTTTGGAAGTTACCCCAACTCTCCTAGAAAGAATTGCAAGCGAGCAAAAAGCAGATAGAAGCTTAAGGGCAATCATCAGAAAGGTTAAGGAGGGGTAGTGCACCGGTTTCAAGGTTGATGACCAAGGAGTTTTGACGATCAATGGAAGAATCTATGTTCCGCGTGTCAAGAATCTTAGACAGGAGGTTTTGTCAGAATGCCATCACTAAATGTTAAGTATCCATCCAGGTATCTCGAAGATGTATAGGGATACGAAGCGGATGTTTTGATGGAAGGGAATAAAGAAGGACATCTCTACCTTTGTTAATAAGTGTGCAAGCTGTCGCTGATAAAAGGTGATCAGCAAAAGATAGAAAGGCTGTTAGGAGATTTCGAAATGGAAGTGGGAGATGACATTGATGGATTTCATTGATGAGTTACCCAGAACTAGAAAGGGGAATGAGGGAGTGTGGGCTATTGTAGATAGGCTAACCAAGAGCGCCCACTTCATTCCGGTTAAATCAAGTAGAACTGCAGCTTCCTTGGCAGATATTTTCATGAGAGAAATCGTGAGATTGCACGGAGTTCCCATTAGCATAGTAAGTGATCGTGACCCGATTTTTACCAGTAAATTTTGGGAAGCTTTGCAAACAGCCCTTGGGACAAAGTTAAGTTTAAGCACTGCTTATCATCCTCAAACGGATGGCCAAACGTGGAGGCTGAACCGTATTATGGAAGATATGTTGAAGGCCTGCATTTTGGACTTTGGTGGATCTTGGGAAGATCAACCACATCTGGTAGAATTTTCTTACAATAACAGTTACCAAGCAAGCATAGAAATGGAACTCTATTAATCACTCCATGGAAGGCCATGCAGATCACCAGCTTATTGGGTGGAGTCAAGAGATTTTTTTATCCTTGGTCCCGATATGATTCAGGAAGCATCTGAGAAAGTCGAACCGATCAAAAAGAGAATGAAGGCAGCTCAAGATCATTAAAAGAGCTATGCCGATAAAAGACGGAGGGATCTTTCATTTGCAGTTGGAGACCTGGTATTTGTTAAGATTTCTTCGATTAGAGGAGCAATTAGATTTGGCAAGATTGGAAAATTGGCTCCAAGACACAAAGGACCTTTTTGTATTCTCGAAATGATCGGTACTCTAGTGTATAGGATTGAATTACCAGAAAGGATGGTAGTGATTTACAATGTATTCCACATATCTCATCTAAGGAAATACGTGCATGATCCATCATTGGTTGTAGAACGGTCAATCCACGAAAATTTGAAGGTTGAACCAAACTTGACCATAGTCAGGCATCTAGTTCAGATTATTGATCAGGATGAGAAGAAGCTCCGAAACAAGGTGGTGAAGTTGGTTAAGATCCAATGGAGTGAGGATCCCAATGATTGTACCAGGGAAGCTCTGGATAGTGTGAAGGAAGCCTATTCGGAATTATTTTCTAGGTAGGGTTGTTTCGTTCTATGAATAACTGTTTGTTATGGTTGTTAGGATATGACTGATGTATGTGCTTTGCTATGTGAATATAAAACTTTTGTTACAAGTTGAATTATTTCTGGCGTTCAAATTTCAGGGACGAAATTCTTTTAAGGGGGGGAGGAATGTAATGACTCGGATTTTTGACACGTGTTATTTGAATATTTTATAGATTTAAATATTGGATTATTATTTTTATTGGTCAAATAATAAATTATGATCTTTGTGTGTATATTTATATATATTCGGGAAGTTATGAATTAAAAAACTTTTTTTGATAAAAATGTGTGATCCTCTAATAAAAGAGGAGAGCAAAAATAGAGCGCTATATATATAACAAATAAAAATGGAGCTGCCAACATGCCTGGCAGGTGACAAGACTATAAACTAGAAAAAATAGAGGAATAGATACCCTTAAATGAGCTCCGGCAAAGCCACCACCCACTACAGCCTAATACCGAGCTCCGTTAAGGCCACCGCCCAATAATAAGGTGTTATAGGTATCTCAAATCAAAGAAAACAAAAATACAACACCAAACAAGAAATGACTCGAAGAAAGCGTTTCAGAAGAGATGATCCATAAAGAAGAACTCCAAAACGAGGACCAAAAAGAAGAAATCCACTCTGAAGACCTGGAGGACAAAAAAGAAATGCCAGACACAAACTGAAACCCTGCGAAGAGCTATCCTGCTAACCTGTACAAAGCTGTAAGCAATCCTTCAAACCAGTCAAGAGAAAAACCAGCAACCAACTTAAACCAAACCTGTAATGAAACTAGGAAACCAAGTTAGAAAGAATCACATATATGTATATAAAATAGAATTTATATACATATATGTGAGAATAAAAACCAAAGAGAAAAACAAAGAAAGGCTAAGCTAGAACCAAAAGCTAACAATACTAAAAAGAAAAGGAAAAATGAACCAAAATGAAAAGAAAAACAAATAAGAAAAACAAGGACTAAAAAAGAAATAAAAACAGAAATAAAAACAAAACAAGAAACAACTTTAAGGGCCTATTATAGGAAGAAAGTTATAATGCACCATGTGAACATTACTTAAATTACAAAAGGAATTAATATAAATATTATTAGAGACAAAATTATTTATGTTAAGTTTAAATATGTTAATATTATTTCTAACCTTGTTAAGATAATCCTTAAAGCAATTATTTTTGGCTAATTTATAATTGGGATTTGAAATCCAATTTAAGCATAAAGATGAAATTAAAATTATCAAATTATTATAGAGATTAATTTTATTATTAAAAATCCTTTGATTTCTCTCAAACCAAATGAACCAACAAGAAATCGTGAATAAAGTATCAAGCAAGTATCTAGAATCCTTATTGAACTTAAATCTGGAAGAGTTCCAATAGAAAAAACAATCAGAAATTCTAGAACTAATATTAAACTCAAAAATATTAAGGGTCTTTATAAGAATAAAATGAGTAACCATGCATTCATAATAAATACGATTAATATCTTCAGAGTATGTGTTACAAAAATAACATTTATTATCAATGTTAATATTTTTCTTTTTTAAAAATTCAATAGTGTTTAATTTACCATGAATTATGAGCCACATATGAATCTTAGATTTAAAAGGAGCATTTGACTTCCAAATAAATTTAAAACAATTGATAGAAACGCCCGAAAAGTTAATAAATTTGTAAAAGGAATTAGACGAATATTTCTTACTCTTATCCCACTTCCAACTAATGACATCATTATCGATGTCAATATTATAAAGATTTAGCTTAGCATAAAGCAAATAAAGCTGTCTAAGGGTAGAGCCTACTAAAATACTATTAAAATTGAAAATCTAAGGAGGGTCACTTTCAGAGTTAAAAACATCAGAAATAAACGCAAATTTAAAATTACAAATATCATATAAATCTTTAAACTCATTCTTTAGAGGTGTAGCAGAAATCCAACTATCATGCCAAAAGGAAGTATTGTTACCAGAATGTACAATAATATTAACACCTAATTTAAAAATATCACTACATTTTAGATGGATTTCCAAAAATAAGATACTTTACCATAAATCGAAGGTCTAATTTGATAGAGATTATAACTACCATTATAATAAATTTTAGATATAGTCTCCTTCCAAATGGAATTATCACTAGTATCTCTAAATTTCCATAACCATTTACCAAGAAGAGACAGGTTCATATTATGCAAATTAATGACTCCTGAACCACCCTCTTTTTTAGACTTACAAACAGTATCCTAATTAACTAAACATTTAATTCTACTTAGGATTATCACCACTCCAAAGGAAATCCCTTCTAATTTTATCTATTTTATCTATCACCCAATCAGGAAAAAGGTGCACAGACATCCAGTAGATAGGAAGAGTTGATAATACAGAATTAATTAAAACCAATCTACCAGCTCTAGATAAGAATCTCCCATTCTAATTAGTAATCCTATTTTTAATTTTATCAATGATTATTAACCAATCCTCGTGCTTAAGCTTTGAAGGCCTGATAACAAAACCAAGATAGTCAAAAGGAAAACTCATAGATTAACAGTTTAAAGTATTAGCTACTAAATTTTCTACTTTATCAAAACCATTTTACACTAAAACACAACTTTTATCAAAGTTTATTTTTAAACCTGATAAAAGTTCAAAACTATAAAGAATAAACTTTAGAGAAATGATGTGTCTAGGAAGGCGAGAGGAAAAACGCAAAGTATCATCAGCAAATTGAAGGACAGACAAACCAAAATTTGAAAAATCATTACCAATAGAACCCAAAAGATTATTGTTAACATCATTCTTAATAATCTTAGAAAAGACATCAGCCACTAAATTAAACATAAGGGGCGATAAAGGATCCCCTTGCCTTAAGCCTTTCTAGGATTGAATTTAATTACCTAAAATGCCATTAACCATAATACTGGAGTTACTAGTTTTAAGCAAGTTGATGATCCAGTTAATCCATCTATTACTAAAGCCTTTGGCAAGGAAAATATCAATTAGAAATTCCAATCAACCGAGTCAAAAGCTTTAGAGAAATCTAATTTTAAAACAGCATAAGTAATATTATTTTTACAAAAAAAATTAATATATTCTTGAACAACTACTACACCATCAGTGATATTTCTTCCTTTAATGAAGGCCGATTGAGAACAATCAATTAGATCATTCATTTTTAAACTAAGTCTATTAGCTAATACTTTGGAAACAAGTTTAACAGAGCAATTAATCAAAGAGATGGGTCTAAAATCTTTTAAACTATTAGCACCAACTTTTTTATGTAATAAAATAAAATTAGCAAAATTAAAACAACCTGATTGGAGATTACCATTATAAAATTCATTAAATATACTAATTATGTCTAATTTTAAAACCTCCCAAAAAGTTTTATAAAAGAAAATAGGAAAACCATACGTGCCAGGAGATTTATCTCCTGGTAAATCAAAAATGGCTTTTCGGATTTCCTCTTCAGTAAAAGGAACACCTAAATCGGAAAGATTAATATTAGAGATGGAAGGATAAAGATCATTCCATCTAACACTGATTTTATGCTTATTTTTATTGCCAAAGATATCTTTATAATATTCAGTGAAAGCATTGTTAAGATCACATTGATCAACTAATTCCACATTATTAACTAAAATGGAATTAATTGTATTACAAATTTTTCTACTATTAGTTATATTATGAAAAAATTTGGTATTATTATCACCTTCATTGATGCATTGAATTTTTGATCTTTGTTTCCACATAACTTCCTCTTTTTCAAGAATAGAATTAAGTTCATCTTTTAAGCTATTAAGAACATTTCTCTCACCTAAACTTAAATGTCTAGATTCTTCAATCTTATTAAGCTTGAGAAACTCATTAAGAATATTATATTTTTTAATTTTAATATTACCAAAAATGTTTTTATTCAAGTTTTTAAGAAAAATCATGAGTTTTCTAAGTTTGAGAACAAAAGCTTTAGTAGAATTATCACAATATTTAAATTATAATAACTCATAGAAGACCTTTTATTGATGACTAAATTTGAAAAACCAGGTTCTAGAAGCCACATTTTTTCAAATTTAAAGGCTCTACTAATAATTCTAAGACTATGGCAAGAAAGAATAATGGGACAATGATCTGAAAGAGTGTAAGGTAAACCTGACACTCTACAGATAGAAAACTTATACTCAATTTCATCACTAATGAAAAATCTATCTAAGAGAGCAAAAGAGGGCGATTCCCTATTATTACTCCAGGTAAAATCTCTATTGGAAAGAGGAATTTCAATCAAATTAGAATGAATAATAAATTGATTGAATTCCACCATTGCAGAATAATATCCTTCCCAGGGAGAACGCTCCCCAAAAAAACGATTAACATTAAAATCACCCCCAATATTCAAGATCCGGGGGCACAAGATCTAAACTCGAGGCATTCATTCCAGAGAATCCACCTATCTATTTTAGAGTTTGGACCATAAACATTAGAAATATTTAAAAAAGAATTGTCAGCTAAATTAATTAAAATAATGTGTAAAGAGTACTGTTTTTGAATACAATGCATTAATTTAAAGAGATTATCTCTCCAACCAATCATTAAACCCCCCGAAGAGCCTACCGTAGGAAGAAAAACCCATTTACTAAAACGAAAGCCACCTAATCTTCAAAAAAAACGAAGTTCGGGACATTCTATTTTAGTTTGTTGTAAAAGAGCAATATCAGTAGAAAAGTCTTTAAAAAGGATTTTAACTTCATCACATTTATTAAGGTCATTCAAACTTCTAATGTTCCAACTAATGACTCTCATAAGCCCATAAATCTAGCCCTATCAATTTCCTTATTTCTAATAAACTCACGATCTAACTCAATGTCAGAGAAAATAAAAGAAGAGCTACTAGCTAATTGACTGAAATCAGAAGCTGACAAGCCACAAAGAGCATAAGATGAATAAATGCGACCCAAATCAAAATGCGTACCTAAGCCTGATTCTGAAACACCGCTCACGGTGTTCGAACGAGGAATCTCACCCGACGGATGAGGGCAACTGCTAGGAATCCTGACACTACGACGAACCAACCCACTAGTAGCTGAAAAAATTCTACGTCTACCTCCCCTCGAAGAAGAAAAAGAAGGAGCATAAAATCTTCATCTCTCAAAAATATTTGAATAAAAATTTCACTTTTTCCATTATAGGATATAATTATATATATATATATATATATATATATATATATATATATATATATATATATATGTATGTATGTATATGTACATAACTTTGACATAAAATTTAAAACAAAGTATATAAAAATAGGAATAAATGCATATAAATGGCTAATTATATTTGTATGTAGTTATAACATATAAGTAAAATCTATATAAATAACACAAGGCCTAGGCATGTGAATGTATTGTTTGCATAAGGTAAAATGTGTCCATATGGTAAAAATCAAAGCTATGTTTATATATATGTAGTATATGTATATTTCTATGATGTATATATAAGGGAACATAGTAATAAAAATAAAATATCAACAATAAAGTAAAATAAAATACATGTAAGTAGCTATGTGATGCAGCTCAAACCAGGATTGAAAAATTGCAAGTTATCGACATGAGTCGTTTACGACTTTGTGGGAGTTTAAGTCGTTCACGACTTAACAGGTCAGAAGGAGAAGTCAAGAGTCGTACACGACCTAAGTTGTCACGAGATAAGGAACAAAGCTTTAAGTCGAATGGAAGAATTGAGTCGTCCACGACTCAACATGTAGGAATTGAGTCATCCACGACTCAACTGGAGGCCAGAAGGGACACGGGGAAGGAGACGCGAGTTAAAGAAGGAGATTTGAGCCGTATCCGAGTTAACAAGCCACAAGAGAGGAAGGTGCATGGAGCTTAAGACGCGGCTTGCTTGAGTCGTATGGATCTTGAGTCGGTCCTCAGTTGAGTCGTAAGTCGTTCACGACAAAAGTTGAGTCGTGTAACCTGTGTTGTTTTGTTGAGTTGTAGAATTTTTAAGTCGTAAGTGTTGTACTATGTGTTGCTCTTAAGTCGGTATGTAAGTGAGTCGTAAGTCGTAAGACTTCGTGTATTGAGTCGCCGTGTGATTGTGTCGCTGTGTGGTAACTCAATGAGTCGTTGTAACTTGTGTCGTAAGTCGCATACGACTTAAGGATGTGCTGAGTTGAAGGGGTCTAGGTCGCTGTTGCGATAAGTCGCTACCGACTTATAGTTGAGTCGTAGGTCGTGTACGACTTAAGGGGCTGTGTTGTGAAACTCTATAAATAGCGAGTGAGTTGTAACTTTTTGGTGGTTGATATTGGAATAAAATTTCTTGTTGATTGCTGTGTGCTTTCATCTTAAATTGGTATTTGAGTGTAATCTCCTATCTCCACTTTCGGTTATTCGAGTGCGCTCGAATCAACGATTGTTGAAGCCGATTCGCGGAATCAAGTGCGCTTGATCAACGCTTGAAGAATTGAAGATCTTCTCTCACGGTATCGTGCACGATCAACGTGTCGAAGATAGCTAGAATTCGGTATCTTTGTGATCAACGAATTTGAGCATTTCAGTATCTTCAATCCACCGATTGCTACTTTCAACGATTTCATCGTTTTCGTAATATTCGCTGCGTCAGTTTTGGTATCAGAGCTAGACTTAGCCAATCATAGCTAAGCCGAGACTTGGAGCCAATTTTTGAAGTTGAAGTTTGAAGTTGTTGTTCATCGTGTTCATCTTGAAGTTGCAACGAGTATGAAGATTTTGATCCATTTCATTTTGGATCTAGAGTTGGAGAAGTGTTTGAGTTTGGTCGCGAGATCTTTGCGCGCCAAATTTTTGAAGTGGTATAGCCGAGCTAACTTTGGGTCGAAGCAAGTGTGCGAGCTGGAAGAAGCCGAGCCGAGTTAGTGTTGAACCGAGCTAAGGAGTTGTGCGAGCTAGGGTGAAGGCCGAGCATAACCATGAGTTAAGTATAGGCCATGCATCAGTTTTGGTATCATTGTTTGAAGGGTTGAAGTAGGTGGCCGAGGCAAGTGCAGTTAAGCCATGCTTTGTTGAGTTGAAACCGACCTATCCTTGAGTCGTTGCTTGTTGCCGAGCCGAGTCAAGTGATAGTTGAGCCAAGTTGAATTGAGCCATGATTTGTTTGACTTGTGTTGCTAGTTTTGAAGAGATTGTAAAGATTTGAATCATGCCGCCAAGGAGAGCTAACCGTCATCAAAATGTTGATGCTTTGTATAGAAGAGAAGAAGCCGAGCTTGTGGAACAACGTATTAATGAGAAATTTGATGAAGGCATTGGAAAGTTAGAGAAGTTGTTGAATGATTTGAATCAAACTCAAAGGAGGAGATCACCAAACTCGAACCATGGAGGAAACCGAGTTTCGCCATCGGTTACGGAAGCGAGGAGGGTATCACCGCATTCTTTTAGAGATCGAAGAGAAACATCAATTTCATCACAAAGATAACATCATGACTATGGACATGAAGAGAGAAGAAGTCAACGTGAATTTGACAATGAGGCTATCGAGATGAAGAGAGACATAGTCGAAGAAGCATGCATGAACGAAGGGCTCATAATGGTAGAGATCGATGTAGGCGTACTTTTGATTTTGATAAAGAGGGTGATAGAGCTAACATTCATTATCGAGATCGAGACCAAGTTCGAAATTCTTATCGGGATGTTGAAGATGATCGTCGATGGGAGTCGGGTATGAAGATGGAAATTCCAGAGTTCAAGGGTGGAATGGTTGCTGAAGAGTTCTTAGATTGGTTGTCAAATGTGGAGGAAATCTTTGATTTCAAGGAGGTTCCGGAGAATAGAAGGGTGAAGTTAGTTGCTACTAGGTTGAGGGGGAGAGCTTTGGCGTGGTGGCAGCAAACTAAACTTACGAGGGAGAGAATGGGGAAGTCAAAGATTGAGTCATGGGAGAAGATGAAGAAGTTGATGCGAGCTACATTTTTGCCTTACAACTACCAATCACTTATGTACCAGAGGTTGAAGAATCTGAGGCAAGGGACGAAGTCTGTTAGTGATTATGCTGATGAATTTTACCAACTCATTGCCAGGAATGATATTATGGAAACGGAAGAACAGCTAACTACTAGATTCATTGGGAGATTGAGAATGCAAATCCAGGATATGGTTAATATGTTTGATCTTAGATCTGTTGCAGAAGCACATCAAAAAGCGTTAGCTTGGGAGAAGCAAGGAAGGCATGGAGGTGGTGTGTTTACTAATTCCAATAATCAAGTGAAGGGTGTTAGTGGGAGTACTAATGTTCCTAAACATGTCAGTAAGCCAGTGGTGAAGGAGGCTGAGAAGGCGAAGGTTAACAGTGGTTTCAAATGTTATAATTGCCAGGAGTTGGGTCATAAAAGCAATGAATGTCCGAAGCCGAAGAAGAGAGCAATGGTTGCTGAGATTGAGGATGATGGTGAAGAGGCAGAATGTTCAAATACACCTTATGTTGAGGAGGAAGACTTATTGTCCGGGGATGAACGTTGTAATCTTATGATGAGGAGGTCATGTCTTACACCAAAGCAAGAAGAGGATTCTAGTTGGTTGAGGAGCAATATTTTTCAGTCGACATGCACTATTCTAGGGAAAGTTTGCAAGTTCGTTATTGATGCTGGAAGCTGTGATAATATTATCTCTACTGAAGCAGTAAAGAAGTTGAACTTGAAAACTGAGAAGCATCCTAAACCGTACAAGTTAGCATGGTTGAGGAAGGGTGGTGAAGTGAAGGTGTGTCGAAGAGCTTGTGTGAATTTTTCTATTGGGAAGAAATACAAAGACGAAATTTGGTGTGATGTTGTAGACATGGAAATGTGTCATCTGTTGTTGGGCAGACCATGGCAGTTTGATAGAGCAGTGCAACATGATGGTCGTGCTAATAGCTATAGTTTCATGTTTGAAGGTACTAAAATTACTTTAGTTCCCAAGAAGCAGCAACAGAGGGAGAGCAAGCTAGAGGAGATCGAAGAGCTGAAAACTTTGCTATCTTTGAAGGAGTTTGTTAAGGAAGTTGAAGATGAGTCGGAAGTCTATTTGTTGATTGGACGAGAGAGTCATGAAGAGGTTGAAATTCCAGAAGAAGCGAAGCCAGTTTTGAAAGAATTTGAAGATGTATTTCCACAAGAGTTACCTAAAGAGTTACCGCCACTGAGAGACATTCAACATTAAATTGATCTTGTTCCGGGAGCATTTTTACCACATCGACCGCATTATCGAATGAGTCCGAAGGAACATGAGGAGTTGCGAAGGCAGGTGGAAGAGTTGCTTGAGCAGGGACGTGTTCAGGAAAGCTTGAGTCCTTGTGCAGTGCCAACATTGTTGGTGCCGAAGAAGGATGGAACATGGAGAATGTGTACCGATAGTAGAGCTTTGAACAAGATTACTGTTCGCTACAGGTTTCCTATGCCAAGGTTCAATGACTTGCTAGATCAGTTGAGTGGGCCTACTATCTTTTCGAAGATTTATTTGAAGAGTGGATATCATCAGATTCGAATTAGACCGGGAGACGAATGGAAGACAGCCTTCAAGACGAGAGAGGGGTTATACGAATGGTTGGTTATGCCATTTGGCCTATTGAATGCACCGAGTACATTCATGAGGGTGATGAATCAAATTTTTAGACCATTCATTGGGAAGTTCGTGGTAGTTTATTTTGATGATATTCTGATTTATAGTGCAAGCACAGAGGAGCATGTAGAGCATTTGAGAAAGGTGTTAATTATTCTTCGTGAGGAACAATTTTATGCAGCTACGAAGAAATGTGTGTTCATGACGAGAAGTGTATTATTTTTGGGATATGTTGTATCTGAGAAGGGAATCCAGGTGGATCAGAATAAAGTTGAAGCTATTAGAAATTGGCCACAACCGAGAACTATCACTGAAGTTAGAAGTTTTCATGGATTGGCATCATTCTACCGAAGGTTTATTCCACACTTCAGTAGCGTGATGCATCGGTTACTGATTGTATGAAAGGGAAGCAGTTTTCTTGGTCGGAGGAAGCAGGACTTGCTTTTGAACGAATCAAAGAACTTTTGATGACATCGCCAATTCTTGTATTACCAAATTTTCAGTTGTTGTTTGAGCTACACACTGATGCATCAAAGGTTGGGATTGGAGGAGTGTTGAGTCAGAGTGGGAGGCCAGTTGCTTATTTCAGTGAGAAGTTATCATGGGCAAAGATGAGATACAGTACATACGATGTTGAGTTTTATACTGTTGTGCAAGCTGTTAAACATTGGAGGCATTATCTATTTCAGAAAGAATTTGTTCTTTACACTGATCATGAAGCTTTGAAGCATTTGCAGGGGCAGGATAAAATTTCAGCGAGACATACATCATGGATTGCTTATTTGCAGCAGTTTACTTTTGTCGTGAAACATAAATCTGGGGTAACGAATCGTGCGGCTGATGCTTTGAGTAGGAGAAGTCATTTGTTGACAACGTTGAAGGTTGAAGTGACAGGATTTGAATTATTGCCAGAGTTGATTGAAGAAGATCCTTACTTTGCAAAGTTCGTTGAGAAAGTTAAGGATGGAAGTACTGATGAGTTTGTGTTGGTTGATGGTTTTCTGTTAAAGGAAATCAGTTGTGTATTCCAGAGAGCAGTTTGAGATTGATGATTATCAAAGAGTTGCACGAGGAAGGACATGTGGGCCATGATCGTACATTACATTTGATTTCTCAATCTTACTTTTGGCCGTCGATGAGGAAAGAGGTTGAAAGGTTTGTGGAGAGATGTCATATATGTCAGGTTTCTAAGGGAACAGCGACAAATGCGGGATTGTATATGCCGTTACCTGTACCGTCTAAACCATGGGTTGATATCAGCATGGATTTCGTTTTGGG
The DNA here is from genome assembly GCA_030765085.1 of Allium cepa. Classification (NCBI taxonomy): domain Eukaryota; kingdom Viridiplantae; phylum Streptophyta; class Magnoliopsida; order Asparagales; family Amaryllidaceae; genus Allium; species Allium cepa. The sequence continues at coordinate 722,684,180 of CM060937.1, read as the reverse complement.
TTTTCCTAGAACTCAAAGGGGGAATGATTCTATATTTGTTGTGGTGGACAGGTTTTTGAAAATGGCGTATTTTATTGCTTGTAAGAAGACGACGGATGCTGTTCGTGTTGCTCAGATATTTTTCAAGGAAATCTATCGTTTACATGGGTTGCGGAAATCTATTGTGTCGGATAGGGATACTCGTTTTCTGAGTCACTTCTGGTTAAGTTTGTGGAAGATGGTTGGAACGAAGCTGAAATTTAGTAGCGCTTATCATCGCAAACAGATGGACAGATAGAAGTTGTTAACAGATCGTTGGGAAATTTGTTACGATGTCTTGTGAAGGACAGTCTGAAAAGTTGGGACATGAAGTTATGCCAGGCAGAGTTTGCACATAATCATGTAGTGAATTGTAGCACAGGATTCAGTCCATTTCAGATTGTATATTCAAACATACCCAGGGGACCGTTGGATTTGGCATTAGTACCACAACCAAAGGGGACGGTTAAATGACCTGCTGATTTTGTTGATGAGTTGACTGAATGTCATAAAATCGTTCAGGAACGATTGGTGAAAGCAAATGAGAAGTATTAGAGAGCTGCCGATTTAAAGCGACGAAATATAGAATTTAACGAAGGTGATTTGGTGTATGCTGTGTTAACGAAGGATCGTTTTCCAGTGGGAGCTTATAATAAGTTGAAAGCCAGAAAAATTGGTCCTGTAGAAGTTGTGAAACGGATCAATGAAAATGCTTATAAGTTGAAGCTACCGGAGGACGTATACACTTCTGACGTGTTCAATGTCAAGCATCTTGTACCATATTATGGGGATGAACAATCTAAGGTGGTGGAATTTACAAATTCGAGGTCCAATTTTGCTCAACCAGGGGAGGATGATGCAGCTCAAACAAGGATTGAAAAATTGCAAGTTATCGATATGATTCGTTCACGACTTTGTGGGAGTTTAAGTCGTTCACGACTTAACAGATCAGAAGGAGAAGTCATGAGTCGTACACGACCTAAGTTGTCACGAGATAAGGAACAAAGCTTTAAGTCGAATGGAAGAATTGAGTCGTCCACGACTCAACATGTAGGAATTGAGTCATCCACGACTCAACTGGAGGCCAGAAGGGACACGGGGAAGGAGACGCGAGTTAAAGAAGGAGATTTGAGTCGTATCTGAGTTAACAAGCCACAAGAGAGGAAGGCGCATGGAGCTTAAGACGCGGCTTGCTTGAGTCGTATGGATCTTGAGTCGGTCCTTAGTTGAGTCGTAAGTCGTTCACCACATAAGTTGAGTCGTGTAACCTGTGTTGTTTTATTGAGTTGTAGCATTTTTAAGTCGTAAGTGTTGTACTATGTGTTGCTCTTAAGTCTGTATGTAAGTGAGTCGTAAGTCGTAAGACTTCGTGTATTGAGTCACCGTGTGATTGTGTCGCTGTGTGGTAACTCAATGAGTCGTTGTAACTTGTGTCGTAAGTCGCATACGACTTAAGGATGTGCTGAGTTGAAGGGGGCTAGGTCGCTGTTGCGGTAAGTCGCTACCGACTTATAGTTGAGTCGTAAGCCGTGTACGACTTAAGGGGCTGTGTTGTGAAACTCTATAAATAGCGAGTGAGTTGTAGATTTTTGGTGGTTGATTTTGGAAAAAAAATTCTTGTTGGTTGTTGTGTGCTTTCATCTTAAATTGGTAGTTGAGTGTAATCTCCTATCTCCACTTTCGGTTATTCGAGTGCGCTCGAATCAACGATTGTTGAAGCCGATTCGCGGAATCAAGTGCGCTTGATCAACGCTTGAAGAATTGAAGATCTTCTCTCACGGTATCGTGCGCGATCAACGTGTCGAAGATAGCTAGAATTCGGTATCTTTGTGATCAACGAATTCGAGCATTTCAGTATCTTCAATCCACCAATTGCTACTTTCATCGATTTCATCGTTTTCGTAATATCCGCTGCGTCACTATGTGTATGTGTATGTTATAAATAGTGTTAATTACAAATTTGGCATGATAAATATAGTATTAGGCAAACAAATATGTACATATAGTGTGTGTGTGTATATTTGTATGAAGTATGCACGTATGTACTCAAGGAAAAAACATCATGAATGCACGTCAACTCAAGCACATAATAGATCAAATCCATTACTCAATTTTCAAATCATGTCAATATAATTTTTTTCAAGTCACAAAGTTCAAAAAAATAGGAAATAAAACAAAGAATAAAATAAAACTTACGGTATATGAATAGCTCGGACCTATTCAAACTCATTCCCTCCTTTCCTCTATAAATAACCTTATATGCTTCACATGAAAACACACCAGCATACAAAAGCAATCAGAGAAAGAAAAAGAAAAAAAAGAAAAAACCTGGATTATATAAACTTAAGGGACTAGGAACTCAATCTTCGACAAGTGAAAGTTATGATCTTGTCAAGTATGCATGTAACGGAGTATATATACTTATACATGAACGTAAATCAAGTGGTATATACTGGAAAAAAAACTCTAAACCCTATTAGTGGAACTGATTCCACTTCTTCACCTACTAGAACCTGCTTTAACTATATCACTCTAGATGTAAATGAAAAAGGTTTTGATTTTTTTTTTAAAAAGTTGTTCATATTTATGAGAAGTGTTGTGATTGCATGTGTGATATATACTAGGTAGTATAACTGTTAAACCAAAAGAGCCTATACCTCCTTCATTTCTTCTCTGTTTTGAAAAAAACTGTCATGCTCAACTTTTAAAACCTCTACCTCACACCGTGCTTAATATTAGGTTATGGATTAAAAAGAAAAACTATTCGCTTTTTATTATACTTTGTTATAAAATTTGTTTCATTGAATATTATTAAGTATAGAGGATAAAGAGTTTTGTTTACTCTAAGTAGACCCAAAATGGAAGAAATTCAAGCATTGCAATTCATTCATTTGATTGTATGATCGTGATCGTCTTTTAAAATGATAAATTTTGGAAGAGGTCTGTTGATTTTTAGTTAAGTGGTTAGTGAGAGAGAGGGGATGAATGGATTTAAGGAAAATGGTGAAATTCTGGTGAATCACTTAATGGCGTGGGTAGAGACCTGGCATGGAGGTGGTTTAGTGGTCGTGGAGCGCAAGAAAAATGGTGTGGCATTTTATTAATCGTTGTAGTGGTTGGTCGGAGGAGATGTAGGATTGGAGTGTAGGTTTTGGTGGTATTCGATCGTGGGACAATGGTGGCGACGTGGAGGGTTTTTAGGCATAAGGTAGGGGGAAAAGGATGAGGAGAGGGTGGCGAGGCTACGGGTGGATTTTGGCGATGGAAGGTGGACGAAAGAGGTGGGGAAAGGGAAAAGGTTCGTTCCTGCACTCGGGTTTGAGTTCGAATTTTTCGAACTATGGCCTGGTCATGGAATTTAGGGTGGCCGGTGGGTTGCAAAGGTCGAAGGTTACCTGGGGAGATGGTCGACGGTGGGAGATGTCGGCTTAAGGGCGTGTGCATATGCATGTGTGGTTCATCTTTGTTGTGTGCATGCTAAGGAATGAGGAAAGGGAGAACGGTGGAATAGAAGAGAAGGAGAAAGGGTGGTCGCTTTCTTGTGTTGGGCCAAATAGGCCTGGTTCTTGTTTAAAAAAAATATAAAAGTATTACCAAGTGTTTCCTTTGACCGTTTATTTTTCTTCGATCTAAATTCAAAAAAAACAATATAGGAACTTGTAATTTTACCCTATCACCAAAAACAATCATGCCTAATTTACTTTGTTAAGTTTTTGGTAAAATGGAATTAAATAAATTTTAATAATTAAAGTTAACGAATAATTTAAACTTTAATTCGATAAAACCCTAAGTTAATTCGTATAAGATAGTTATTAATGGATTTCTAAATTTAATTAAATTATGAATAAATAGTTTTGTGTTTAGTTTTAGTTGTAAGTAAGAAGGGTTAGAAATATAATTAATTTTGTATTTAAATTAACTAGACGACGATTTGCGATTGATTGATATTGGCTATAAATCATTAAAATAGTCCATGATATGTGATTTGACTTTATTTTTCTTGAGTATTCATTTCAAGTTGTTCTATGCCTGTGACATAAATTACCTCAATAAATTGAACGGTTAAAATGAAACGTTGACACATTTTACTGGAAATAGATATATGTAATTAAATTTCCATTTGTAGTTGTGGCATCTTGGAACTTGAATTTTTTTGGTTAAGCAACTTGGCCTTAAAGAAATCTGTCGTTTGGATTCGATAAGACCGGGATCAGATATAAATTTTATCTGAAAACCACACAGATCTAAAATAAGCGATTAGGTCAGAAAGATTCCAAGGATGAATCGGAATGAGGATTTCATAGTATAAGGGCGATTTGTCACTAACTTTGAGAGTGATTCCAAAATGGGTGTAATGGAAATGGTGCCTTCGGTTCCGTTCGGACCCAGAATGGACTTTTATGGACGAATGCTATCAAAACATCGTCATTGGAGGACGATGAGCATTCCAAGTGAATGTGTTCTTAAAAGGTAATTGTAGCCTTAAGCCTAGTCAATCGGGAATGATTAAAACATGGAAGATGCAATAAGGCTAAGTGGGTCGCACCTAAATATGGTAAGGTTATCGCTTCTAGAGTCCCTTTTTACTCGGTATGTTTGTTGCGATTGCTAATCCCAACCGTGGGGTAATTTAATTCGAACTATCCAGGTTAGGGGTAGTCCGGTCTTGTGTAGCAGGGGATCCCGACATGGTCCTTGGTGTTATTTTTCTTGATATGCACCGTGATAGGCGATACCCCACTAGCCAAGTCATTGTATGGAATCCACTCTCCAATAAGTGCCTTCAATCTTAGTTGTATACCTATTATGCTGGAATTTAATTAAAGTAACAATTCGACTATGTGAATAATTTATTCGAAAACCCTAAATATTATTATAGTATCACTGGATTTCCTATGAAAGTGTTTTGGTTATCGTAAGGGAAAAATCCATCCGTGTTTATATGCGGTGAGTCTTACGAGATACCCTTGTTTCAATTGGTTTCCAATTTTAAGTAAGTTAACCGTTTTACTCACACTAGACCCATGTCTAACCAAGAGTTTATTTTCTGTTTTCCCTAAACTCTTGGATACTCAAATTTTTATGAGTAGCAAAGTGATTCTAGGTTTGCTCTCGACATATTTTGGAGAAGGAGTTGGAGCAGGTGGCTTCAACGTATGTAGCTATATCTATATTCCACTGTATTGGTATCTATGACTGTATTTTGGCTTGTAATAAATGGACACATTGTTACGACTATATGATTATGATGTATGTATATTTATGACTCTGCTGAATTGTATTAGTGACTATGTGATATATGTTGTAATATATATTATCCTTTCCACAGTGAGATGTGTGATTTGTTAGTTCTTTTCTTTCTATCTATTCTCTTTCCTACCTATTTCTTTCAATGTTACGACTTGTCTTTCTAAGTAAGAAGGGCGGGACGTCACACCTTGGCACATGCCATATACTAATGCACTAAAGTATTTGTGCAACTCACTTAATATGTGTGCATGTGGTTAAAGGTAAAATCTTTCTTCATTTTTAATAATCCTTTACTTATATTATTTAAATATTTTGAATTTTCAACTACTAATTAATGTTAAACTATTTTTTCATTAGAAAATAAGAAATTTTATTTGTTATTTGTATATATGCATGTGATAGTGTACACAGCATGTTCCAATAACTTTTAGTCGATAAAAAGTTGAAAATTCGAAAAATGATTTTCGATCGCATTTTCATTTTTCAGAAAGCTGTGAATTTTTTTAAAAACCCTTTCAAAACAAGCTTACTATCATTATTTATTAGTTAAAAAGGGTAATTTGACCATAAAAAATTAATAACTCTAATCATGCTCGTTTATTAGGAACATCCGTTCTTCTTACGTAGTCACATACTATAATATACAACCTTGGTACCATATCAAGAACTCTCATGAACTGTTTTCCATTAAGAATCGAGTGATAAAAGCTTATTCGGACCAGTGAGAATCTGCTCAAAGTCATGTACTCGAATCTTGGATCAAGAACCGTGCAAAGAAATGATCTACATACAACTTACGTACTTATTATTATTGGTTCTAGCTTATACAATTTTTTAACTTCTAAAGTTTTATTTGTGATAACATTTCATAAAAGTACAACTTAGATTTTAAAACAAAAGACCTGGTTTCAATAAAAAAATACTATAACCTTCTTATTAAATTTAACCCAATTAAAAACTACATCTTACACATTCCGCAACAACTGGGATTTTTGAACCTTGAAAATCGACACTTGTACATCCCCACCATTCTCGTGCCACAAATTCAAGTACCGGAAAGCTTGATTGTTAGGGGAAAAAGGAAAAAAAGATAGAAAAAATCTCACACGAATGAAATAGCATATATATTTCATATAAAATCTTTATAGTGGAAAAAAATTTAAACACAATATCAAAGTCTAATATAACGACCCGTAAATTTTGATAAATAAATTGGTAAATTTAATTAGATCTTTGTAATTAATTTAGAAGGAAATAAAAAAATTATAATTTATAATGAAGAAAATGTTAAAAATGAAATGTAGTAATGGTAATTAAAATTAATTTTGACAATTGGAGTGAAATCCTAATAAAGAAATAGAGTTAATTGTTACACTTGGGTATAAAATTTAAAATACGTAAATTAAAGTAAGCATTTAATTAACCAATGTAATAATATTTTGGTTAATAGTAACCGAATGTAAATTAAGGTAGTAATGTTAATGCCAGTTGATAAATAACTAATTTAGTGCAATCCCAATTTAATTGAAACAATGGTAAGGTTATAATTGATTGTATTCAGAAAATTGGAAATAAATTTCAATAAATATAATTAAATAGTATGTTAATGATGATTGAATAAATTTGTGTGATGTAAACAATTGTAACAATTGTTTGGGAATAATAACTCATAAGTGTGATTGAAAGTAAACGGTAACAAATATTTTAAGTTACCTATTTATTTAGCCTTCTAATTTAAATGTGGTAAAAATTACAATAAATCTAAATAAAATATTACGTTAATGGGAATAAAAATGAAATGAAACATATATTCATGAAATGTAATATAAATCAATGTTAATTATACCCATAAGGTGTCAATTTATTGAATAGCAAGATTTTAAATCAAATAAATGGATTTATTGAGATTTCAATCGATAATTAATAAATTTATTAAAATTAACTTTAAATTGATATCTGAATTGTTCAAAGGGTTGTAATGGTGTAGGAAATAAAAATGTTAAAATTTGAAAATTTTGCAGTTGGAATTTAAGATTCGATTTTTATCTATTTAATATTTATTTAATTAATGTGAAAATAGCCATTTTGGCCACTGACTCGGATTTCGACAAAACCAGTTTCATCGGATCCGTAACGGTGAATTATTGTAGGATTTCAAGTTTCATAACGATCGGGCTTGTCATTTGATCGTATGGGCTTGAAACGCCTTGAAATTGATTAATTGAAATCAATTGAAATCAATTTGAAAAAACATGATTTCAGCATAACATCTTCATGCGATGGAATTTGGACCTGAAACCTATTCCATTGATTTTAAAATATTTTAAAACAATTATATTTTTATATGGATTGACCCAATTTCCTACCGGAGTCGAAACGGGCTTTTCGGGCCATTTTATTGTTCAACGATCCTAACCAATCGTGTCCATTCATCTCTATTTCTGACCTACCTGTATATACCTCATTATAAACCCTAATTGTTCCTCAATGTCATTTGTCTGTACGTACAATCCAGTTCCTCCACTTCTTCAATGGCAGATAAATTCCCAAAACCAAAATTCCAATTGCAATTTCAAATAAAATTCAAAGCTAGAAATTCAAACTCTTCAAACTATATCATATTGTATATCGTTCGAAAACTCTCGAAGAGCGTAATCTTCTGGTGTGATTAATTTTTCAAATCGGTTCACAGTTTGCCAAGAATTCGCGAATCAATTTCGGCCGTTCATAGATCATTGCCGTGTTGAACGGTGGATCTTCGTCAACGCGGCGATCGGGAAGTGTAGTATCGTAGAGATTCGTGTGCAGCCTGCATCGACATGGTCACATTGGTCGAAGGGGACTCAGATTCGCCAGGAATGGAAACCCTAGGCCGTGGCGACGCTGACCATTTGGGATGGCGGAGTGGAGCCGCAAGGCCAGGGAGGGGACGGTTTGAGGTGGTGGTCATGGTGGCGACGTCAGATCTTGCAGAAGTCAGGCGAGGTGGAGGCAAAATTTGATTGATGAGCGGCGGCGGTGGTGTTAAGGGTTCGAACGATGGAAGTTAGGGTTTCGTAGTGGAGATGGTGACGTGGCAGTGAGCGGAGGTATCGGTGTTCTTCTAATTTTAATTTTTAATTAAAATTCAAACACACTAATCGCCCTAACTTTTACATACGAGATCAAATTCATGCGCGGTTTTCTCCGCTAGGTTCGGATTGTAATTCCAGACATTTTAACATTGGTTGGACGGATTCTGAGACTGTTCAAATTTTGGGTTTAAATTGGATTTAAATTCAATTTAAAATCAAAAGGTGAGTGTTTTAACCCACTTACAACTTCTAAAATTTCTTATGTGTGTTAAATTAATTTCTGATGTGATTAGAAATTTATTTATGGTTGTTTGGTATAATGTTGTCATCATTCCAGTTAAACTGAATTGATTGAATTAAATTGTTATTTAATTTATCATTGCATATAAACTGCGAGTTAAATTGTTATTTAATTTATTATTGAATATAAACTCCCAGTAAATACATGATATTTGTTATCTATTATATATTGATGTTATTGTTTGAATTGGATAAAGATAGTGATAAATGGTTGATGATTGACATTGAATGAATGAATGGATGTTGTATTTTATATTGTTATAAACTGCAAGTTATTATGCATTTTTATTTCATTCGGGACTGTGGTTTGGACTGATATATAACCGTATTTTTTTATTTTAAATTATGGATTGAAATGATAAATATCCGTATTACTGGACCATGGGGTAGAAAATTATATACAAAAACCGTCATATATATATAAAAATATTTTGAAATGATTTATATGGTTTTTTAAAGAAATATATGTTTTTATGAGATATTGGTTTGGATATTTTATAAATGTTATTTTATATATAGTTAAATTCTTGGTTTTAAGCTATGTATAAAGTTGGTTTAAAGTATAAAATAAATTTAATAATAAAGTTGATTTTATTAAGCTATAATGTGGTTAAGTATTTATTTAAATTATATTTCTGGAGTTTATGATGACTCAAATGAGAATAAGGTGGGAAGATAAATATGAAATGGGTTTGAAATTTAATAAAATTGAGATTTTAAAAGTATGATTTTTTTATATGACTGGAGTTTGGTTAAAGATTAATTAAACGAATATTCCAAGTATAAATAAATTGAAGGAAATATTTAGTTATCGGTAAATTGAGTTTCATTTAAATGATATGGATTTATTATGTAAAAATATTTCAAAACTAAATAATAGAAAATTGGATTGTTGAATCGTAATTACCAAACTTAGTTTTGAAATCGATATAAATTGGAATAATTTATTTGGAAACTGAATCGTATTGAAATGTATGATTTGGGATTTGGTTAAGTTTAAAATAGAAATTCGAGCTGGTTTGAAATTGATTTGTGAAATCTAAGAAACCATTTTGTTGTATAAAGTATTCTAATATTTAAACCATTTGAGTGGTGGTAGTTATATTTTAAGTGTTTTGTTTTCAAAGTGTTATAGCATTAACGTGCTGTGATTTTTGGAAAAAGAATATGTGGAAAAAATGATATTATATTGATAAGGGTTTTATAAAAATGATATCATAATGATTTGGGTTTTTGAAATGGAAAGGATATCGTATTATATGGTTTCGAAATGGATATTATATTCTGGTTTTGAGGTACAAATTATTTTGAAATGACCGCGGTGTTATAATAACGTTTGGTTGTTAAATAGACTGGGATCAGAAGTTGTCATACTCTCTGCCAACTCCGAAAACAACTTTAACAACCGTGTATGCGGTGGAGATTCCAAAATGAAGTAGGATGGTGACGATGTTCTATTAAGGTATAAACGTGGACCGACTCCCGTGAGTTGGCATAAGGTGACTAAAACAGGAGCGATTCTCGGGCCAAGGAGGTAGCACCTCTTATCGGACACATCCCTTCGATAGTATACTCTGACTTTTGGATTGATTCGGTGGCCACTTTTGATTTTTTGATTTAGGGGTGTGGCTCGATGTGGACGGTAGCTGCGCTCTATGCGTTACCACCAGCCCAGATGCGTAATTGGTATATCTACCCTGGCATTGCCTTGTGTGCCGTGTCACCTACCCTAGCGCGCCTTATACAAGTTTGGTCTTCTCCCGTAGCCCGTGGAGTATTTAGAGTAGTCTCCCGATCTGGAGATGCGCTGATGCTGGATGGACTACTGGGACTATTATTGTGGTAAGGGGAATATTTGGTCACTCCTTAACTCTATTTAAAAGTAAGTTTATTTTACTACGGACATTATTATAATAGCGAAATATTACTATATAGTAAATTGTTTAACGGATCCTTAGGAGATGTGAATCCCGAGCATCTCTTAGGTTACTGCACTCACGTTTGACACTGGATAGGATATGTAAAATCCCGTAAACATCTCTGACGTTGTTCCACTCATATTTTACCGTTGATTTAACTTACATAAGATCTTTTAGTACTGACTCGAGTGTTTTGTCTTTTCAATTCGCTCAGGTCAGCCTGAGCATTTCAGGTTTTGAAGAGTTTACTTCTGGATGACGAAGACGAAGAATGTATTATTACTATTTATTATTATTTCACTACATCACATTTGTTCCGCGACATTATTTGTCATTCTCTGGTATGTGTAACTCTAATATGTGTTGTATAAGTAAAATCAAATGTTTTGTAAAACGGCTTCATGAATTGTTATTTGATTGTTATATTTTGTCATTCCGCTGTGAGATTCTGTTTTGTTTTTTTCTTTCTTCCTTTTCTTATTTACCCCGTAACAATTCGCCCTTCTGTATGCTTTGAGTCTGACATGTGTGATCTATCGTCGAGTTAAAGCATACAAAAAGGTGAGATGTTATATCTGGTATCAGAGCTTTGGTTAAGCGATGAACCTTAGCTTTGTGGGGTCTGACTCTTTATTAATAGGGTAATAATACCCTATGATGATTCACTAAGTGTATATATATGAGAGAGCATATTTGTTAGTGTTATAAAAGGTTTTGATATTGTGTTAAATTGTCCCGCTTTGTATTTATAAATTCTGGTTGGTGCATAGGATGCTATGACATCAATAAGGATTTCTAAACGCTTTATAGGACAAAATGACACAATATTTATTTTGAATATAGGTGAATGCAATCGTTTTGCCTATTATATTTTCTATATATAAAGTAATAAATTTTTATAAATGATGTATATTTGGTTGTAATATATTGGTTGTTAAGTAGTGAAATTTATAAATATTGGTTGTAAAATAAAATTAACAAATAAAAGGTGAATAAATTTGAAATTTAGAACTTAAGTTCCGGGATTTTAAATTTCTTTCAAATGATTTTTGAATATAATAAAAATAATAGAAGTATTTTCGACATAAATATTTCAATATAATTTTAAATAATTGTTTTAAAGAAACTTTGGAAAGAAATAAGTTCTCTACTCCCCTTTGTGTTGATGGAAAATAATTTCGATGATGAGTGCATGCATCATCAATGTTCATTTTCGAGCCTCAAAGTGGGAAGGCCATTGTAGTAGTTTTACTACAGTTCTATTCTGATAAAAAAATATAAATTTTAAATTTTTTAAGATATAATTGGATATATAAGTTATAAGTATACATTTATCTATTATTTTAAAATGATTTGAAATTTAACCTGGTATTTAGTTCTTAAATTTCCGTTAATTAACAGTTTTAATTAGTGTGGTGAAATGGAATTTTACTAATAATTGAAACTTCTAAATGAAATAAGAGACTTAATGCTAAATTATAAATGGGATTAAAGCAAAATTGAAATTGTAACCTCTAAAACAAAGAATATTATTATTGAACATTAAGTTAATTAAAAGAAATAAAATAAACTTGTGTAACTATCTATTACATCCATAAAAGCATATATATAACTTACTATTAACGCTTAAAATTGAATGCTAACACCCCGGTGTACGTAGAGATTAAGTGAAAGCACCACCCGTCAATAAGGGAATTAGAAGTAAGTAGAAAAGTCACAGAGAAAGCAGTAAAAAGACAACAGTTTTATAGTGGTTCGGCTTTAAGTTAAGCCTATGTCCTCTTTAATCTTCTTTATTGCTGAATCAATTACAACTTTACAACAATCTTCGATTAAAACACTGCTATGACAAATAGCTAGAACTCCGATGCAAAAGAACTCTTTGAATCCATGTCGAATGTGTTAGATTTCCTCTTGAAGTTCGTCGAGATGTCTTTCCTGTTTGAAGTGTCGAGTGAGTTGAGAATTCAGCAGAGTATAGGCATTCCAGAAATGAGCCAAAAGATCCTTTTCCAGTTGGAGTAGGTGGGGTATTTATAGGGAGTTTTCTGAATTAGGTCGTAGGTCGTGAGCGACCTTGGATAGGTCGTAGGTCGTGAGCGACCTAGTGGGAGCGGTTTACGGATTAACTAGGGTGTACTTGATCACCTCGAACAATCTAGCAAGTCATAGGTCGTGACCGACCTAGGGAGGAAGCAGCATGATAAGTTACTTCGGTATTGTTTAGGTCGTGAGCGACCTAGGGGAGGATGGTTGGCGACCTAAGGTTGGGAGCGGCCTATAAGCGTGCGACTTCATTCTGTGAGAACTCTCTAGGTCGTTGGATCATTTAGGTCGCTAGGTCGCTGGATCATTTAGGTCGCTAGGTCGCTTTAGTCCATAGATCGTTAGGTCTCTCTATTGTGATATGTTGTTGACCTGTGTTGATGGTTAGGTCGTAGGAGACTTTCTGGAGCTAGGTCGCAGGATTCTTTATCTCGTTACGTCGCTAGCTTGTTATAGATTGTTAAGTCGTGAGTCTTAGGTGGCTAGGCCGTTAGGTCGTTCGGTCATTAGGTCATTAGGTCGTCGGGTTGCTGAACCATTTGGTCGCTGGGTCACTGAATAAAAGTGGGTTAACACTTGCCCCTCGAAGTATACGCCTAGGAGTTAGGTCGTGTGCTTTGATATCTCTTAACCCGTGCTACTTTAGAACGTTTAAGTCGTGAGCGATCTATGAGGGAGTTAGGTCGCTCGCGCCAATTCGTGTTCCTCTGCTCCTATATATAAGCCGCTGAGACCACCTCTTCCTTTCTTTACCTTCTCCAACGCTCTGACCTGCTCTCAAAGGATTTTCAAGCTTTTAAAGAAGAAATCAATCAGTTGCCGATCATCTCTACAATCACACTACGTAAGTGAATTCCGATCATCCTCCAACCACGATCACCGTTGAATTGTGAACTCCTCATTTTTCGACCCTAACCCAATTTCACATGCCATATTTTTCTATGAATCACATTATGATAGATTTTTGACTGTTATTGGACATGCTGCCACTGTAATTCATGTGAGAAAAGCAATGTATCGGGTTTATGATGGATCTGAAGCGTCTTGAATTGGTTTTGAATGATCTGGTGGTGAGGGCAAATGGCGGAGTTTATTGTAGAGAGGATAATGGGCTATTGGGTTAACCAGTTAGTGGGTCAAGCGATTTGTTGAAAGTAAAGGAGTTCGCGAGTTAAAGAGAGTTAGGCCGTGCTCGACCTAAGAGCCTTGAACGACTTAGGGCTTCAGCAGTGTGGGCATGAATCGCACGTCTTAGTTCTGTGAACAACTTAGCAACTTAGCCATAAAACTCCAAACAACATAAGGGACAGCGACTTTACTTGCCAGGATTGCATGCGACCTAAAGTTGAACGACCTAAAGGACCAACGACCTAATTTACCAGAATAACACACGGCTTAAAACTAGGCGACTTAAAGAATCAGCGACCTAACTTAGCTAGCAGCATAGCTTTAACTGGTAGGAAGATAACTGATAAACTTCATAACTTGAACAGAGCGACCTATGGAGAATAGTTGACTTAACTTCTGGCGGCATAGGTCGTAGGTCACATATGCATAGGTCGTAGGTCGCGTATGCAATTGAGCGACCTAGGACTTAGCTTGTTTGGCATTGCCTTTTCTCGAAGCTCCATGTCTTGAACTCCTTTCAACTTGAATGAACATGACATTGCTGAATTGAATTCCTAACTTGAACTGCCGAGATAACATGCTTGAACTTGTTGTACTTCTTTAAAGATTTCATTAACTTTAACGCTAATAACCTGTCAAATACAACATTTGAAGAAAAATGGGACGAACATACTGCCACTGATCGCCCACATCGAATGACAGAATAGTCGATAAAAGATAATCAACTTAAAGAAATTATACGAAATGCTGTGAATTAACAAACTAAAGTGAAGTATTAAAGCAAAGCAATGTTAATCAATTAAAACTGATTTGTTTGCATCAACATTGCACTTGTATTTGGACTTAAAACAACAAGCCCTGAAACTTTATAATTGACAAATGCCTGTTAGTTTAATTTCAGTTATATTTGCTTGTCTTTTTGTTAGTTTTGCACAACACTTCGCACATTTAGGAAATGTGCACCTTCATATTTGAATATCCAGTTCCTTGTGCAGAATATCTTCTCAAGAGGAGATAATAGAGCAAGCCGAAGGGGTCTTCCCGATGGCCAGCCCATTGGATAATCCCCCAGAGAGGACTCCAACTACCCTGAGTTAGCGGGCATTCAATCGTTACGCATTCAGTTTGGTATTTCTGAAGCGGATGCTATACTTCCTGGGCCAAATGATACTGCTGATAGGCCACCTCTCGGTTTTATCGCTATCAATCATCAGATGTGTCTATGTGGTGTTATTCCTCCTTTTAAAGACTTTCTTCAGCGACTTCTTCTCCGATTGACTATCTCTCCTTTCCAATTGCATCCCAATGGACACGCCATTCTAATGGGACTTTGTGTGCTATTCAGGAGGACACTTGATCGTCTTCCGAGTTTTGAAGAAATCTATTACTTGTGCACATTCGCAAAGAAACAAAGATCATCCCTCTATCACACTCGTGAGAAGCGCAAGGAACCGTAGATTGATCGTCGATCTTTCGGAAAGCGCCCACGGGTTCTTAAATCAACTCTTCTTCGTTCGTTGCCCTCCACGATTTTACGCCATGTGGAGAGTAGGAAGTAAGATTGCTCACTCCCCTTTTTCCATTTGAGCTTTACAAAGTCCGAGTTGCTAGGTGCTAATTTCGTTCTTTTCTTTTACAACACTTCCTCCTCCCTCTAGAGATCCTAGCCATAAGCCGACTTTTGAAAGATTAAGTGCCGTGGCGATTGAGGAAAGAAGCATTAAATTTTTGCTGAAAGATGAATTTCTTCACCAATTCGGACTTCTGCACCCTTCCTGTTGTACTCAGCCTCATCAAGTCCCTGATTCTCTAGTAAAGACATCGGATGCCCCAGTTTCTATCGGAAAACCTACACCGAAAGAACATAATGTTGAGTCCTCACTGGTGAAGTGCTCTGCTTCTATTGACGTTGCGGGGTCGTCCGACAAACTTGCACTTGCCCCGGTCATTGAGGAAGAGGAACCTCCTCACCAGTCCAGGAAGACTGTTGATGAAGGAGCTGTGGGAAGGGTCCTGTCGGGCATAATGGTGACGACATTTATGAGGGGTTGAGCGACTTGATGATCACTTCATAGGAGCTTTTTAAAGATGATACCGCTGCTACTAAAGTTATTTCTCCAGTAGTTGAAGCGACTTCTGTCTTGCAACAAACCCCGCCAGCCCAAAAGTTGACACTTGCTATAAAATCTGTCATCACCCCCCAACCGAGGAGTGGTTCGTAGTTTGCACGTTACACACACTTAGGATTTTTCAGCACTTTTATGCATTCAATCTTCCTTGCTTTGAAGATTTATGAACTTTGTCTTTTCTTCATTTTCAGATTCCCCAATGGGATGAAGTGGCTCTTACTATGATGATTTCCAACGTTATGGGAGGCGCGGCTCTTATGACCCCAAGATGTATCTTCCTGCCGTTTGGGAAACCGACGAAGAAAGAGCTACAAGGAAAGCTCTGTTGGGGATGCGGATTAAGGATCTTAAGGCAAAAATAACACTAGAGGGGGGTGAATAGTGTTTTAAAGAATATATGAACTATATGACTAAATTAAAACTTTCAACACAAATCTAAACAGAATTCTAACACAGAGTGATCACAGAACATATAACAAATGCAAATAGTAAAGTAAAGTAAGTAAAAGGAAAGAACACACCGGATTTTATACTGGTTCGGAATCCTCCCACATCCAGTCCTGCACCAAGGCAATATCCTTGTATAGATTTTTATAAGCCAATATCCAAATTACAACCCTCAATTTCTAAGGCCTAGAGCAACCCTCCTATCTCCGAGTCTGGGGTAAACTCTCTTGATTTACGGGCACAAGATCACCCTAATACTATCTAATAACAATCCTTTTGAATGGATAGACTCTATGGACTTTTTGAATACAAATTAATCCTATAACTCTGAATAGCACTTTGATCTTTAGTAGAATGATGGACAATCAAATAGAGAGAGTATCTAAATGATTTCCTATTGAGAATTTGGCAGAATGATGGCACGATCTTGAAAATATGAAGTTTTATGGATATGGAATGGTGGAGAAGAAAGAGTGAATAAAATTAAGAAAGTAGTTGTTAAAAAATTCGTTTTGGAAGCCTTTATATAGATGCTCAACAGTCGTAACCATTGGATAAAGGTTTTTTAACGAATGGACACTTCTTTTGAAATTGGAATTTTGAATCCAACTGTCACCATGTCGACATGGGGTATCCCCATATGTCGACATCCCTCAGTTCAAAATTGTAGAGATGTTGTTTTGTAAAAGCAATTGAATTTAAAACAAGTTGAAACTTCTCTGAAGCAAAATAAAGTGTTTAAACAATATTTTAAGATAGAGAATGAATATAAAGCATTATTTTAAATATATATATGTATATGTATAATTGATATAGACCGTCAATTATATAAGTAATATTTAAAATCAGAATAAGTTTTGATGTTTTAAAAATAGAAGATTTTTTTAAAATCAGAATGGAGGAATATTTTAAAGCTAAAACAAAGTTTGAAAACATGATTTTGAAAGCTAAAACATTTTGAAAAACATATTTAAAAACATTTTTAAAAATCTATTCAAACTGAAATTGCAAGAACGTTCCTACAGAGCTCCTCCATAGGACTCGAGAACTTGTACAAAGTAGTTTAAATGATTTTGATTTTCGTGGGTTTGTAAGCCACTTGTCGTAGGTTTGTAAGCTACTTTTCGTGGGTTTGTAAGCCACTGGTTTCGAAAGAAATTGGGTTCCATCCCAAAAGAAAATTGGAAGAAAGATGAGAGTGCCATTATGAAGTTTTAACAAAATACTAGACACTTATCTTGAAATCTTGATTCTCTAGAGTCTTAAATCTTGAATCTCTAATCTTCATCTTGATGCTTGAGTCATTGTGCAGATCAGTCTTCGATAATACCTGTATATACTTCCTATATACATATATACTTATCTATCTATCTGGAAATGTTAGTATATATTTTATAAAGTAAAGTATAATAACTATATAAGGTTGGTGTCATCAAAACATCATCAACTCAGTTCCTAACAATTTCCCCCTTTTTGATGATGACAACCTTTATTTATAAAATATTCTTACCATACCATAACTCCCCAAAACTCCCCCTTACTCCATGACTTCTTCTTAAAACTACGACTCCCTTTTATTCCATGACTCCCCCTTACACCAAGCACATATATTTTTATAACTTTCTCCCCCTTTGTCATCAACAAAAAGGAATAAAAGGTTTACCTGTTCTAAAGTATATATAGAATAAAAGTGTAAAGCGAACGTGTAAGTGATCAAGTGTGTGTGCATATATATAAGTGTAACTTGACAATCAAATCAATATCATACATAGCAAACCAATAATGTATAGTATATGGAGTTATATACAAACAAAATCCAAATCAAACTTAAGTAAACAATCCAATCAAATCCTAATCAAATCTAAATCAAATCAAATCAATCAAACAAACAAACATACATAATGATCAGACATTCCTTGGGACTTCCACCCATCCATCTTCTCCAAAGATAGGATCAGTTTTGCTAACATCCCAATTATCTTTGTCGAGAGTGACTGGTGGATTTGCTTCGGGTTCGTCTTTGCTATGGCTTGAGATCATCCAACGAAGTGCGTCGAAGTGTTTCTCTTGCTCTTTGATCATCTGCGTTTGGCTTAATTCTAAGTGCCTTTGACTTCTAAGTATAAAAGAAAGAATATTCTTGAAAGAAGTAAGAGTTTCTTCAAGATTTTCACTTAAATTCTTAATTGGAGAAGCCATAATTTAAGAAATAAGTTGAAGTATGAGAGGAGATGAATAGAAATGGAGGTAGAGAAGTTTTTCTGGAAGAAATAGGTGTTTATAAGAGTTATTGGCTGTTCAAAATGAATTGTCACTTGGTAGTTACAAGAATTTGAAGTTAGAAATTGTAACTACTTTTTGACTGTTATATGTCGACATGGGGGGATGGGGCATGTCGACATGGTCTAGACAGAATGACCAAGTTGAGTTATTTTTGATTTTTAAGTTTATTTTTATACTAGTGGACCTATATAAACTTAAAATAATTAACTATCAGAGATATATAAAGCTGGAAAACAGAGAATAAGATAACATTACTTATATTAGTTAACATTACATAATCTTAACTAAAAAAGTAGAAAATACAAAGATAGATAAACGACAACTAGAGAGATAATGGCTAGGACTAGTTTGATGAAGATGATGATGAAGACAAGCCAAGTTTCCTGCCTATCTTCCCAAAGAACTTGTCGATCTTGTTGGAGATTTTATCCATTTTCTTGCTAATAGATCTCTTAAGAACCTTTTGGTTTTGGGCAAGTATCTTTTGGTTCTTCGGTATGGTTTTGTTGGACGGATTGGCGGGTGTATGTGGATACTCTATACTTTCCAAAGATGTTTCTTCATCTTCCTCTTCTTCTTCAATTTCCATTCCTTCCCCTTCTTCTTCCTCTTCTTCTTCCTCTTCTTCCATCTCTTCATGAGCAAGTCTCTCTTCCTTTTCGGCAAGTGTTTCATATGGTTGAAACGTGAGTGGGATTTTGATAAGAGAAATGTTCCCATGATTGAACACTTTTCTACTTACAAACTCTTCCTTTTTAACATCCGCACCAAAATAATTGAAAATCCGGGTAAGGTAAATTCCATGATAAAGAGTGTTTTCTCCCATATTAAAATTTTTAGGTCTTAACTTATCCAAATAGTTTGTGCCCAATTAATATCATATTTTCCAAAAATAGCAAAAAGAGCTTTACACACTTTTGAGGTGGGATTATTGTAGTTTCCCGACCTAGGAATAATTGTGTGTTGAATAAGAAGGTTGACAATTCTTGGTTTTGGGCGGAAAAAGCGATTCTTAAAATCCATGTGGTCATCGCTTTCAAAATTGTGATGAAAAGTCTCTCGATCGGTTTCATTGATTTGAAATTCCGTGAGATTCATACCGGTAGATTTGCAACCCAAAATAGTACCCAAATTATCGAAGTCCAAAACAATAAGTGTTCCTTTAACACTACTCCAAATTTGATCTTCATTTCCATTATAAAATCTACGATTTAGGTTTGCATAAAACATTTTGACAAGGTTTGGATAACAAACGAAATCATTTTGCTTGTTATCAATCAAGCTAAGAATGGAGTTTTCTTCAAAAAGTTAATTGATTTCATAAGAAGAAAAATCATCAAAAATGGCAAATTTTCCCGTATTGACTTTACCATAGTTTACATAGTTTATGTAAGCTTTGATAGCCTCCGGGTCATTGAAAAGATCATTTTTGATGGATTTGGGCAGCCTCATAGTTGATGGGTTACTTGAGGAAGCCATTGATGAGTGTTTGAGAGGAGTAGAAGATAATGAAGAAAGTTTGAATTATGAGAATAAAGTTAAAAGAGATGATAAGAGAAGTATATTAAATAGATTATCTAAAGTCATTTTCTCTGGTCAAGAGGTATCTTTTCAGAATTTTGAAGTAAGTGAAAAGGTGGTGGGAAATTCAAAAATTTGAATTCAAATTTTGAAATCAAATTTCTGAGAGGCATGTCGACATAGGGTATCATGGCATGTCGACATGTGCCCGTTGAATTTGAAAGAAGGTGTCTATTTCTAAAATCTAATAAATTCCTAAAATCCTAAGAAAACTAATCTATATTCTATATCTATATTTAATTCCAGTAATAATATTAAATATAATAATATTAAAATATTTTAATATTTAAAATATTATTAAAATAATATTATTTTGAATTTAAAACATTCAAATTTCAAAGGGTGATTTTGAATTTAAAAATTCAAGAAATTGCAAACAAAATCAAAGCAAGCAAGCATCCAATAAAATTAAAATAAATGTGTACCTATTTTTAGATCCAAACTCCGATCGTTTTCTGATTCGAGAATAGCCGTGAAGCACAGATTTGAATTATCAGTTTTCTTCTCGTCATCACTGGATGAATCTGAATCGTCAAGAGTTGCTGCATATGCCTTCTTTCTTTTCTTTGGTTGCTCGTTGTTTGGTTGAAATGTCTATTTGTCTGGATATGGACAATCCATCTTGTAGTGCCCTGTTTTGTTGCAATTATAGCATCTACCACCATTAGTGTTGTTGTTGTAGTTCTCTAAAGTATTTCTGGAATTTCTTCAATCATTTCTTTTAAAGTTATTCATCTTTCTATACTTCAGAAATTTCTTGAAATTTCTGGTCATGAAAGCAATTTCTTCATCACTCTCTTGTTCTGAATCTCCAGTTGTTGCTTTGAATGCGATCGATTTCTTTTCCGCTGCCTTAGATTCTTTTCTCCCTTGTAGTTGAACTTCATAAGACATTAGATACCGACTTCGATCTTCATTTGACTAACATCATTTGCCTCTTCAATAGTAAGTGTCTTTTGATCCCATTCTGGAATGAGTGAATTGAGTATTTTTCTAACTTGACCTTCTTTTGAAAAACCCTTTCCTAAAGCAATCAATGAGTGTACAATGTCTTGAAATCGACAATACATGTCGGAAATAGACTCATTTTCATGCATTTTAAACAATTGAAACTGGTTAGTTAATATGGAAATTTTAGTCTGTTTAACTTTGCTTGTTCCTTCATGAGTTACTTGCAAAGTTTTTCAGATTTCAAATGCAGACTTACAAACAGAGACTCTATTAAACTCATTCCTATCTAGTGAACAAAATAGTATATTCATAGCCTCAGAATTGTTTTGTGCAACTATCTTTTGCTCAGTAGTCCACTGGGCAAAATTTGTAGTTGGTACAACATATTCAATTTGTGTCATATTCCAAGTATCTAAACTTATGGATTGTAATTAAATTTTCATCCTATATACCCAATATGCATAATTACTGCCATTAAAAAGTGGTGGTCTGACAGTAGACTGACCCTCTACAAATGAACTAGTGTTAGTGCTTGTGTTGAAAGAAGTAGTGGTGACAGTAGTGACATTATTAGTGGGTTGTGCCATTAAAAATTTTCAAAATTTCAGATTATGAAAATAATGAAAACCAATGCTCTGATACCAATTGTTGGGGATGCGGATTAAGGATCTTAAGGCAGAAATAACACTAGAGGGGGGTGAATAGTGTTTTAAAGAATATATGAACTATATGACTAAATTAAAACTTTCAACACAAATCTAAACAGAATTCTAACACAGAGTGATCACAGAACATATAACAAATGCAAATAGTAAAGTAAAGCAAGAAAAAGGAAAGAACACACCGGATTTTATACTTGTTCGGAATCCTCCTACATCCAGTCCTGCACCAAGGCAATATCCTTATACAGATTTTTATAAGCCAATATCCGAATTACAACCCTTAATTTCGAAGGCCTAGAGGAACCCTCCTATCTCCGAGTCTGGGGTAAACTCTCTTGATTTACGGGACACAAGATCACCCTAATACTTTCTAATAACAATCCTTTTGAATGGATAGACTCTATGGACTTTTTGAATACAATTAATCTTATAACTCTGAATAGCACTTTGATCTTTAGTAGAATGATGGAGAATCAAATAGAGAGAGTATCTAAATGATTTCCTATTGAGAATTTGGCAGAATGATGGCACGATCTTGAAAATATGAAGTTTTATAGATATGGAATGGTGGAGAAGAAAGAGTGAAGAAAATTAAGAAAGTAGTTGTTAAAAAATTCATTTTGGAAGCCTTTATATAGATGCTCAACAGTCATAACCATTGGTGAAAGGTTTTTGAACGAATGGACACTTCTTTTGAAATTTGAATTTTGAATCCAACTGTCACCATGTCGACATGGGGTATCCCCATATGTCGACATCCCTCAGTTCAAAATTGTAGAGATGTTGTTATGTAAAAGCAATTGAATTTAAAACAAGTTGAAACTTCTCTGAAGAAAAATAAAGTGTTTAAACAATATTTTGAGATAGAGAATGAATATAAAACATTATTTTAAATATATATATAATTGATATAGACCGTCAATTATATAAGTAATATTTAAAATCAGAATAAGTTTTGATGTTTTAAAAATAGAAGTTTTTTTAAAATCAGAATGGAGGAATATTTTGACGGCTAAAACAAAGTTTGAAATTTTTTTTGAAAACATGATTTTGGAAGCTAAAACATTTTGAGAAACAGATTTAAAAACATTTTGAAAAATCTATTCAAACTGAAATTGCAAGAACCTTCCTACAGAGCTCCTCCATAGGACTCGAGAACTTGTACAAAGTAGTTTAAATGATTTTGATTTTCGTGGGTTTGTAAGCCACTTGTCGTAGGTTTGTAAGCTACTTGTCGTGGGTTTGTAAGCCACTGGTTTCGATAGAAATTGGGTTCCATCCCAAAGGAAATTTGGATGAAAGATGAGAGTGCTATTATGAAGTTTTAATAAAATACTAGACACTTATCTTGAGATCTTGATTCTCTAGAGTCTTGAATCTTGAATCTTTAATCTTCATCTTGATGCTTGAGTCTTTATACTGATCAGTCTTCGATAATACCTGCATATACTTCCTATATACATATAGATTTATCTATCTATATGAAAATGTTAGTATATATTTTATAAAGTAAAGTATAATAACTATATAAGGTTGTTGTCATCAAAACATCATCAACTCAGTTCCTAACAAGCTCGTGAGAGGCGTGCTTATGAAGAACGCTACGGTAGATGGGATGAACGACATGATTCTTCCTAGAGAGAGGATGATTCTCGCAAGCGAAAATCCCGTGATGGCAAGGGGAAAAGCCATGTCACTGTGGATCCAAGTAAACAGGCCAAACTTGGTGAAAAACCAACATCTGAAATCTCTGAAAAGCCCACTGCTCCCATCTCTTTGGAAATTCCTTCCAGTTCTCCCGCCCTTCAAAGAGATAATATTCAAACAATCATCAGTAGTCCCCCATATCAAGTTGGGCAGGGTCCGACTGCTCTTCAATGTCGGTTTCCTCACTGGTGTTTAAAGGGAGTCCGTTTCGATCTTGACTTGGTCCCAATCGATAAGCAAGCCATGCTGCGAAATCTTGATGCCGTCAAACTCAATATCGAGAGAATGTCTGGTTGGCAGAAACTTGTTGACGACCTTCAAAGAGTAAACCACGCAAATCTCGAAGCCATGCTGACTATGGAAAATGATAAATCCGAGTGGCAGAAAGCACTCGATTAGCATGATACAGAGATGAAGAGCATTCCCGCTTACAATGAGAAGCTTTAAGTGGAAGTCAAAAAACTTAAAGAAGATCTTGCAACTTCTTCCACTTCCTATTCTCAAAGAGAAGAGGAGCTTCAAAAACAGGTGAGAGATGCTCACGCTGCGCAGAGAGATGCTGAAGCTAAATTTGAAGCACAACAGCAAGTTATAGAAAGCTAGCAAGCTGACGTTGCTCAACTGTGAGGAAAAAAGCTACTAGAACTTGGAAATTGAACTGCTAAAAGCTCGACTTTCTGAAGCTGAAAAGGAGCATGATGAACCTATTGTTGGCAAAGCAGTAGCCGAAGAATCTCATATGGCAACTAAAGCCGAAGTCAGCTCCACTCTGTTCGAGTTTTACATTCATAGTGTTCTGGGGCGTGGTTGCCTTAAATTTTTGGGACCGGAGTACGAAATCACTTTGGCCAAAGTGTGGGAAGCCGCACTTGATATGCTTGGAGGAGCTGGATAGGCTGAAGTAGATTCAATGGCACACTATTTAGATGATGATGCATGTGCCTCTCTTGCCAAGGGAAAGGAGCAACTCGCCAAAGAGAGAGCCGAAATGGCAGAAGGAGAACATTTAGGGAAAGCAACATAAACCAACCCAATTCAACCTTCGGTTTCGGCCGACATCGATATTGTTGGCTCCAGTTCCCATTCTCCACCTCCTACTCAAGCTGTTATTGAAAGTGCAACCGCCCGCACCGGAGATGAGACTCAAGAAAGCACTGAGGCACAGGACTTTGAGGTTGACATAGTAAAGCCTACTTTTCCAGGTAACATCAATGCTGATCTTGCTCAAGTGGACTTCTTGTTTACTTCACATGAGATTGATGAACTTTTTGATTATTACTTAAATCTTGACGCGCCACTTTCTCCTCTTTTTATGAGAGACAATGACTTTAAATTCTCTTCTCCTGTAGCAAAAGTGCCAAGTGTTGTTCAGCTTTCCCCTCTTCCAGCTGTTTCCTCTCCGCCTCTTCAGATTACTCCTCCTTCCGTTTCTCAACCGGGGTCACAAGAGGAGTAGATAGAAGCTCTTCAAGGCTTGGATGACCCGGTCACTTCTCAAGAACAGAAGGCCGAAGAACCTAAAGAAGGCGAAAGGACCACGGAGCAAACTATTTCTGATGACATAAAGTTGTCTGCACTTTTCTCCCCGGGCAGTGAGTCTTCTTCAAGGAAGAAGGGGAAGCATGGAGTCTCAAAGAAAAAGAGAGAGGCTTCTGCCGGCGAAGAAAAAGCAGAAGAAAGCCCAATTGTACCCCTTCCTCTTTCTTCCCCTACTCTCACAAGCCGACCCAAAAAGTTAGTCATTCGGCCAGGCGAGGGCTCGAATGGTGGCAGGAAGAAGAAGTGATTCTCTTCTCCTATGCTTTTTGCTTTTTTGCTTGTATGTATAAAGACTTGTGTTGACCGGAGATTGTACGGGGACCGGTCCCCGCCTTCTTTTGTTTTGAAACCTGCACATGTATAAAATTTTCATAGTATGGAATAAAATGATTCTTTTACTTGTACAAACTTCTGTCTGTATTTGAGAATGCATTTATTCTTCTTTTTCATACAAGTTTCTTTATTTTCTCTGTGTGATGTTGCAGTAAGCCTATGGTATGTTGCTTGAGCACTGCTTTTATTTTTGTAACTATATTATATTGCACCTATATCATGGTTTATTGCAATCTCTTTCATATTGGTAAAATTTTAGAGAACAACTCATCTGTTTCGAGAAGACTTGTACTCTTTCTTTAGGGAACAACTTTTCCGTTTGAAGGAGGCTTGCATCTGTACTTTAGAGAATAATTTTTCCATTTTAAGGAGATAATTTTATGATTTAGTATAATGCGCCTCGTATTGGAGAAGTCTTCACTTTTTTTTTTGAAGAAGTTTCTACACTTCACTTTTGGAGAAAGTAACTTTTATCATTGGCAAGTGAATTTTCCTACGCGGTAAAGTGGGCCTTCGAAAAAGGGCTTTGACCTGTTTGTGCCTCCGAAGAGGGCTTTTGTTTGATTGTGCCTCTGGGAAAAGGGCTTTTTTGTGTGTGCCTCTGGGGAGAGGGCTTTTGTTTTTTCCATGTACGAGGGGAAGCGGGCCTCGGAAGAGGGGTTTTTGTTTCTTCCTCTAGGGAGGGGCTTTTGTATTTTCCCTGTTCGCTGGGAAGCGGGCCTCCGAAGAGGGCTTTTCACATTTTGAATCGTGTGAAGTTTTATTTCAGATCATGGTGAAATGTGTGTCTCCGAAGAGGTCTTTTAGCATTTCAACTCTGGTGAAATGGGCCTCCGAAGAGGGCTTTTCACATTCCAATACTTATGAAGTTTTATTTCAGATCTCGGTGGAATGCGTGCCTCCGAAGAGGACTTTTCACATTTCAACTCGTGCGAAGTTTTATTTCAGATCACGGTGAAATGTGTGCCTTCGAGTAGGGCTTTTGCCTGGAAGTTTCCTTCTCATGGTTGGATGGATTCATGGGGCAGACACAAGTTACTTGGATGTTTGCTTGCACAAACGTTCTCAGCTAGTTAACGAGTGCCCTGTGCCTTCCACTTGGGAAGGTGCCACCGGTCATTCCACCAATCTTTTTTGGTTGAGAAAGAGAACTTTATTTTTTTGGCAAGTCCCATTAGAGGTCTTTATCCTCCGAAGAGTTGTGCCTCCGAAGAGGTCTTTGGCTGTTTCCTGCCTGCTCGCCCATGTCTTTTCGCCATTTGCTCATATCAGCGATTCCCTGTTATCATTTTTCATGCACACATTCCTTTCTTTTGCAGGTAGTTTATTTTATCCAAAGAAGTGTACTTCATTGTTAAATGAGTTAGCAGCGAAAGACACAGGCTAGTTAATCGGATGTTCGTTTGCACAAACTATCACAATTAGTTAGCAAGGGCCTACCTCCGGCGGAACCACTAACTTTTTGCTTGAAGCACTTCTTCTATAGGATTGGAGCCTGGAATTTTTGTGGTTGAACATTCATTTGTTGAGTGATGTCAGGGATCGCTTGGTCTTGTGATGGGTGAGCTTTGTTTTAATGGCCTGCAATATTAAATCGACATTTTAGCAATATAATTAAAGTACTTTTCATATATCGAAATAAAACAGACATTTTGTAATAGTAGAGAACACAAGATTTATAGTGGTTCGGCCAAGAACTGGACCTACATCCACTTTATAGTTCTTATTATTCACTTGCACTGGCTTTACAATGGCTTTCAATACAAGAACCATACATACATAATTCTTTTACAGTATTTCAATAAAGCTTTTAAGTAAAATATGGACGCAAGTGATTGCTGTTCCAAGCCCTTGGAATTGGATCTCCTTCAACAGTTGTCAGTTTGAAAGTGCCATCAATAAGTTTTTTGCCTATGACATACGGCCCTTCCCAGTTTGGCGCAAACACTCCTGTTGCTATCATGATCCTTTTCAAGACTAGATCTCCAATCTATAAGCTGCGTTGGCGAACTTTGGAATTGAAGTGCCTGGAAATTTTTTGCTGATGGGCTGCAATTCTAAGGTGAGCCTCTTCCCTTCTTTCATCAAGGAAGTCTAATGCTTCGAGTTGCAGCTTTACATTTTCAGCTTGATTGAAATGAATTCTTCTGTGTGAAGGGACTTCAGTTTCCACCGGAATCATTGCTTCTGATCCATATGCTAATGAAAATGGAGTCTGCCCAGTCATAGTTTTATGGGTAGTTCTGTATGCCCATTGTGCCAGTGGTAGCTTATCGACCCAACCACCTTTCGCTTTTTCTAGCTGTTTTTTGATGGTTGATTTGATAATTTTGTTTACATCTTCCACTTTCCCGTTTGCTTGCGGATGAGCCAATGCTGAGAAGCTTTTTTGGATCTTGAATCGCTTGCAAAAATCTTGGAACTCTTAACTTTCGAATTGGGTTCCATTGTCTGTGATTATCTTTTGAGGCACACCATACCTGCAAATGATATTCTTAGTTACAAAGTTTATCATCTTTTTAGAGGTAATAGTAGCTAATGGTTCAGATTCAGCCCATTTAGTAAAATAATCAACAACAACAATAGCATATCTGATTCCGAGCTTGGCGGTTGGCAAAGGCCCGATGAGATCTATTCCCCAAATAGAAAATGGCCACGGACTGACCATCTGTGTTATCTCGGTGGAAGGTGTTCTTAGGATTTTTGCAAATCTCTGGCATCGGTCACATTTTCGGGCATAACTTGCAGCATCACGATTAATGTCTGGCCAAAAATACCCATAACGGAGGATTTTCTTTGCTAGAGTTTGACCACCTGAATGATCTCCACACTCTCCTCCGTGTACTTCAGCTAGAATTGTTTTAGCCTCTTCCTTGGTCACACATCGGAGTAATGGCATTGAGAATCCCCGCCTGTACAATCGACCATCTTGAATTATATATCTAGAGGCTTTTCTTAGCAACTTCTGACGTTCTTTTGAATTTTCTGGTAGAGAAACGTTGATCAGATATTCCATTATCTGAGTCATCCATGATTCTTGCTCTTGAGAAACAGTCATGACCCAATCAATCTCCATTTCATCAATACTTGGGGCTGACAAGACTTCTACAGGAACCAATCCCAGTAATTGAGCTTCACCAGTGCTTGCGTACTTTGCGAGAGAATCTGCCTTCATTTTCTCTTCTCGGGGTATATGACTTATCGTATAATGATCGAAATCATCGAGAAGTTCCCAGGCTCTTGACAAGTAAGGAGGCAGATTTCCTTCTTTAGTTTGAAACTCTTTTTTGACTTGGCATACAATAAGCTATGAATCACCGAAGATTTGCAACACTTTGACATTTAGTTCTTTAGCAATCTTCAAACTGGCAATAAGAGCTTCATATTCTGCTTCATTGTTTGTCGAAGGGAATTCCAATCTCAATGCATAACACAATAACCGCTCTTCAGGGGTTTCAAGCCTAACCCCTACTCCGGAACAGTAATCGTTTCTTGCACCATCAACATACAATTTCCATCGAATTAGGGTATTATCAGTCACCTCCTCCTCACTGTCACCTTTCTCTGTACATTCTGCGATGAAATCTGCTAAAGCTTGTCCATTGATTGCTCTCCGGAGATGATAAGTGATGTCGTATTGGCTGAGTTCAATATTCCACTTCAAAAGGCGAGTCGATATCTCAGGGCGAAACAGGACTTGCTTCAGAGGTTGATCAGTAAGGACTTTGATAGGATGAGCTTGGAAATATGGCCTCAATTTTCTTGATGCAATCAGCAAACAATAGGCGAGCTTTTCCAACTTTGAATAATTCATCTCTACCCTAGTGAATCTTTCGCTGATATAATAGACCAGGCGTTGAATTTTGCGTCTTCCCGTACCAACGCTGCACTGAGATCATGAGATGAGATTGCCAAATATACGAAAAGATCTTCACCATTGTCGGGCTTAGAAAGCATTAGAGGCGTTTCCATATGACGAATCAGCTCATCGAAAGCTTTCTGGCATTCAGGAGTTCAGTCAAAGTTTTTCCTTCCTTTGTTCAGATAATCAAAGAATGGAATGCATTTATCAGTAGCTTTGGAAATGAATCGACTCAAGGCAGCGACTTTTCCATTGAGACTTCGCAATTCCTTCTTTGTTCTAGGAGCTTTGACTTCTCTTAAGGCAGCAATTTAAGCAGGATTAGCTTCAATTCTCCTAGCACTCACAATGAAACCCAAGAAATTTCCGCACACCACCCCAAACGAACATTTCAAAGGATTAAGTTTCATTCCGTACTTTCGGAGGACTGCAAACATTTCTGCCAAGTGATCCATATGGTCTACCACCTTCTTTGATTTTACCAGCATATCATCAACATAGACTTCCATGGTTTTGCCAATCTGTGGCTTGAACATAGCATTGACCAGTCTTTGGTAAGTTGCCCCTGCATTCTTAAGTCCAAAGGGCATGACTCTATAGCAGTAAAGACAAACATCGGTAATGAAGCTCGTGTCCTCCTGATTTGGCTCATGCATCATGAACTGGTTGTATCCGGAGTAAGCATCCATGAAAGATAGCAATTCATGCCCCGCTGTTCCATCCACACACTGATCTATCATGGGTAACGGGAAGCAGTCTTTGGGGCAGGCTTTGTTTAAATCTGAGAAGTCGATGCATACTCTCCACTTTCCATTAGCTTTCTTAACCAAAACTGGATTTGAAACCCAATTCGGATAAGTAGACTCCCTGATGAAACCATTCTCCATGAGCCGGTCTACCTCTTCTTTCAATGCTGCTGACCTTTCAGGACCCTGGGTTCTTCTTTTCTGTTTTACCGGTGTAAACTTCGGATCAATATTAAGAGTATGTACTTCAATTTCTGGGGATATTCCATACATATCAGCATGAGTCAAGCGAATACGCCTAGATTTGCTTTCAAGAATGATATCAAGGAATTTTGAACCGTCACACTAAGTTGCGAACCCACATTCACCACTTTGTTTGGATCTTTCGGGTCAACAGGTACTGGCACCGTTACTTCCACTGGCACCACTCTATTCTCCACTGCACTAGCTTTTCTAGGATCCATTTCTCTTCGTGCCCCGCTACGCTCGCCAGTGCAGGGTCCACCCTGTAATTGCTACAAGGTTGGTTCTTTGATGCGGATTGGGCTGTCGCATCTTTTCCCATCTCTCTCTTCCTCGCTTCACGCTACTCTATTAGATAACATTCTCGCCCAGCATTCTGATCCCCTTTAATAACTTCAACTCCATTATCCGTGGGGAATTTCATAGTGAGGCACCACGGGGTGAGAATTCCCTTAAAAGCCGCAAGAGTTGGTCGGCCTAGGAAGGCGTTGTAGGCAGAAAATTCATCAACAATTACAAAAGTCTACTTCCGAACCACCTTTTTCCGCCCCTCTCCAAGCTCCACGAACAAGTCGATAGTTCCAATCGGCTGCTTCGGTTCCCTAGTAAACCTAACAATTCTTTTGCGATGAAGCTTGAACATCAGCCATCGAAATTTTCATTTGGTCGAACGTCTTTTTGAAGAGAATATTGAAAGAAGCGCTGCAATCTACAAGCACTCTTCTCACAATAGCCGGCCCAATGCCTGTAGAGATGACCAAGGGATCCATGGTTGGAGCTTCAATGCCTATAGAGTCCCTGGCTCTGAACACAATATCATCATTAAAAGTTTTCTGCTGCTTCAAAGGTGCAGCATCTTCTAGCATAAAAACACTCTCTTCTGTCGGTGTATACTTCAAGGCACAGGCATATCTTTCCATCTAGCCCCAGCTTCTGCCTGCTGGGTGAGGACCTCCTGTAATCACATTAATAACGGGCCTTTCTGATTCATGCACAGTATTCCTCTCACCCGAGCCAGATGGATGAGCAAGAAGTTCCTGGCCCTTAGTAGATGAAGTTGGGTCATTCCTATTTCTCTTAACTATTGTTGCAACTTGTTCTCTCTCAGCAGTTCTTCAATCAAACTTTTCAGATGACGACATTCGTTGGTATCATGACAGGGTTGATTATGAAACCGACAGAATCTCCACTTTGAGCAGCTTTTTTCCCAACTCTCATCTCAGGTGGTTTAGGATATTCTACCGCATCTTTGGTAGCAAAAAAGATATTCTCTGGAGTGTCAGTCAAAGGAGTGAAATCTGAAGGTTTTAAGAAGTGGGGTTACTTCACTTCCTTCTGCCTCTTCCCACCATTATTTTCCCTCTTCTGACTTCTGGATTTCCTTTTTAGTAGGAGCAGCAGTATTATCCTTAACCTCTGTCAATGCCACTTTAACCGGTGCTTGAAGGCTTTCCAAGCGCATGAATTCATCTGCTTTCTTATAGAATTTCTCAAGCGAATTCGGTTCTTTCATCTTCAGCCACTTCCCAAATTCGCTTGACTTGTCGATTGCCATCATCAAGTATGTCAAAACCATTCGTGGCTCTGCATTGTCCACTTCAGCCAAAGCAATGTTGAAGCGGTTCAAGAAAGATCGAATAGATTCCCCAGTATTCTGTTCCAGGCTTGACAGTGACATAATATCCTTTGCCTTTGAAGCATACAACCTGAATTGCTCTTTAAACTTCCGAGTCAAATCGGCGAACTGGTCTATGGATCGGACCGGAAGCTTTGTGAACCAGAGTAGAGCCACTCCTTCCAAGTATACAGAAAAGTGCCGGCATTTGATCTCATCACATGCTCTAGCACCAGTCATGTGCCAATAATACTTATACAGGAATTGATTAGGATCGCTTGTTCCCTTATAAGCCTGGATGGTCGAAGGAACAAACTTCCTTGGGAATTCCGCCTTTAGAATCCTTTCTGTGAACAGAGTTTTGCTCGCAGCGAATTCCCATTCCTTCTCATCTTCTTCCCTCTGCATGCTCTCCATCATGATTTGTCGCACCATGCCTGAAAGGTATTCCTCATCATTTAAAGGCTCTGCAGGAAAGACTTCAGCCATTTTCTCGGAAGTTTGTCTAGATAAACGTTCGCAGAGAGTTGGCTGCGGTCTCGATCCTCCAGTTTGGGGAGGTGTTTCTTTGGCGGGGCTAGCTGCTCTTTGAGGAATATTTCTTTCTTCGGGATTATGAGCTTCATCAGAAAGGTTTTCTCCATTATTCACTGGTTGACGGTTAGCTCCGAGCAAAACATTTAACCTATCAAGCATTAAAGCATTCTGGGTTTCCATCTGCTGGTATAACCCAGATACTGCAACGTCTAACTCCGCTCGTGTAATTCCAGCACTTGGTGCTGCCTGACTTGACGAAGGAGAAGTGGCAGTATTCTCATGGACATTATTGGGTCTTGCAGATTCGCGCCTTCTTCCAAGAGCCATTATCTCTGATAGACTTCTGGTTTTGAGAGAGATTTTTTCAACAAACTTTTGCGCAGCAATGACGAAAGTAGCCTGAGTTGGGTTCTTAGTGAAAGCACTAAAAATGTTAACGCTTAAAATAGAAACCTAACATCCCGGTGTAAGTAGATATTAAGTGAAAGCACCACCCGTCAATATCGGAATTAGAAGTAAGTAGAAAAGTCACAGAGAAAGCAGTAAACAGACAAAAGTTTTATAGTGGTTTGGCTTCAAGTTAAGCCTACGTCCACTTTAATCTTCTTTATTGCTGAATCAATTACAACTTTGCAATAATCTTCGATTACAACACTTCTAGGACAAATAGCTAGAACTCTGATGCAGAAGAACTCTTTGAATCCATGTCGAATGTGTTAGATTTCCTCTTGAAGTTCGTCGAGATGTCTTTCGTGTTTGAAGTGTCGAGTGAGTCGAGAATTCAGCAGAGTATAGACGTTCCAGAAATGAGCCAAAAGATCCTTTTCCAGTTGGAGTAGGTAGGGTATTTATAGGGAGTTTTCTGAATTAGGTCATAGGTCATGAGCGACCTTAGATAGGTCATAGGTCGTGAGCGACCTAGTGGGAGCGGTTTACGACTTAACTAGGGTGTACTTGATCACCTCGAACAATCTAACAAGCCATAGGTCGGGACCGACCTAGAGAGGAAGCAGCATGATAAGTTACTTCGGTATTGTTTAGGTCGTGAGCGACCTAGGGGAGGATGGTTGGCGACCTAATGTTGGGAGCGGCCTATAAGCGTGCGGCTTCATTCTGTGATAACTAACTAGGTCGCTGGATCATTTAGGTCGCTAGGTCGCTAGTCGCTAGGTCGCTTTAGTCCATTGATCATTAGGTCGCTCTATTTTGATATGTTGTTGCCCTGTGTTGATGATTAGGTCACAGGAGACTTTCTGGAGCTAGGTCGCAGGCTTCTTTATCTCCTTAGGTCGCTAGCTTGTTATAGATTGTTAAGTCGTGAGCCTTAGGTGGCTAGGCCGTTAGGTCGTTTGGTCATTAGGTCATTAGGTCGTCGGGTCGCTGAACCATTTGGTCGCTGGGTCGCTGAATAAAAGAGGGTTAACACTTACCAACTATAAAAAGTTAAAATGCTAAAAGAAAATTTAATGGAAAATTTTACAAGTAAAACTCGAAGTAATGGAAATATTTAATGAAATTCTTTTATGAATAAGAATTTGATGTTGTAATTGTGTGAACTTAAGTTATAATTGAAAGGTTACTGTAATATAGGTAATAGGAAGTAAGTAATGTAAGTAAAAGATTATAAACTTAAGTAAATGAATTAATATGCAAAGAAGTTGAATTAAACACGGATGTTATAAATAAATGACAACGAATATTGTGAGTAATAAATGAAAATTTGCGAGAAATAATGTTGTAATAACCCTTATATTTTACGATTGAGTATTTAAATATTTTATTTAAATATTTTTGATCGTTAGTTGAATTATAGTCCGAAAAGTTAATTTTTTTGCATACGGTCGAATTAGAACTCGAGACCACTTTCATTGAGTTCAAAACGCCGTTTGCGATCTTTTTGAGTATAAACTTTGATATGTTTGGAGTTAGTGGAATTTTGCCACTTTTTCACTTAAGGCTTTGGTTTGGGTTGAGCCCATTTACCCCACTTATTAGCTCAGTCCCAACCCTCTCCTCTTCATTACTTCATTTCCAACTCCTAACATTCAAGCTTCAATGAAAATGGAGAGTGGAATGGGAAATTAAAATTTCAAAACCCAAGTTCCATTAGCAAATCAACCATCTAACTCCAAATCCAAAGGGGATCTATTGGTAAGCATCATCTTCTTCTTCTCCAACTCATTCTCCTTTCAATTTTCATAAATTCCTAAACCTAACTTTGGGAATTTTCTTCTTTTGAGCTTAGGTTCAAGCTCATTTGGGTTGTGTTGAAGTGTGGTTGATTCTTCCTTTGCTTTCAAGCTTCTCCTTCATTGATTTTGTGAAAAGATGAGATTTAATCGCACATCTAAGTCTATGATTATCTTTGATTGTTAGGTATGAATTCCTAACACTTATTCATGTGCATTTGATTTTGATTTGGATTGGTTTTGTGAATATTCCAATTTTTAGTGTTTTGGGTTCAAATCTTCAAAATCCTAACTTTGATGTTTGAACATGTTTTTGTTGATGCATCGAGGAGCCAATAGGACCGGGTAGCCGATGGGCGTAATTCCCCAGCGTCCGTGCTCGACCAGTTGCGAATTGTGAGAGTTTGCACTTCAATTAATAAGCTACAAAAATGCAGGAAATTGGGGCTCGGTCGACCGAACTCTCTAGTCGGTCGACCGAAGCTATAGCCAAAACATTTCTGCTATTTTCGGTCGACCAACTCAGAGAGTTCAGTCGACCGACTCGGAGAGTACAATCGACTGACCTGCTCCTATTTCCCTGTTTTGCTTATTTATGCTCATTTTGCTTTGCTTTTCCAATCTTTGATCGATTCTTCTTCTCGGATTAGTTGTTATCACCTTTGTCGACTTTGATGACTTCTATTTTTGGAATTTTTGGGTATTTCCACTTTGATGAACTCCGTATCGATTTCTTTGGATATTTATTCACGTCTTCGAATGTGAATTTTAGTGATTGATTGTTCCTACAATCATTTTTGTGATTTGTCACTTCAAAATATAAAGGTTTTCAATACTAGTAGTAAATATCAAAATTCTTTCATCAAAACGATTTCAACACTATTTTATTACAAAGCTCGTTTCTTAAACCGTTTTCCAATCTATTAGTATATACAAACCTTTACCTCACTAGTATGAGAAATCTAATTAAACGGCTTAGTAAAACAATGGTATGAAACGCTTGCATTTGCTTCGTCGGTTAATTTTTGGACTTGTTCGATTGAATCTCTTGTGACAATTTTCTAGTGGAGATTTACAATTGGTTCGTAAATATTTAAGTTAAGCTAGTGGTTATGGGTCATGAAGCTAAACTCATATATTTACTAGCTTGCTATAATTGACACTTCTTGATGATCAATGACGATCATTTTTGTGATTTAGACCAGCAATGTGCGATGTCTCTTTGTCTTCGAGGGAGACTAAATCCCATTTCTGTGGAGCTTCGGCTCAATTTGGTGGGGTTACGACCCATGGTCTTTGGATCATTTTGTGAAGCCTCGGCTCAAAATTAATGGTTAGCAACCATGGAATAGCTTTCCGTTTTGTGATACATGTGTTGGTGAGCTTTCATGCTCCCGTTTTGTGATAGGCCTCCCCCCCTTTTTGTGATTTCTGGATTTCTATTGATGATTTCTAGAATTTGTGCTTCACCAATTTTCGTGATTTTCATTGATAAGTTGTATCAACTATTGTGCATTGGTGAATTTGTGTGTCATTAACTTTTTGTGAATAAAAATGTAGAGTATGACATACCTTTTTATCCTTGAGAAGATTCTTGTGATATTGAT
Source organism: Allium cepa (assembly GCA_030765085.1). NCBI lineage: Eukaryota > Viridiplantae > Streptophyta > Magnoliopsida > Asparagales > Amaryllidaceae > Allium > Allium cepa. The sequence goes on along the minus strand of CM060937.1, from coordinate 722,648,014 downwards.
TAATCTTTTGTTGATTTTCAATTACATACTTATCATAGTATGGTATTTTGGTTTTTATATGTTTATGTCATATCTCTTATTCTATGTCATTACATTCGATATTTATAGCTAGACTGATCCGTTTATTATTTTCGTATTTAATAATACTCGGGTCAGACCGAGATATTTCAGGTGCTTCTGCTTGACTTCCTATCATGGTCCTTCATATGACTTTTGGCTAACTACTTTATTTTAGTAGTTTTTGTTAGTATACATTCGAGATAGAGACTCCTTGATGTATACTTATTCTTTTGTGTAGCTCCTGTATCTATTCTTTTGTGACGTTGTGTATCTTGTTTGACCACTACTCTTATGTACACTTTTATGTGTAATATACATATCTGTTTCCGCCTTTGAGATATGAACTTCTGTGACTGATTTGTGTTATGTTTATTTCTATATTTGTTTCTGAAGATTATATATAGCCACTGTGTGGTTGCTTTGAGTTTGTATCGACGTGTTGTGTTTCCACTTGAAATGAATTGCATGTCATTCTATCTGACATATCAGTGCTCGCATAAAGCAATTACACGGATGGTCACTACTCAACAGCCTTATTCTTCGTGAAAGTTGACGGCATTACTCCGTGGTGTCCTTTGCTAGCGTGAGTATAGAGGTGGGGCGTCACAGCTTGGTATCAGAGCCAAACTTCGGAATAATGTAGAGTAATTTATTAAGGATCATCTCCCTAAGTCCATCTTAAGAGTCGTTCTTTAGGATTTAATTCGAGTCTTCCTACAAATTCATCCTATTTTCTTTATGATTCCTTGTTTTATCTATCAAGATCGCTTGATATCCATTTGGTGAATAACCTTTTTCTTCTTCTTTCTTTCTTTCTTAAGGAAGAGAAATGGTTAGACCTAGCCGTCCCAGCGCCGGTCAATCTAGTGCTACTCCGCAAGATGGAGTTTTTATGTCTGCCCAGCAGCTTCTTGATCTAGTAAAGAATGCTCCAACAGCCGGTTCTAATCCGGAGTCTACTCACCCTATGTCTGGATTTGCACGTTTGTGCAAGGATTATACCAATTTGGGTGGGAAGCCATTCAAAGGTTCTGAAACCATTATTGAAGTCCAGGATTGGCTAAGAACATGCGATCGAGTCTTTTCTCGCATGAATCTTATTGATCTTCACAGAATCCAGTTGGCCTCTAGTATGCTCCAAGAAAGAGCATTAGACTGGTATGAGCTTCTAATTTCTGAAAAAAATGAAGCGGGTCTTACTTGGGAGAAATTCCGAGAACGATTCGAATTAAAGTTTGTGCCAGAAGCTGAGAAAGTGACATTGGCTCGTTGTTTCATTGACCTTGTTCAAGGTGAATCCTCTGTGGCAGATTATGTCGCATCCTTCGAGTCACTTTCTAAATACGGGGTCGAATACATAAATACCCCGTTGAAGAAGAACCAAAGATTTGTCTATGGCTTGAATAAAAATCTCAAGAAGCCATTACTTCTAAAATTAGAAGTTTCGTTTGATCAACTCATTGATATCGCTCTTCGACTTGAAGAGGCAGATAGGGAGAGTGATGTTGAAGTTATGGGTGCCAAACCAAACTTCACCAACAAGAAAAGGCCAAATAAGTTCAAAGGTCCTTATCCCTACAGTAAGAAAGGGAAGCAAGCCTCTTCGGCAACTACGACTTCTACCTCAAGTGGTGGGCAATGCTGCAACTGTGGTTCTAAGGACCATTATGCGAATAAATGTTCAAAGCCCCGCGCTTGTTGCTATTGCAAAAGCCCAGACCATTATTTATCCGCATGTCCCAAACTTCAAGGTAGGAAGGAGGGAAAGCATAATGTGGTGCAAACTCCTTGTAACACTTCTCGTGGTCAGGTATTTCTCATTCTATCCTTGATGGCATTATTATATTTCTTGATCAACCTATTCGTGTTCTTTTTGATACGGGTGCATCCCATTCTTTTATATCAAAGGAACTTATTGATGCTTTTTCTTTAAGTGTTGTTGCTTTAATGACTTCTTTGAGAATTGCGAATCCTATTGGTAGATCCCCAACAATTAGTTTACTTTGTAAAGATGTCGAGATTAGTTTGTGTGATTTTTCTTTGCGAGCCGATTTGCATGTCATGCGTTACTTAGGCTTTGAAATGATTTTGAAAATGGATTGGCTTAACCGTTGTGAAGCTCATAGCCTATGTCCTGAGCGGACTATTAATCTTCGACATCCTCAATCTGTTAAGAAGATTTCTATTGATCTTAAAGATTCGGATTCCAGCTTGGTTGCATCTTTATATTCTTTAAATCCTCATGATGACGATAATGATGATGAGGAAGATATTATTTCTCTTATTCACGTTGTTCATTAATTTTTCGACATATTAGAGCCCGTTTTAGGATTACCACCTAAGTGAGCAATTGAGTTCAAAATTAATCTCATCCCTGGTGCTCAACCTATTACTCGTCCTCCTTATCGTATGACCAATAAAGAAAATGAGGAGATGCGCAAACAATTATCCGAATTGGAGACGAAGCAATTTATTCGCTCTTGTTCCTCGCGTTGAGGAGCTTCGGCTCTTTTCGTGAAGAAATCCGATGGTACACTTAGACTTTGTGTTGACTACCGCAAGCTTAATGATCTTACTATCAAAAATAAATATCCTTTACCTCGGATTGATGATCTATTCAATCAACTTAGTGGTTCTAAAGTCTTTTCAAAACTGGACTTGGCAACCGGTTTTCATCAGCTTCGTATTGCAGAGGATAGCATTCCTTTGACATTGTTCCGTACTCGTTATGGATCTTATGAATGGCTTGTCATGCCATCTGGTTTAACGAATGCTCCGGCTTATTTCGTTGACCTTGTGAATCGAGTTTTCAAAGATTTCCTCGATCGACTTGTTCTCATCTTCATAGATGATATTCTTGTGTATTCTAAAACCGAGGAGGAGCATGAAAAGCATCTTCAGACTATGTTGGAACCCTTAGGAGCAATCAATTGAAAGAAAAATTTTCTAAATGCCACTTTTGGCTATCTCATGTGAAGTTTCTTGGTCATATTATTTCCGAATCCGAAATTTTCATTGATCCTTCGAAGGTTGAAGCGATTCAAAATTGGAAGAGACCGGAGAGTGTGACGGCAATCCGTAGCTTCCTTGGATTGGCGGGCTATTACCGTCGTTTTATCAAAGACTTTTCTAAAATTGTCGTGCCTCTTACTAGCTTAACAAAGAAAGGTGTTAAATACATTTGGTCGGACAAATGTGAAGCTTCTTTTCAAAAATTAGAAGAACTCCTTTCCGATGCTCCTATTCTTGTGATTCCCGAAGGAAACTAAGATTTTATTGTTTATACCGATGCTAGTTGCGTTGGTTTGGGTGTCGTTCTTATGCAAAGAGAACATGTTATTGCTTATGCTTCTAGGCAATTGAAGCCAGCCGAGACTAGATATGCCACTCATGAATTAGAGCTCGCGGCCATTGTTTTCGCTCTTAAAATTTGTCGTCATTATCTTTTGGGAGAGAGATTTATTCTCTATATCGATCATAAATCGTTGAAGTATTTATTTTCCTAAAAGAAACTTAATTTGCGTCAACAGCGTTGGCTCGAATTCCTTGCATCTTATGATCTTGATATTCTTTATACTCCCGGAAAGGGAAATCGTGTTGCCGATGCACTTAGTCGCAAGCAACAAGCGGTTGTTTCTATGATGATATCTGAATGGAATGATCTCGGGGTTTTATCCACTTGTGAGATTCGAGATCGTGTTTCCAATTTATGTTCATCTCCTGTTTTATGTAGCCTTGAGGCTCATCCTTCTCTTTTAGACCGCATTATTGAAGCTCAAAAGCTAGATCCCGAATTGGCTTTTCTTAGCCAGAATTTTAGGGATAAAATTGATACTGAAGGTTTGAAAGACTTTGATATTGATTCTCGTGGAGGTATTCGAAAATTTGGTAGAATTATCATGTGAAATATTAGTGATCTTCATAAAGACATTTTAGAAGATTCTTATCGTTCTAAATTTACCATTCATCCCGGTAGTAGTAAAATGTACGCGGATATGAAGCGACTTTATTATTAGGAGGGAATGAAATCTGATATTGCTAACTTTGTTAAGTGTTGCATGACTTGCCAACTCATAAGGCCGAGCATCAAAGGCCCGATAGGTTATTGCAACCTTTAGGAATTCCAATTTGGAAGTGGGACCAAATTTCCATGGATTTTATAGACGGCCTTCCCCGTTCTCGTTCGGGTCATGATAGCTTATGGGTGATAGTTGATAGACTTACTAAATCCGCCCATTTTATTCCTGTTCGGTCCAATCGAACCGTGCCTCTTTTGACCAAACTTTTATCAAAGAAATTGTTAAATTGCATGGAGTTCCTACTTCTATTGTTAGCGATCGTGATCCATTATTTACTAGTGGATTTAGGAAGAGTCTTCAAAAAGCTTTGGGAACGAAGCTTAATTTTAGCACCGCTTATCATCCTCAGTCCGAAGGACAAACCGAGCATGTGAATCAAACTCTTGAAGATCTTCTTCGTGCATGTGTCCTTGATTTTGGTGGAAGTTGGGAAGACCATATTTCTCTTGTTGAGTTTTCTTATAATAATATCTTCCAATCTAGTATTGGTATGGCACCATTTGAGACACTCTATGGAAGACCATGCCGATCTCCTTCTTGTTGGCTTGAGGCCGGTGAGAAGCTGGTTTTAGGTCCAGATTTTATTCGTGATTCCACAGAAAAGGTTGACCTTATTCGTCATAGGATGAAAGAAGCCCAGAGTAGACAAAAATCCTATGACGATAACCGGAGAAGGTAATTGGAATTTTCTATGGGAGATCTTGTGTTTATTTGTGTTTCACCTATGAAGGGTGTTGTACGTTTCAGTCGATCGGGAAAGTTAGCACCTAGATATATTAGTCCATTTCCCATCACTGAACGCCTTGGTTCCGTGGCTTATCGCCTTTTATTACTAGCTCAATTTTCTTCTATTCATGACGTGTTTCACATTTCTCAATTACGGAAATGCCTTCGAGATTCCGATTCTATACTTGAGCCCGGTGTTGTGGAAGAAATTGAAGTTTCGCCTAATTTAACATATGAGCAACATCCTATTCGTATTATTGCTTCGGAGGACAAACGCCTTTGAAATAAAAATGTTCCACTTGTTAAAGTTCATTGGTCCTCAAATCCTAAGGATTGCTTTTGGGAATCTAGAGAATTCATCGAGCGAACACATCCGGACTTACTTTCTCGTGCTCTTTGAGGTGAACTTCTTATTTTAATTTTTTTTTGTGTTGAATATTCTTTCATGGTTTTTACTATATATCTTCTTCTTAAATATTGCGAGGATGCAATTTCTTTAAGCAGGGGAGTCTATAACAACCTGCATATTTTACGATTGAGTATTTAAATATTTTATTTAAATATTTTTGATCGTTAGTCGGATTATAGTCCGAAAAGTTACCTTTTTTGCATACGGTCGAATTAGGACTCGAGACCACTTCCATTGAGTTCAAAATGACGTTTGCCATCTTTTTGAGTATAAACTTTGATACGTTTGGAGTTAGTGGAATTTTGCCACTTTTTCACTTAGGGCTTTGGTTTGGGCTGAGTCCATTTACCCCACTTATTAGCTCAGTCCTAACCCTCTCCTCTTCATTACTTCATTTCCAACTCCTAACATTCAAGCTTCAATGAAAATGGAGAGTGGAATGGGAAATTAAAATTTCAAAACCCTAGTTCCATTAGCAAATCCAACATCTAACTCCAAATCCAAAGGGGAGCTACTGGTAAGCATCATCTTCTTCTTCTCCAACTCATTCTCCTTTCAATTTTCAGAAATTCCTAAACCTAACTTTGGGAATGTCCTTCTTTTAAGCTTAGGTTCAGGCTCATTTGGATTGTGTTGATGTGTGGCTGATTCTTCCTTTGCTTTCAACCTTCTCCTTCATTGATTTTGTGAAAAGATGAGATTTTTATCTCACGTCTCAGTCTATGATTATCTTTGATTGTTAGGCATGAATTCCTAACACTTATTCATGTGCATTTAATTTTGATTTGGATTGGTTTTGTGAATATTCCAATTTTTAGTGTTTTGGGTTCAAATCTTTAAAATCCTAACTTTGATGTTCGAACATGTTTTTGGTGATGCATCGAGGAGCCTATAGGACCGGGTAGCCGATGGGCGTAATTCCCTAGTGCCCGTGCTCGACCGGTTGCGAATTTTGAGAACTTGCACTTCAATTAATAGGGTAGAAAAATGCAGGAAATTAGGGTTCAGTCGACCGAACTCTCTAGTCGGTCGACCGAAGCAGTAGCCGAAACATTTCTGCTATTTTCGGTCGACCGACTCGGAGAGTTCAGTCGACCGACCTGCTCCTGTTTCCCTATTTTGCCTATTTATGCTCATTTTGCTTTGCTTTTCCGATCTTTAATCGATTCTACTTCTCCGATTAGTTGTTATCACCTTTGTCGACTTTGATAACTTCTATTTTTGGAATTTTTGGGTATTTCCACTGTGATGGATTAAGTGTAGATTTCTTTGGATTTTTATTCATGTCTTCGAATGTGAATTTTAGTGATTTATTATTCCTACAATCATTTTTGTGACTTTTCACTTCAAAATATAAAGGTTTTCAATACTACTAATAAATATCAAAATTCTTTCATCAAAATGATTTCAACACTATTTTATTACAAAGCTCGTTTCTTAAACGTTTTCCAATCTATTAGTATATACAAACCTTTACCTCACTCGTATGAGAAATCTAATTATACGGCTTAGTAAAACAAGTGGTATGAAATGCTTGCGTTTGCTTCGTCGGATAATTTTTGGACTTGTTCGATTGAATCTCTTGTGACAATTATCTAGTGGAGATTTACAATTGGTTCGTAAATATTTAATTTAAGCTAGTGGTTATGGGTCATGAAGCTAAACTCATATATTTACTAGCTTACTGTAATTGACACTTCTTGATGATCAATGACGATCATTTTTGTGATTTACACTAGCAATGTGTGATGTCTCTTTGTCTACGAGGGAGACTAAACCACATTTCTGTGGTGCTTCGGCTTAATTTGGTAGGGTAGCGACCCATGGTCTTCGGATCGTTTTGTGAAGCCTCGGCTCAAAATTAATGGTTAGCAACCATGGAATAGCTTGCCTTTTTTGATACACGTGTTGGTGAGCTTTCATGCTCCCGTTTTGTGATAGGCCTCCCCCCTTTTTATCATTTCTGGATTTCTATTGATGATTTCTAGAATATATGCTTCTCCAATTTTCGTGATTTTCATTGATAAGTTGTATCAACTATTGTGCATTGGTGAATTTGTGTGTCATTAACTTTTTGTGAATAAAAATATAGAGTATGACATTCCTTTTTATCCTTGAGAAGATTTTTATGATATTGATTAGTCACCTGTTGATTTTCAATTACATACTTATCATAGTATGGTATTATGGTTTTTTTATGTTTATGTCATATCTCTTATTCTATGTCATTACATCCGATATTTATAGCTAGACCGATCCGTTTATTATTTTCTTATTAAATAATACTCGGGTCAGACCGAGATGTTTCAGGTGCTTCTGCTTGACTTCCTATCATGGTCCTTCATATGACTTTTGGCTAACTACTTTAGTTTAGTAGTTTTTGTTAGTATACATTCGAGATAGAGACTCCTTAATGTATACTTATTCTTTTGTGTAGCTCTTGTATCTATTCTTTTGTGACGTTGTGGATCTTGTTTGACCGCTACTCTGATGTACAGTTTTATGTGTAATATTCATATCTGTTTCCGCCTTTGAGATATGAACATATGTGACTGATTTGTGTTATGTTTATTTTTATATTTGTTTTCAAAGATTATATATAGCCACTGTGTGGTTGCTTTGAGTTTGTATCGACATGTCGGGTTTCCACTTGAAATGAAATGCATGTTATTCTATCTGACATATCGGTGCTCGCACAAAGCAATTACCCGCATTGCTGCGTAGTGCCCTTGGCTAGCGTGAGTATAGAGGTGGGTCTTCACAAATGTAAACTAAAAAAGGATAAACCACTATATGAACGAAAAGGAAATCAAACAAGAATGGTCATGAAATGAAATTGAAAAATTAACTTGATTTATTATTTGGAATTGTTGTTTGTTTGATTTATGGTTGTTTGGGCAAGGATACTTTAAATTTGTTTGGATGTACGAATAATCTATTTAGTTTCATCTAAGGCTGTTGAGTAAATGGTGCATTTAGTAGGTTATTCTCCATTATGTACAATTTAAAGTTTTTGAATCCGAACAACTATTTATTTGTTTGATATGGATGGATAGTTGAATTGTGTTGATTCTGTATGATGGTTGTATGCTGTGGTTGCAAATGATTGTTGTTTATATTGATTTGTTTGTTTATGGTTGAACCAACTTTAAAAATTTCATTTTATATAATTATTAACTCTTTTGGATTATATAAGTGAAATACAGGTTATGGAAGCAATTGCTACTGCTTTTGGTTTCATAATTAAGCGTAAATTGCCCGACTAATAGGTACGTTCTCGGATTACGGTTTATAACATTATTATATTAGTGTTCCCTGGTTGGGATATATATTATTTTGGAAAATATATGTTATATATATTTATATTTGATATTATATTTTCTCCCGAGCCTCTCCGTACAAAGGAGAATCTACCGAATTTTTTCATAAATTTTGGACTTAGAAAATTAGGAAAAGGTTTTCCAAACATTATTAATCTGAGTATAAAGAGATTTAATGGTTATAAATTGGTATACTTTATTTAAATTAATTAATTTTAAAAATTTAATTGTTTACAAATTTAATATTTTAAGTAAGATATATTGATTTCTTAATTCTTCTTTTCCCTTCCTTTTCAGGGACGAAAATTTTTGAGTGGGAGAGAGTGTAACGACCCATAAATTTTGATAAATAAATTGGTTAATTTAATTAGATCTTTGTAATTAAATTTAGAAGGAAATAAAAAAATTATAATTTATAATGAATAAAATGTTAAAAACGAAATGTAGTAATGGTAATTAAAATTAATTTTTGACAATTGGTGTGAAATCCCAATAAAGAAATAGTGTTAATTGTTACACTTGGGTATAAAATTTAAAATAAGTAAATTAAAGTAAGCATTTAATTAACCAATGTAATAATATATTGATTAATAGTAACTGAATGTAAATTAAGGTAGTAATGTTAATACCAGTTGATAAATAACTAATTTAGTGCAATCCCAATTTAATTGAAACAATGGTAAGGTTATAATCGATTGCATTCCGAAAATTGGAAATAAATTTCAATAAATATAATTAAATAGTATGTTAATGATGATTGAATGAAATTTGTATGATGTAAACAATTGTAACAATTGTTTGGGAATAATAAGTCATAAGTGTGATTGGAAGTAAATGGTGACAAATATTTTAGGTTACCTATTTATTTAGCCTATTAAGTTAGATGTGCTAAAAATTGCAATAAATCCAAATAAAATATTACGTTAATGGTAATTAATATGAAATGAAACATACATTAATGAAATGTAATATAAATCAATGTTAATTATACCCATAAGATGTCAATTTATTGAATAGCAAGATTTTAAATCAAATAAATGGATTTATTGAGATTTCAATGGATAATTAATAAATTTATTAAAATTGAAACTAAATACGGTAATGGGTAATTTATTAACTTTAAATCGATATCTGAATTGTTTAAAGGGTTGTAATGGTGTAGGAAATCAAAAATGATTGGAATTTAAGAATCGATTTTTTTATTTAATATTTATTTATTTAATTAATGTAAAAATAGCCATTTTGGCCACTGACTCAGATGTTGATGAAACCAGTTTAATCAGATCTGTAACGCTGAATTATTATAGGATTTCAAGTTTCATAACGATCGAGCTTATCGTTTGATCGTATGGACTTGAAACGCCTTGAAATCGATTAATTGAAATCCATTGAAATCAATTTGAAATAACTTGATTTCAGCCTAACATCTTCGTACGATGGAATTTGGACCTAAAACCTGTTCGATTGATTTTAAAATATTTTAAAACATCTATTTTTATATATGGATTGACCCAATTTCGTTTCGGAGTTGAAACGGGCTTTTCGGGCCATTTTATCGTTCAACGATCCTAGCCAATCGTGTCCATTCATCTCAATTTCTAACCTACCTATATATACGTCGTTATAAACCCTAATTATTCCTCATTGTCATTTGTCTGCACCAACAATCCAGTTCCTCCTCTACCTCAATGGCAGACAAATTCCCAAAATCTATATTCCAATTGCAATTTCAAATAATATTCAGAGCTAGAAATTCAAACTCTTCAAACTATATCATGGAAAGCTCTCGAAGAGCGTAATCTTCTGGTGTGATTCATTTTTCAAATCGATTCACCGTTTTTCCATTATTCGTGAATCAATTCCGGCCGTTCATAGATCATTGCCATGTTGGATGGTGGATCTTCGTCAATGCGGCGATCGGGAAGTGCAGTATCGTAGAGATTCGGGTGCAGCATGCATCGCCACGGTCACTTTGGTCGAAGGGGACTCAGAATCGCCAGGAATGGCAACCCTAGGTCGAGACAGCATTGACCATTTGGGATGGTGGATTGGAGCGCAAGGCCAAGGAAGGGCGTTTGAGGTGGTGGTAGTGGTAGCCACGTCAGATCTTGCTGAAGTCAAGCGAGGTGGGGGCAAAATTTGATTGATGTGCGGCGGCTGTGGTGTTGAGGGTTCGAACGATGGCTGTTAGGGTTTCGTAGTGGAGATGGTGACGTGGCAGTGAGGGGTGGTATAGGTGTTCTTCTATGTTTAATTTTTTTAATTGAAATTCAAACACGCTAATCACCATAACTTTTACATATGAGATCAAATTCACGCGTGGTTTTCTCCGTTAGGTTCGTATTGGAATTCCGGACATTTTGGCGCTAGTTTGGATGGATTCTAAGACTGTTAAAATATTCGGTTTAAATTGGATTAAAATTCAATTTAAACTCAAAAGGTGGGTGTTTAAACCCACTCACAACTTCTAAAATTTCTTATCTGTGTTAAATTAATTTCTGATGTGATAAGAAATTTATTTATGGATGTTTGGTATATTTTTATCATCATTCCTGTTAAATTGAATTTATTGAATTAAATTGCTATTTAATTTATCATTGCATATAAACCGCCAGTTAAATTGTTATTTAATTTATTATTGAATATAAACTGCTAGTAAATACATGATATTTGTTATTTGTTATATATTGATGTTATTGTTTGAATTGGATGATGATTGTGATAAATGGTTGATGGTTGATGATTGATATTGGATGAATGGATGTTGTATTTTATATTGTTATAAACTGCAAGTTATTAGGCATTTTTATTTCATTTACCATTGCGGTTTGGAATGATATATAACCTTATTTTTTTTATTTTAAATTACGGATTGAAATGATAAATATCCGTATCGCTTGACCAAAGGTAAAAAATTATATACAAACACCATGGCCTATATATAAAAATATTTTGAAATGATTTCTATGGTTTTGTAAATAAGTATATGGGTTTATGAGATATTGATTTGGATATTATATAAATGTTATTTTATATATAGTTAAATTCTTGGTTTTAAGCTATGTATAAAATTGGTTTAAAGTATAAAATAACTTTAATAGTAAAGTTGATTTTATTAAGCTATATTGTGGTTAAGTATTTATTTAAATTATATTTCTGGAGTTTATGACGACTGAAATGAGAATAAGGTAGGAAGATAAATATGAAATGGGTTTGAAATTTAATAAAATTGAGATTCTAAAAGTATGATTTTTTTATATAACTGGAGTTTGGTTTAAGATGAATTAAACGAATATTCCAAGTATTGAAGGAAATATTTAGTTATCGGTAAATTGAGTTTCATTTAAATGATAATGGATTTATTATTTATAAATATTTCAAAACTAAATAATAGAAAATTGGATTGTTGAATCGTAATTATCAAATTTAGGTTTGAAATCGATATAAATTGAAACAGTTTATTTGGAAACTAAATTGTATTGAATTGTATGATCTGGGATTTGGTTAAATTTAAAATTTAGAAATTCGAGCTGTTTGGAAATTGATTTGTGAAATCTAAGAAACCATTTTATTATATAAAGTATTCTAATATTTAAACCATTTGAGCGGTGGAAGTTATATTTCAAGTGTTTTGTTTTCGAAGTGTTATAACTATGAAGTGCTATGATTTTTGGAAAAACAATATTTGGAAAAAATGATATTATATTGATATGGGTTTTTATAAAAATGTATCGTATTTGTGTTTTTGAAATGGAAAGGATATCATATTATATGGTTTCGAAATGGATATTATATTCTGATTTTGAAGTATAAATTATTTTGAAATGATCGCGGTGCTATAATAACATTTGGTTGTTAAAGTGACCGGGATCGAAAGTTGTCATACTCTCTGCCAATTCCGAAAACCACTTTAACAACTATGTACGCGGCGGAGATTTCAGAATGAAGTAGGATGGTGGCTATGTTCTACTAAGGTATAAACATGGACCCGACTCCCATGAGTTGGCATAAGGTGGCTAAAATAGGAGCGATTCTCGGGCCAAAAAGGTAGCCCATCTTATCGGACCCATCCCTTCGATATTATACTCTGATTTTGGATTGATTCGTGGGCCACTTTCGATTTTTTGATTTGGGGGTGTGGCTCTAGGTGGGCGGTAATTGCGCTACGCGTTACCACCAGCCCGGATGCAAATTGGTATATCTACCCCGGCATTGCCTTGTGTGCCGTGTCACCTACCCTAGCGTGCCTTGTACGAGTTTGGTTTTCTCCCGTAGCCCGTGGAGTATTTAGGGTAGTCTCCCGATCTGGAGATGCGCTGATACTGGATGGACTACTGGGACTATTACTGTGGTAAGAGGAATATTGGGTCACTCCTTAAAGCTATTTAAAAGTAAGTTTATTTTACTATGACATGATAATAATTGCGAAATATGACAATATAGTAAATAGTTTAACGGATCCTTAGGAGATGTGAATGTCGAGCATCTCTTAGGTTACTGCACTCAGGTTTGACATCGGATAGGAGATGTCAAATCCCATAAACATCTCTGACGCTGTTCCACTCATATTTTGCCGTTGATTTAACTTACATAAGATCTTTTAGCTCTGACTCGAGTGTTTTGTCTTTTCAATTCGCTCGGGTCAGCCTGAGCATTTCAGGATTTGAAGACTTTACTTCTGGAGGATGAAGACGAAGATTGTATTATTACTATTTATTATTATTTCATTGCATTAAATTTTTTCCACTGCATTATTTGTCATTCTCTAGTATGTGTAACTCTGATATGTGTTGTATAAGTAAAATCAAATGTTTTGTAAAACAGCTTCATGAACTCTTATTTGATTATTATATTTTGTCATTATGTTGTGAGATTATGTTTTGCTTATTTCTTTCTTTCTTTTTCTTATTTACCCCATAACAATCCACCCTTCTGCGTGGTTTGAGTCTGACGTGTGTGGTTTATCGTCGATTTAAAGCGTACAAAAAGGTGGGATGTTACATCTAACCTTAATTCAGCATGGACAGTTATAAATCTCTATTCATACAATTGCTGACAACCAAAAAAAATAAATGTAGTGTATGTAGCGGATAATAGAATATGTCCATACATAGATAAAGATCTCCAGCTCTCCTTTGGAAACTGCAAGCATCTTTAACTAAACCTGAAACTACTCGGATCTGACTTGGGTATTAAAAATTCCAGGATCAGGCTTGATAAACCAAAGTGAGATACTCGAAATTTTAAATGCTGATGTAAATCAAAACTTTTGAAAAGAAGGATATCTCATAAGACCACACCTACATATAAACACGGATTGGTTTTTATCTTATGATAACCAAAATACTTTATATTGAAAATACTTTGATATTATCTTTAATGACATTGGTTTGAAAACACTTTTCACGTAATATATCAAAATAAAGTACATGCGACGAACGAGATTTTCAACCCTCGAAAATCAATATCTATATGTTCACCGTATAACATGCCTAATATTCAAGTGCTGGAAATACCGATTGTTAAGGATGAAGAAGAAAAAGGTAGAAGAAAATTAGATATAGTCAACACAAAAGCTAGCAATCGGAGTGGACAAAATAAAATATATAATAACAGATTTTTACACAAAAGAATCTGTAACTATTTTATAATTATAATCATCAGAGTACAACAGTCAAGACATCAATATGGATAGTCATAAAACTTGTCCTCATACAACGGAATATAAGTCAAATACAGAAATGTGTCTCTATCATCCAGCTCGTCTCCTAATCTCCATAGCATCCTATCCTGAATCTGTAATACTCGGTCTGACCCGAGCATTACAACAAAATAACACTCGAGTCAGTCTAGAAAACCAGCATGGGAAAACATACTCAATTTGAATTATTAACTTTTATCAAAATCCTTTGAAAACAAAGGTATCTCTTAAGACCACATCAACATAAACACGATAGGTTTTTCCCTTACGACAACCAAAACATTTTATATCAAAATCATATGATATTACAATAGTATCTAGACAAAGTAAATATAAAATAGCTGAAATGCTTGCATCTCACTTTTCAGCATAGCTGGGAACAATCAAAACCGTACGACGCTTATTGGAGAATGGATCCCATATAATGACTGGGCTACTAGGGGTACCGCCCGTCACTGTACACCTCTAGAAAAATGTACCATGGACCTTACTGGGATCCCTTGCAATACAAGACCGACCTACCCCTAACCTGGGTAGTACCAAATATATTATCACCCTAGGTGTTCCTACCCTTAAATCGAGTTCTCACTTTCCATGCCCAACCAAATCCATAGTTTAATATACCCAGGGCATCTAGAAAGGTGATAACATACCCTAATTGGGTGCGGCCCACTTAGCCTTGTTGTATCTCCCTTGTTTTAGTCATTCACGGTTGATGAGGCTTGAGGTAACATTTACCTTTTGAATAACATTCATTCCTGAAATGCCGACAGTGCCTTCCAACAAACGATGCATGATAGCATTCATCCATACAAGTTGTCCTAGGTTTGGACAAACTGAGTCGCCGTCTTTCCCATCTTTATGATATCACCAGTCGTAACGTTCAAACCAGATCGTAGTGGTCTTCGGATAATTAAACCTGATCCTGGTCTCTTTGAAATGATCAGCGAATTTGGCCAAAATTGATAGTCGGTTATTTAACTACCAATAATATATCCATAAGCAGACATCGGACCTTATTATAGATTTTCCTAAATTTATTTTTAAAATTTCTTATACGATGTATATTCAATCCCAACCATATTTCCAATAATTGGGGCAACTCAAATACTTATATCCATATCAGGATATTCCAAACCATCTCTTATCTCAACATTTAGAAAAATAAATTTTTTTAACTCCATACTTCTTAACAGTTAGGAAATTCCATTTATTTCTCTTTCTCAAAATCCTATACAATTTTATATTGCAAATTCCTTAACTCGTTTATAATGAATTCTATAAGCTTGGGTTCCCTTGGTTAATTTCCTTTAATATTTCCAAATCAAAACACTTGTCTAAAATTCCAAATATCCATTTCTAACTTCCTTAATGAATCCTAATACAATTTTTCGAAGCTCGCTTTTATTTAACTATTTCGAAAATTTTCCTACTTCTTCACAAATTCCATTTTTGAGAATTTCTCCTATAAATCCATCTACTGAATAAACCTCGTTTCTAGATTCTCGAAAAGATTTATAATAAGTATTCAAAAGAATAATAGTTTATTCTTAAAACATTTTCAAGTGATTTTTAAAAATATCGAACACTTTTTATAAACATCAATAATCCATTTTTAGATAACAAATCAATTTTCAAATCTAATTTTTAAAAATTAGTATCTATTAAAATAAATATTAAATATTAGGAAAATCCACTTACCAAAGTATTTCAATCCTAACTAGTTTAAAGTTACATACACAATAAATAAAATTTTCCTCAAAAGAAACTTAACTTCTTAAAACTAAAAATATATTTTTAAAATCTCAATAACCAATTCAATTTATAACTTCCTTTCGATTTACAATACATCCATCCTATTCTGATTCTCTAACCATACTCACTTTTCAAAAATAGAATTCACTATTTTTCCTAAAAATCTATTTTTTCACATCTCGATATAAATTTACCCTGTGAAATTATATTATAATTTATCAATTAACTTTAATTTCCCTTATGTATAAATATCATTTATAAATTTATAACTCCTTTGAGTTTCACTTGTTTATAAAAATAATCCCATTTATAAAATCTCATTTTATAAATCCATTTCTTAATAAATTCCGTATATTTTACAAATCTATTTAAAATATCGTTTTTAAATCCTTTTTATATTTTACAGAAATATCATTTAAAAATACATCGTTTAAAAATCGTTTATATAAATTATTTTAAAATCTCTATTAAAATATTTTTACGAATAGTTAAATACGAACCAAAATCAATTATTGTTTTAATCCAAATCAATTTCTTAAAAATAATAAAAATTTTGATATAAATATTTTTATATTCAAAATCTCCTTTTAAATACTTTCAAATTCCAAAAATAATATTTATGGTATTTAAAATACCAAAAGTTAGGCCAATGCTACTATAACATCCAATAATTCACATCATAGCAGTAATCTATAACAGATTATTCTAACACGTCATATATTATTATATGTGAAAAACAATCAATATAAATATGAGAATTCTAGTTGGATCCCTCAAACCTGTTTCCCTCCATCCATAGATGTTAATACAACATAAAAATATCAATCTCACTTCGAGAGGGATATCGTGGTATATAAGGTCACCCGCTATTATGTGGGGCACGTAGGGTCTCTTCCGCTCCAATCGGCGGGTATATATCCAGCTACTAATATATATACAACTATATATATTATTTACCATCCAACTGATAATAATTTATAAATTCAAAAAGGCATCCAAAATTAATTTAAATAAGCTAAATTAATTGTAGTAATCCAAGTGAGTGAGATTTACTCACCTTGATTTTATTTGCAATCTATTCCAATTTTAAATCAAATCAAACTAACGTTCGATTTAACCCAAAATCACTATTGACTTCAACTGACTCCAAATCAAATTTTGTGCATAGATATGTTCAAATGACCTCAACGAAACATGGTTTTGTGATTTTTTGACCTCGTACAAGCAATTTACAAATGTATTGACATCTAGATAAATAAATAGTAAAAATTTTATTAACTTGATTTAAATTCAAAATTAAATCCACCCTCACCTACATCTCGTTCCAGGCAGAGAGAAATCTCGACAGCTCCAAACACCACTAGACATCTTACCAAAGAACGCGAATAGAACCGCTTCGGCCATGACTTCTTGCCATCATCGTGTAACGACCCATATTTTTAAACATTTAAAAATGTTAAATTAAATAAGATTTTTGAATAAAATTGTTAGGAATAAAAAAATTAAGCTTTTACTGATACAAATTAAATTATAATATAAGTTATGAGCTCAAGTAGAATTTCAACTAATGAAACATGTTTGCAATAATGTAAGGATCATAAAAAATTCAAGTGTGTATTTTAATAACATTGATTTGAGTGAAATTAAAAATTGCCTGAATGTAAATTTCCAATAGATTGGAACAATAAATGTTAATAAAGAATAATAAATGTTACTTTATTAAATAAGAAATCATTTGTTTATTTATTTAAAATGTTCGGTAGCCGAAAGATTGATTGCCGAGACGAGAAACAATTATTTGGAAATAAATGTATAATTCACGATTGTATCCAATAGTGTATAAATATGTTTAAGTTACTATTAGATAGGAAATAATTGATCTATTTCTCATTACATTTATTTTGTCCATTTTAAAATTCACCATTGTAATAATTGAAATTAATTTAATTGAATAATTTCAATTAATGGTAGATAGGACACCAAATTGTAAATTAATAGGTGTAATTGAACATAGCTTATGTTTTGTGAGAATATAAGGAAAGTTGATTTAATAAAAAGAACATTTATGTAACGATCCCGTTTTTAAGCCAAATTTAATTTAGTAATTAATACAATTTTTGGAATAAATTTGTGAACTAATTTTAATTTTTCTAAAACAAAGAAGATATGTGTTTGTTTATGTGTATATATATATAAATAGATTGTAAATAGAATTTGGATTTGAAATTCAAAAATAAATATCTAAAATAAATTAGATTTAGAAAATCTATATTTTTAAAAACTAATATATTTATATATATATATGATTACTTATTAGTGTACAATTAGTTTTAAATCATTTTTCTTTAAAGATTATATAAATATTAATAAAAGGTAATGTATTAATAAAAATAGAAAATATAATATAAAAACGTATTAAATCATAAAGGCATGCAAATTAACAAGTCTACCATTTTAACATGCAATTTAACAAGTGTCATTAATTTCTTTTCATTTTTAAAATTATAAATAATAGGAAAACAAAATTATATATATATATACATCTATAGCCCTTCTCTTCTCATTTTCTCTTATTCAAAACCAAACTTGAAAGCAAAAACCAAAAAAAAAGTACAAAACAACTACTTTTCAAATCTCAAACCTGAAGCATCTCAAACCTAAAGCAATCAAAACAAGTTCAGTTCAACTCAACTAAGCAAAGATCAGATGAATTTCCAGTTTTCAAGGTTTTCAAGTTTTAAAGCTTCTTTGTTCTTCATAAACTATGAGTAAACTAACATATTAAAACTTGATTATGTTCATATATCTTGAGGTTTGTGATTGATACTTGAAGTATGTTTTGAAAAATGTTTGTATAGATGTAAAATATGCTTGCATGTCTATACATATGTTGATGATTGGATGCATATCTTTCTACAAGTATATTTCCCTATGTTTTATGTATATAGGTTTAAAAACTTATTCAAAATTTAAAATATCATTCCCTAATTCTTTTTAGACTTTGATGTTTAAACAAAATGTGATTAAATTATTGCGATCTTAATCTTAAAAATATTTATAAGTATAATTAGTTGAAGTATTCTCTGGAAAATTAGAAAAATACATTAAAAACCCAAAATATGCAAAATTCGAATGTCATGATTTCTTTTTCATATACATCATCAGATTCGAATGTAAAAACCATGAATTTTAAAAGAAGAATCATGATTTATATGTAAGTATTGATTGTGAATTTTGGGGTTAACGGAAACTTTGTTTTTGACAATTTCTGGCGATTGCCGAGGAATGGGAGTTCGGAATCGTAACTGAAGCTTGCTTGAGTGTAGGGGGTCTCGGTAAAAATGGTGATGGATTTATCGACCACCGTAGCGGCGGAACGACATCGAAGTATGGTTTTATTACCTGGTTTGGTCGACGTGAGTTTCGAAGCGAGTTTATCGTCGTTAAAGCATTGGACTGGCTCAGAGTGCGGGAGATTGGAGCATGGGTCAGCGGCGAGGCTTTGGACGGAGTTTCGAAGGTTCTGGTGGATCGAGGCGAAGAATCAAGAGGTTTCTGGATGAACTGTTTTATTCCAGCGGGTTCGTTAGTGCTCGATTTCGGGTTCATCAATGATGTGTAGTTTGGGTGGTCGGAATAAAGAATGGAGATCCAAGCTGATTTGCAGGCGATGGCAGCGATAGTGAAAGTGCCTACATTCGTCCGTGCATGTGCACGTGTGTCTGCGTGTATCATTGGGTTTAGTTTGGATCCTGTTGGTTTGAAAAGAAGGTGGTGTCTCGAGTTTTGACTCGAGGAAGAGAAGGATTTGCTCGAGTGTGTTTCCGTGTAGTTCGCATGTGTTTTACCCAGGGTAATAGTTTTTTAAAAATTTAAAAAAACATAACAGGTTTTAAAAAAAGGGAAATGGCTCAGGTTTGAGTGTAGGTAAGCACTGGGTTCGATCAGGTCAAAGCTTAGAGTATCAACAAGTTTTAAAAAAGTTAAAGGTTTAAACAAAACAAATTTAAACAATTACTTTACTACTTCTTTTAAATAATAATTGTTTTATTTAAGGTTGGGTTTAATTAAAAGTTATAAATAAATTATTTTAAACAAGTTAAGTTTAAGTGTTTTAATATATATAACCTTTATTTTAAAGTTTATTTTAAATAAATGTAATATTATAATTAAGTAGTTAATTAAGAAGATGAAGTGTTTTTAATTATTAATTAACTTAAGGATCTTAAGTAAATTCATATGTTAATGATAAATTAATTCTAAGGTTAATAAATAAACTTAAATGATAATTAAGTAAAATAATTAAGATAAATGGTTTATCTTTTAATTAATTAAGGTCTTGGTTAATTAAAGATTAAATAAGTGAATGAAAGTAATTAAAGAATAATTAATTAATCAATTAATGATTAAAGATTAATTAATTAGTAATTAAAGTTTAATTATTTAATAAATTAAAGGTTAATTAATTAATAATTAAAGGATTAATTAATTAGTAATTAAAGGATAATTGATTAATAATTAAAGGGTAATTAATTAGTAATTATAAGAAAGTTAATTAATGTAAGTAATTAAGGATGATTAATTAATTTAATTAATTAATTAAAATAATAACAAATGGTTTGTAATTAATTAATGTTAATTAAGCAGGTTAGGTGATTAATTCATAAGTAATTAATTTATTTGGTTTAAATTAAATTAATTATAAATTATGTGATTAATTAATCTTGCTTATGGATGATTAATTATATTGAATGTTTGGATTGATTAATATCTCTAGTATGTCGATCTATAATGTTCTGTGATATTAATTGCTTTGGATTGAGTTTTTATAAATGTAAGTTATTTATCTGTGATGAATTGTTGCGTGAGTATGATGTTCTGCATTGAGTTATAAAAGGTGGATCCTTTGTTTAAAAGATTAAAAATGGAAATTTGTTTAAACCATTCAAAAAGGAAAGGTTTTGGGAAATAAGGGCTAAAAATTAATGATTTAACTAAGAACTGAATGTATCCATATGTTTTAAAAAAAGCGCTCATTGTTCGAAAAGGCCAGGGAAAGGCATTAAGTCGAAAACCCATTCTGAATAATGATATGACGGAATGGAATTACATTCAAAGACGATGGTTGAAGACCGGGTATTTTCGAAAACAAAATGATTTCCTGTTAATTGTCTCTGCACCGAGTTTCTCTAGTATAGAGATTACCTTATGTGATGGGGAGTCCGGACGTGATTGGGGATATCCAGATTTACAAGGACTGCTTTCCTTAATTAGACGAAGTGCCTTTAGTTCCATTCAAACCAAGGATAGACTTGTATGGATGTATGCCTGAAATTACACTTTGAGATATAAAGCTGGTTTCTATCAAATACATTTCTGTTGATGGCGGAGAATTTATTCTCTTAGCTTAACACCATTCTCTGAGACATACGAGTTCAGAGGTTATGTAGTGGATAGTTATTAGTGATATATTCCTAATTTGGTTATGTGGCATGCTAAGTGTTGAGCATTGGTTGATCGAAGCATGGCTTCTGTGTAAAGCGTAGCTTTGTGGGACGAGACTTAATCGAACCTCACAACCCGAAAAATGGTCAAAATAGGAAGGATGCAGCAAGGTTATAGGGTTCGCGACCCTACGGGTATGTGCATTTCCTTTTGGATAAAAAGTGGTATTATGGTATGGAGGCCAGATATTTTACTTATGTTGTTGTTGGAATTTGAGGTTCCTCGATAAAGGTTGGTTATAACCGGGGGATGGCATACTCGTGACAGTTAGCTACCTAGTTACAAAGGTAACCTAGCCTTGTGTTGGCAGAGATCCGGTTAGGTTCTCGTGACGTCCCTCCAGAGGCATACCCATTCAGATAAATGAAGTTCCTTAGCATTAGCCATTTGTTGGAAATCCAAACGAAACAATACAAGCCCTTTATGATTTCAGTTGTAGGACCTGCCATTTAACATGGTAGCTAGTAGGCGTACAATAATGGTACGTATGCTGGCTAAGATTAATATTATACTTGCAAAATGTTTTTCCAAACTATGTACTAAAAACAATATGAAAAGTAATTTCGCGTATCAAGCATGTTTGACTACTATAAGGAGAAACCTCCCGTATGTGTGCGATTTGCATTTGAGTGTGTGTTGGGAGACCTTATGGTAGTTTTAGTTTCCAAAAAGCATAAACATATTTTTTTTTTCTTTTTGCACGAATAACTGTTTTTAGTTTCTCACTCAGTCCCATGACTGACTCGGAGTTTATTGATCCTTTTGCTAAACTCTGGGTGCCCCTAATTTTCCACATAGGCAGCCTAGAGTTAGAATATCAGTAGATTCTGGAGCTAAGTCAGGAAGTAGATGTGGATTTGGAAGTCTTTGGTTTGGAAGCTTTTGGTTTTGAGCTTTTTGGTTAGGACTTTGGAGCTTTGGACGTGAAGATGCAGTATGTTGGACTCTCTTGGAAGACTATGTTGATGTTATTTTTCTGCTATTAAGTTGTATTACGCTGTTATGTAATATATAAGACTCTGATGATGATGGTCACTTGTTGTGAGAATGTTGTAATCCGTGAAGTGAATGAATAAAAGTTATTTTATTTCCATTGTGTTGTTATTATCTAAAGTGTTATGAATCCAGCGCTCTGGACTCCAACATTTGAATCTCCGGCATTTGAATATGAGTGATGTATTGGATGTCGATTTTCGAAGGCTGAAACCGTGGGTCGTCACCTTTGGCTTCAGAGCTAAATGTTGAGCAAGAACCTTAGCTTTGGAGTATAACTCATTAGGTGACTCATTAGAGATATGCTTAGGAATGCCCTAGAATTAGTATATTCCCTAAGATATCTCGTTTGTATGCCTAAAATCAATTTTCTTGTTAGTTATAATTAGTGAGAATGAGTGCAAGAAGAGGACGAGGTAGGGGAAGGGAGAGTAACGGTACAAATGGTCGAGACCCTACAACAACGGTAATGGAAGGAGCAACTCTTTCCATCCAACCCCAGCCAAATTTGGCAGAATTATATTGGAATTTCTCAAGACTTGAAGGGAAACCATTCAAAGGTACGGAGACTATTATAGAAGCGCAAGCTTGGATTCGATCTTGTGGGAGGATTTTTAAAGGATTGAAATTGGATGATGATCAAAAGAGGTTGATGGCTTCCTGATAGCTCCAGGAAGAAGCTTTGGCATGGTGGGAGACCATTACTTTGGCCAAATCGAAGGATGAATTTACATGGGATAGATTCAAGCAAGTATTTGAGCAGCGTTTTATGCCTTCCGCTGGTATATCTAGGATGTTTCAAGAGTTTACTGATTTGAAGAAAGAAAATCTATCATTTGAAGAATACTTAAATAAGTTTAATGAGTTATCCCGATTTGGACCTGAATTGGTGAATACCCCTCTTAAGAAGAATGAGATATTTATAAAAGGGATGAACAAGAAGTTTCATGAAAGGTTGACAGGCCATGTAAAGGGATCTTTTGCTGATTTGGTAGACATGGGATATAGATATGCCACCTTAGATAAACAAGATATTCCAGAAGGGAAATGAAGCAAAAGTAATCCAAATTAGAAGAAGAGAAAGTTTAGAGCAAATAAGCCTTGGCAAGGTAAAGGGAAGAAGGCTCAACCCAAGAAGCCAGGACAAGAAGCCAGGGAATGCTACTATTGCCATAAGCCAGGACACGTGGTTAATGAATGCCCGATAATAAAGCAGGCCCAAGTAGCAAAGGTATATGCAATCAAGATGAACCTTCAACCTCAGGATCTAATAAAGGGAAAGGAGTTTTAGAAGGTAATCTTCTTATTTGTGATAAAATTGTTAGAGTTCTATTCGGCACTGGAGCCACACATAGTTTTATTTCCCATCAAACCGTAAAAGAGTTAAATCTTGTACCCGAATTTGTAGACAAACCTATTTGTGAGAATGTTCAAAATATATGTGTGTTTTTATATATATAAAAGTGCTTATGAATTTTGTGCATGGTTGATGGTTGTTTATATATTATGCATGTCGATTTACACGTTTATCTATGAATGGAAAATAAGTGTTATAGGATTTCACCGCTTATTGATATTGTTATGCTTAGATTTATGATGGTTGTGATATTTTATTTGTTAACGCTTAAATTTGAACGCTAACACCCCGGTGTGTGAAGTGTATTTGTGAAAGCACCACCCGATAGATCGGGAAAGAATTATAAGTAAGGAGATTGCAGAAAAGCAGTAAAAACACAAGTTTTATAGTGGTTCGGCCCAAAATCAGGCCTACGTCCACTTAGATTCTCTTTATTGCTGATATGAGTACAATTTATATCACTTTCTTCAATTACAATTAACTTCAGACAAATAGTTCAAACTCCCATGAAGAATAATCTTTCGAATTCATCTTGAATGATTGTGATTCTTCTTTGAAGTGTGTAATAGCGTCCTTGGAGTTTGGAGTGCTTGGAGTGCTGCTTGAGTTGAGAAAATGGCAGAGTAACGGTGCTTCGAGAATTAGCCCCCCAAAAAAGGTCCCCTCCACATTGAATGTGGCCATGTATTTATAGGCAAATTTTTAGGCTGGAACTTTCAAGTCATGAGTCGTGACCGACTCATCATGAGTCGTGAGTCGTGGCCGACTCATCGTGAGTCGTCTGCGAGTTAAAAGTTGCCGTCTAAGATGAGGCGACCCTGGTCTTCTACACAGCAGCTTCAGGTTGAGTCATCAATGAGTCATCATGTACGACTCATCTTAAGTCGTAAGTCATCAACGAGTCATCCCCTTGCAGCATGATTCTGAGCTTGTCTCTGAGTCGTGTGTCGTGAATTGACCTATTTTTTGAGTCGTAGCTGCCTTAGGTCATAGACTCCTTAAGTCGTAAGTCTTTTGAGCCATAAGGTTTTATGACTCGGATCTCTCCTTGGGTCGTTGAGTCGTTAATGAACTTGAGTCGTAAGGTTTTATGAACCGTTCATCTCCTGAGTCGTAAACCCAATGGAATACTTAAGGGCCTCGAATGGATGAGTCGCGACCAAATGAGTCGGTCTTTGATGAGTCGGAGCCAGGTCAGATGAGTCGGTGATAGAATGAATCGTGAGGTTTCTTGAGTCGGCAGCTTAATGAGTCGGCCTGTATCATTGAGTCGCTACTAGTTGAGTCGGGGATTCTTTGAGTCGGTCCTTTCCTTAAGTCGTGAGGTCTCCTAAGTCGTTAGGCACCTTAAGTTGTAGGTCGTTTCAAGTCTTAACCCGTTGACGCCTCTAACTCGTAGGCCTTTTAGCTCGTATGCTGGAACGGGGTTAACATTTGCCCCTCGAAGCACACGCTTAAGTCGTAAGTCGTGTGCTTCGACTCATCATGACCCGTGCCGAATCGAGTCCCAACATTTCCAGGTATAAAAATGCTTGAGTCGCTTCTCCTCTTTCTCACTTCTTATTACTTATCCCAGAGCCGCATCTGCCATTAGAGACCTTTCAACCTTTCGAAGGCGAATCCAAGTTAGCTGATCATCAATCCATCCTTTCCACTACATTGCGTAAGTGATTTCGAACTTCAATCCAACAACGTCCATTGCTAGGGCACAAATTTTCGCTTCCTGTTCCCAAATCACCGCCGCATGTCTCACTTGGGCTTTGATTTGAGTTGTGAACGATTCTGATCATTGTTGGCTACGTTGTTGTTGTGATCCTCTAGATTATAGCATCGCGTTTGATTCGCCGTACACTTGAAGCGATTCGAATTGGTTTTTTGGGTGCTTTCTGATGATGTGAGGAGAAGATGATGAATTACAATGTCTTGATTTGACTGGCCCGTGGGTTCGGAGGAGATGAGGAAGTTCTTAACGGGTTAACGGGTTAGAAAGGGGTTGACTGGTTGAGGAAACGACTTAGGATCTCACGACTTAGTTGGTTTTGCTTTTCGGCCACTGATTCTGAAATACCTTGCAATCACAACCGTACACGACTTAATGCTTTTAGCCATAAACCACAAACGACTCAAGCTATGAGTCGTGAACGACTTAAGCCATAGGCCGTGAATGATTCAAACCATGAGCTGTCAACGACTCAGTACTTGCTACTTTCCCGTGACTTATCTTTTAAACCGTGCACGACTTAAACCATAAGCCGTGTACGACTCAGTGGCTTCCATGCGACCCAGTAGCCTTTACTATCGACTTTAATCCGACTTAGCAAATTTTACGACAAAATCCATGAGTCGTGACCGGGTTAGAACTTAGAAGGTTTCTTATTGCTTTGATCTGGAGCCTTCCTCCTGTTCTTTGACTTACGACTCATAGTGCTGCCGACTTATAACATCAGCGGTTTAGAGTTGGAGTAACCTAACTTAACTCGCCTCACTTTCCTTAGGTCGTAGTCGAGCCACCTAAATAGCCAACGACTTAGCTTAACCCGTACAAAGAATCCTTGAGTCGTTTACGACTTAGTACTTGTAAATTTTGTTTGAACTCCGAATTATTGCATGGACTCTGAACTGCTATACTGCTGCATTCTTTTACAGATTACTTCAACTTGTAAGCTAATAATCTGTTAATACAACATTCACAGAAAACTGGGACGAATATACTGTCATTGATTGTCCACATCGAACGACAGATTAGTTAATGATATATAATTAACTTAAATAAATCGTGTGAACGAAGTGCTACCAATTTCAAGTGGAATATTAAAGCAGCACTGGATTAGTCAATTGAAACTGACCAGCCTGCATTAATATTATGCTTGAGCTTTAAATAACAAGTTCCGAAATTACCATAGTCAATCAATCGTCAACCAGTTTAATTCCAGTTATCTTTACTTGTTATTATTATTATTTTATTAGCTTTGCACGACACTTCACACTTTTTAGGAAACGTGCACCTTCGCATTTGAACATCCAGTTGCTTGTGTAGAATGACCTCTCATCAAGAAGAGCCGATGGGTCAGGCTGAAGATGTCTTTCCAGTAGCCATCCCTATAGACAACCCTCCGGAGAGGACATCCACAACTTTGAATCAGCGGGCATTTAACCAACTGCGCGTCCAGTTTGGCATTGATGATGCCGACATCTTATTTCCGGGGCCAAATGACACTGCTGACAATCCTCCCTACGGCTTTGTTGCAGTCAATCGCCAAATGTGCTTAAGTGGGGCGATTCCTCCTTTTAACGACTTTCTCCAACAGCTTCTGCTTCGGTTGTCTATCTCTCCATTCCAATTACACCCCAATGGCTACGCCATTTTGATGGGGTTATGTGTTCTATTCAGGAGAGTTTTGGATCGGTTACCAAGCTTCGAGGAGATCTGCTATTTTTGCTCATTCACGAAAACTAAAGACCATCCCTCCATCGTGGTTGTAAGAAGCGCTCGAAATCGCAAACTTATTACTGATCTCTCCGAAAGCGCTCACGGATTTTTGAATCAGTTTTTCTTCGTTCGCTGCCCTCCAGGGTTTTATGCCATCTGGAGAGTGGGAAGTAAGATTTCCTGTCTCTACTTTTTCCGTTTTGAAACTTTCTCGAGATCTGAACTCTCAGCTGCTAATTTCATTCTTTTTCTGTTTTTAGCACTACCACCCCCTGCTAGGGACCCAAGTCTCAAGCAAATTTTTGAAAGATTAAATGCCGTGCCGGTAGAAGAGAGGAGCATAAAGTTTCTGCTAAACGATGAACTTTTACATCAATACGGACTCCTCCATCTCTCTCGCTTTACTCGGCCTCGTGAAGCTCCAACGGAGGTTCCTGACTCTCCGGTGAAAACTCCTGATCTTCCGATCTCCACTAAAGAGCACATACGAGGAGAAATTTCTGCAGAAACCTTATTAGTAAAGTGCTCTACTCCCAGAGATGATACGGGACCCTCCGAAAAGCCCGCACTTGCTCCCATTATTGAAGAAGAAGAGGAGCCCCTTTCCCAAACCAGGGAGAGTGCTGACAAAGGAGATGATGGAGGGAATCAGGTTGGGCATGCCGGTGATGACGTCTTTGGGGATTTAAGTGACATAATTATTACTTCCCAAGAGCTCTTTAAAGAAGACCCTGCTCATGGTAAAGCTATACCTCCGACGATTGAAGCAACATCTGCCCTCCAACAGACTCTTACTCCTTCATCTCGAGAATTGTCATCAACAGTGAAATCTATCACTTCCCCCCAACAGAGGAGTGGTTCGTTAGTCCAACGCGAGTAGCTTGCACTTCACACACAACTAAGGATTTTCCAGCACATTTATGCACTTATCTTCTTATACTTTAGAGATTTCTAAAGCTTATCTTTTCTTATTTCAGATTCTTCAATGACACGCGGCGGATCGTATTATCAGGATTTCCAACGCTACGGGGGGCGTGGTCAATATGATTATCGGCGTTACTTTCCCTCTTATAGAGAGTCTGACGAAGAGAGGGCTGCTCGAAAGGCTCGTGAAAGGAGGGATGCAGAAGAGCGTTATGACAGAAGGGATAGGGATGATTACCATGATTCTCTGCAAAGGAGTGACGACTCTCACAAAAGGAAATCTTACGACGACCGGGGAAAAGGTCATGTAACTGAAGATTCAGGCAAACGAGCCCGACATGGTGAGAGACATACTTCCACTATTCCCGAAAAGCCTACTGCCCCTGCCCCTCTTGACATTACTTCTGACTCTCCTGCTCTTGGGAAGGAGGACATCCAGACAATAATAAGTAGGCCTAAATTTCAAGTGGGACCGGGCCCAGCCACTTTACAAAGTCGTTTTCCGCAGTGGTGTTTAAAGGGTGTGAGGTTCGATCTCGACCTAGTCCCTATTGACAAGCCTGCTATGCTACGAAATCTTGACGCCGTTAAACTTGATATCGAGAGGATGTCAAACTGGCAGAAGCTTGTTGATGAGCTTCAACGAGTTAACCGTGCCAACTTAGAGGCTATGCTCACCATGGAAAACGATAAGGCTGAGTGGCAAAAGGTCCTTGAGCAGCAAAACCACTTCAACTACTCTAGTCCAGCCACCTTCTTCGTCTGAAGTCGACATTATTGGTTCCAGTTCCCATCTCGCTTCTCCCACCAAAGTTACCGCTGATATTACAAGCACACAAGGTGGAGACGAGGGTGAAGAGAGCGCTGATACGCAAGCTTATGAAGTCGATATCAGGAAACCAGCTTCTTCAGGTAACTTCACTGTTAATTTCGCTACTGTCAATTCTGCTCAAGCTGGTTACTCGCTTATTTCACATGAGTTTCACGAGCTCCTTGGCTATTTTCTCAACCTTGACGAGCCTTCATCTCCTCTCTTTACTGACTTCATTGGTGAACCCTCATCTCCTCTTTTTACTGACTTTAACCTTTTTTCTTCTGTAGAGAGAGTACCAAGCGCTGCTCAAACTTCTACTCCTCCGGTCATCCTTCCTTCGTCTCTTCCGGCGGTGCCTCCTTCTGCCTCGCAACCTGGATCACAGGAGGAACAAATAGAGGCTCTTCACGGCTTGGATGATCCCATCACTTCGCAAGAGCAGAAAGATGAGAGACCTGAGGGAGGTGACATTTCCCCGGAACGGACTCCTTCTGACGACATTGTTCTATCAAAACTTGTCACTCCGGGGAGTGAGTCTTCCTCACAGAGGAGAGAGAAGCGTGGGACATCAAAGAGGAGGGGGAAGAAAATCACCGCCACTGAAGAGGAGCCGGAAGTTGGACCGGTTACACCTGCCTCTCCCACTTCCCTTATACCCACTGGCCATCCTGAAAAGCTGGTTATTCGACCGAGTAAAGGGTCCAAAGGAGGGAAGAAGAAGTGAAGATTTTAGCTTTTTGCCTTTTGTATGAACTGGCCGAGAGTTGTGCGGGTACCGGCCCCCGCTTTTATTTTGAAACCTGTATCTGCATTATAGTTGAATAAAATGATTCTTCGTTTGTACAAATTTCTGTTTGAATTTGAGAATGCATTTACTATTTATTTTTGCACAAGTTTGTTCATATAGTATTGTAGCGGGCTTATGGTATGTTGCTTGAGTATTACTTTACTGATGCAGCTATGCTACTATACCATGTTGCCCCCATACCTTAAGCTTGCTACAATATTTTATACTTCGAGGGGACTTGCACTCTTATTTGTTAAAGAATAATTATTTTATTCTTTAAAGAAAATTTTTATAGAGTACAACTCCCTTCGTATAAGTTTTTACGCTTTGTCGTACGAAGAAATCACTTTTTTCTTTTGCTTATGTGCATATTTTACCAAGTGAATTCCTCTATGTGGTAAAGCGGACCTCTGAAGGGTACTTTAACTTCCTTTTTTTTTTTTTTTTTTTTTTTTTTTACGATCATTTTCCATAGTAGGCAAATTACTTTTCCTTTGAAAGTTAAAGTACGCTTTTGATGAGGATTTTTTTTTTTATATATATAGAAAGTTGTACCTCTGAGGAGGGATTTTTCACGTTTCAACACTTGGAAGTTTTATTTCAATCTCGGTGAAACGTGTACCTCCAAAGAGTTATGCTTTAGAAATCCTTTTCACGTTTCAACACTTGGAAGTTTTATTTCAATCTCGGTGAAACGTGGGTTTCCAAAGAGGTCTTTCTTCTTAATTGTGTTCCCGGGAGGGGGTTGTACCTCTGAGGAGGGATTTCTCACGTTCCAACACTTGGAAGTTTTATTTCAATCTTGGTGAAACGTGTACCCCCAAAGAGTTGTGCCTTTGAAGAAAGCCTTTTCACGTTTCAACACTTGGAAGTTTTATTTCAATCTCGGTGAAACGTGTGCTTTCAAGAAGGTCTTTGTTTTTGCATTTCAACTTTGGTGAAGTGAAATTCCGAAGAGCGGTTGCTACACTTCAACTCCTGGCGAAATGTGCCTCCGAAGAGGGCTTTTATTTTGTTTACATTTCAACTCTGGTGAAGTGAAATCCCGAAGAGCGGTTATAACACTTCAACTCCTGGTGAAATGGGCCTCCGAAGAGGGCTTTTATTTTGTTTACATTTCAACTCTGGTGAAGTGAAATCCCGAAGAGCGGTTATAACACTTCAACTCCTGGTGAAATGGGCCTCCGAAGAGGGCTTTTATTTTGTTTACATTTCAACTCTGGTGAAGTGAAATCCCGAAGAGCGGTTATAACACTTCAACTCCTGGTGAAATGTGCCTCAGAGAGGGTTTTCATCGCCTGGAAGTTACTCTCTCATGGTTGGAGGGTCATGACTCCTCCAATCTTTTTTGTTGAGTAGAGAACTTTCTTTTTTGTGGCGTATGACCCATTAGAGGTCTTTTATCCTCCGAAGAGTTGCGCCTCCGAAGAGGACTTGTGCCGCTGATGGTAGCTTTGGTTGTTCCTCTGTTCACTTGCTTATGCCTTTTCAGCGATCCTCTTTTTTTTTTTTTTTTCCTTTTCAAGTTTTCATTCCCCTTTCTCTCACAAGTGGCTTGTTTAATCCAAGGAAGTGTACTTCATTGCCAGGCAAGTTCGTGAGAACGGGCACTAGCTTCCTAATTGGATGTTTGTTTGTTCAAACGATCTCAATTTATCAGCAAGGGCTCGTTTCTATCGAAATCATTAGCCGTTCAATTGAAGTATTTCCTATCTAGGATTTGAATTCGGGGTCTTTGTGACTTGAAATTTGTTTGTTGAATGATGGTGAGAATCGTTCAGTCTTATTATGCGCAAGTTTTATTTCCATGGTCTGCAAAAATTTAAATTGACATTTTAGCAATACATCTTATATATTTTTATATCGAAAACAAAGCAAACATATAATGATAATAAGGAACACAAGATTTATAGTGGTTCGGCCATGAAATTGGGCCTACATCCACTTTATATTTTTTTTCATTATTTACTTGCATCAGTTTCACAATTGCTTTCAATTACAAGAATCATACATCCATAATTCTTTTTACAATTTTTCAACAAAATTTTCAAGTAAAGTATGGACGCAAGTGGTTGCTGTTCCATGCCCTTGGAATTTGCTCTCCATCAACAGTGGTGAGCTTGAATGTGCCGTCAAGAAGCTTCTGACCTACTACATACGGTCCTTCCCAATTTGGCCCAAACACACCTGTCGCGGTCATAATTCTTTTCAGGACTAGATCTCCAATTTCAAAGCTGCGTTGACGAACTTTGGAATTGAAATATCTGGCTATCCTTTGCTGATGAGCTGCAACTCTGAGGTTAGCTTCATCTCTTTTTTCATCAAGGAGGTCCAGCGCTTCAAGTTGCAGCTTTTCATTTTCCGCTTGATTGAAATGGATTCTTCTGTGTGAAGGGACCTCTGTTTCAACCGGGATCATTGCTTCCGATCCGTATGCTAACGAAAAAGGAGTATGCCCAGTTGCAGTTTTGTGAGTAGCTCATCCGCAGGCAAACGGGCAAGTGGAAGCAGTGAGCTACTGCCGAAAAGCTTTTCTGGATTTTGAATCGTTTACAAAAATCCTGGAATTCCTCGCTTTCAAACTGAGTACCATTGTCTGTGATTATTTTCTGAGGCACACCGTATCTGCAAATGATATTCTTGGTCACAAAGCTTATCATTTTCTTAGAAGTGATAGTAGCCAATGGTTCAGCTTCAGCCCACTTAGTAAAATAATCAACTGCAACAACAGCATATTTAATCCCTGATTTAGCAGTTGGTAGCGGCCCGATGAGATCCATTCCCCAAATTGCAAATGGCCATGGACTGACCATCTGTGTGAGTTCGGTAGAAGGTGCTCTAGGAATTTTGGCATATCTTTGGCACCTGTCACATTTTTGGGAGTAATCTGTGGCATCCCGATTAATTTCTGGCCAAAAATATCCGTATCGGAGAATTTTCTTTGCTAGTGTTTGACCACCTGAATGATCACCGCATTCTCCTCCATGCACTTCAGCTAGGATTGTTTTGGATTCTTCCCGGGATACACATCGAAGCAATGGCATTGAGAATCCCCGTCTGTATAATCGGCCATCCTGAATTACATAGCGAGAGGCCTTTCTTAGAAGCTTTCGTCTTTCTATCGAGTTTTCTGGCAGAGAACCCCTGAGTAGGTAATCCAGTATTGGAGTCATCCATGACCCTTGTTCTTGAGATACATTCACAATCCAGTCTATATCCATCTCGTCTATACTTGGCGCTGAAAGGACTTCTACAGGGACCAATCCCAATAGTTGAGCTTCACCAGAACTTGAATACTTTGCGAGGGAATCTGCCTTCATATTCTCTTCCCGAGGAATGTGGCTTATTGAATAGTGACCGAGTTCACATAGGAGTTCCCAAGCCTTTGACAAGTAGGAAGGCAAATTTCCACCTTTTGCTTGAAATTCTTTCTTGACTTGGCATACAATGAGCTGAGAATCACTGAAAATTTGTAATGCTTGAATGTTCAGCTCTTTAGCGATTCTCAGACCTGCAATAAGAGCTTCATATTCTGCTTCATTGTTTGTTGAAGGAAATTCCAGTCTTAGTGCATAACATAATGATCGACCTTCAGGAGTTTCAAGTACCACTCCGGCTCCAGAACAGTTGTCATTTCTTGCGCCATCAACATACATCTTCCACCGGATTGGAGAATCATTGACTGCTTTTTCCTCACCATTATCTTTCTCTGTGAATTCTGCAATGAAATCAGCTAAAGCTTGTCCGTTGATTGCTTTTCGGGGGTGATAGGTGATGTCATATTGACTAAGTTCAATGTTCCATTTTAGAAGACGACCCGAAGTTTCAGGGCGAAATAGGACTTGCTTTAGAGGCTGATCAGTGAGTACTTTGATAGGATGAGCTTGGAAATATTGCCTCAGTTTCCTCGATGCAACTAGTAGGCAATAGGCGAGTTTTTCCAACTTGGAGTAATTCAGCTCTGCCCCAGTGAGTCTTTTGCTGATATAGTAAACTGGATGTTGAATCCTTTTGTCTTCCCGTATCAGCGCTGCACTTAGAGCATGAGATGATACTGCCAAGTATATAAGAAGATCCTCACCATTGCCTGGCCTAGAAAGTATCGGAGGCGTTTCCATATGACGGATCAACTCTTCAAAAGCTTTTTGGCATTCGGGAGTCCATTCAAAGTTCTTCTTTCCTTTTTTCAGGGCATCGAAGAACGGGATGCATTTATCAGTAGCTTTGGAAATGAACCGATTCAAAGCGGCGACCTTTCCGTTGAGACTTTGCAATTCCTTCTTCGTTCTAGGAGCTTTAACTTCTTTTAAGGCGGTAATTTGAGCTGGGCTAGCCTCTATGCCCCTAGCACTGACAATAAAACCTAAGAACTTTCCGGATTCGACCCCAAATGTACATTTCAGAGGGTTAAGTTTCATTCTGTATTTCCGGAGGACTGCGAACATTTCTGCTAAGTGTTCAATGTGATCCACTGCTTTCCTGGACTTCACTAACATGTCGTCGACGTAGACTTCCATAGTTTTGCCCAATTGCGGTTTGAACATAGCATTAACAAGTCTTTGATAGGTTGCCCCTGCGTTTTTCAATCCGAAGGGCATAACTCTGTAGCAATAAAGTCCAACATCTGTGATAAAGCTTGTATCCTCTTGATCTGGCTCATGCATCATGATTTGGTTATAACCGGAGTAGGCATCCATGAAGGATAACAATTCATGTCCCGCAGTTCCGTCTACCAGTTGATCGATCCTGGGTAATGGGAAGCAATCTTTGGGGCAAGCCTTGTTTAGATCAGAAAAGTCGATGCATACTCTCCATTTTCCATTAGCTTTCTTGACCAGCACAGGATTTGAAACCCAATTCGGATACGTAGATTCTTTGATGAAGTTATTTTCCATGAGTCGATCAACTTCTTCTTTTAATGCTGCTGACCTTTCTGGACCTTGGGTTCTTCTTTTCTGTTTAACTGGCGTAAACTTTGGGTTAATATTCAGAGCGTGTACTGCAACTTCTGGGGATATCCCACACATATCGGCATGAGTCCAAGCAAAGACATCCAGATTTGCTTTCAGGAAAGATATCAAGACATTCTGAATTGACACATTAAGCTGCGAACCCACATTCAACACCTTATTTGGGTCCTTCGGGTCAACAGGTACCGGAATTGTCGTTTCCACCGGTACTACTCTATTCTCCCCTGTACTGGCTTTTCTGGGATCCATTTCTTTCCGTGCCCCGCTGTGCTCGCCAGTGCAGGGTCCGCTCTGTAATTGCTACAAAGCTGGTTCCTTGATGCGGACTGGAGTTGCCGCATCCTTTCCCATTTCTCTTTTTCTTGACTCTCGCAGCTCTGTCCAATAACATTCTCGCGCAGCATTTTGATCCCCTTTTATAACTCCTACTCCATTGTGAGTAGGGAATTTAATAGTGAGGCACCACGGGGCTAGGATAGCTTTGAATGCTGCGAGTGTTGGACGGCCAAGAAAAGCATTATAGGCAGAAAACTCATCGACAATCACAAATGTTTGCTTTCGGGCCACTTTCCTTTCTCCTTCCCCAAGTTCTACAAACAAATCGATGGTTCCTACTGGTTGCTTTGGCTCCCCTGTGAAGCCCATGATTTTCTGTGATGAGGCTTGCACATCGATCATAGGGATTTTCATCTGGTCAAATGTCTTCTTGAAGAGAATATTGCATGATGCTCCGCAGTCAATGAGGACTCTTCTGACAATGGCTGGTCCAATACCAGCCGAGATGACCAAGGGATCTAAAGTAGGAGCTTCAATACCTGTAGAATCTCTGGCTCTGAAAATAATATCGTCACTGAAAGTTTTCTGTTGTTTAAGGGGCGTAGTGTCTTCTAGAACAAAGACGTTTTCTTCGGCTGGAGCATATTTCAAAGCCCTGGAATATCTCTCCATCTCACCCCAACTTTTACCAGCTGGGTGAGGTCCTCCTGAAATGACATTGATAACGGGCCTTCCAGATTCGTGCCCCGTAGCTTTCTCTCCTGCCCCAGGCTGATGAACAGGGGCCCGCTGCCCCTGACTCGACGATGCAGGATTGTTGCTATTCTTTTTTACGAATTGCTGCAACTTGTTTTCTCTTAGCAACTCTTCAATCAGATTTTTCAGCTGGCGGCATTCATCAGTTTCATGACCTGGTTGATTGTGGAAGCGGCAGAATTTCCCACTTTGTATGGCTTTTCTCCCAGTTCTCAACGGGATAGGTTTAGGGAAAT
The DNA here is from genome assembly GCA_030765085.1 of Allium cepa. Taxonomy (NCBI): domain Eukaryota; kingdom Viridiplantae; phylum Streptophyta; class Magnoliopsida; order Asparagales; family Amaryllidaceae; genus Allium; species Allium cepa. The sequence continues at coordinate 722,611,916 of CM060937.1, read as the reverse complement.
CGACGGAATCTTTAGTGGCGAGGTAGATGTGCTCCGGTGTATGTGATAATGGAGTATATTCTGATGGCTTGAAGGATCGGGGCTTCTTCAGATTACCCTGTTTCTTCCCATTACTATTCTCCCTTTTTTCCCCCACCGATTCATTCTTGCGTGGAGCGACAGTGTTGTCTTCTGCTTTTTCTAACACTGTCTTTACTGGTAAAGGACGGCTTTCCAAGCGAATGAACTCGTCTGCTTTTTTGTAGAACTTTTCGAGAGAGGTTGGCTCCTTCATATTTAACCATTTCCCAAATTCGCTTGACTTATCGATAGCCCTCATCAGATAAGTCAATATCATTCGTGGTTCAGCATTGTCCACCTCAGCCAGTGCTATATTGAAGCGGTTCAAGAAGGATCTGATAGATTCACCAGGATTCTGCTCTAAACTCGATAGTGACATAATATCCTTGGCCTTCGAAGCATATAGTCTAAACTGCTCCTTGAATTTTCTGGTCAAGTCTGAAAACTGATCGATAGATCGGACTGGTAACTTGGTGAACCACAATAAAGCCACGCCTTCCAGGTATACGGGGAAATATCGGCACTTTATTTCGTCGGAGGCCCTGGCACCTGTCATGTGCCAGTCATATTTATACAGGAACTCATTCGGATCACTCGTCCCTTTGTAAGCTGGAATAGTCGGAGGGACAAACTTCCTTGGAAATTCCGCCTTCAAGATTTTTTCAGTAAACGGAGTTTTACTTGGAGCGAAACCCCATTCCTTCTCATCTTCAATCCTTTGCATACTTTCTTTCATGATCTGCCGGACCATTCCAGAAAGATATTCCTCATCATGTCGAGTTCTAGATCCACCGGCGTCAGGTACTGCCTGCTCAAAGGGACTAGTAGGCCTTTCAGGAGCATTCCTTTCATTAACATCATGAATGTTGCCAGCATAGTTCCTTTCATTACCAGCCGGTTCATTGTTTGCCCCAAGTAAGTCGTTCAACTTATTCAGAATCAGAGCATTCTGGGCACTTTGAGCCTCTAGTTGTGCATTTTGGGCGTTTATCTGCTGGTTTAGCCCTAGAATCACAGCATCCAATTCCGCTTTTGTAACTCCAACAGACGGAGTGGGTAGATTAGGCACAGGGGAAGCGGAGGTTCCCTCTTGAATGTTCCCAGATCTGATAGATCTGCTTTTCCTTCCAGGAGCCATAATCTCAGATATACTTCTGGTTTTTAAGGAAATTCTTTCTTCAAATCTCTGCGAAGCAATGATGACAGCTGTCCTGAGTTCGATTCTCAGTGAAAGCACCAAAAATGTTAACGCTTAAATTTGAACGCTAACACCCCGGTGTGTGAAGTGTATTTGTGAAAGCACCACCCGATAGATCGGGAAAGAATTATAAGTAAGGAGATTGCAGAAAAGCAGTAAAAACACAAGTTTTATAGTGGTTCGGCCCAAAATCAGGCCTACGTCCACTTAGATTCTCTTTATTGCTGATATGAGTACAATTTATATCACTTTCTTCAATTACAATTAACTTCAGACAAATAGTTCAAACTCCCATGAAGAATAATCTTTCGAATTCATCTTGAATGATTGTGATTCTTCTTTGAAGTGTGTAATAGCGTCCTTGGAGTTTGGAGTGCTTGGAGTGCTGCTTGAGTTGAGAAAATGGCAGAGTAACGGTGCTTCGAGAATTAGCCCCCCAAAAAAGGTCCCCTCCACATTGAATGTGGCCATGTATTTATAGGCAAATTTTTAGGCTGGAACTTTCAAGTCATGAGTCGTGACCGACTCATCATGAGTCGTGAGTCGTGGCCGACTCATCGTGAGTCGTCTGCGAGTTAAAAGTTGCCGTCTAAGATGAGGCGACCCTGGTCTTCTACACAGCAGCTTCAGGTTGAGTCATCAATGAGTCATCATGTACGACTCATCTTAAGTCGTAAGTCATCAACGAGTCATCCCCTTGCAGCATGATTCTGAGCTTGTCTCTGAGTCGTGTGTCGTGAATTGACCTATTTTTTGAGTCGTAGCTGCCTTAGGTCATAGACTCCTTAAGTCGTAAGTCTTTTGAGCCATAAGGTTTTATGACTCGGATCTCTCCTTGGGTCGTTGAGTCGTTAATGAACTTGAGTCGTAAGGTTTTATGAACCGTTCATCTCCTGAGTCGTAAACCCAATGGAATACTTAAGGGCCTCGAATGGATGAGTCGCGACCAAATGAGTCGGTCTTTGATGAGTCGGAGCCAGGTCAGATGAGTCGGTGATAGAATGAATCGTGAGGTTTCTTGAGTCGGCAGCTTAATGAGTCGGCCTGTATCATTGAGTCGCTACTAGTTGAGTCGGGGATTCTTTGAGTCGGTCCTTTCCTTAAGTCGTGAGGTCTCCTAAGTCGTTAGGCACCTTAAGTTGTAGGTCGTTTCAAGTCTTAACCCGTTGACGCCTCTAACTCGTAGGCCTTTTAGCTCGTATGCTGGAACGGGGTTAACATTATTGTTGCATGCAAAACTCCTAGACAAAACACAAAAAAAATATGGATTTCGCGGGAAATTGGGTAGGTCATGGGTATTTTGAATTGAATATTATTTCATTCAAAATGGTGAAAAATATAAAAGTTGAATTTTGAATCCAAAATGGTTTGGAAGGGAAATTGGGTTAAATATGAAAAACTTTTGAAAAGGAAGTTTTGAAATTAAAATCATTTTGAATATAATATGGCTTGTTAAAAAAATTTCAAATTAAAATAATTTAATTCGAATTTGAATTCAAAAAAATTGAAGTGGAATTCTATATATAAATAAGTTTAAAATTTGAAATTTCTTATTCTAACATTCTTATATACAGTTTAATTTGATTTCTCGAAATTTTAGGACTTAAAAGATGAAAAATAATATTTTACTTTTTTTTAAATATTTATTTTAAAATAATAATTAATTTTGAAAATTTGAAATTTCGGAAAATATGATTTAAAAGGGTTGTATAGTTTATATAATGTGTGTGTGTATATATGGATTCTAAAACATTTTTTAAAGGTATTTTGAATGAATTATTTTGGGAATTTAAATTTAACTCAAATAGAGGTTGCCAGGGTGCGGCAGTTCGCTAATTTTTCGATTTATGCTTTAAAAGGCTAACTTCAGCAAATTTAGTCGAATTTTCCCAAATGAAAAACTTTTGTTTTCAAATGATAATAGATTTCATATAAAGAAAGAATTTCCAATTTTTGTTGAAAGGATTTCGAGTTATGGGTAAATAAAATTTGAAACAAAATCGCGGTTTTGCAATTCGGTGACCAAAACTGCAAACTGTGAAAATAAGTTGTTTTAATATTATTAAAAATTGGGAAAACTTATGATAAATCATATTAAGTGATTTTAAAGGTTTTAATTGGTTCAAAACTATTTTTAAAAGGATTTTTTTAAAATTTAAATCAAGTTAAAACTAGGTTTTTCCAATATTTGCTCAGTACCAAGTATAGAGTGGATATTTCGGCTTGATCTGGCAAGCCATTTCTCTATCTTTTTATGTGTTCATAAGTTCACTGTTTGTCTTCTTGTCTATCAAATTTTGAGGATGAAATTTTCTTAAGCGGGGAAATTTGTAACGATCCCGTTTTTAAGCTAAATTTAATTTAGTAATTAATATAATTTTTAGAATTAATTTGTGAACTAATTTGAAATTTTCCAAAACAAATAAGATATGTGTTTGTTTGTATATATATAAATAGATTGTAAATATAATTTGGGTTTGAAATTCAAAAATAAATATCTTAAAAATAGATTGGATATAAAAACTCTATATATTAAAAAACTAATATATATATATATATGATTATTTATTAGCATATAATTAGTTTTAAATCATTTTTCTTTAAGGAATATATAAATATTAATAAAAGGAAATGTATTAATAAAAATATAAAATACAATATAAAATAATATAAAAACATATTAAATCATAAAGGCATGCAAATTAACAAGCGTAACCATTTTAACACGTAATTTAACAAGCATCATTAGTTTCTTTTCATTTTTAAAATAATATATAATATGAAAACAAAATTATATATATACATTTATACCCCTTCTCTTCTCATTTTCTTTTATTCAAAACCAAATTTGAAAGCTAAAAGCAGAAGAAGAAAAAAGTTCAAAACAACGTCTTTTCAAATCTCAAACCTGAAGCATCTCAAACCTGAAGCAATGAAAACTTGTTCTGTTCAACTAAACTAAGCAAAAATCAGATCAATTTCCAGTTTTCAAAGTTTTCAAGTTTTAAAGCTCCTCTGTTCTTCATAAACAGTGAGTAGACTAACATACTAAAACTTGACTCTGTTCATATATCTCGAGGTTTTTGATTGATACTTGAAGTATGGTGTGAAAAATGTTTGTATAGATGTAAAATATGCATGCATGTCTATATATATGTAGATGATTCGATGCATATTGTTGTACAAGTATATTTGCCTTTGTTCTAAGTATACAAGTTTAGAATTTATTCAAAATTTAAAATCTCATCCCTTGATTGTTTTTAGACTTTGATGTTCAAACAAAATGCGATTAAATTCTCAAGATCTTAATTTCAAAAATATTTGTAAGTATAATTAGTTTGATTATTTTCCAAAAAATTAGAAGTACACAACAAAAACCCAAAACATGCAAAATTCAAATGTCATGATTTCTGGTTTCATATACATCATCGGATTCGTATTTAAAAACCATGAATTCTGAAAGAAGAATCATGATTTTTATGTAAGTATTGATTGTGAATTTTGGGGTTGAATGGGAACTTTGTTTTTGACGATTTCCGGCGAGTGGCGAGGAGTAGGAGGTTGGAATCGTAACTGAAGATTGCTTGAGTGTAGTGGCTCTCCGAAAAAATGGTCGATGGATTTATCGACCACCATAGCGGCAGTAGGACGTCGAAGTAGGATTTTGAGACCTGGTTTGGTCGACGTGAGTTCCGAAGCAAGTTTGTCGTCGTCAAAGCATCGGGACTGGCTCGGAGTGCGGGGGATCGGAGCGTGGGTCAATGGGGAGGCTTTGGACAGAGTTTCGAAGGTTCTGGTGGATCGAGGCGGGGGGTCGAGGAGGTTTTTGGATGAACTGTTTTGTTCCAGTGGGTTCGTTATTGCTCGATTTCGAGTTTGTCATCGATGCAAAGTTTTGGTGGTCGGAATCAAGAGTGGAGATCGAAGCTGACTTGCCGACGAAGGCAGCGATGGTCAAACCGCCTACGTTCGTCCGTGCATATGCACGTGTGTCTACATGTATCAATGGGTTTAGTTAGGATGTTGTTGTTTGAAAAGAAGGTGGTGTTTCGGGTTTGGACTCGAGAAAGAGAAGGATTTGCTCGAGATTGTTTCCAGGTAGTTCGCATGTGTTTTACCAGAGTAACAGTTTTTAAAAAATTTAACAAAACATAACAGGTTTTAAAAAAAGGGAAGTGGTTATGGTTTGAGCGTGGGTAAGCACTGGGTTTGACTCGGGTCGAAGCTCAGAGTATCAACAAGTTTTAAAAAAGTTAAAGGTATAAACAAAAACAAGTTTAAACAATTTCTTTACTAAGGTTGGGATTAAATAAAGGTTATAAATAAATTATTTTAGATTAATTAAGTTTAAAGTGTTTTAATATATATAACCATTACTTTAAAGTTTATTTTAAATAAATTTAATATTGTAATTAAGTAGTTAATTAAGAAGACGGAGTGTTTTTAATTATTAATTAACTTAAGGATCTTAAGTAAATTCATATGTTAATGATAAATTAATTCCAAGGTTAATAAATAAACTTAAATGATAATTAAGTGAAATAATTAAGATAAATGGTTTATCTTTTAATGAAGGTCTTCGGTAATTAAAGATTAAATATTTAATGAAAGTAATTAAAGAATAATTAATTTATTAATTAATGATTAAAGGTTAATTAATTAGTAATTAAAGGTTAACTAATTAATAAATTAAAGGTTAATTAATTAATAATTAAAGGATTAATTAGTTAGTAATTAAAGGATAATTAATTAATAATTAAAGGGTAATTAATCAGTAATTATAGGATAATTAATTAATGTAAATAATTAAGGATTATTAATTAATTTCATTAATTAATTAAAATAATAATAAATGGTTGGTAATTAATTAAAGTTAATTAAGAAAGGTTGGGTTATTAATTCATAAGTAATTAATTTACATGATTTAAATTAAATTAATTATAGATTATGTGATTAACTAATCTTGCTTATGGATGATTAATTGTATTGAATGCTTGGATTGATTAATATTTCTAGTTTGTTAATCTGTAATGTTCTGTGATATGAATTGCTGTGGATTGAGCTGTGATAAATGTAAGTTACTTATCTGTGATGAATTTTTGTGTGAATATAATGTTCTGCATTGAATTAAAACAGGTGGATCTTTGGTTTATAAGATTAGAAATGGAAATTTGTTTAAACCATTCAAAAAAGAAAGGTTCTGGGAAATAAAGGTTAAAAAGTTGTGACATAACAAAGATCCGAATGTATCCATATGTTTTAGAAAAAGAGCTCATTATTCGGAAAGGCCGGGGAAAGGCATTAAGTCGAAAACCCATTCTGAATGATGATACGATGGAATGGAATTGCATTTGAATATGGTGGTTGAAGACTGGGTATTTTCGAAAAAGAAAGGATTTCATGTTGATTGTCTCTGCACCGAGTTGCTCTGGTATAGAAGTTACCCTATGAGATGGGGAGTCTAGACATGATTGGGGATATCCGGATTTGCAAGGACTCCTTTCCTTAAATGGACGAAGTGCCTTTGGTTCCATTCAGACCCAAGATGGACTTGTATGGATGTATGTTTGACATTATGCTTTGTGGTATAAAGCTGGTTTCTATCAAATACATTTCTGTTGGTGGCGGAGAATTTATTCTCTTAGCTTAACACCCTTCTCTGAGAGATACCAGTTCATAGGTTATGTAGTTGATAGTTATTAATGATATATTCCCAATTTTCCAATGTAGCATGCTAAGTGTTGAGCATTGGTTGATCGAAGCATGGCTTTTGTGTAAAGCGTAGCTTTGTGGGACGAGACTTCATCGAACCTCACAGCCTAAGATATGGTCGAAACAGGAAGGATGCAACAAGGTTATGGGGTTCTCGACCCTAAGGGTCTGTGCATTTCCTTTTGGATAAAAAGTGGTATTATAGTATAGAGCCCTGATATTTTACTTATGTGGTTATTGGAATTTGAGGCGCCTCGATAAAGGTCGGTAACGACCGAGGGATGGCATACTCATGACAGTTAGTTATCTAGTTACAGAGGTAACCCAGGCTTATGTTGGCAAAGATCCGGTTAGGTTCTCTGGACGTCCCTCTAGAGGCGTACCCATTCGGATAAAGGAAGTTCCTTAGCCTTGGCCATTTGTTGGAAATCCAAACAAAACAATACGAGCCTTTTACGATTTTAATTGTAGAACCTGCCATAGTGGTAGTTATAGTAGGCACACTATAATGGTACGTATGCTGGCTAAGATTAATATTATACTTGCAAAATGTTTTTCCACACTATGCACTAAAAATAATATGAAAAGGATTTTCGCGTATCAAACATGTTTGACCACTGTAAGGAGAAACCTCCCCCATGTGTGCGATTACATTTGAGTGTGTGCTGGGAGACCTTATGGTAGTTTCATTTTCCAAAAAGCATAAACATATTTTTTTTTCTTTTTGCACAAATAACTGTTTTTAGTTTCTCACACTAGTCCCATGACTGAGTTGGAGTTTGTTGTTCCTTTCGCTAAACTCTGGGTGCCCCTAATTTTCCACACGGGCAACCTAGAGTCAGGATATCAGTTGGTTCTAGAGCTAAGTCAGGAAGTAGATGTGGAATTTGAAGTATTTGGTTTGGAAGCTTTTGGTTTTGAGCTTTATGGTTTGGACTTTGGAGCTTTGGAGATGAAGATGTAGTATGTCGGACTGTCTTGGAAGATCATGTTGATGTTATTATTCCACTGTTAAGTTGTATTCCGCTGTTGTGTAATATACATGACTCCGATGATGATCACTTGTTGTAAGAATGTTGTAATCCATGAAGTTAATGAATGAAAGTTATTTTGTTTCCATTGTGTTGTTATTATCTAACGTGTTATGACTCCAGCGCTCCGGACTCCAACATTTAAATCTCCGGCATTTGAATACGGATGATGTAATTGATGCCGATTTTCGAAGGTTGAAACCCCGGGTCGTCATAATTTATATCAAATAAAATGAATGTTTCATTTGTGAATGTAGGTTTAATTTCATTAAAATAAAGAATAGAATGATTGATTTAAAGGAAGAAATATATATTTGAACCTTGTTTTGGCTTACAGATGAATTACAAGAGTAGGAAATAATTTATTTAATTAAGATATTTGTTACTCTGCTGTAAAACAACAAATTTATAAAGGTGTTTAAATGACTAAAGGAAACAATTATTCTATTTTTCATCCATTATAGTTGTCTGTTTTGAAATTTAACATTGTAAGTAGTTGCAATTAATGTTATTGAAATATTTCAATTAGAAGGGAAGAAAACGTTGATCGCAATTAATAGATTTAATAAAAGAAAAGCAACTTTTGTGTTAAACAAAAAGGATGTTTTAATGGAAATAAAAGATCATTTCGGTAAAACCAAATTGAACGTTTTCATTTTTAAGGTAAGTAATTTTATTTTTTCTTCATAGATAAAAGAACTAAATGCATACAAATTTGAATATTATTTGAGTAATGAAGTTAATTTGGTTATGTTTCACAAATTGAATTTCAAAAAGGTTGTGCGATGTACATGGTCCCTTCATTTCTTTTTTTTATTAATTGTTGAATGTACGTTTTAAAATAGTTATTCCATTATTAATACTTTATCCGTTCATTTCTTCTTCTATTTAATTTCTGAGCCTACACTTTAAGGTTGTGATCAATTCTTGCCACCATATTTTAGTATGTACAAAATTACGCTTTCCTTCAGTTTGCAAACATTTCAATTCCTGTGTACATTTCTTTATGCATTATTAATGCCTGAGCTTTTAAAATAAAATGTGACATTTATTTTTGTCTCTCCACCATCATTTTCAAATTATTAAATAACCTGCAGCTTATTTCTTTCATTCGTAGTATATAATTGTGTTCTTTTTTGACTAAGTCTTATTATGTTTGTTTTAAACTAATGGGCTCCTTAGTAAATCAAGCGACCCTTGGAACCCTAAGAGAATTTCTAATTAATTTAATCAAATTAAATTAATTACTGCAACCATCCTAAATCTTGCTTATTTAATATTAATTAATTACAAATAAATAAATTAATTATCTATTTAATTAATCGTTCTTGATTAATTATCTTCAATTACACAAAGTAATTATCCTTTAATTAAATTACATCCAGTATTTATTCATTCATTACCTCACTAAGTAGTTACACCCTGTTAACGCTAAAATGTGAACGCTAACACCCCAGTGTGTGAAGTGTAGTTGTGAAAGCACCACCCGATAGATCGGGAAAGAATTACAAGCAAGTAATAGCAGAAAAGCAGTAAACAACAACAATTTTATAGTGGTTCGGCTTAAGGGTATAGCCTACGTCCACTCTAAGTACTTTCATTAATAATCTTGTTACAAGCTGATACAATTCTTCTCAAGTACAATATACTTCAAGCTACAAGTGATTTGGAACAAGTCTTAAGCTTCAATGTCGATTAAAGTCTTTAAATTCACGTTGAAGATGTGTGGTTTCTTCGTGAAGTTCTTTGATGTATTCCTCTAATCTTGAAAGCTCTAAGTGTTGATGAAGTTCTCAATGCAGCAAGGTAACGGTGTATGAAGAGAATGTGCCAAAAGTCCTCTGAATGTTGGAGGTGGCTATGTATTTATAGGCAAGCTTGGACATGAATTCTGCGCATAAGTCCTGAGTCGTGACCGACTCAAGCTAAGTCGTCCCCGAGTCAGGCTAAGTCGTGGTTGACTTATAAAACCAACCTTTCCCCTCTTCACGGCTTATTCCTCTGCTGGATTTCATGTCAAGTCTTGAGTCGTGTCCGAGTCAATTTTCCTAGGCATTGTGGCGATGGGTTACGACTCAACGATTTTGAGTCGTGGACGAGTCATGGTGAGTCGCCCCATGTTAACTCAAGGTCGAATTGCTGGCTTGGTCCCAAGAGATAAGTCGTTCCCGAGTCAACTTATCATAACTCCTCTCATATTAGCATGTGTCGTACTCGACTTATCATAAGTCGTAGGTATCCATAAGTCGTGACATTCCTTAGGTCGTTCCTTAGGATGAGTCGCGAACCTGTTGAGTCGTTGAACCATGAGTCGTTGAGTCATGAGTCGCTGAGTCATGAGTCGCTGAGTCATGAGTCGCTGAGCCAGAAACTTCCATAAGTCGCACAACAGTTGAGTCGGAGACTAGCTGAGTCGGTCTTTGATGAGTCGGACCTAGATCATATGAGTCGGTGAGTTCCTTCTTCGGTCATTGAGTCGTACGTGAGTTAATTGTACTTGGCTTTCTGATTTGCACACTTGAACCGCTAATGACTCATGGTGAGTCGTAAATCTTCTGAGTCGCTTAATGCTTTATCTGATGAGTCGGCCCAAGCTTCAGTGGGGTTAACATTTGCCCCTCGAAGCACACGCCTAAGTCGTAGGTCGCGTGCTTCGACTTATCTTACCCCGCGTGTGCCGACTCATATCCTACTACCTTGGTATATAAATAGCATGAATCGTCATTCTTATCTTCTTCTTCTTTTACCGATCTCGTGAGTCGTTTTCCGCCATTAACACATCTCTAAGCTCCCAAAAGCAATTTCAACTCAAAATCTCCTCCGATCATCTCTGACATCACACCACGTAAGCAATTTCGCCTCCTTTCTGATTGTCGATCATCATTTCCCTGTGCGCACCGTCCTTATCTTCAATTTATCCCCTTGAGCTTTGCGAGTTGGGTTGCCCTAATCATTGATGGATTGAGGATTGTCTGATCCAATGATCTGCGACTCGAGGCGATCTACTTGATGCGATAAGACTAGGGTTGTAGAATGAGGGTTTATTGGGTTAATGGGTCGGATGGTTGATTCGAATGCTGCTGTAGGTTTGACTCGGCTCCTTTCGTATGACCCAGTGACCCTCACGATTTAATCATGGTACGACTCATCATGCTCCTCGACTTGAGCCTTGAGTCGCGACCGAGACAGAACCCCTGAATTGTGGCCGAGATAAAACCTTTGAATCGCGGCCGAGATAAAACCATTGAGTCGCGGCCGAGATAAAACTTAGAGATTTCCTTATTATTTTGACCCAGAGCTCCTTTAACATACTCCACGACCTAAGCCCTGAGTCGTTGCCGAGATAAGACTTAGCCTTGAGTCGTTGCCGAGATAAGACTTGGAGATAATCTCCTTATCTCCACGACTCATGGCTTAGGGCACTGCCGACTCAGAACTTTTGAACCGTTGATGGGTTATGACTTGTGTAAATTCTGTTTGAACATTGGACCATTGCATTAACTTCGAACTATTGAATTTTATTGCACTCATTCACAGGTTATTTTGACTTGCAAGCTAATAACCTGTTCAATACAACATTCACAGAAAACTGGGACGAATATACTTGTCATTGACTGCCCACATCGAATGACAGATTAGTTAACAATAGATGATTAATTTGAATAAATTGTGTGTATGAAGTGCCTTTAACTTATCAATTTCAAACAAAATACCAAAGCAATGCTGAAATAGTCAATAGAAATCGACCCGCTTGCACTAATATTATGCTTGAGCTTTAGATTAACAAGTTCTGAAATGTTTACAATCGATCAAGTATCGATCAGTATAATTCCAGTTAAATATACTTGTCACTTTTTATTAGTCTTGCATAACACTTCACACTTTTTAGGAAACGCGCACCTTCGCATTTGAACATCCAGTTGCTTGTGTAGAATGACCTCTCATCAAGAAGAGCCGATGGGCCAGGCTGAAGATGTCTTCCCAGTAGCTATCCCTGTAGATAACCCTCCGGAGAGAACATCCACAACTTTGAATCAGCGGGTGTTTAACCAACTGCGCGTCCAGTTTGGCATTGATGATGCTGACGTCTTACTTCCGGGGCCAAATGACACCGCGGATAGGCCCCCTCTTGGCTTTGTTGCTGTTAATCGCCAAATGTGCTTGAACGGCGCTATTCCTCCTTTTAATGACTTTCTTCAACAGTTCCTGCTTCGGTTGTCTATCTCTCCATTCCAATTACACCCCAATGGCTACGCCATTCTGATGGGGTTATGTGTTCTATTTAGGAGAGTTTTGGATCGATTACCAAGCTTCGGGGAGATCTGCTATTTTTGCTCATTCACGAAAATTAAAGACCATCCCTCCATCGTGGTTATAAGAAGCGCTCGAAACCGCAAACTTATTACTGATCTCTCCGAAAGCGCTCACGGATTTTTGAATCAGTTTTTCTTTGTTCGCTGCCCTCCAGGGTTTTATGCCATCTGGAGAGTGGGAAGTAAGATTTCATGTTTTTACTTTTTCCGTTTTGAAACTTTCTCGAGATCTGAACTCTCAGTTGCTAATTTCATTCTTTTCCTGTTTTAGCACTTCCACCCCCTGCTAGGGACCCAAGTCTTAAGCAAATTTTTGAAAGATTAAATGCCATGCCGGTAGAAGAGAGGAGCATAAAGTTTCTGCTAAACGATGAATTTTTACATCAATACGGACTCCTCCATCCCTCTCGCTTTACTCAGCCTCATGAAGCTCCAACGGAGGTTCCTGATTCTCCGGTGAAAACTCCTGATCTTCCGATCTCCACTAAAGAGCACATGCGAGGAGAAATTTCTGCAGAAACCTTACTAGTAAAGTGCTCTACTCCAAGAGATGATGCGGGACCCTCCGAAAAGCCTGCACTTGCTCCCATAATTGAAGAAGAAGAGGAGCCCCTTTTCCAAACCAGGAAGAGTGCCGACAAAGGAGCTGATGGAGGGAATCAGGTTGTGCATGATGGTGATGACGTCTTTGGGGATTTAAGTGACATAATCGTCACTTCCCAAGAGCTCTTTAAAGATGACCCTGCCTGTGGTAAAACTGTACCCCCGATGATTGAAGCGACATCTGCCCTCCAACAGACTCCAACTCCTTTATCCCAAGAATTGTCACCGACAGTGGGACCTATTACTTCCCCCCAATTGAGGAGTGGTTCGTTAGTCCAACGCGAGTAGTTTGCACTTCACACACAACTAAGGATTTTCCAGCACATTTATGCACTTATCTTCTCATACTTTAAAGATTTCTAAAGCTTATCTTTTCTTATTTCAGATCCTTCAATGACACGCGGCGGATCATATTATCAGGATTTCCAACGCTACGGGGGGCGTGGTCAATATGATTATAGGCGTTACTTTTCCTCCTACAGAGAATCTGATGAAGAAAGGGCTGCCCGAAAGGCTCATGAAAGGAGGGCTGAAGAAGAACGTCGTGAAAGAAGGGAGAGAGAAGAGCGCCATGATTCTTGGCAAAAAGGCGATGACTCCCACAAGAGAAAATCTCATGACGATCGAGGAAAAGGTCACATGGGTGAAGACTTAAGCAAACGAGCCCGTCACAGTGAAAAGCAGGCCTCTACTACTCCTGAGAAAGTTACTACTCCTGCTTCGCTCGACATTCCTTCTGACTCTCCCGCTCTTGGGAAATCAGACATTCAAACGATAATTAGCAGGCCCAAATTTCAAGTTGGACCGGGTCCTGCCACTCTGCAGAGCCGGTTTCCTCAATGGTGCCTTAAGGGAGTGAGGTTCGACCTAGACTTGGTCCCCATCGACAAGTCTGCCATGCTACGAAATCTCGACGCCGTCAAACTTGATATCGAGAGGATGTCAAACTGGCAGAAGCTTGTCGATGAGCTTCAAAGAGTTAACCGTGCCAACTTAGAGGCCATGCTCACCATGGAAAACGATAAGGCTGAATGGCAAAAGGTCCTTGAGCAACATGATACCGAAATGAGGAGCATTGCTTCCTACAATGAGGAGCTCGAAGCAAAGGTTGAGAATTTGAAACATGAGCTTGCTGCTTCCTCTACTTCATATTCTCAAAAAGAAGAAGTGCTCCTGAAACAAGTGAGAGACGCTCACGCTAGCCAAAGGGATGCCGAAGACAGGCTCGAAGCACAAAAAAGAATCAGCGAAGGCTATGTTTCTGATATTGCTGAGCTTCAAAATAAAAACAAGTCCCAAGAGGCGGAGATACAAATGCTTAAGCTTCAGCTTTCCAAAACTGAGAGGGAGCGTGATGAGGCTGTCGCCGGCAAAATCGCAGCCGAAGAATCTCATGAGGCGACCAAAAACAGCTTCGGCTCAACATTATTCGACTTCTACTTGCATAGCGTCTTGGGGCGTGGAAGCCTCGCTTTTCTTGGTCCCAAGTATGAAATCACTTTAGCTGAAGTGTGGGAGGCTGCCCTTGATATGCTTGGTGCTGAAGGTGCTGGTTATGACGAATCAGCCCTGGAAAGGCATTATTTTGATGATGACGCTCGCGCTGCCCTTGCCAAGGGAAAGGAACAAGTTGCCAAATTAAGAATTGAAGTGATGGAAGGGGACCAGCTGGGAAAAACCACTTCAACTACTCTAATCCAGCCACCTTTTTCGTCTGAAGTCGACATTATTGGTTCCAGTTCCCATCTTGCATCTCCCACCAAAGTTACCACTGAGATTACAAGCATACAAGGTGGAGACGAGGGTGATGAGAGCGCTGATGCGCAAGCTTATGAAGTCGATATCAGGAAACCAGCTTCTCCAGGTAACTTCACTGTTAATCTCGCTACTGTCTACTCTGCTCAAGCGGGTTACTCATTTATTTCGCATGAGTTTCATGAGCTCCTTGGCTATTTTCTCAACCTTGATGAGCCTTCATCTCCTCTCTTTACTGACTTTATTGGTGAACCTTCATCTCCTCTCTTTACTGACTTTAACCTCTTTTCTTCTGCAGAGAAAGTATCAAGCACTGCTCAAATCTCTACTTCTCCGGTAATCCCTCCTCCATCTCTTCAGGTGGCTCCTCCTTCTGCTTCGCAGCCTGGATCACAGGAGGAACAAATAGAGGCTCTCCATGGCCTGGATGATCCCATTGCTTCGCAAGAGCAGAAAGATGAGAGACTTGAGGGAGGCGACATATCTCCGGAGTGGACTCCTTCTGACGACATAACTCTATCTAAACTTGTCACTCCAGGAAGTGAGTCTTCCTCAAAGAGGAGAAAGAAGCAAGGAGCATCAAGGAGGAGAGGGAAGATAATCACTGCCACTGAAGAGGAGCCAGAAGTTGGGCCAGCTGCGCCTACCTCTCCTTCCTCCCTTATACCCACTGGCCGACCTGAAAAGCTGGTCATTCGGCCGGGTAAAGGGTCCAAAGGCAGTAAAAAGAAGTGAAGACTTTAGCTTTTTGTCTTTTGTATGAACTGGCCGAGAGTTGTGCGGGTACCGGCCCCCGCTTTTATTTTGAAACCTGTATCTGCATTATAGTTGAATAAAATGATTCTTCGTTTATACAAACTTCTGTTTGAATTTGAGAATGCATTTACTATTTATTTTTTGCACAAGTTTATTTACACGATATTGCAGCGAGCTTATGGCATGTTACTTGAGCGTTACCTTTTGCTGGTTTGGCTATACCATATTGTGTGTAATTATACTATATTGCCCCCATTCCATAAGTTTGCTGCAATATTCTATACTTCGAGGGGACTTGCACTCATATTTGCTAAAGAATAATTATTTTATTCTTTAAAGAAAATTTTTGCAAAGTACAACCCTCTTCGTATAAGTTTCTGCGCTTTGACCTTTGAAGAAATCACTTCTTTCTTTTGCTTAAGTACATTTTTTACCAAGTGAATTCTTTTATGCGGTAAAGCGGACCTCTGAAGGGTACTTTAACTCCCTCTCTCTCTTTTTCTCTCTTCTTTTTTTTTTCGAGGAAGATTATTCCCCAGAATAGGTAAATTACTCTTTCTTCGGAAGTTAAAGTATGCCCCTGATGAGGATTTTTTTTTATATAGAAAGTTGTACCTATGAGGAGGGATTTTTTACGTTTCAACACTCGGAAGTTTTATTTCAATCTCGGTGAAACGTGTACCTCCAAAGAGTTTTGCCTTAAAAAGCCTTTTCATGTTTCAACACTTGGAAGTTTTATTTCAATCTCGGCGAAACGTGGGCTTCCGAAGAGGTCTTTCTTCTTGATTGTGCCTCCGAAGAGGTCTTTATTTTGTTCGTCTTTCAACTCTGGTGAAGTGAAATTCCGAAGAGCGGCCGTTACACTTCAACTCCTGGTGAAATATGCCTCCGAAGAGGTCTTTATTTTGTTTGCATTTCAACTTTGGTGAAGTGAAACTCCGAAGAGTAACTACTCCAACTCCTGGCGAAATGTGCCTCCGAAGAGGTCTTTTTCTTTGTTTGCATTTCAACTCTGGTGAAGTGAAATTCCGAAGAGCGGCTATTTCACTTCAACTCCTGGTGAAATGTGCCTCAGAAAGGGTTTTCATCGCCTGGAAGTTACTCTCTCATGGTTGGAGGGTCATGACTCCTCCAATCTTTTTTGTTGAGTAGAGAACTTTCTTTTTTGTGGCATATGACCCATTAGAGGTCTTTTATCCTCCGAAGAGTTGTGCCTCTGAAGAGGACTTGTGGTGCCGATGGTGGATTTTGGTTGTTTCCTTGTCTTCTTGCTTATGCCTTTTCAACGATCCTCTTCTTTTTTTTCTTTTTTTTTTTCAAGTTTTCATTCCCCTTTTCTTGCAAGTAGCTTGTTTAATCTAAGGAAGTGTACTTCATTGTCAGGCAAGTTCGTGAGAACGAGCACTAGCTTCCTAATTGGATGTTTGTTTGTTCAAACAATCTCAATTTGTCAGCAAGGGCTCGTTTCTATCGAAATCATTAGCCGTTCAATTGAAGTATTTCCTATCTAGGATTTGAATTCGGGGCCTTTGTGACTTGAAATTTGTTTGTTGAATGATGGTGAGAATCGCTCGGTCTTATTATGCGCAAGTTTTATTTCCACTGTCTGCAAAAATTTAAATCGACATTTCAGCAATACATTCTATGTACTTTTATATCGAAAATAAAGCAAACATGTAATAAAAATAAGGAACACAAGATTTATAGTGGTTCGGCCAAGAATTTGGGCCTACATCCACTTTATATTCTTTCATTAATCACTTGCATCAGTTTTACAATTGCTTTCAATTACAAGAATCATACATTCACAATTCTTTTTACAATATTTCAACAAAATTTTCAAGTAAAGTATGGACGCAAGTAATTGCTGTTCCATGCCCTTGGAATTTGATCTCCTTCAACAGTAGTGAGTTTGAATGTGCCGTCAAGAAGCTTCTGACCTATGACATATGGTCCTTCCCAATTTGGCCCAAACACACCTGTCGTTGTCATAATTCTTTTCAGAACTAGATCTCCGATTTCAAAGCTTCGTTGACGAACTTTGGAATTGAAATGTCTGGCTATCCTTTGCTGATGAGCTGCAATTCTGAGACTAGCCTCATCCCTTTTTTCATCAAGGAGATCTAGCGCTTCAAGTTGTAGCTTTTCATTTTCTGCTTGATTGAAATGGATTCTTCTGTGTGAAGGGACCTCAGTTTCAACCGGGATCATTGCTTCCGATCCGTATGCTAATGAAAAAGGAGTATGCCCAGTCGCAGTTTTGTGGGTAGTTCTGTATGCCCATAGTGCAAGTGGTAGCTTATCGACCCAACCACCTTTTGCTCTTTCAAGTTGCTTCTTGATGGTTGATTTGATGATCTTGTTTATTGCTTCCACTTGCCCGTTTGCCTGCGGATGAGCCACTGCTGAAAAGCTTTTCTGAATTTTGAATCGCTTGCAAAAATCCTGGAATTCTTCGCTTTCAAACTGAGTACCATTGTCCGTAATTATTTTCTGAGGCACACCGTATCTGCAAATGATATTCTTGGTTACAAAACTTATCATTTTCTTAGAGGTGATAGTAGCCAATGGTTCAGCTTCAGCCCATTTAGTAAAGTAATCAACCGCAACAATAGCATATTTAATTCCTGATTTGGCAGTTGGTAGCGGCCCAATGAGATCCATTCCCCAAATTGCGAACGGCCATGGACTGACCATCTGTGTGAGTTCGGTAGAAGGTGCTCTAGGAATTTTGGCAAATCTTTGTCATCTGTCACATTTTCGGGAGTAATCTGCAGCATCTCGATTAATTTCTGGCCAAAAATATCCGTATCGGAGAATTTTCTTTGCTAATGTTTGGCCACCTGAATGATCACCACATTCTCCTCCATGTACCTCAGCTAGGATTGTTTTGGACTCTTCCCTGGATACACATCGAAGTAAAGGCATTGAGAATCCCCGTCTGTACAATCGGCCATCCTAGATTACATAGCGAGAGGCTTTCCTTGGTAGCTTCTGTCTCTCTCTCGAATTTTCTGGCAGAGAACTTCTGAGTAGGTAGTCTAATATTGGGGTCATCCACGACTCTTGTTCTTGAGATACATTCATAATCCAATCTATATCCATCTCGTCTATACTTGGTGCTGAGAGGACTTCTACGGGAACCAATCCCAATAGTTGAGCTTCACCAGAACTTGAATACTTTGCGAGGGAATCTGCCTTCGTATTCTCTTCCCGAGGAATATGGCTTATTGAATAATGATCGAGTTCACATAGGAGTTCCCAAGCCTTTGACAAGTAGGAAGGCAAGTTTCCACCTTTTGTTTGAAATTCCTTCTTGACTTGGCATACAATAAGCTGAGAATCACTGAAGATTTGTAATGCTCGAATGTTTAGCTCTTTAGCGATTTTCAGACCTGCAATAAGAGCTTCATATTCTGCTTCATTGTTTGTTGAAGGAAATTCCAGTCTTAGTGCATAACATAATGATCGACCTTCAGGAGTTTCAAGTACCACTCCGGCTCCAGAACAGTAGTCATTTCTTGCGCCATCAACATACATCTTCCACTGGATTGGGGAATCATTGATCGCTTCTTGCTCACCATTATCTTTCTCTGTGAATTCTGCAATGAAATCAGCTAAAGCTTGTCCGTTGATTGCTTTTCGGGGATGATAAGTGATGTCATATTGACTAAGTTCAATGTTCCATTTTAGAAGGCGACCCGAAGTTTCAGGGCGAAATAGGACTTGCTTTAGAGGTTGATCAGTGAGTACTTTGATAGGATGAGCTTGGAAATATTGCCTCAGTTTCCTTGATGCAACTAGTAGGCAATAGGCGAGTTTTTCCAACTTGGAGTAATTCAGCTCTGCCCCAGTGAGTCTTTTGCTGATATAGTAAACCGGATGTTGAATCCTTTTGTCTTCCCGTATCAGCGCTGCACTTAGAGCATGAGATGATACTGCCAAGTATATAAGAAGATCCTCACCATTGCCTGGCCTAGAAAGTATTGGAGGCGTTTCCATATGACGGATCAACTCATCGAAGGCTTTTTGGCATTCGGAAGTCCATTCAAAATTCTTCTTTCCTTTCTTCAGGGCGTCAAAGAATGGGATGCATTTATCAGTGGCTTTGGAAATGAACCGGCTCAGGGCGGCGACCTTTCCGTTGAGACTCTGCAATTCCTTCTTCGTTCTAGGAGCTTTAACTTCTTTCAAGGCAGTAATTTGAGCTGGACTAGCCTCAATGCCCCTAGCACTGACGATGAAACCTAAGAACTTTCCGGACTCGACCCCAAATGTACATTTCAGAGGGTTAAGTTTCATTCTGAATTTCTGAAGGACTGCGAACATTTCTGCTAAGTGTTCAATGTGATCCGCTGCTTTCCTAGACTTCACTAACATGTCGTCGACGTAGACTTCCATAGTTTTGCCCAATTGCGGTTTGAACATAGCATTAACAAGTCTTTGGTAGGTTGCCCCTGCATTTTTCAATCCGAAGGGCATAACTCTGTAGCAATAAAGTCCAACTTCTGTGATAAAGCTTGTATCCTCCTGATCCGGCTCGTGCATCATGATTTGGTTATAACCGGAGTAGGCATCCATGAAAGATAACAATTCATGTCCCGCAGTTCCGTCTACCAGTTGATCGATCCTGGGTAACGGGAAGCAATCTTTGGGGCAAGCCTTGTTTAGATCAGAAAAATCGATGCACACTCTCCATTTTCCATTAGCTTTCTTGACCAGCACAGGATTTGAAACCCAATTCGGATATGTAGATTCTTTGATGAAGTTATTTTCCATGAGTCGATCAACTTCTTCTTTTAATGCTGCTGACCTTTCTGGACCTTGGGTTCTTCTTTTCTGTTTAACCGGCGTAAACTTTGGGTCAATATTCAGAGCGTGTACTGCAACTTCTGGAGATATTCCACACATATCGGCATGAGTCCAAGCAAAGACATCCAGATTTGCTTTCAGGAAAGATATCAAGATATTCTAAATTGACACATTAAGCTGTGAACCCACATTTAACACCTTATTTGGGTCCTTCGGGTCAACAGGTACCGGAACTGTCGTTTCCACCGGTACCACTCTATTCTCCCCTGCACTGGCTTTTCTGGGATCCATTTCTTTCCGTGCCCCGCTGTGCTCGTCAGTGCAGGGTCCGCCCCGTAATTGCTACAAGGCTGGTTCCTTGATGCGGACTGGGGTTGCCGCATCCTTCCCCATTTCTCTTTTTCTTGACTCTCGCAGCTCTGTCAAATAGCACTCTCGCGCAGCATTTTGATCCCCTTTTATAACTCCTACTCCATTGTCAGTAGGGAATTTAATAGTGAGGCACCACGGGGCTAGGATAGCTTTGAATGCTGCGAGTGTTGGACGGCCAAGAAAAGCATTATAAGCAGAAAACTCATCGACAATCACAAATGTTTGCTTGCGGACCACTTTCCTTTCTGCTTCCCCAAGTTCTACAAGCAGATCGATGGTCCCAATTGGTTGTTTTGGCTCCCCAGTGAAGCCAGCGATCTTCTGTGATGAGGCTTGTACATCGATCATAGGGATTTTCATCTGGTCAAATGTCTTCTTGAAGAGGATATTACATGATGCTCCGCAGTCAATGAGGACTCTTCTGACAATGGCCGGTCCAATACCAGCCGATATGACCAAGGGATCTAGGGTAGGAGCTTCTATACCTGTGGAATCTCTGGCTCTGAAAACAATATCATCGCTGAAAGTTTTCTGTTGTTTCAGGGCCGTAGTGTCTTCTAAAACAAAGACGTCTTCTTCGGCTGGAGCATATTTCAAAGCCCTGGAATATCTCTCCATCTCACCCCAGCTCTTGCCAGCTGGGTGAGGCCCTCCTGTAACGACATTGATAACGGGCCTTCCAGATTCATGTCCCGTAGCTTTCTCACCTGTCCTAGGCTGATGAACAGGAACCTGTTGCCCCTGACTTGACGATGCAGGATTGTTGCTATTCTTCTTCACAAATTGCTGCAGTTTGTTTTCTCTTAGCAACTCTTCAATCAGGTTTTTCAACTGGCGGCATTCATCAGTCTCATGACCGGGTTGATTGTGGAAGCGGCAGAATTTCCCACTCTGTATGGCTTTTTTCCCGGTTCTCAAAGGGATAGGTTTAGGGAAATCGACGGAATCTTTAGTGGCAAGGTAGATGTGCTCCGGCGTATGTGATAATGGAGTATATTCTGATGGCTTGAAGGATCGGGGCTTCTTCAGATTACCCTGTTTCTTCCCATTATTATTCTCCCTTTTTTGCCCCACCGATTCATTCTTGCGTGGAGCGACAGTGTTGTCTTCTGCTTTCTCCAACACTGTCTTTACTGGTAAAGGACGGCTTTCCAAGCGAATGAATTCATCTGCTTTTTTGTAGAACTTTTCGAGAGAGGTTGGCTCCTTCATATTTAACCATTTCCCAAATTCGCTTGACTTATCAATAGCCCTCATCAGATAAGTCAATATCATTCGTGGTTCAGCATTGTCCACCTCAGCCAGCGCTATATTAAAGCGGTTCAGGAAGGATCTGATAGACTCACCAGGATTCTGCTCTAAACTCGACAGTGACATAATGTCCTTGGCCTTCGAAGCATATAGTCTAAACTGCTCCTTGAATTTTCTGGTCAAGTCTGAAAACTGATCGATAGATCGGACTGGCAACTTGGTGAACCATAGTAGAGCCACACCTTCCAGGTATACGGGGAAATATCGACACTTTATTTCGTCAGAGGCTCTGGCACCTGTCATGTGCCAATCATATTTATACAAGAATTCATTCGGATCACTTGTCCCTTTGTAAGCTGGAATAGTCGGAGGGACAAACTTCCTTGGAAATTCCGCCTTCAAGATTTTTTCAGTAAACGGAGTTTTACTTGGGGCGAAACCCCATTCCTTCTCATCTTCAACCCTTTGCATACTTTCTTTCATGATCTGCCGGACCATTCCAGAAAGATATTCCTCATCATGCCGAGTTCTAGATCCACCAGCCTCAGGAACTGCCTGCTCAAAGGGACTAGTAGCCCTTTCAGGAGCATTCCTTTCATTAACATCATGAACGTTGCCAGCATAGTTCCTTTCATTACCAGCCGGTTGATTGTTTGCCCCAAGTAAGTCGTTTAACTTATTCAGAATCAGAGCATTCTGGGCACTTTGAGCCTCTAATTGTGCATTTTGGGCATTTATCTGTTGGTTTAGCCCTAGAATCACAGCATCCAACTCCGCTTTCGTAACTCCAACAGACGGAGTGGGTTGATTAGGTACAGGGGAAGCGGAGGTTCTCTCTTGAATGTTTCCAGATCTGACAGATCTACTTTTCCTTCCAGGAGCCATAATCTCAGATAGACTTCTGGTTTTTAAGGAAATTCTTTCTTCAAATCTCTGTGAAGCAATGATGACAGTTTTCCTGAGTTCAATTCTCAGTGAAAGCACCAAAAATGTTAACGCTAAAATGTGAACGCTAACACCCCGATGTGTGAAGTGTAGTTGTGAAAGCACCACCCGATAGATCGGGAAAGAATTACAGGCAAGTAATAGCAGAAAAGCAGTAAACAACAACAATTTTATAGTGGTTCGGCTTAAGGGTATAGCCTACGTCCACTCTAAGTACTTTCATTAATAATCTTGTTACAAGCTGATACAATTCTTCTCAAGTACAATATACTTCAAGCTATAAGTGATTTGGAACAAATCTTAAGCTTCAATGTCGATTAAAGTCTTTAAATTCACGTTGAAGATGTGTGATTTCTTCGTGAAGTTCTTTGATGTATTCCTCTAATCTTGAAAGCTCTAAGTGTTGATGAAGTTCTCAATGCAGCAAGGTAACGGTGTATGAAGAGAATGTGCCAAAAGTCCTCTGAATGTTGGAGGTGGCTATGTATTTATAGGCAAGCTTGGACATGAATTCTGCGCATAAGTCCTGAGTCGTGACCGACTCAAGCTAAGTCGTCCCCGAGTCAGGCTAAGTCGTGGTTGACTTATAAAACCAACCTTTCCCCTCTTCATGGCTAATTCCTCTGCTGGATTTCATGTCAAGTCTTGAGTCGTGTCCGAGTCAATTTTCCTAGGCATTGTGGCGATGGGTTACGACTCAACGATTTTGAGTCGTGGACGAGTCATGGTGAGTCGCCCCATGTTAACTCAAGGTCGAATTGCTGGCTTGGTCCCAAGAGATAAGTCGTTCCCGAGTCAACTTATCATAACTCCTCTCATATTAGCAAGTGTCGTACTCGACTTATCATAAGTCGTAGGTATCCATAAGTCGTGACATTCCTTAGGTCGTTCCTTAGGATGAGTCGCGAACCTGTTGAGTCGTTGAACCATGAGTCGTTGAGTCATGAGTCGTTGAGTCATGAGTCGCTGAGTCATGAGTCGCTGAGTCAGAAACTTCCTTAAGTCGCACAACAGTTGAGTCGGAGACTAGCTGAGTCGGTCTTTGATGAGTCGGACCTAGATCATATGAGTCGGTGAGTTCCTTCTTCGGTCATTGAGTCGTACGTGAGTTAATTGTACTTGGCTTTCTGATTTGTACACTTGAACCGCTAACGACTCATGGTGAGTCGTAAATCTTCTGAGTCGCTTAATGCTTTATCTGATGAGTCGGCCCAAGCTTCAGTGGGGTTAACACACCCCATTATCTACATCAAGCCATTATACTCAATCCAACATCAAATGATTATCTTTAATTAATTAAACCTAATTAATTAATTAAAATTAACCATATTAACTTAATTAATTACACCGAGTGATTAATTCCTTATTAATTACACCGATTAATTTCTCTATAATTATTAATTAATTATCTTTTTATTAATCACACTCATAAATAAACTAATCTTATAATTAATTCCTAAATTTATAATCCTTTAACTAATTACAATAAGTAATAACTCCTTAATTTTCATCATTAAGTAACTTCCCTTAGCTACTTTAATTAATCATTCTAAAATTTTCTTTAATTTTACCAATTAATCACTAATTACTTAACTAACCTTTATTTACTTATATTAATTTATTTATCCTTTAATTAATCACCTTGGTTAAATTTCCATTTATTCGTCACATCCTTATTTTAAGATAACTATTGTCTGAACTAGCTAATTAATTTTCATTAATAAATTTCATTTGAGAACACTTAAGTGTATAACTTCTTAATTATTTTATCAGAAATCAACAAATCATATTTCAACTTCATTTGACTTAAAATAAAATTGATAAATATTTTACTTGAAATCTTGTTGTATAGTTAGCTTAAAACTTGTTGATCAAATTACTTTCAAAACGCAAATCAAGTTTTCTTAACATCTTGATTCATATATTCATTTTAATCTAAAGCTTATCCAAGCTAAAATAAAATAAAGGCTAACAATACCCCCGAGCCCAATCTCCTATTCTAGAACGACACGGCCCAGGCCCAAGATTTCGATACAACGTTCGTTCTTCCTTCTCCACTACCCTTCCTGATTCAAATTACCAAACGTGACCCAAACCAAAAACCTGTGCACCGTGCATATGCACAAGCGACCGGAGCGACAACGATCAACGATGAAGCTATCCCAGAGTCGCCGCCGACCACCTTACCATGACACACCACCCGAAACATCGCCAAAACCCCCAAAATGAAAATCGACCTTCCACTGCTGGGAACAAGAAACTTCATCCAATTACCTTCCCTCGTTCTCCACCGTACCTACTACTGAACCATGGAAACTTCACCGGAAGGTACGCCATTCACCTTCTTCGTTTTCCCCACGCGCGCAGCCTTCCTTCACCCTCTTTGCTGTGCAAAATAATTCGAACCCGAAAGCCAAGAAAAGCTCCTTAAACCCTAATACTCAAACAAACTGCATTCTCGATCACTTAGAAATTCCAGCACCAATTTTCTCGAGTTCCCCATGCCCTACTCTTCCTCCTCGATGAATGTCCCGCCTCCAGATCAATCCAGCTACCAGAATTTGTCGTTATGCCCAAATCCATTCAACTCGTCCTACCTCCTGCTCTGCGCATCTAGAAATCACCCTACCACCCTTAAAAATCATATTTTCCCTCAACGATCGCGATAACACAAACAAAAACCCAAATCTTAATGATCAAATTTTGACTGGACTTGATCACTTACTGCAAAGCATACATAATACAAGTCTATACTTTCATATATTTACTGAAACCAGTTTTAAAATAAAGTAACCCTCATAACAAACGACTTTTCTTTTAATGTCACTACTTCAAACTAATTAGAATCGAATGGTAAAAAAAAAAATGAAGTCAAGCCTAGCATATTATTTTGAAATTTAACAGAGCATTGTAAAAAAAAGGGTGAACATTCATATATGGGTGCATATATTCAGAGCAAAACGCACTTATCAAATCACACTTTAATCCCATGATAAAATATAAACTACAGTACAATTTGGATTTTGTTTACTCACCTGAAAATAGCATGAACAGAGCTTAAATCTTCTGAAAAGCTTTTGATAAAACTTGAATTGCTTTTACTTCTATGTTTTAAAACTGAGTTGCTTGCATTTAGATTCGCATGCAGGCTAAATGGACTTGAACTTGCTTTAGATCTCAAGTTTTAAAGAATGCAGTTGCATGCTTTTTGGGTTTTAAAAACCGTGTTGCAGACTTGATTTGTTTACAGGGTTAGATGCAGATTTGCATGTAGGTTTTGCTGTTGCTGTAGACTTTACTTGTTTGCTTTAAAAATTCAGGTGGAAGGGAAAATGCTTGCGTGCTTTAGTTTTTTTTTTTTGAAAAGAAGAGTGCACAGGCTACAGGTTGAAGAAAAGTACAGGGGTTAACATGCAGGCTTTGATTTTACAGGGTTATGATCTGATCTTCAATTTGAAAGTGGATTAAAGATTGTATTATGAAGATGTTTTCAAGCTTTTGATTCAGCTGAAATTTTTTTCTTAACCTTGAAAAAAAAATGAACATTAGAAAAGAAAATTAGGGTGAAGAAACATGTTTTATAAAAGTATAAAAGATTTATTTAAAAATTAAAACAAAATTAAAAGGACACATGTACTAAATCCTTACATTTGTCAACAAGAGTAGGCTATTAATTCACATTTTCTCAATAGTTACTTAAGATGCTAACATTTGTTTTATACATATTTTACTTATTTTTTTTATTTAATTTAAGAGTAAATAAAAGCCCTTTTTCTTTATACATATATGTTTTTATTACCTCACAAGTGTAAAAGAAAACCTTTTTTATATTACTCTTATACTTATATATAATTTCTATTATACGTATATTTCTTTTATGCTTAACACCTTAACATATATATATATATATATAACTTATATATATTAAAATAAGGTATGAACCCCTATTAAACCATACTTAGCTCCATTTTATTTTAAATACCCTTTTTGACAATCATTAGATTAAATTCAAACAAAGCTTCCTATTCACAATTTACATATATATCTATAGAAATTCGAGACATTATTTTAAATCCAATTTATTTTGAGATACCATCTTTTAGATTTAAATTTTAACCCAAATTCAAATTCATTTTCAATTTAAAGTCCTATCTTGAAATCAACTCAAAAATATGTATGTATTAAGCAACACAAATTAAATTGTTATCACAAATTTTATTTAAAATCAACACAATTATAAATATAAATATTTATCTGATCAGACTCATTCATTCAATTTATAATTCAATATTTTATTAATTAACGCAGTTTGTTAATTGATTATAGATGACCAAAAATTCGGGTTATAACAAGATAGGTTAGTATTACACTAGAATGAGTTGTCTGAGTGTATATACAAGGGTGCGTATTTGTTAGTATTATAAAAATGTTTTATATAAGTTTTAAAATGAAATTTTTTTCATAATATTACGTAATATATATATAAAGGAATAAGTTTTTACAAATAATATATTTATCTGTAATGTGTTTGATTTATGAAATGGTAATATTTAGTTATTATCACTTATTATTGATTAGTTGATTTTTTGTTAGTTTATATGCATTGGCTAATTATTGTTTATTGAATTAATGGACTAAAACTAGTTTAATAATGGTGTATTAAAAAGAATAAAATGAATAATTAGGATATTTGTTTATGAAATTGAAATGTTGTTGTGAATTTTGTTGTCTGTTGACTGGTAGTTTCAAATATTGAAATAAAATGGACTATCTAGATATTTTGGATATTTGAGACTTTTGAATTAATATATAAGCTGAAATGTTGAAATTTTATTGTATTACGCAGTTGAATTCGGTAACCTTGAACTGAAAGCAAGTGAAACAAGGTTAAGTTTGTTACATCTATGTTTAGTAAATGAATAGAATTTGTTATATACATTATTGACATGTAATGTAATAATATACAAATGTGAACTTTAAGCCTTGGGATATTTAAATTAAAATTGTGGTTAAGGAAATGTTGTAAAGAGATTAAAGTGGAAAAAAAATGTATATAAACTTAATTAAACTTGTGAAATGTGTCATAAATAAATTTGAAAAGTAAAGGTGAAACTAATTGGATAAGAAAATACGAACTAAAATTGAAATGGTTATATATAAAGTCACAACTTGTAAATTGTTTATGAAATAAATGAATGTTGCAATAAATGGTTGTAATATAAGTTATGATAACCTTAAACTCGAATAACGTCATATAAAATAAGCTAAGCTTTTATAAATTGGTTATAAACTATAGGAAATTTCTTATGAAATGATTCTCAAATAAATATGGTATTAAAAGATAAATATCATATATGAAAGTGAATGTAATTTAAAATGAAGAGAAATATGAGCAATGTTGTGAGAATGAATATGTTAATGTTTATATTGAATCGAGAAATTCTTGGAAGCAAATATTAAAGTCTTAAGTGATACTTGTGCTAATCAATGAGATTAATAATGAATTTAATTGAAATGTAATTGTGATGAAACTAATTGGAATAATTACATAGGTTGTATATTTATTGTTCTTTTGCAAAATCAATTTGATCTGGATTTGATTACACAAGTTCTACGTGAGTTACACAATTTCGTTTAAGGATTTTTCATTCGATTCTCGATGGAGAATATTTGTTATGGATTTTTGGTTTCATTCTAGAATTCTCTGTCATAGTATATAGCTATGCAAGGAGAATGATGGATTCTAGTCAACAAACCATATCGAAGTCCGCATTAGGGAAGTCGAATGAAAAATACTAGTTCGAAAGCGAACTTGTGCAATCGAGCGAGTGATCGAATGTGATTTTGCAAAATGATGACATATGTACATCTTATGTTCTAATATTACTGATATGCTTTGACGCTGAAATTCAAAGTTGTTTGGTTGGATAACTTTGTAGTTTAAATTGGAATTTTACTTGTATTCAAAACTACTATTAATTAAAACCATTTTACAGAACTATATTCTTTTATTTTTCTTATACAAACTATCTTATTCTATTTCATATACAAAACTATTTTGTTTGCAAAACTATTTTACAAACTATTTTATTTACAAAACTGTTTTACAAACTATTATATTTACAAAACTGTTTCACAAACTATTTTATTTACAAAACTGATTTACAAACTATTTTATTTACAAATTATTTTACAAAACTATTCTACATACTAAACTATTTCACAAAACGATTTTATATACAAAACTATTCTAAATTCAGAACCTTTTATAAAGCGAAGATGTTTAATTCCATAGGATTTTCATATAGTGAAATTGATTTTGGAAAATTTTTGATTCTTGTATAAGACAGACTTTATATGAGTATAAGATGATTTCGAAAACTGTTATTTTAGAAGGTATTCGATCTGAAGAGATAAATCTTATATATAACGGAATTTATATAAGAATGATTTCATATATTTGAGATTATTGATTTTGGAAAGTACTTTATCTGAAAATGAAATCTTATATATAATGGAATTTATATAAGTGCGATATTTGAAGCTATGATTTTGAAAGAGTACTATATATGGTATATTATATTTTTAAGTAAGAGGTATGGGGAAGTACCCTCCGCAAAGAAGTAGAGTACGATATGCTTCGACCTAGATGGACTTGGGGAATCCAGGAATGGATTCGACCGATAAACCCGAATACACTTGGGTGAATTTAGAAGTGGATTCAAACTAATATGGTTATCCGGACTTAAACTCACGAGTTACACAAATTTTTTTGATGGTAAATGGTTCTTTAGTTTACCCAATGGAGGAGTTTTCGATCCCGGGATCTGTTCTTTAAGGATTTTTTGGGAAGGGAGTGCATCCGTTGTGCAAATCATTGAATCTGCAGTTACCACTGCAACAGGGCTACGATATTTTTCTGGAATCCAAAAGTTGAAGGATCTTCTGGAAAATTTTCTGTCCATTGCGTAAACATTGGATCAGCAGTGGGCCACTACTATCGTAACATCGTCGTTTGACATCAGATTTTGAGCGGTATTTCTCATACCAGTTTTTAAGTACTTTTCACTAGGAGTTGAAACAGGTCTATTAAGTACTTTGAGATTTCTAGTCTCACGCTTGATCAAAGTATGACCAGAGTCTGCATGAATGAGGATAAACTTGTTAAAACATCGAGTTATAAAAGTATTTCGATAAAGTATTATATAAAAGATGTTTTGGTGATTTTTTTACATTTCTAAATACTATAAAATGTTTAAAATATTGTTTATTTATATACAACATGGTCTAATAGTAAATTATTAGTGTTGTAGATATTGCGAGAAGTTATTAATTAAACAAAACATATTTAAAGTTAATGATTATTGACTTACTAATGATGTTTAAAAGAATTTTCATATTTAAAACTAATAAAATTTATAAATAATAGATTTAACGTTTTCAATAACTTCTTTTTAAATATAAGTAATGATGTAAATAATTGTTTTCCAATAGTTTACATATATTTCTAAAGATGTTAATTAAAAAATTTAAATGGTATTTATAAATGAAGCAAGAAATTTTACAAATGAATTTTTCCATAAAATATTAAAGTATTAAAGATGCTTGATTTGCAAATGATGTTCTCAAATGAATATTTCAAGTAAAATTTATATAAGTTTCTTTGAATGCATAATTTAAAGATATTATATAATTGGAAAAATAATTGATTTGCGAAGTTTATTTATAGTAATATACTTGACAAATAAATTTGAATCTCTATTTTGGAAGCATGGTTCAAAATATTTGCTTGCTTTCAAAGTACTAATAGTAAATTTACAGGTTTATTTACTATTTAAATTTTGTATTGAACCATAATAAATGATTATACATAGTTTGAATATTCATTTTAAAACAAGTATGTAAATTTAACTTTGAAGGTATGAAATTTTATACTTTGATTTGGATATTTAATGTAAGATCTGAGTGAACTATTAGTTTTAGTTTATTAATCTAGAGTATATACTTATTTAAAATAATGAGTCTAATAAATTATCGAATTTAAGGAACTTCATTTTAAAAAAAAATATTGCTTACCATAATGTTTTGATATGAACTTCTAACATTGTTTAAACTTTTTGGAAAATCCTTGGAAAATGCTATGAGGATGTTTTAACTATATCTTATATTCTTACTAAGTGAATGAGGTTAAATGTTTTAACTGAATTTTTAGATATATTGAAATATTTCTTTTCTCCCCAATAGCGTATACCAAAGACTTAAATTTTTATTCTATAACAGAGTTAAGTTATAAACTTAGGTAAGACAGTAGGAGCTTAAGTAATATTTATGAAATGATTCGTTTGACTTAAAACTTTAATGGAAAATAAATTATGTAAGTGATTGATCTTTATATAAATAAATGAATGGAAAGTTAAATGACGAGAAAAAACCAGCAGGATAAATTTAGTAAATTTGAAATTTTTGTTGTTTGACTGATGGGATGTTTGGGAAAGAATACTTCTAATTGTTTGAGGTTGTATGAATACTCCATTAAGTAATTATCTAAGTCTATTGAGCGTAAGGTACACTTATTAGTTTATTTATCATCTTTATACGATTAAAAGATTTGAACCTGAACAAACCATTAGTTTTGGTTGTTATGGATGTGTGATGGATTCTTCGTTGCTTATGAATGTTGTATAGTTTTGTTTCCATATGATTGTGATATATTGTATGTTGTTTGTGCTATTGATTTGAAACAACTGAATATTATTCTTTCACATAATTTTAATTCTTTGCATTATATAAGTGAAATACAGGTTATGGAAGTAATAGCTCCACTTTTGGTTTCATAAATAAAGTTTGTTTCCTGACAAATAGGTACGTTTTCGGATTACGGTTTTATAGCGATATTATATTGTTTTCCCTTGGTTTGGGATGGTTTATTACTGAAATATGACACACACAGATATATATATATGTATATATGTTGTAATTATTGATGTCATTATTTTTTGGACGTATCCGCACAAAGGAGACTTTGCCGGAAAAAAATCGAAAATTTAAGACTTGGAATTTTTTTGTAGAATTTGAGTTATTTTCAAATTTTATTGAACTCAAATATTTATTAACTATTTTAAATAAAATATAACAAATATTTGGATTCCTTCTTATGTCTTTTCGAGGATGAAAAGTTTTGAGTGGGGGTGATTATAACGACCATATTTTTAAACATTTAAAAATATTAAATTAAATAAGATTTTTGAATAAAATTATTAGGAATAAAAAAAATTAAGATTTTACTAATACAAATTAAATTATAATACAAGTTATGAGCTTAAGTAAAATTTCTATTAATGAAACATGTTAGCAATAATGTAAGGATGATAACACATGCTACTGTGTTTTTAATAACATTGGTTTGGCTGAAATTAACAGTTATCTGAATGTAAATTTCCAATTGATCGGAATAAAAATGTTAATAAAGAATAATAAATGTTACTTTATTAAAGAAGAAATAGTATGTTTATTTATTTGGAACGTTTCGTAGTTGAAAGTTTGATTTCAGAGACGAGAAACTATTATTTGGAAAGAAATGTATAATTCATGTTTGTATCCAATAGTGTATAAATATGTTTAAGTCACTATTAGATAGGAAGTAATTGTTCTATTTCTCATTACATTTATTTTGTCCATTTTGAAATTCACCATTGTAAACAATTGAAATTAATGTAATCGAATAATTTCAATTGATGGTAGAGAGGACACGAAATTGTAAATTAATAGGTGTAATTAAACGTAGCTTATGTTTTGTGAAAATATAAGGAAAGTTGAATTAATGAGAAGAAAATTTATATCAAATAAAATAAAATTTTCATTCGTGAATGTATATTTAATTTCCATAAAATAAAGAATATAATGATTGATTTAAAGAAAGAAATATATGTATATTTGAACTGTGTTTTAGCATACAGATGGATTACAAGATTAGGAAAATAATTTATTTAAGTAATGTTAACCTCAAATTCCTCCGACTCAAAAACTGCGCGACTCAATAAGAAAAGGACTCAAGGTGGGCGACGACTCAATGGGTCAAGGAGGGTACACGACTTAGGGTCTCCACGACCTACCGAGCTAAGGTCCAGACGACTTAAGGAAGTCTACGGCTTAAGAGATGGCACGACTCAACAAGTCAAGAGGATAGACAACTTAAGGGACTGACGACTTACCAACTTAAGGAAGCTACGACCTACCATAAAGAAGTTGCCGACTCAGAGTACTTTACGACCTAAGGCATCCATGACTTAAGGTTTCTACGACTCAAGGGAGACAGCAACTCAACGGACCAAGAAGTCTACGACTTAAAGCCTCTGCGACTTAAGATATGTCATGTCTCAGGGGAAGTGCACGAGTTAAAGAGCTTGCGAGTTAAAAGCTTACGAGTTAAGGAACTAACGACCCAACGGAATTAAGACCTAAGCGACTTAGGTAATGTCACGACTTAAGAAAGTCCACGACTTAAAGACGTTACGACCTAAGACTTAGAGGACAAATTCAATACCATGCCGTAGTAAGATGACTCGTCGACGACTTACGACCTAGTTTAAGTCGTACATGACCTAAAACCGCAGAGCCAAGATTTTAGTACTGCCTCACTTTAAACCATGACCTCTTAACTCGCGAACGAGTTAGGACTTCAAATGAACAAAGAAAAGCTCAGAACCACACCACTTAATCCACTGCCTGCTGACTCTTGAATCTTGAGTCGAATTCGACTCACGAGTCTCCATGAGTCGTGCACGACTCATGACTTGAGTGAAAAACTGCCGCCCAGAATCACACCTATAAATATGCGACCATCTCCAACATTCAGAGGACTTTTGGCTGATTCTTTTCAAACACCGATACTCTGCTACATTCCAAACTAACTCAACACTCAAAGCTTTCAAGACACGTAGAACGCTATCAACAACTTCAAGAGGAAATCTCATGCATCCGACATGGATTTGAGGACTTTCACTTACATTGAAGTTTAAGCTACTCGTTCAAAGTGTATAGTAGTTCAAAGTGTATTGTACTTGGGAAGAATTATATCAAATTGTAACGGAACCATCAATAAAGATATTCAGAGTGGACGTAGGCAAACTATTGAGCCGAACCACTATAAAATCGTTGTCATTTACTGCTTTTTCTGTGATTTTCTGATCATACTCTGTTCCCGAATCATCGGGTGGTGCTTTCACAACTACACTTTACGCACTGGGGTGTTAGCGTTTAAATTTTAGTGTTAACATTTTTGGTGCTTTCACTGAGAGTTGAACTCGGGCGAATTATCATCATTGCTCCACGAAAGTTTGTTGAAGTAATCTCTCTGAAGAGTAGAAGTTTATCTGAAATCATGGCTCCGTGGAGAAGGAGTAGATCTGTTAGATCTGGAAATGTTCAAGAGGGAACCTCCGCTTCCCCAGTACCTAATCAAGCCACTCCACCTGTTGGGGTTACAAAAGCGGTGTTGGATGCTGTAATCTTAGGGCTGAACCAGTAGATAAATGCCCAAAGTGCACAATTGGAGGCTCAGAATGCCCAAAATGCCCTAATTTTGAATAAGCTGAACGATTTGCTTGGGGTAAACCGTCAACCAACGGGTAACGAAAGGAACTTTGCTGGCAACATTCATGAAGCTGAAGAAAGAAACATTCCCGAGAGGGCCGCCAGCCCCTTTGAGCGGACATTTCCTGAAGTTGGTGGATCTAAAGCTCGAAATGATGAGGGGTATCTTTCTAAAATGGTTCGACAAATCATGAAAGAAAGCACGCAGAGGAATGAAGACGAGAAGGAATGGGGTTTCGCTCCAAGTAAAACCCCGTTTACCGAAAGGATCTTAAAGGCTGAATTCCCAAGGAAGTTCGTCCCTCCAACTATCCCAGCTTACAAGGGAACAAGTGATCCGAACGAATTCTTGTATAAGTATGATTGGCACATGACAAGTGCCAGAGCTTCTGATGAAATAAAGTGTCGATATTTTCCTGTATATTTGGAAGGTGTAGCTCTGCTTTGGTTCACCAAGCTACCAATTCGGTCTATAGATCAGTTTTCTGACCTAACCCGGAAATTCAAGGAGCAGTTCAGACTATATGCTTCAAAAGCCAAAGATATCATGTCGTTGTCAAGTTTAGAACAGAATCCAGGGGAAACTATCAGATCTTTCTTGAATCGCTTTAATATAGCGCTGGCCGAGGTAGACAATGCAGAACCACGGATGATTTTGACCTATCTGATGAGGGCCATCGACAAGACGAGCGAATTTGGAAAATGGCTTAACATGAAGGAACCAAATTCCCTTGAAAAATTCTACAAGAAAGCAGATGAGTTCATACGTCTGGAAAGCCGTCCTATACCGGT
Organism: Allium cepa; assembly: GCA_030765085.1. Lineage (NCBI taxonomy): Eukaryota > Viridiplantae > Streptophyta > Magnoliopsida > Asparagales > Amaryllidaceae > Allium > Allium cepa. Next base: position 722,576,724 of record CM060937.1, on the reverse strand, counting down.
AAAGGCAGTATTGGAAAAAGATGAAGATAACATTGCTGCTCCACGCAAGAATGAATCTGTAGGACAGAAAAGGGAAAATAACGATGGGAAGAAACAGAAAAATCTGAAGAAGCCTCGTTCCTTCAAGTCATCAGAATATACTCCTTTATCAGATACTCCAGAGCGCATTTACCTTGCCACTAAAGATTCTGTCGATTATCCTAAACCTCCCGTTTTGAGAACCGGGAAAAAAGCTATACAAAGCGGGAAGTTTTGCCGCTTCCATAATCAACCCGGTCATGATACCGATGAATGCCGCCAATTGAAAAATTTGATTGAAGAATTGATAAGGGAAAACAAGCTGCAACAATTTGTGGACAAGAATAGCAGCAATCCCGCTTCGTCTAGTCAGGGGCAACGAGCTCCTGCTCATCAACCCAGGACAAGTGAGAAGACTGCAGGGCATGAATCCGGAAGGCCTGTTATCAATGTCATTACGGGAGGACCTCACCCAGCAGGCAGGAGCTGGGGTGAGATGGAAAGGTATACCCGAGTTTTGAAGTATGTACCGACCGAGGAAGATGTATTTGTTCTGGAAGGTGCTACGCCCCTGAAGCAACAAAGAACTTTCAATGATGATATTGTGTTCAGAGCCAGGGATTCCACAGGTATTGAAGCTCCTACCTTGGATCCCTTAGTCATCTCGGCTGGTATCGGGCCAGCTATTGTCAGAAGAGTTCTCATTGATTGTGGCGCATCCTGCAATATCCTCTTCAAGAAAACATTCGACCAAATGAAGATCCCTATGGCTGATGTGCAAGCCTCATCGCAGAAAATCGCTGGCTTCACTGGGGAGCCAAAACAGCCGATAGGAACCGTTGATTTGCTTGTAGAACTTGGAGAGGGAGAAAGAAAAGTGGTCCGCATGCAAACTTTTGTGATTGTCGACGAATTTTCTGCTTATAATGCTTTCCTTGGCCGTCCAACTCTCGCAGCATTCAAAGCTGTTCTGGCCCCATGGTGCCTCACCATTAAATTTCCCACAGATAATGGAGTGGGAGTTATAAAAGGGGATCAAAATGCTGGGCGGGAGTGTTATCTGGCAGAGCTATGAGAAACAAGGAAAAGAGAAATGGGAAAGGATGCGGCAACCCCAGTCCGCATCAAAGAACCAGCCTTGTAGCAATTACAGGGCGGACCCTGCACTGGCGAGCACAGCGGAGCACGGAAAGAGATGGATCCTAGAAAAGCCAATGCAGGGAAGAATAGAGTGGTACCAGTGGAAACGACAATACCATTACCTGTTGACCCAAAGGACCCAAACAAGGTGTTGAATGTGGGTTCACTACTTAATGTGTCAATTCAGAATATCTTAATATCTTTTTTAAAGGCAAATTTGGATGTTTTTGCTTGAACTCATGCCGATATGGGCGGAATATCCCCAGAAGTTGCAGTACACGCTCTGAATATTGATCCAAAATTTACACCTGTGAAACAAAAAAGGAGGACTCAAGGTCCAGAAAGGTCAGCAGCATTAAAAGAAGAAGTTGATCGGCTCATGGAGAATAACTTTATCAAAGAATCTACCTATCCGAATTGGGTTTCAAATCCAGTGCTGGTCAAGAAAGCCAACGGAAAATGGAGAGTGTGCATCGATTTTTCAGATCTAAACAAGGCATGCCCCAAAGACTGCTTCCCGTTACCCAGGATCGATCAATTGGTAGACGGAATAGCGGGACATGAATTGTTATCTTTTATGGATGCCTACTCCGGATATAACCAGATCATGATGCATGAGCCAGATCAGGAGGACACGAGCTTTATCACCGATGTTGGTCTTTACTGCTATAGGGTTATGCCATTTGGGCTGAAGAATGCGGGGGCAACCTACCAAAGACTTGTTAATGCTATTTTCAAACCGAAATTGGGCAAGACTATGGAAGTCTACGTCGATGACATGTTAGTAAAGTCTAAGAAAGCAGTGGATCACATAGAACACTTAGCAGACATGTTCGCAGTCCTTCAAAAATATGGAATGAAGCTTAACCCTTTAAAATGTTCATTTGGAGTGGAATCCGGAAAGTTCTTAGGTTTCATCGTGAGCGCTAGGGGCATTGAGGCTAGTCCAGCTCAAATTACCGCCTTAAAGGAAGTCAAAGCTCCTAGAACGAAGAAGGAATTGCAGAGTCTCAATGGAAAAGTCGCCGCGTTGAGTCGGTTCATTTCCAAAGCCACTGATAAATGCATCCCATTCTTTGACGCCCTAAAGAAAGGAAAGAAAAACTTTGATTGGACTCCCAAATGCCAAAAAGCCTTTGATGAATTGATTCGCCACATGGAAACGCCTCCAATACTTTCTAGGCCTGGCGATGGTGAGGATCTTCTTATATACTTGGCAGTATCATCTCATGCTTTAAGTGCAGCGCTGATTCGAGAAGACAAGAGGATTCAACATCCAGTTTACTATATCAGCAAAAGACTCACTGGGGCAGAGATGAATTACTCCAAGTTGGAAAAACTCGCATATTGCCTACTGATTGCATCAAGAAAGTTCACGCAATATTTCCAAGCTCATCCTATCAGAGTCCTCACCAATCAACCTTTAAGGCAAGTCCTGTTTCGCCCTGAGACTTCGGGTCGTCTTCTAAAGTGGAATATTGAACTCAGTCAGTATGACATCACTTATCATCCCCGAAAAGCAATCAACGGACAAGCTTTAGCGGATTTCATCGCAGAATTCACAGATATGGGTAACAGTGAGGACGAAACGATCGATGATTCCCCAATCCAATGGAAGTTAGATGTTGATGGCACGAGAAATGACTACTGTTCTGGAGCCGGAGTTGTACTTGAGACCCCTGAAGGTCGATCATTATGCTATGCACTAAGATTGGAATTTCCTTCAACAAACAATGAAGCAGAATACGAAGCTCTTATCGCTGTCTTAATAATTGCTAAAGAACTAAACATCTGAGCATTACAGATCTTCGGTGATTCTCAGCTTATTGTATGCCAAGTCAAGAAGGAATTCCAAGCAAAAGGGGGAAATCAGCCTGCCTACTTGTTAAAGGTTTGGGAACTCCTGTATGATTTCGACCATTACATGATAAGTCATATTCCTCGAGAAGAAAACACGAAAGCAGATTCTCTCGCAAAGTACTCTAGCACAGGCGAAGCTCAATTTCTGGGGTTGACTCCAGTGGAGGTCCTGTCGGCTCCAAGCATTGATGAGATGGATATTGATTGGATCATGAGCGTGTCTCAAGAGCAAGACTCATGGATGACTCCAATAACAGAATATCTGCTCAATGGCTCTTTACCGGAAAATTCAAAAGAACGAAAGAAGCTACTGAGGAAAGCCTCTCGCTATACAGCCCAGGATGGCCAATTATACAGACAGGGATTCTCAATGCCGTTACTTCGATGTGTATCCAGGGAAGAGTCCAAAACAATCCTAGCTGAGGTACATGGGGGAGAATGTGGTGATCATTTAGGTGGTCAAACTTTAGCAAAGAAGATTCTCCGATACAGATATTTTTGGCCAGAAATTAATCGAGATGCAGCAGACTATTCCCGAAAATGTGACAGATGCCAAAGATTTGCCAAAATTCCTAGAGCACCTTCTACTGAACTCACACAGATGGTCAGTCCATGGCCGTTTGCAATATGGGGGATAGACCTTGTAGGACCTTTACCAACTGCCAAATCTAGAATCAAATATGCCATTGTTGCTGTAGATTATTTTACTAAATGGGCAGAAGCTGAACCACTGGCTACTATCACCTCTAAAAAGATGATATGTTTTGTGACTAAATGTATCATTTGCAGGTATGGTGTGCCTCAAAAGATAATTACAGACAATGGTACTCAGTTCGAAAGTGAAGAATTCCAAGATTTTTGCAAACGATCCAAAATCCGAAAAAGCTTCTCAGCAGTAGCTCATCCGCAGGCAAACGGGCAGGTGGAAGCAGTAAACAAAATTATCAAGTCAACCATCAAGAAGCAACTTGAAAGAGCAAAAGGTGGTTGGGTCGATAAGCTACCACTAGCACTATGGGCGTACAGAACTACCCACAAGACTGCGACTGGGCATACTCCGTTTTTATTGGCATACGGATCAAAGGCAATGATTCCGGTAGAAACAGAGGTCCCTTCACATAGAAGAATCCATTTCAATCAAGCGGAGAATGAAAAACTACAGCTTGAGGCACTGGATCTCCTTGATGAAAAAAGAGAAGAGGCTGAGCTCAGAATCGCATCTCATCAGCAAAGGATAGCCAGACATTTCAATTCCAAAGTTCGCCAACGCAGCTTTGAGATTGGAGATCTAGTCCTAAAGAGAATTATGACAGCGACAGGTGTGTTTGGACCAAATTGGGAAGGACCATATGTCATAGGTCAGAAGCTTCTTGACGGCACATTCAAACTCACTACTGTCGAAGGAGATCAATTTCCAAGAGCCTGGAAGAGCAATCACTTGCGCCCATACTTTACTTGATAACTTTGTTGAAATATTGTAAAAAGAATTATGAATGTATGATTCCTGTAATTGAAAGCGACTGTAAAACCGATGCAAGTGAATAATGAAAGACTATAAAGTGGATGTAGGCCCAAATTCCAAGTCGAACCACTATAAATCTTGTGTTCCTTATTATTATTACATGTTTGCTTTATTTTCGATATGAAAAGTACATTAAATGTATTACTGAAATGTCGATTTAAATTTTTGCAGGCAACGAAAATAAAACTTGCACATTACAAGACCAAGTGATTCTTGTTATCATTCAACAAACAAATTCCAAGTCACAAAATTCCCGAATTTAAATCCTAGATAAGAAGTGCTTCAATTGAACGGTCAATGATTTCGCCGAAAACGGGCTCCAGCTAATAAATTGAGAAATTTGAACAAACAAACATCCAATTAAGAAGCTTATGTCCGTTCTTGCGAACTGGCCTAGCAATGAAGTACACTTCTTTGGATTAAACAAACTACTTGTAAGAGAAGGGAGTGCGAGCTTGAAAAGAAAAAATAGAGGATCGCTAAAAAGGCATAAGCAAGTGGACAAGGAACAACTAAAGCCTTCTTCGGAGGCACAAGTCCTCTTCAAAGGCACAACTCTTCAGGGGATAAAGACCTCTAACGAGGCATATGCCGCAAAAAAGAAAGTTCTCTACTCAACCAAAAAAGATTGGAGGAGTCATGACCCTCCAACCATGAGAGAGTAACTTCCAGGCAATCCTCGGAGGCACATTTCACCAAGAGTTGAAGTGTGACAGCCGCTCTTCGGATTTTCACTTCACCAGAGTTGAAATGTAAAACAAAATAAAAGCCCTCTTCGGAGGCACATTTCACCAGGAGTTAAAGTGTGACAGCCGCTCTTCGTATTTTCACTTCACCAGAGTTGAAATGTAAAACAAAATAAAAGCCCTCTTCGGAGGCACATTTCACCAGGAGTTGAAGTGTGACAGCCGCTCTTCGGATTTTCACTTCACCGGAGTTGAAATGTAAAACAAATAAAAGCCCTCTTCGGAGGCCCATTTCACGAGGAGTTGAAGTGCGACAGCCACTCTTCGGAGTTTCACTTCACCAGAGTTGAAATGTAAAACAAAATAAAAGCCTTCTTCGGAGGCCCATTTCGCCAGGAGTTGAAGTGCAACAGCCGCTCTTCGGAGTTTCACTTCACCAGAGATGAAATGCAAAAAAAAAGAAAAGGAGAGAGCCTCTCCCAAGGGGCAGAAACAGAAAGACCTCTTCCCAGAGGCACAATAAGAAAGAAAGACCTCTTCCCAGAGGCAGAAATGAAAAGACCTCCTCCCGGAGGCACAATCAAGCAGAAAGACCTCTTCGGAGGCGTACGTTTCACCAAGATTGAAATAAAACTTCCAGGTGTTGAAACGTGAAAAAGTCTTCCTCAGAGGTGCAACTTTTCAAAGAAAAAAAAAAATCAAGAAGCCCTTTACTGTGGCAAGTTAAAAAAAAAATCATCATTAAAAGCACACTTTAACTTTCAAAGGAAGAGTGAATTACTTGTTCTAGAAAATTCTCTTCCTCAAAAAGAAGTTGTAGTACCTTACAAATACTCGCTTTACCACATAGAAGATTTCATTCAATAAAATGTGTATATGCACAAAATAAAAAGTGATATCTTCGAAGGTTGAAGCATAGAAACTTATTTGTGCTCTATTTTCTAATGAAATCATATTCCTCCAAATGTGGAATAATTATTCTCTAAAAAATAAAAGCACAAGTTCCTCATAAAATAAAATATTACAATGGGCTTATGGTATAGGGGCAGCATGGCATAACTACATCGGTAAAATTGCGCTCGAACAATATATACCACAAGCTCACTGCAATATCGTACAAAGAAACTTGTACAAAAATGAATAGTAAATGCATTCTCAGATACAGACAGAAGTTTGTACAAAGAAAAAGAATCATTTTATTCAACACTATTTTATATACAGGTACAGGTTCCAAAGTAAAAAAACAAAAAAAAAGCGGGGGGCCGGTACCCGCACAATTTCCGGTCATTACATGCAAAAAAAACAAAAAAGTGGATATGGAAGCCACAGAACTAGAGCCATCATTTCTTCTTCCGCCCACCTTTTGAACCCGCACCTGGCCGAATGACCAACTTTTTAGGTCGGCTTGTAAGGGTAGGGGATGAAGGAGAAAGGGGATCGATCGGACTTTCTTCCGTCTCTTCTTCGCCAGTTAAAGATCCCTTCTTATTCTTCTTCTTGGAAACTCCCTGCTTTCCTCTCTTCTTGGAGGAAGGCCCACTCCCTGGAGAAAGAAGTTTGGATAACGGTTCAGCGTCGGAGCCAGTTGGTTCTGGAGTCCTCTCGCTTCCTTCAGTTTCTTCTCCTTTCGGATCTTGAGAAGCAACGGGATCATCTAAGCCGTGAAGGGCTTCTATTTGCTCCTCTTGTGACCCGGGTTGCGAGGCAGAAGGAGGAGTGACCTTAGGAGGCGGGGAAGGAATAATTGGAGGAGGAGAAGCCTGAACAATGCCCGACCTTTTCTCTGCAGAAGGAAAAAAGTTCAAGTCAGCAAAAAGCGGAGATAAAGGTTCGCTGAGATTCAAGAAGTAGTCAAAAAGCTCATCAAGTTCATAAGAAACAGATGAGCTGTCTACTTGGGCAAGATTGTCAGTAGGGTTACCTGCAGAAGTCGGTTCCCTGAAGTCAACTTCGTAAGCCTGTGCCTCGGCACTCTCGCCGCCCTCATCTCCACCTTGTATGCTTGTAATATCAGTGGTAACTTTAGTAGGAGATGGGGAATGAGAACTAGAACCGATAATGTCAATTTCGGCTGAAGGAGAAGGTTGAATTGGAGTAGTTGAGGTGATTTTTCCTGAATATTCTCCTGCCGCTGTTTCGGCCCTTAATTTTGCAAGCTGTTCTCTCCCCCTAGCGAGAGCGGCACGAGCATCGTCATCAAGATAGTGCTCCTCAAGAGCTGACTCGGCATAGCCAGCGCCGCTGCCACCGAGCATATCGAGTGCGGCCTCCCAAACTTCAGCCAGTGTAATTTCGTACTTGGGGCCTAGAAAAGCGAGGCTACCGCGCCCCAAAATGCTGTGCAGATAGAAATCAAATAATGTTGAGCTGATGTTGGCCCTCGTTGCCTCGTGAGATTCTTCAGCTGCAATTTTGCCGGCAACGGCCTCATCACGCTCCATTTCAGCTTTAGAAAGTTGAAGCTTAAGCATTTGAATCTCCGCCTCTTGGGAGCTGCTTTTCTTCCGAAGCTCTTCAATGTCAGCGACATAGCCCTCACTAATTCTTTTCTACACTTCAAGCCTGTCTTCGGCATCCCTTTGGCTGGCATGAGCATCTCTCACTTGTTTTAGGAGCACTTCTTCTTTTTGAGAATAGAAGTAGAGGAAGCAGCAAGCTCTTGTTTCATTTCTTCAACTTTTGCTTCAAGCTCTTCATTATAAGAAGCAATGCTCCTCATCTCAGTGTCATGTTGCTCAAGAGCTTTTTGCCACTCGGCTTTATCGTTTTCCATAGTGAGCATGGCCTCTATGTTCGCACGATTAACCCTTTGGAGCTCGTCAACAAGTTTTTGCCAGTTCGACATCCTCTCAATATCAAGCTTGACGTCATCAAGGTTTCGTAACATGGCAGACTTGTCAATGGGGACCAAGTCAAGGTCAAACCTTACTCCCTTCAGACACCACTGTGGAAACCGACTCTGCAAAGTGGCTGGACCCGGTCCGACTTGGAATTTGGGCCTACTAATTATTGTTTGGATGTCTGCCTTCCCGAGAGCAGGAAGCCGAAAGGAATGTCGAGCGAGGCAGGAGCAGTAACCTTTTCAGGGGTCGTAAAGGTGTGCTTCTCACCATGTCGGGCTCGCTTGCTCGAATCTTCAACCATATGACTTTTTCCTCTGTCATCATGGGATTTTCTTTTATGAGAATCGTCGCCTCTCTACGAAGAGTCGTGGCGCTCCTCCCTCTCTCTTCTCTCGTAACGCTCCTCTTGAGTCTTCTTATCTTGAGCCTTTCGAGCGGCTCTTTCTTCATCAGATTCTCTGTAAGAGGGAAGGTAATGCCTGTAGTCATATTGGCTACGCCTCCCGTAGCGCAGGAAATCATCATAGTAGGATCCGTTGCGCCCCATCGGAGGATCTGAAATAAAAAAGGTCTAAATCTTAGAATTCTTCAAAGTACAAAAAACCAAAAGCATAAAAGTGCCAAAAAAGAAATTCTAAGTGTGTGTGGCGTGCAAACTACGCGCGTCAAACTACGAACCACTCTTTAATTGAGGAGTGGTTGTGGGTGTAATAGTTAGCGTCAACTCTTGAGTCGACGGAGTCTGCTGCAGGACAGAAGTCGCTTCAACTACTGAAGAAGAAACCCCGGTAGTAATAGGATCATCTTTAAAGATCTCTTGCGAAGTGGCGAAGAGGTCGCTTAGCCCTTCAAAAGTATCGTCCCTGCTCTGCTTGGCAAGGCTAGTTTTTTCGGCTTCTTCGCCAGATTTCTGTGACAGTCGGGGAGATCCCTGGGGCTCTTCTTCCTCAATAACCGGGGCAAGCTCGACAGATGGCCCCGCAACATCAACCGAAGTGGAGCACTTCACTAGCGAAGCCTCGGGAGCAGGTCCTTTTGGTATGGATGTGTCTGTAGAAACCAAAGCATCTGATGCTTTAGGTGGGGAGTCTGGAACCTCGTAGGGGTGTATGGAGCGAGAAGGATGAAGAAGTCCGAACTGGTGAAGGAATTCGTCGTTCAACAAAAATTTCACGTCCCGTTCTTCAACCGGTACTGCTACAAGCCTCTCCAGGGTTGGCTTGTGACTGGGATCTCTACAAGGAGGGGGAAGTACTGAAATAAAAAAAAAAGAAATGATGACGAAGTTAACACTTGGCAATTCGAACTTCAAAAGACTCAAAATATAAAGGTGGTAAAGGTTGATGATCTTACTTCCTTCTCTCCACACAACATAAAACCCCGGGGGGCAATGGACATAGAAAAATTGAGTCAAAAACCCATGAGCACTGTCAGGAAGACCGATGATCAATTTACGATTTCGAGCACTTCTCACGACAGTAATAGAGGGGTGATCTTTTGTCCTGGTGAAAGAGCATAGGAAGCAAATCTCGTCAAAGCTTGGGAATCGATCAAGCGTCCTCCTAAACAGTACACACAACCCCATTAAAATGGCATAACCATTGGGGTGTAATTGGGACGGAGCGATGGCCAATTGACAAAGAAGTTGTTCGAAAAAGTCGTTGAAAGGAGGAACGCCCCCACTCAGGCACATTTGTCGATTGACTGTTACAAAGCCGGGGGGTGCAATGTCAGCAGTGTTACTTCTCTCGGGAAGAATGGCATCTGACTCAGCAATGCCAAACTGAGCGCACAATTGGCGGAAAACTCTGTACGATAAAGTAGGAGAGACTCTTTCGGGAGGATTGACCAAAGGAGCCGGAATTACAGTTGCCTCTCCAGTCTGAACCGTTGTATCTTCTTCCTGAGAAGTCATTCTACACAAGCAACTAGATATTCAAATGTGAAGGTGCACGTTTCCTAAAAAGTGTGAAGTGTCGTGCAAAACTAATAAAAATAGCAAGTAAATATAACTGGAATTAAACTAGTCGATGATTGGTCGATTACAAAATTTCAGAACTTGTTAATATAAAGTTCAAGCATAATATTAGTGCAGGCTGGTCAGTTTCAATTGACTATTTCAGTGCCGCTGTAATATTTTACTTGAAATTGATGAAAGCACTTCATTCACACAATTTATTTGAGTTAATTATCTGTTATTAACTAATCTGTCATTTGACGTGGGCAGTCGATGGCAGTATATTTGTCCCATCTTTCTGCAAGTATTGTGTTTAACAGGTTGAAAGCGTCAAAGTTAGAATAATCTTTGAAGAAACACAACAAAGTTCAAGCAGTATATTCTAGCAATTCAAATTGGAAATACAATTAAGTTCTACCAACATCTCTAAGTTTTCAAATGTTGTTCAAATCATTGAGTCACAGTCCGAAGAATTCTCCAAGTCATAAGTCGTCCACGACCTAAAAGTTAAGTCGTCCACGAATTAAGAGAAAGTCTTAGCTCGGCTGCAACTCAAGGCTAAGTCGTGCACAACCTAGAAGCCAAGTCGTAAAGTCTCAAGTCAAGACAAAACAAATGAAGTGCAAATAATGCTAAGTCCTAAGTCGTCCAGAAGCAAGCACAACCTAAGGGGTTAAGTCGTATGCAATTAAGGTCGTGGGGGATCTTAAGTCAGTCACTTCGAAAACTATGCAAATTGGCAAAGTCGCAAAAAAACTTCACGATATCTCTTCTCAACTCATTGATCCTTCTCCAACCCAATAACCCATTATCTTCCTAACCCGTTAACCCATGTAGGACGATATCGCCTCCTCTAAATTTATGAATCAACTGAATCGAAATATGGTGACCCATCGCCTTCTCCTTCCAAGTCATTTAAAAAACTCAATCAAACTGCTTCAAGCTTGTCAGCAATCGATCATAACGCGATTCAAGAAGAAGCCTGATGTGAGGATTCAGATTGAGGTTGGAAAATGGGAAATCCATGTTCGAAAGATAACAATAATTGTGAAATTGGGCGAGCGATGAGTTTACTTACGCAGTGTAATGATGAAGGTGGCTGGAACTTAATTGGTGATAAGGTGAACTGATCGAATTCGTCTCTGAAAAGTTTCGAAGATCGTTAATGGCGGAAGTAAGCACGGAAACAAGTAGGAGAAGAAGGGGCGACCTAAACCTTTTATATCTCAAGGCAGAGGAATTTGAAATGGTACACAAGTTAAGATAAGTCGAAGCACACGACTTACGACTTAGGCGTGTACTTCGAGGGGCAAATGTTAACCCTCAAATTCCTCCGACTCAAAAACTGCGCGACTCAATAAGAAAATGACTCAAGGAGGGCGACGACTCAATGGGTCAAGGAGGGTACACGACTTAGGGTCTCCACGACCTAACGAGCTAAGGTCCAGACGACTTAAGGAAGTCTACGGCTTAAGAGATGGCACGACTCAACAAGTCAAGAGGATGGACAACTTAAGGGACTGACGACTTACCAACTTAAGGAAGCTACGACCTAACGGCCTAAAGAAAAAGACCAACTCAATACCATAAAGAAGTTGCCGACTCAGAGTACTTTACGACCTAAGGCATCCACGACTTAAGGTTTCTACGACTCAAGGGAGACAGCAACTCAATGGACCAAGAAGTCTAAGACTTAAAGCCTCTGCGACTTAAGATGTGTCATGTCTCAGGGGAAGTGCACGAGTTAAAGAGCCTGCGAGTTAAAAGCTTACGAGTTAAGGAACTAACGACCCAACGGAATTAAGACCTAAGCGACTTAGGTAAGGTCACGACTTAAGAAAGTCCACGACTTAAAGACGTTACGACCTAAGACTTAGAGGACAAGTTCAATACCATGCCGAAGTAAGATGACTCGTCGACGACTTACGACCTAGTTTAAGTCGTACACGACCTAAAACCGCAGAGCCAAGATTTTAGTACTGCCTCACTTTAAACCATGACCTCTTAACTCGCGAACGAGTTAGGACTTCAAATGAACAAAGAAAAGCTCAGAACCACACCACTTACTCCACTGCCTGCTGACTCTTGAATCTTGAGTCGAATGCGACTCACGACTCTCCATGAGTCGTGCACGAATCATGACTTGATTGAAAAACTGCTGCCCAGAATCACATCTGTAAATATGCGACCATCTCCAACATTCATAGGACTTTTGGTTGATTCTTTTCAAACACCGATACTCTGCTACATTCCAAACTAACTCAACACTCAAAGCTTTCAAGACACGTAGAATGCTATCAATAACTTCAAGAGGAAATCTCATGCATCCGACATGGATTTGAGGACTTTCACTTACATTGAAGTTTAAGCTACTCGTTCAAAGTGTTTAGTAGTTCAAAGTGTATTGTACTTGGGAAGAATTATATCAAATTGTAACGGAACCATCCATAAAGATATTCAGAGTGGACGTAGGCAAACTATTGAGCCGAACCACTATAAAATCGTTGTTATTTACTGCTTTTTCTGTGATTTTCTGATCATACTCTGTTCCCGAATCATCGGGTGGTGCTTTCACAACTACACTTTACGCACTGGGGTGTTAGAGTTTAAATTTTAGCGTTAATAAGTAAGTAATTTATTACTTTGCCGTATAAACAAAAAATTTATAAAGGTGTTTAAATGACTAAAGGAAACAATTATTATATTTTTCATCTATTTTAGTTGTCTGTTTTAAAATTTAATTTGTAAGTAATTGCAATTAATCTTATTGAAATATATCAATTAGAAGGGAAGAAACCGTTGATTGCAATTAATAAATTTAATAAAAGATACGCACCTTTTGCGTTAAATAGAAACAATGTTTTAATGGAAATAAAAGATCATTTTGGGACCAAATTGAACGTTTGCATTTTTAAGGTAAGTAATATTTATTATGCATAGATGAAAAAATAATTGTGTACAAATTTGAATATTATTTGAGTTAATGAAGTTAATTTGGTTACGTTTCACATACTGAATTTCAAATAGATTGTGCGATGTTCATGGTCCCTTCATTTCTTTGTTATTAATTGTGGCATGTGTATTTTAAAATAGTTATCTCATTATTAATACTTCATTCATTCATTCATCTCTCCTTCTTTTTAATACTTGAGCCTAGACTTTTAGGTTGTATTTAATTCTTGCCACCTCATTTTCACGTATATAAAATTTCACATTCCTTTGGTTTGCAATCTTTTCCATTCCTACGTACATTTCTTTATGCATTAGTAATGCCCGAAGCTTTCAAAATAAAATGTGACATTTATTTTTATCTCTCCACCTTCATTTCCTAATTATAAAATAACCTGCAGCTTATTTCTTTCGTTTGCAGTGTATATATGTTCTCTTTTTAAAGTCTAATTGGATTTGTTTTAGACTAATGGGCTTCTTAGTAAACCAAGGGACCATAGGAACCCTAAGAGACTTTGGACCCTTTCTTTTCCCATCCATTGACCTTTTAATTCGTATCTGGCTAAAACGAAGTACATACAGAAATTCCTCATTTGAGAAACTTTCTGCGTACTCTTCTTCTTCTTCTTGCTCAAGTCTACAGAAAACTCCAAACCCCAAAACTCCTAAATCTCCAAATCAATTTCCATCCTTCTTCCTTCAAAACCCTAGCCTACCTCTCTCCTCTTTCCGCCACCAACCTCCATCACCACCCACAACCTACCGCAGTAACCCATGGCTAAAAACCCACTATCCATCTCCTCTTGTTTCTCCTTTTTCCCTTGTTTTCCCTTCCGTTTTTCCCTCTTTGTTCCCTTTATTTCCATGGCTTATATATCCAATAAACTAATTGAAATCAAATAATTCTCTTTCTAAAACCGTGTATAATTTCAATGACAACAACTTTGTTCTTGAACCCTTCTTTCCATTCTGAATATTTCTATATCAAAAACTCCATTTTTCATGTCTTTTCTCGGGTTCAGTATTGGCCGAAAATACCCCATATTGTATCAACCATATCTCCTTTAGGAAAGAAGAAAATTATATGATTCTTTTTCCCAAAACATTTACTTTATTAGTGACTACAAATTTATTTTATATCAGTTCTTCAAATTCCTTAATTTGCTATTCCAAAAACTTAAATCTTTTCAAAGTATATTTGAACTTAGATTTTCAACTCAGAAAACACCTCTGTTTGTTTTGACCATAACTTCCTCAATACCGAAGCTTTTTGAGTGATTCCTTTTTCGATAATGGAGAGAAAATAATTGCAACAACTTTCTTGATAGTCACATTTACAGATTCCATAATATTCTAGTTTGAATGTTTTCTTTAAAATGACCTAGTTTTAGGTTTGTCCGTAGTTTGGATCTTGGGTTGTTTGGAAGTTGGAAGTAGTTGAAACTTGTTTATTAATTCGTTCTCATGTCTAAGCTTTGTTGTATTTTCTTTGCATTTGGATCTTTACTAGGAATCTCCGTATTATTCCATTTTTATCATCACCTTCGTAGCCATGAAAGGTGAGTAAACACTCACGACTACTACATTTTCTTATGTTAGTTAAATTGAATTTATGATGTGACTAGAAACTGATTGTTTGTTGTTTCATACATTTTAAATTGTCATTCAAGTTAAATCTGACTTTTATTGAATTTAATTGCCATTTAATTTAATATTGAAATTAAAATTGCTAGTTAAATACCTGTTAACGATAACGGGTAAATTGTTGGTTGTTATTTGTTGATTTCAATGATGATTGTGTTGTATGTCCAATTGTCGTTATTTGGGTAAGTGTTATTGGTTGGCATTTTGGATGATTGGATATTATTTATGTCTATATCTTCGCTATTCCTATTGGTTGAAATGATAAATACCCGAACGACCTTATAGATTAGGGAAAAATCATTATGGGTTGAAATGATAAACCCGAGTGGTTTTCATTGATTTGGAAATGTTGATTTTTGATACTGGTTGAAATGACATATACCCATAAAATTTCTTGAATTTGGATTTTTATTTGGAATTGAATTATTTGAAAGTTTTAAGGTAATTCACACTTCTAATTTTTTTTAATTAGATGATTAAGATTGATATTTCGAATTATTTGAAAGCTTTTAAATAATTATATTCACGTTGTACACTTGATAGGAGATGAAAATCCCGTAACATCTATGAAACCATAGCACTAATATTTCTATTTTACTTGTATTGATCTGACTTACATAAAATCATTTAGTTCAGACTCGAGTATTTTGCCTTTTCATTATGCTCTAGCCAGTTTAAGCTTTTTAGCGTATTGAAGACTATTTTCTAAAGGACGAAGATGAAGATTCAGTATATTATTGCTATTTATTATTCAACTAATTCCGTGTCTTTTCATTAATTTTTTATTTCTAATGTGTTTATAACTCTGATTCTAATTGTAAAAGTGTAACCAAATGTTATTTGTAAAATAGCTTCATGAACTGTTTATTTGATTATTATATTATGTTGTTCCGCTGCGAGATTCTATGTTTTGTTTTCGTTCTTTTTCTCTTATTTTCTTACTTACCACATTAGCAATCCTCCATTTTGAATGGTTTGAATTGGACATGTGTAATTTATTATCCGTTTAAACTGTCCAAAATGGTGGGTCGTTATACATCGCGACCCTCGTGTCCTAGAATTTCTTCCGCAACTGTCGCGTATCACCAACCATTACTGACTTTGGCTGTCACGACCCGTCTTCCACTACCCAGGAAGAAGCATCATGAATTAAGAACCAAAGGGATAGAAGAAGAAAAGAAAGAAGAGAAAGGAGAACAACACTAGAATCTCAACAGCGGAACGAATAAATTATATTAACAACATAAGTATTTACATAATACAATATCAATCAGAGATACACAGCATACACATCACATATACTAGACAGTTATAAACACCTGTCTAGTATTTACAACTCGATACAAACACAACACAGAGAACACACAGCGGAACTATATATCTACAACGCAGAAGCCTCCTGCTCCATTTCTCATCCATTATACGTCAAAGCTAACCTGAATCCCATGGCCACTCGTAAAAAATTGAGTACCCAAGAGTTTATGAAAACAAAGATAAACTCCGGGTCAGACATAGGTCTGGTGTGAGTAACAGGCTAAGGTTGCTTAACTTTAAAAACCTTTTGAAAAGAAAAGGTATCACGTAAGACTTCCCATACATAAACATGGAAAAGTTTTTACCTTGCGCTAACCAAAACATTTGATAGGAAATCCGATGATATTATAATAGTGTCTAGGGTTTTCAAGTAAATATGAAATAGCCGAAATTGTTACATCTATTAAATTCCAGCTACTAGCCACAAAAGTGGGTAATACAATCAAAACCGTTGGCACTTATTGGATTTTGGATTCCATACAATGGCAGGGCTACTGGGGTACCGGCCGTCACAGTACGTGGCCTAGATCACCGTACTTAGGAGTACTCCCACTCCCCTGCAACACAAGGCCGGACCCATTCCTTACTGAACAGTTCCGAACAAGACAACGCCGCAGTTGTTTGCAACCAACTGCCCACACAACCGAATATAAAGGGACTTCTAGATAGGGATCTATCTCGCTCTCCAGTGGGAGCTACCCACGAAGCCTTGCTGCACCTCCCCTGTTTTGGCCATTCCCGGTTGATGAGGCTTGAGGCTACAATTACATTTATAGGACATAACACTTTAGAATGCTCATCGTCCACCTGACAATGTTCTGAAAACATTCAATCCATACAAGTTCGTTCCGGGTTCGAACGAAACCGAAGGCATTATCTCGTTACACACATTTTGGAATCACCCTCAGAGTTAACGACGATAATCTTTGCACTCTAAACCACCATTTTGAATCAACAAGCACTATTCTGTCAAACTCATTACGGAATCACCCACAGAGTTATACTGACGTATAGCCCTTACACCTCGAGTCTTCACAAAGCTCCATTTGGATTCACGACCTAACGATATTTGGAATCGATGTGGTTTTCGGATATCCAAATATGGAAACCCGATCCCGGTCTCATCGAAATCCAAAGCGTGTCTTTTAGGGCCAAGTTGTTTTAAAGTTTAAAACAATTCAATTCAGTATTATCTATAGTACACACAGATAGATGATTCTCAACATCATAATAGATAATCAATATTAACATCACAACAGATAATCTATATTATCAATTCAATGCAACCATAACATCCAAAACACATAACATCATTTATCTCATATTTGAGATCTCGATCATTCAGGGTAATAAATATCAATCATCATTCATAAGCAAAGACTGATTAAACATCATTCTATAATTAATTTAAAATGAATTAAATTAATTATTCATCCATATAAATCTTGCTTACATATTCCTTTATTAATTACAAATTAAATAATTAATTACCCTTAAATAAATTACCCTAATTAATCATCTTGATTAATTATCTTTTAATTACATTCAAGTAATTAACCTCCAATTAATTTCACAAATTAATTATTCCAAACCAAATCAGTAATTAACTTGTTATTACTTCATTAATTAATCCTTAATTAACTACATTAACTAATACCTTCATTGATTAATTGTCCTTAATTAATCAATCCTTAATTATATCATTAATTATTTAAATTAATGATCTCAAATTATTTTATTTTAAATAACTTCATTAAATTAATTATCATTATCTCTATTGATTAATCATTCTTGATTAAGTAATTAATTTCATTAAATTAATTACATCTCTTAATCATTCTCAATTATCAAAACCTAAATTAATTACACTAAGTAATTAATTATTAATTACTTACTTAAGTAATTGTTCAACATACAAATTACATATTAATTACGCTAAGTAATTAATTTCCAAAACTCCTCCATTAAATTACATCCAGTAATTTATTTCCTTAATTACTTCACTAAGTAATTTTCCATTTTCAATTACATTTATAATTACTTCTCAAATCAATCAATGATTAATTTAAATTAATTAAACTTAATTAATTAACTTAATTAATCAAAATAAACTCAATTGATAACAATTAGTAATTAATTTCCTTAATTACTTTCACTAAGTAATTATACTTAAATAATTCAAAGGATTATCTTAAATTAATTAATACAATTAATTATTAAAATTAATTACATTAATCAATTATGAAAATAATATTAATTTAATGATCTTCATTAACCAATAACAAATCTTTAATTACTTTCTAAATTAATTAACTGAATTAATCAATATCAATTCTTAATTATTTATAGAAACTCATTAATTAATCTTAAATTAATTAAGTGATAATTAAAAACTTAATTAATTATTAATTACTTGATTAATAATTTCAATTCATAAATTAAATTAATCAAATCTTATTTAAATTAATTTTTAATTCATACTTTAATCAAGTTTAATTAACTTACTTAATCTTTTATTAATTAAATAAACCCTTAACTATATAATTAATATCCTAATTATTAATTAATTAAATTATTTAATTAAAATCTTAATTACCTTGATCAGATAATTAAGTTTCAAAACAATAAAAATCATTAATCTCATTAATGATTAAATTGTCATTATTAAAGTCATTTTAAACTAATTACTTTTAAATTTTCTAAAATCCATTTTAAATAAAAATTTAAAATGAAATCAAACTTAAACAAGATTTAAATATTTAAAACTCTTAAAATTTCATTTGAAAGAATCACTTATCTTTTAAAGTATTTTTAAAAGAATAGTTTAACTTATCCCATATTCAAATTTTAACAAGTTTAAAATACTTTAAAAAATTCAAATGATATTGAACATATAATTTCAAATTTTATTTATTACAACCAAGATTCAAATCATGTTTCAGGTTTAAATTCAAAGATTAAAATTAAACCCTGTTTAAAATTTCATTCCAGATTTTATAGAACACATGTTAAACATACTTAAAATATTCAAACTAAATTATAACATTTGAATTTATCAACCTATTTCTTTTTGAAATTTTCAGATTCAAATTCAAATTTGAATCCAGGATTTCAAATTCAGATTTAAACTAAATTTTTAATCTTGTTTTAAAATCCTAATTTCAGACATATAATCACTTTAAAAAAACCTGTGCAGGTTTTAAGTTGCTAACTATTTCACCTTTTATAAATTTATTTATTTTCAAAAACTAAAATTGAAATTCAATTTGAATCCATAGTTTAAACTTGCTTCAGTTCCTATTTAAATCAAGCTTTGCTTTGCTCATTTTAAATTTGGTTTTAAAAAAAATTAAAACTTGAAAAAGTTCAGGTTACAAATTCCACCCTGCAACTAAACTACCCGAGTCAAATGCCATTTCACTTCGAGTCATCTCTGCTTTAACTTCGAGTCATATCTTCAAGCTACTCGAGTCTTCCCCTATAGCTTACAGAAAACCAAAACCCCTTTCAAAAATGACTCTGTGCACATGCACATTACTATGGCCAACTTTCCGATCATCAGTGATGATCACCCACCTCCATCATCCACCCTTAAACCCAACATGATCACCTAGGCATTAGAAACCCGTTAATATTACATGATCACCCTTAAACAATATATTAACTATAGAAACCCGTTAATATTACAAAGCCATAAGACAAATACCAAAAAAAAAAGAAGACACTACTATATGTATTCAAATATGGTACAAGTAAATAAGTATAAGTATGTAACCATACAAAGCAAAAAGAATAAATATGAAAGTGTATAAAACAAGAAAAGAAATATATATTCAAGTATGTAAACAATGACAACATATATTTTTCAAACATGATAAGTATGAACAAACAAAAAAATATATATATACACACACATGTTAGCTTGCAAAAGAAAACAGTAAAAATACATTCATATCTATAAACAAGACAAATTATAATAAATGCTAGTACCTCTAGCATACAAAAGTAAGAGTAACATAGCCTACAAAACAAACAAAATCAATTTGAAATATACAAAAACATCTCAGCCGAAAAAAAATTGATAAGCAAAAGCTTATAAAACAAGACAAAAGTAAAATAATAGATTTGTACAAAGTTAATTAATGCAAGAAAATATCTTAGTACATACAACATCATCAGCCTCCATATGAAAATCCCTGGCCAGATAAAAAAATCTCTGATGTGCATTGTACAAACAAAATAAAAGATAATCACCTGTATAAATTATATCACCCTGTAACTTGTTTATTCATATTAACTTATCATTCTAGTTTCTTGCACCAGAAGCTAAGTAAAACTGAAGTAGCGTTATCTTAAAGACCTAAACAACATTCAATTTAAAACAACAACAATACAAATCAGATCAAACCAGAGAAGCAAAGAAGTTCTCAGCAAGCAAAATTTTAAAGCCTGTTTCAAACAAATGAGGCTCTGTTCTTGTTAACGCTAAAATTGAATGCTAACTCTCCGGTGTAAGTAGGGATTAAGTGAAACACCACCCGTCGATACGGGAATCAAAAACAAGTAGAAATTGCAGAAAAAACAATAAAGAGACAACAATTTTATAGTGGTTCGTCTTCAAATTAAGCCTACGTCCAATTTAATCTTATTTATTGCCGAATCAATTACAACTTTACAACAATCTTCGATTACAACACTACTAAGACAAATAGCAGAACTTCAATGTAGAAGAACTCTTTGGATCCATGTCGAATGTGTTAGATTTCTTCTTGAAGTTCGTTGAAGTGTCTTTCGTGTTTGAAGTGTCGGATGAGTCAAGAAATCAGCAGAGTATAGGCGTTCCAGAATGAGCCAAAAGGTCCCCTCTTCGGTGGTGTAGGCATGGTATTCATAGGAGATTTCTGGAGTAAGTCGTAGGTCGTGGGCGACTTAGGGGTAGGTCAAGGTCGTGGGCGACCTAGGGGTAGGTCGTAGGGATGCGAGCTACGGCTCATCTTGCCTGCATTTGGTTTTCTCTGAGCGGATTAGTAGGTCGTGGGCGACCTAGGGAACATGGTTTACGGTCTAACAGGATTGGACTCGATCTCCAGAACAATCTGATAGGTCGTAGCAACCTAGGAGGGAAGCGGCATAAGAAGTTACGACTTAGTGAGGCCATCCTGGGCGAGCTATGGAATGTGAGCAACTTAACATGTAGCGCAGGACCACTTTTGACTAGCTTAGATCGCGGGCGACCTAATTGAATAGGTGATCTTTGAAGCTTGCCGAGTTGTTAAGTCGCTATATACTTAAGTCGCTCGGGTGCTTATCTCGTTAGGTTGTTTCATCGGTAGGTCGCTGCCTTCATGGAGCCACTAGGTCGTAAAGCCTCTCTACTTTGATATGCGGTTGTCATGTGTTGATGGTTAGGCCGCTAGGTCGGGATAACTTTTAGGTCGCTAGTTCAGAATATCCTTAGGTCGCTAGGTCGGAATATCTTTAGGTCGCTAGGTCAGAATATCTTTAGGTCGCTAGGTCGGAATATCTATAGGTCGCTAGTTTTCTTTGAGTGTTTGAGTTGTTGTCCAGAATGATATTAACACTTGCCCCTCGAAGCATACGCCTATGTTGTAGGCCGTGTGCTTCGATCTAATTGCTCTAGGTCGTGAGCGACTAAACTGGCTCGCTAGCTAAATTGAATCGTTGAGCTAGCGAGCCAGTTGAGTCGCTCACGACCTAGAGCAATTAGATTGAAGCACACGACCTACGACATAGGCGTATGCTTCGAGGGGCAAGTGTTAATATCATTCTGGACAGCGACTCAAACACTCGAAGAAAACTAGCGAACTAAAGATATTCCGACCTAGCGATCTAAAGATATTCCGACCTAGCGACCTAAAAGATATCCCGACCTAGTAGCCCAACCATCAAAACAGGACAACCGCATATCACAGTAAAGAGGCTTTACGACCTAGTGGCTCCATGAAGGTAGCAACCTAACGATGAAACAATCTAACGAGATAAGCACTCGAGTGACCTAAGTATATAGCGACTTAACAACTTAGCAAGCTTCAAAGATTACCTCTTCAATTAGGTCGCCCGCGACCTAAGCTAGTCAAAAGTGGTCCTGCGCTACATGTTAAGTCGCTCACATTCCATAGCTCGCCCAGGATGGCCTCACTAAGCCGTAACTTCTTATGCCGCTTCCCTCCTAGGTCGCTACGACATATCAGATTGTTCAGGAGATCAAGTCCAACCCTGTTGGACCGTAAACCATGTTCCCTAGGTCGCCCCCGACCTACTAGTCCACTCAGAGAAGACCAAGTGCAGGTAAGATGAGCCGTAGCTTGCATCCCTACGACCTATGACCTAACCCTAGGTCGCCCACGACCTACGACCTACCCCTAGGTCGCCCACGACCTACGACTTACTCCAGAAATCTCCTATAAATACCATGCCTACACCACCGAAGAGGGGACCTTTTGGCTCATTTCTAGAATATCTATACGCTGCTAATTTCTCGACTCGTCCGACATTTCAAACCCGAAAGACACTTCAATGAACTTCAAGAAGAAATCTAACACATTCGACATGGATTCAAAGAGTTCTTCTACATCGAAGTTCTAGCTATTTGTCTCAGTAGTGTTGTAATCGAAGATTGTTCTAAAGTTGTAATCGGCTCAGCAATAAAGAAGATTAAAGCGGACGTAGGCTTAATTTGAAGTCCAACCACTATAAAACTGTTGTCTCTTTACTGTTTTTTCGGTAATTTCTGCTTGTTTTTTATTCCCGTATCGACGGGTGATGCTTTCACTTAATCTCTACTTACACCCGGGTGTTAGCGTTCAATTTTTGCGTTAACAGTTCTCCTTCCTGAAAACTGTGAGTAAATCCACCTTCAAAATTTAAAGTATAAATTAGTTTGAATTATTTTGCTGTGATCAATATTGTTTTGTGAAGCATGTTTGCAAATTTCTAACGTATGATCTATGCAGGCATTGGATTAATTGTAACTTCTCTGCTTTCAGTTTTTTTTGCTCATGCTTTGAGCTAAAATTCAAAACCTTTTTAATTTAATCTTTGTTTGGACTTAAGCTGAAATGAAACTTGTTTGTTTCATTTCAAACTTTAGTTTAAAATTATGCTTAAGTTAAAAATAATATTAAGATGCCTTTGGGAATCATAAACAGTTGATCAACTTTGAAATAGTGAAAAACTCAAACCTTGCAATTTATTGTTTCAGGCATAGGATCTG
Organism: Allium cepa; assembly: GCA_030765085.1. Classification (NCBI taxonomy): domain Eukaryota; kingdom Viridiplantae; phylum Streptophyta; class Magnoliopsida; order Asparagales; family Amaryllidaceae; genus Allium; species Allium cepa. The sequence goes on along the minus strand of CM060937.1, from coordinate 722,553,557 downwards.
AAACATCATCCTAAAACATGATTTTTAAAACTAAAATTATAATTTTTAGTTTAGAAATAAGCGTGCAGTTCTGGGTTGAACAAAAATGGGAAATTGGGTAATCTCTGGTGATCTTAGTGGCTTGGAATGTTGTATTCTTCAGTTTGATGATCGTAGGATGATCAGAGAGCTTGGGAAAAAAAATGGATGGCGGTGCGGTTGAACGAGGTGACGGCGGCGAGGGGTTTAATTTGTAAACCTATAGGGTGGTCAGGAAATTGATCGAAGCGGCTTCTCTCGTGCATCAAGTTGCACGCGGCTGTGGGTGATGGAAGTTTGGTCAGTAACGAGGTCGTGGCCAGAGTTGCACGAATTCCGGTAGTCGAGGCGGTGAGATTGAAGCGTTGACAGATTTAGGTTGTGGAGGCTTTGTTGTCTCCATTTTTTAGTTTTAAACTTTCGATTTTGATTTCACGTGCGTGAAAGGGTTTTGACGATCGGGAGGATGGTGCGTGGGCGAACGTCAACCTGCTCGACGATGTGGGGTCGGTCGTAAGCGAACGGCGGCGCCGTGCACGTTCACGGTGCTAGGTTGGGTCAGGTGATGTATTCATTGTGTGACTCGAGAAAAGTATTGGGTTACGCGTGTGGCACTCGAGTTTTATATAGGGGAGTACTGCTTCGTTTTAATCTGCAGTATTTTTAAAAAAAAAATAAAGAAAAAGAGAAGAAGAAGATGGAGTTCGAGTAGAGTACGAGAGAGACTCGGGAAAAGATGGGGAGAACTCGAAGTCCAACCCGAGATACTTGGGAATTTCGCTTGGGTATGAAGGTTGAACAGGTTTAGACAAGAACCGGTTTTTGTCTTTTTAAATTTAAATTGAATTTTTAAATTTTAAAGCAAGGGTGATTTGAGTTCTAGAATCAAAAGTTTAAATCAACATTTTCAAATCTGGACTTAAGTTTAAATCTGAAAATCAAGATTTTGAAATGAAATGAAGTTTATATATTTAAATGTTTAAAACAGTTTAAACATTAAAGTATACTTTGAATATGTGAATTTAACTCTTAGTTCAAAATTCTTTTATAACAAAGGTGTTATCTCCACATGAGAATTCAAAAAGCTAACAGTTAGTTTTAAACTTTATTGCAAATCAATTTGATAAATTCATTTTAAACCTTGAAATTTAAAATGAATTTAACAGTGAATTGAACACGAATGTTTCAACATAATTTTAAGTGATAATAAAATTATAAAAAAAATTGAATTTTATCTCAAGTTAATGAAATTTGAAAAATTATAATTCACTGATAATTAAGTTAATTAAAATGGATAATTTATTTATTTAATTAATTAATGATTTGGACTAATTGAATAAGTAATTTAAGGTGTAAATTAAGGATTATTAATTGGATAAGATTAGATAAGTTAAGAGAATTAAATTTTGATTAGAAATAAATCAATCAACTAATTAAGAATTAATTTAGTTATTTCTAGGTACTTAATTAACTAAATAATTAGAATTAATTAATGTGTTCTTAATGGTTATTCAATTTATAATCAATAATGATTAATATGAGTGAATTTCTTTAGCAAAGTAATTAAAGAAATTTTAATTGTCAATAAAGGTTATTAACTAAGATTAATTTAGAAATTAAAGGTCAATTGATTCATTAATTAAGGATGGTTAGTTCATAATTAAAGGTTCAATAATAAATGATTAAAGTGAAATTTATCTCAGATGATTTGAAATTTACTTATGTTAAGTAACCAGGATTAATGACTAGTAATACATCGGATCTCGATTAATCAGTTGATTAATAAATTTTACATATGAACGTTTAGATCTTATTGAATGGTTGAATTGTTGATATTCCCGATGTATGATGTTTTGTGATATATCCTGATTTATGTTGTGATCTGTAATGTAACTAATTATCTGTGATGTAATTTATTATCTGCAACTTATTTTACATGTCTGTGATCTGTAAGATAAGCATTATAGTTTACACCTCTTATCAAATATATATTGTTATGTTTGAATCTTTGATGATGTTGTCGTCGCACTTTGTGTTAAAACCCCTGGGCCACACCATACACACACAAATATGGATTTCACGAGGAAATCGATTAAGTCAAAGATTTTTGAAAATAGTTTTGAATTTGAATTTTTAAATTCAAATGGTTTGAAATGGAATCGGGTTAAATGTGAAAAAAATTTGAAATGGAATTTCAAGATAAACTTTTTTTTTAATAACTTAATAAACTTGAAATTCAAATCACTCGATTTAAAATTGAATTAAATTTTTGAAATTGAATTCAATAACTTGGAAATTTTAGTCTAAAACATTATACAAGTCATAATGGATGTTATATGGGTCTTTAACCATTAAAAAGTATGATTTTGGAAATTTGAATTGAAATCCAAGTTTTATATTAGAATAAATTTAACTTATGAAAATGATAATCAGTTTTTCCCAAACCGAAAACTAGTTGTTTTCAATAATAATAATAGCTTTCATAAATAAGAGAGAAAGGATTTCCAATTTGTATCAAAAGATTTCAAGTTTGAAATAAAATTGTAAATAGTTTGGAGAACTATAAATTAAGATTTATTTCAATAAAAATAATAGTTTTGAAATAGAAGGAAGTTTTCAAAAAGTGTATCTTTTATTTTAAAAGATTTGAAATAGGGGTTGTTTAAAAGCTATAAATGGAGTTTTTGGCTTAATAATTGGATAAGTTAATCCAATTCAAAAATGGAATTGTCTTGTAAAGCCATGAATGAATCTTTGTGAAATTGGTGAACTCTGGGAACCGAATCTTTTTATTTTAAAGATTAAAAAATGGTAATTTGTTTTAACCATTCGAATGAAAGGTTTTGGGATTTAAGCTGTGATTTAACTGAGACCCCAGTATCCATATGATTTTTAATATTGTGCTCGTTATTTGGTTTAGCCGAGGGAGGACCTTTGTGTCATATAACCCATTATGAATAATGATACGCGTTATGGATAGCATTTCAAGACCGGTGGTGAAGGCCGGGTATTTTCGAGAACGAAAGGATATCCTATTGATTATACTGCACCGAGCTATGCCGGTATGGACGTTCCCTAAGTGATGGGATGTCCGATCGGGATTGTGAATACCCGGACTGCAAGGCCTTCTTCGGAAGTTCCTTTGGTTCTGTTCGAACCCGTAACAGACTTGTATGGATTGTATGTCTGATATTACATTTTGAGATATAAAGTAGATTTCTTTCAAATACATTCTGTTGGTGGCGGAGAATTTATTCTATTAGCTTAACACCCTTCTCTGAGATGTACGAGCTCAGAGGTTATGTAGTTGAAGGTTATCAGTAATATATTCCCAACTTGGTAATGTGGCTTGTTGAGTGCTGCTGATCATTTGTTGATCAAAGCGTGGCTTTTGTGAAAAGCGTAGCTTTGTGGATGAGACTTCGTCGAACCTCACAACCCGGTAATAGTCAAAACAAGAAGAATGCAACAAGGTTATTTGGGGATAGCGCCCCCTGAGGGTATGTACATTTCCTTCTGGTTAGAAGTGGTATAATGGTATGGAGCCCAGATACTTAACTTATGTGGATATCGCAAATATATATATATTACTTTATGATTGTTGTTGGGGCCCGGATAATGGTTTGTTACAACCGGGGATGGCATACTCGTGCCAGTAGTTACCTAGTTTAGAGGTAACTCGGCGTTGTGTTGGCAGAGATCCGGTTAGATTCTCGGGACGTCCCTCCAGTGGCGTACCCATGTGGCCCAGGAAGTTCCTTAGCGTGACCATTTATTGGAAATCCAAAGAAACAATACGCACCTTGTACGGTTTTAGTTGTAGAACCTGCCATTTACTTATGGTGGCGCCCCACTGTTTAGATGGTAACTATAGTAGGCATAGTTCAAAATGTCTATGCTGGCTAAGATTTAGATTATACTTTCGAAATGCTTTTCTGCACTTTGCACTTATAGTAATTGTTATCCCGCTTTTTGGGCAAAAGCCGTGATACCAAAAGATTGGTCAAAAACAGAAAATAGTTCGCCTCAGAGATTGGTCGTATTTCACCTCACTATGGATATCGGTGAATTCTGTCCGAGCCCGGATCGGGCCACAATTAATAAGGCATGACAAGAAAGACCATAGAAGCCAGCATTTCAAATTTCAAGTCAATCCGAGGTCATATGCTCAAGTTATGATGGATTCAAGTTAAGAAGGTACACATTGCTCGGTTCGAACCCATCATGTTCAAACCCATCATATTCGAACCCATAGGAAGAGGCGACGTTCGAATCCATCAGCCAACGTCTCCCTTCGAATCCATCAACCAACGCCTCCCTTCGAATCCATCAAGCCAATTCATGCTTCGACTCCATCACTACTTCGAATCCATCACCACTTCGAATCCATACATCAACTTTGTATCCATCACCACTTCGAATCCATCAATCAACTTCGTATCCATCACTACTTCGAATCCATCCATCAACTTCGTATCCATCACTACTTCGAATCCGTCCATCAACTTCGTATCCATCACCACTTCGTGTCCACCTCAAGCTTCGAACCCATCACAAGCTTCGAGTCCATGCTGTCTTCGAACCCTACACGTTAAAAACAACTTCGAATCGATCCAGAGCCATCGATTCGAAGCGTCGCTGCCCCCTCATGCAACAGGTTCGATTCGAACCTATGGTTTCGAACCGTATGGATTCGAACCGTATGGATTCGAACCATATGGATTCGAACCTATGGGTTCGAACCATATAGATTCGAAACATATGGGTTCGAACGACCTATAGGATCGGTTCGAAGTTGCCAGCGTACTGAAATGCATCACCTTGAATCGATCATATCTCTCAATCCCTTGATCCAAATGCCATGAAATTTTCACAGAAGCTTGATTACATGATGAAGAACGTCCACGCCAAGTTTCATCGCAATTGGACAATTTTTTGATCGATTCGAAGTTCACTTCGAATCGATGCCAAACTGGGCACGCAGTCCAAGAACGCGGGCCTGTGGGCCCCCCGTCACGAACCAAGCAGCCTCTCCAGGTTTTGGGCGGGATTTTGGCCTTCCACGCCTATAAATAGAGCCCCTGGTCATTCAGAAAAGAGGAGGAGATTCAGAAGAGAGAAAGCAAGTCCAGACTCTGCGGAATTCAATCCTATTCATCACTATTGCTATTGAGTTCAGAGTTCAAAGCTATAATCCGTTGTAATCAATTAAGATTATCAAGTTCAAAGCTACAACCCGTTGTAATTGAATAAGATCATCAAGTGAAGCAATAAAGAGAAAACCTTCAAAGTGGTCGTAGGCACGAACGCCGAACCACTATAAATCCTGTGTTTGTGATTATTGTCTGTGAATTATTGCGATTAGTTGCTTAGATCTGAATTCTATATTGATTGTTGCTGAGAACTATGTTGATTATTATTAATTTGAGTACGTAAACGGGTGCTTTCGCGGTATTGGGTGTTTGTGACCAACTTTGGCGCAAACAGTAATAATATCAATGAAATTTGTGTATCAAGCATGTTTGACCATCATAAGGCGAAATCTCCTCCAATTCTGCGTTTGCATTGCGTGTGTGGTGGGAGGCCTTATGGTAGTTTCATTTTCAAAAAGCATTGCAGATCTATTTTAAAATATTTATTTGTTTTTTTAAAGATAAACTATTTTTGTTACTCATACCAGTCCTATGACTGACCTGGAGTTTATTGTTCCTTTCCTGAACTCTGGGTACCCACAATTTTCCACACGGGCAGTTTAGAGTTGGGTTTTTCAGATAATCAGGTTTAGTAGCTAGTTCTGGATTGATGTTTGGAGCTAGGAAGTGCAAGCATTGGAGTTCTCTTCTGAAGACTATTCTTTCTATTGGAGATCATAGTTATTCTTTCTGCTACTATATTGTTTTCCGCTGTTGTTTATTGTCTCTGATAATCTTGTATCATATTGATATCATTATTGTATATCATTGGATATTGTATTCATTGGAGTTGTATAGGATATTATTCATTTCTTTCGATGTTTTGTTATACTTAATTGTGTTATAAGCTCCAGCGAGCCTGATTCGGCATTTGAATCTGTGGCATTTGAATATAGGTGACGTATTCGGTGTCGATTTTCGAAGGCGGAGTCAGGATCATTATAATTGGTATCAGAGCTGAGGGTTAAAAATTTAGCTCAAGAGTATACCACATTAAGTAGCTCATTAGAGATAGGGTGAAGTATACCCTAGAATGAGTAATCCCTAAGATATCCATCCGTATGTCCCAGTAAATTCTCTTACTATCTACTGATAGTGAGTATGAGTGCAAGAAGAGAACGAGATAGGGGACAGGGATGTACCACTACAAATGGCCGATACTCTACAACAACAAGGAAACAATCTTTTCTCTATCAATCTCTTTTGTTCAGCATCATTTCTTAATTCTTCGATAATTTCTGGTAGATCCAAGAAGAAATTCAATATATTAATATGGGACATAAACTTCAGATAGAAAAAAAAATTGTTCGTTTGGATGTAATTGATTGTTTTGGTTGCTATGGTTAATAGGAATACTTTAGTATTTAAACTAAAAGTTTTGAAATTGTATCCATATATTTGTCTATTCTATGGGTCCGGATATATTCTACGAATAGTTAGTTGTCCCTTCGAACAAACCGATATCTTTCCATATTTCGTAGATCCGGATAAACCGAGTATCTTGTGAAAATTTAAATAGATTCATTCTCGTATCTATCATTGATATTCTGATTTGGTAAGCCAAATGCAGAATAGATATTCAATTTGATTTGATGAAACATTCTTCATCTATCTTTGTGTCTCCTTGGCAAATTTTGAGGACGAAATTTCTTAAGGGGGAACCTGTAACGATCCCGGATTTTGGTTAATTTTAAATTGATAATTAATTTAATTCTCGAATAAAAACTATGAAATTAATGGGTAATTGATATGAATTTTAGTTAAATTATAAATTATAATTGAGAAACGTATTTGAATTAAATTAGAATTGGGATTTATAAATAGTGCAAAGATCAAAATATACTTACAAATTAAAAAAAAATATGTGCATAGAGAAATACAAGACAATCAAATATTAAGTAAACACATTAAACAAATTAGCTAAAGTCAAACAATATATTAACTATAGAAACTCATTTATATTACAAAGCCATAAGACAAAGACCAAAAGAAAAGAAGACACTACTATATGTATTCAAATATGGTACAAGTAAATAAGTATAAGTATGTAACCAGACAAAGCAAAAAGAATAAATATGAAAGTGTATAAAACAAGAAAAGAAATATATGCTCAAGTATGTAAACAAAGACAAAATATATTTTTCAAACATGATAAGTATGAACAAACAAATATATATATATATATATATATATACACACACACACACACACACACACACACACCTTAGCTTGCAAAAGAAAACAGTACAAATACATTCATATCTATAAACAGGACAAATGATAATAAATGCTAGTACCCCTAGCATACAAAAGTAAGAGTAATACATAAATATAAATAAAATAGAGATGGTGTAGATAGTATATTTTAAACTATCGATTTAAACGATATATTATTGAAATTGAACAAATCACCTTTAAATTAAATTCCAACCATTCTATTATCTTTAGATGTAACCCGCGTATTTATCGATTTTATATTTAAATATTTTATTTAAATATTTTATCGTTCGTCAGATTTTGGTCCGAAAAGCTACTTTTTGCAAACAGTCGAATTGGGACTCGAGACTACCCCCATTGAGTTCAAAATGACGTTTGCGACCTTTTTGAGTATAAGCTTCAATATGCTTGGAGAAAGTTGATTTTTGCCACTTTTTCACTTAGGGCTTTGGTTTGGGCTGAACCCATTAACCACTTACTAACTCAGTCCCAACCCCCTCCCCTCTTCATTCACTCCTCATTTCCTAACTCTCTCAAGTTCAAGAGAACAATGGGGGAAAAGATTGGAAATTAGAATTCCTAAGCCCTAGTTCCCATTAACAAATCCATCTTCTCCAACCCATTCTCTCTTTGATTTCAGAAATTTCCTAAACCTAATTTAGGAAATGTTTCTCTTTTAAGCTTAGATTGAAGCTTCTTGAGTTGTTGTTGAAGGGGAATTGATCTTAACTTGTTTTTAAAGCTTCTTCTTCATTGATTTGGGTTCAAAGGTGAGATTTTTATCTCACATCTTAGTCTATAATTATCTTCGATTGTTAGGTATGAATTCCTAACACTTATTCTTGTGCAATTGATTTTGGTTTGGATTGATTTTGTGTATATTCCAATTTTTGTTGTTTTGGTCTAATTTATGAAAATCCTTTTATGGATATTTGGACATTGATATTTGAGGCGTATCGAAGAGCCGTTTAGACTGGGTTGTCGCTCGACATAATTCCTTAGTAGTCGTCGCTCGATCGATCGCTTTCGGTATCCGTTTGGCCATTTTTGGCCTAGGTTCAGGGAATGCCCTGAACCCTTCATTCAGACGTCTGAAACGTAATATTCAGACGTCTGAATATGTTCTGGGAAGATTTCTATTCCCAGATTCAGACGTCTGAATACATGATTTCAGACGTCTGAATTGGTTCATTTGGAACCAGAAAGGAAATAGGCTAAAAAAGTGCCTATTTCAAACGTCTGATTTTAGGGATTCAGACGTCTGAATTCTGGTTTTTGGAAAATAATTTTTTTTCAGATTCAGACGTCTGAATCCTTGATTTCAGACGTCTGAATTTGCACTCTTTTTGCCTGTTTGCCTATTTGCTTGAGAATTCCAACGTTAATCGATTCGTGTAGATTCCCTTATGTTATTATCACTTAGTATCGACTTTGATGACATTTTCTTCGTGATTTTTGGGAATATCCATTTTGATGGATTCGGTATCAATTTCTTTGGATTTTATTCATGTCTTCGAATGTGAATTTTAGTGATTGATTGTTCTTACAATCTTCTTTGTGATTTGTCACTTAAAAATATAAAGGTTTTCTATACTTGTAGTAAATATCAAAACTCTTTCTTCAAATGATTTCAACACTATTTTATTACAAAGCTCGTTTTCTCAAATCGATTTCTAATCTATTAGTATATACAAACCTTTACCCACTCGTATGAGAAATTTAATTAAACGGCATAGTAAAACGAGTGGTATGAAACGCTTGCGTTTACTTCGTCGGTCAATTCTTGGACTTGTTCGATCGAATCTCTTGTGACAATTTTCTAGTGGAGATCTACAGTTTGTTCGTAAATATTTAAGTTAAGCAAGTGGTTATGGGGCATGAAGCTAAACTCATATATATACTAGCTAAGTGTAATTGAAACTTCTCTTTGATCATGACGATCATTTTATGGTTTAGACTAGCATTGTGCGATGTCTTTTTGATTTGGTTCATCGGATGTCACGCTGTACGACGTCGATGCTCCGAATTATTTGATACATTGGATGTACCGTTTGCACTACATCAATGTCTTTACTTTTGATACATTGGATGTACCGTTTGCACTACATCAATGTCTTTGCTTTTGGTTAATTGGATGTACTGATTGCACTACATCAATGATATGCTTTTGATACATTGGATGTACCGTTTGCACTACATCAATGTCTTTGCTTTTGATACGTTGGTTGTACCGTTTGCACTACATCAATGTCTTTCCTTTTGATAATTTGGATGTACCGTTTGTACTACATCAATGTCTTTGCTTTTGATGCATTGGATGTAACGATTGCACTACATCAATGATATGCTTTTGATACATTGGATGTACCGTTTGCACTACATCAATGTCTTTGCTTTTGATACGTTGGATATACCGTTTGCACTACATCAATGTCTTTACTTTTGATACTTTGGATGTACCGTTTGCACTACATCAATGTCTTTGCTTTTGATTCATTGGATGTACCGTTTGCACTACATCAATGATATGCTTTTGATAGATTGGATGTACCATTTGCACTACATCAATGTCTTTGCTTTTGATACATTGGATGTACCGTTTGCACTCATCAATGTCTTTGCTTTTGATTCATTGGATGTACCGTTTGCACTACATCAATGTCTTGGCCATTCTTTTCTTGTGATTTATGGATTTCGTGTGTTGAATTCTGGAATTTATGTTTCACCACTTTTACGATTAGCATTGATATATATGTCATTTATTGTGGCTTGTTGAATGAAATTAGGAGTATGACATTCCTTTTTACCTTTGAGAAGATCTTTGCGATATTGGTTAATCTCTTACTGATTTCTCAATTAGTTATTTATCACAGCTTGGCATTGTGATTATTATACGTTTAGTCGTACCTCTTATTCTATATCATGTTATCTAATATTTATAGCAAGACTGATCCATTTATTATTTTCTTATTAAATAATACTCGGGCCAGACCGAGATGTTACAGGTGCTTCTACTTGACTTCTCCCCAAGGATTCATTACTCTGACTTTTGGCTAACTACTTAGATTAGTAGTTTATTTTGTTGTACACACTTGAGATATAGACTCATAGTTGTATTCTTTTGCATAGCACGTGCTGCTATTCTTTTGTATTATTGTGGATCTTCTTGACTACTACTCTGATGAACACTTTTATGTGTGTTATATGTATATTCATATCTTCTTCCGCCTTGGTGATATGAATTATCTGTGACTGATTTGTGTTATGTTTATTTCTATATTTGTTTCCGAAGATTATATATAGCCACTATGTAGTAGCTTTGTGTTTGTATCAGTATGTCGGATTTCCTCTTGAAATAAAATGCATGTTATACTATCTGACATATCGGTGCTCGCGCAAAGCAATTACACGGATGGTCACTCCTCAACAGCCTTATTCTCCGTGCTAGTTGACCGCATTACACTGTAGTGTTTTTGGCTAGCGTGGGTATAGAGGTGGGGCGTCAAATCAGTCCTATCATTATCAATTTTATCAATTTTATACGCCTTCAAATTGTTATTAACAGGCTTAAAATTCTATATTCAATATTTTACCCAATTTCAAATTATATAACTCAATAATTTAATTATCAAGTAAATATAAATATTCGGGAGTCAAGTTTACGATTAACTTTTAAATATTTAAAATCAATTTATTATTCCAATTTCAATTGCTAAAAATATCGGTTCATCACAGTACCATAGCCTACAAAACAAACAAGGTCAATTTTAAATGTACAAAAACATCTCAACTGAAAAGAAAAAAATTGATAAGCAAAAGCTTATAAAACAAGACAAAAGTAAAATAATAGACTTGTACAAGGTTAACTAATGCAAGAAAATATCTTAATATGTAACAGTCTGCAAATCCGTACCCCTTGAGTCAACATTATTCTGCATCAATTAACTCAAGTGGAACAGAAATACGAACCATTATGTTTACAGAAGAAGAGATAGAATAAGAAGGAACTAAACAATATCAGAATCTCACAGTCGCAGCGTAATAAAATATAATATATAATATCAACTATTTACACAAAATGGAAACTATATCTGTTTTATACATCATATCATCAGAGTATCTCATACAACAATATTACCAGTCAGACATTACCATACAATCATAGCAGCGGATACATATATAAATACGGGTAATACGTCTCGGACTCCAACTCCTCTCCGGCTCCAAAGCATCCTGACCTGAACATATAGTACTCGGTCTGACCCGAACATTATAATGAAATAACACCCGAGTCAGTCTGGAATACCAGCTGATAATAATGCACCCAAATTGATTATTAAAGTTTCAAAATCCTTTCGAAAACGAAAGCATCTCGTAAGACCATGCCACAAATAAATATGTCGGGTTTTTACCTTACGATAGCAAAATCACTTTTTATAGAAATCCTCTAATATTATAATAGGGTCTATATACAAATACTTATAAAATAGCCAAAATTGTTACATCTATTAAATTCCAGCTACTAGCCACAAAGTGGGTAATACAAACAAAACTCGTAAAAGGCACGTAGGGAGAATGGATTTCCAACTAATGACTAGGCACTGGGGTACCACTTGTCACGGTACGTGGTCTAGATCACAGTACCGAGGATCACTCCCGATCCCCTGCAACACAAAGACCGGGACTACCCCTTACTGGATAATTCCGAATGAGATCACCCCACGGTTGGGATCAACAACCGCACCACTAAGCCGAAATAAAAAGGGACATCTGGACAAGGATGACCTTACTCTCAAGTGGGGGCTACCCACGAAGCCTTGCTGCATATCCCCTGATTTTCAGTCATTCCCATTTGATGAGGCTTGAGGCTAAGCGTTGCCTTTTAGAACGTTTCACTTAGAATGCCCATCGCCTTCCTGATCGATGTTCCGAAAGCATTCGTCCATACAAGTTCGTCTCGGGTTCGAACGGAACCAAAGGTACTACTCCTACTACATCCATTTTGGAAATATCCTCAGGTTTAGTAGCGACTAGCCCATGAACTTCACTGCTCCATCTTCGACTCCGAACACGTCTTCCCACAAAACGTACATACCGGATCGAAGTGGTTTTCGAGAAATAAATCTCGATCCCCGTCTCTTCAAAATGATCAACGCATTTGTCCAACATTGATTGTCGGTCATTTAACTATCAATTAACATTCACAAGCATTCATCACACAATAAATAATTCCCACATTATTTATTTTTCTCTAATATCTTTAAAAGTTAAGCAAGTGGTTATGGGACATGAAGCTTAACTCATATATATACTTAGCTAAGTGTAATTGACACTTCTTTTTGATCATGACGATCATTTTATGGTTTAGACTAGCATTGTGCGATGTCTTTTTGATTTGGTTCATCGGATGTCACGCTGTACGACGTCGACGCTCCGAATTATTTGATACATTGGATGTACCGTTTGCACTACATCAATGTCTTTGCTTTTGATACATTGGATGTACCGTTTGCACTACATCAATGCCTTTGCTTTTGGTTAATTGGATGTACAGATTGCACTACATCAATGATATGCTTTTGATACATTGGATGTACCGTTTGCACTACATCAATGTCTTTGCTTTTGATACGTTGGATGTACCGTTTGCACTACATCAATGTCTTTCCTTTTGATATTTTGGATGTACCGTTTGTACTACATCAATGTCTTTGCTTTTGATGCATTGGATGTACCGATTGCACTACGTCAATGATATGCTTTTGATCCATTGGATGTACCGTTTGCACTACATCAATGTCTTTGCTTTTGATAAGTTGGATGTACCGTTTGCACTACATCAATGTCTTTACTTTTGATACTTTGGATGTACCGTTTGCACTACATCAATGTCTTTGCTTTTGATTCATTGGATGTACCGTTTGCACTACATCAATGATATGCTTTTGATACATTGGATGTACCATTTGCACTACATCAATGTCTTTTCTTTTGATACATTGGATGTACCGTTTGCACTCATCAATGTCTTTGCTTTTGATTCATTGGATGTACCGTTTGCACTACATCAATGTCTTGGCCATTCTTTTCTTGTGATTTCTGGATTTCGTGTGTTGAATTCTGGAATTTATGTTTCACCACTTTTACGATTGGCATTGATATATATGTCATTTATTGTGGCTTGGTGAATGAAATTAGGAGTATGACATTCCTTTTTATCTTTGAGAAGATCTTTGCGATATTGGTTAATCTCTTATTGATTTCTCAATTAGTTATTTATCACAGCTTGGCATTGTGATTATTATACGTTTAGTCGTACCTCTTATTCTATATCATGTTATCTGATATTTATAGCAAGACTGATCCGTTTATTATTTTCTTATTAAATAATACTCGGGCCAGACCGAGATGTTACAGGTGCTTCTACTTGACTTCTCCCCAAGGATTCATTACTCTGACTTTTGGCTAACTACTTAGATTAGTATTTTATTTTGTTGTACACACTTGAGATATAGACTCATAGTTGTATTCTTTTGTATAGCACGTGCTGCTATTCTTTTGTATTATTGTGGATCTTCTCGACTACTACTCCGATGAACACTTTTATGTGTGTTATATATATTCATATCTTCTTCCGCCTTGGTGATATGAATTATCTGTGACTGATTTGTGTTATGTTTATTTCTATATTTGTTTCCGAAGATTATATATAGCCACTGTGTAGTAGCTTTGTGTTTGTATCGGTATGTCGGATTTCCTCTTGAAATAAAATGCATGTTATACTATCTGACATATCGATGCTCGCGCAAAGCAATTACACGGATGGTCACTCCTCAACAGCCTTATTCTCCGTGCTAGTTGACCGCATTACACTATAGTGTTCTTGGCTAGCGTGGGTGTAGAGGTGGGGCGTAAAATCAGTCCTATCATTATCAATTTTATACGCCTTCAAATTGTTATTAACAGGCTTAAAATTCTATATTCAATATTTTACCCAATTTCAAATTATATAACTCAATAATTTAATTATCAAGTAAATATAAATATTCGGGAGTCAAGTTTACAATTAACTTTTAAATATTTAAAATCAATTTATTATTCCAATTTCAATTGCTAAAAATATCGGGTCATCACAGTACCATAGCCTACAAAACGAACAAGGTCAATTTTAAATATACAAAAACATCTCAACTGAAAAGAAAAAAATTGATAAGCAAAAGCTTATAAAACAAGACAAAAGTAAAATAATAGATTTGTACAAAGTTAATTAATGCATGAAAATATCTTAATATGTAACAGCCTGCAAATCCGTACCCCTTGAGTCAACATTATTCTGCATCAATTAACTCAAGTGGAACAGAAATACGAACCATTATGTTTATAGAAGAAGAGATAGAATAAGAAGGAACTAAACAATATTAGAATCTCACAGTCGCAGCGTAATAAAATATAATATATAATATCAACTATTTACACAAAATGGAAACTATATCTGTTTTACTCATCGTATCATAAGAGTATCTCATACAACAATATTACCAGTCAGACATTACCATACAATCATAGCAGCGGATACATATATAAATACGGGTAATACGTCTCGGACTCCAACTCCTCTCCGGCTCCAAAGCATCCTGACCTGAACATATAATACTCGGTCCGACCTGAACATTATAATGAAATAACACCGGAGTCAGTCTGGAATACCAGCTGATAATAATGCACCCAAATTGATTATTAAAGTTTCAAAATCCTTTTGAAAACGAAAGCATCTCGTAAGACCATGCCACAAATAAACATGTCGCGTTTTTACCTTACGATAGCAAAATCACTTTTTATAGAAATCCTCTGATATTATAATAGGGTCTATATACAAATACTTATAAAATATCCAAAATTGTTACATCTATTAAATTCCAGCTACTAGCCACAGAGTGGGTAATACAAACAAAACTCCTAAAAGGCTCGTAGGGAGAATGGATTTCCAACAATGACTAGGCACTGGGGTACCACCTGTCACTGTACGGGGCCTAGATCACCTTACCGAGGACCACGCCCGATCCCCTACAACACAACGCCGGACCCATCCCTTACTGGACAGTTCCAATTAAGATCACCCCGTGGTTGGGATCAGCAACCACCCACTAAGTAGAAATCAAAAGGGACATCTGGACAAGGATGACCTTACTCTCAAGTGGGGGCTACCCACGAAGCCTTGCTGCATATCCCTTGATATTCAGTCATTCCCATTTGATGAGGCTTGAGGCTAAGCGTTGCCTTTTAGAACGTTTCACTTAGAATGCCCATCGCCTTCCTGATCGATGTTCCGAAAGCATTCGTCCATACAAGTTCGTCCCGGGTTCGAACGGAACCGAAGGTACTACTCCTACTACATCCATTTTGGAAATATCCTCAGGTTTAGTAGCGACTAGCCCATGCACTTCACTGCTCCATCTTCGACTCCGAACACGTCTTCCCGCAAAACGTACAGACCGGATCGAAGTGGTTTTCGAGAAATAAATCTCGATCCCGGTCTCTTCAAAACGATCAACGGATTTGTCCAATATTGATTGTCGGTCATTTAACTATCAATTAACATTCACAAGCATTCATCACACAATAAATAATTCCCACATTATTTATTTTTCTCTAATATGTTTAAAAGTTAAGCAAGTGGTTATGGGACATGAAGCTAAACTCATATATATACTAGCTAAGTGTAATTGACACTTCTCTTTGATCATGACGATCATTTTATGGTTTAGACTAGCATTGTGCGATCTCTTTTTGATTTGGTTCATCGGATGTCACGTTGTACGACGTCGATGCTCCGAATTATTTGATACATTGGATGTACCGTTTTCACTACATCAATGCCTTTACTTTTGACACATTGGATGTACCGTTTGCACTACATCAATGTCTTTGCTTTTGGTTAATTGGATGTACCAATTGCACTACATCAATGATATGCTTTTGATACATTGGATGTACCGTTTGCACTACATCAATGTCTTTGCTTTTGATACGTTGGATGTACCGTTTGCACTACATCAATATCTTTCCTTTTGATACTTTGGATGTACCGTTTGTACTACATCAATGTCTTTGCTTTTGATGCATTGGATGTACCGATTGCACTACATCAATGATATGCTTTTGATACATTGGATGCACCGTTTGCGCTACATCAATGTCTTTGCTTTTGATACGTTGGATGTACCGTTTGAACTACATCAATGTCTTTACTTTTGATACTTTGGATGTACCGTTTGCACTACATCAATGTCTTTGCTTTTGATTCCTTGGATGTACCGTTTGCACTACATCAATGATATGCTTTTGATACATTGGATGTACCGTTTGCACTACATCAATGTCTTTGCTTTTGATACATTGGATGTACCGTTTGCACTCATCAATGTCTTTGCTTTTGATTCATTGGATGTACCATTTGCAGTACATCAATGTCTTGGCCATTCTTTTCTTGTGATTTCTGGATTTCTTGTGTTGAATTCTGGAATTTATGTTTCACCACTTTTACGATTGGCATTGATATATATGTCATTTATTGTGGCTTGGTGAATGAAATTAGGAGTATGACATTCCTTTCTATCTTTGAGAAGATCTTTGCGATATTGGTTAATCTCTTATTGATTTCTCAATTAGTTATTTATCACAGCTTGGCATTGTGATTATTATACGTTTAGTCGTACCTCTTATTCTATATCATGTTATCTGATATTTATAGCAAGACTGATCCGTTTATTATTTTCTTATTAAATAATACTCGGGTCAGACCGAGATGTTACAGGTGCTTCTACTTGACTTCTCCCCAGGGATTCGTTACTCTGACTTTTGGCTAACTACTTAGATTAGTAGTTTATTTTGTTGTATACACTTGAGATATAGACTCATAGTTGTATTCTTTTGTATAAAACGTGTTGCTATTCTTTTTTATTATTGTAGATCTTCTTGACTACTACTTTGATGAACACTTTTATGTTTTATATATATATTCATATCTTCTTCCGCCTTTGCGATATGAATTATCTATGACTGATTTGTGTTATGTTTATTTCTATATTTGTTTTCGAAGATTATATATAGCCACTGTGTAGTATCTTTGTGGTTGTATCGGTATGTCGGATTTCCTCTTGAAATAAAATGCATGTTATACTATCTGACATATCGGTGCTCGCGCAAAGCAATTACACGGATGGTCGCTCCTCAACAGCCTTATTCTCCGTGCTAGTTGACAGCATTACACTATAGTGTTCTTGGCTAGCGTGGGTATAGAGGTGGGGCGTCAAAGCTTGGTATCAGAGCCAAACTTCGGAACAATGTAGAATAATTTAACAAGGATCGTCGTCCTAAGTCCATCTTAGGAGTCGTGCTTTAGGATTTTATTCGTGTCTTCGTACCGTCCTATACTATTTTCTTTATGATTCCTTGTTTATCTATCAAGATTGCTTGATATTCAATTTGGTGAATAACCTTTTTCGTCTTCTTTCTTTCTTTCTAAAGGAAGAGAAATGGTTAGACCATGTCGTCCCAGCGCCGGTCAATCTAGTTCTACTCCTCAAGATGGAGTTTTTATGTCTGCCCTGCAGCTTCTTGATCTAGTAAAGAACGCTCAAGTAGTCGGTCCCAATCCAGAGCCTGTCCATCCTAGATCCGGTTTTGCACGCTTGTGCAGAGACTACACCGATTTGGGTGGAAGGCCATTCAAAGGATCCGAGAGTGTTATAGAAATTCAAGCTTGGCTCAAATCATGTGATCGTATCTTTACTCGCATGAATCTTATTGACCAACATCGAGTCCAAGTGGCTTCTAGCATGCTCCAAGAAAGAGCATTGGATTGGTATGAGCTTTTAATTTCTGAAATCGTTGAAGCGGATCTCACTTGGGAGCAATTCCGAGAAAGATTCGAATTGAAATTTGTGCCGAAAGCTGCAAAAGTAACTTTAGCCCGGCGTTTTATAGACCTTGTTCAAGGTGAATCTTCTGTGACAGACTATGTCGCATCTTTCGAATCTCTTTCCAAATACGGGGTTGAATACATTAACACCCCATTGAAGAAAAACCAAAGATTTGTCTATGGCTTGAATAAGAATCTAAAGAAGCCCTTACTTTTGAAACTAGAAGTTTCTTTTGATCAGCTTATTGATATCGCTCTTCATCTTGAAGAGGCCGATAATGAAGGTGATGTTGAAGTTGTGCGTGCCCAACAAAACTTCGACAATGACTTGAAGAGGCCTGTCAAATTCAAAGGCCCCAATTCTAATAAGAAAGGGAAACAACAAACTCCGGTAGCAAAGACTCCTACCTCTAGTCGTGGACGATGCTACAATTGTGGTTCCACAGACCACTATGCAAGGGAGTGCCCGAAACCCCTCTTTTGTCGTTATTGCAAAGGTTCGGGTCATCTTCGTGTCCTAAGCTTCCAAGCAAGAGAGAAGGAAAGCTACAAGCCCTTAGCAACTCTTCTCTTGGTCAAGGTATTTTTCACTCAATCCTTGATGGCATTGTTGTATTTCGTGATCTTCTTATTTGAGTTCCTTTTGATATGGGTTCCATCTCACTATTTTTATATCGAAAGAACTTGTCGATTCTTTTTCTTTGAATATTATGGGCTTGATAACTTCTTTGAGAATTGCGAATCCGGTTGGTGCATCCACAACACTCAATTCGTTTTTTTTATGGATATCGAAATTATTTTATGAGATTTTTTCTTTCTGAGCCGAATTTTTACTTATGCTTCGGAATTGACTTTTGTAAGGATTGGCTTAATTATTATGAGGCCATATCCTTTGTCCCGTGTGGACTATTCATCTTCGACATTTTCTATCTGTTAAGCAGATTTCTATTTTTTCTTGAGATTCCGATTTCAAATTTTTGAAGGCATCATTTTATACTTTAAGCCCTCAAGATGAGAAAAGTGTTATTTCTCTTGTCTAAATAATTTGTGAAACTTTTCTGGTATTTTTTAGTTTGTCTTAGGATTATCACCTAAGAAATCTTTTGTGTGGTGTTAAGGTCTTTTCAGCTCGACCTTGCCACCGATTTTCATTTTCTACGAGTCGTCGGAGACCGCGTTCCGCACTCGTTATGATTCTTATGAATGACTTATTTTGTCCAGCTTATTTCATCCATTGTATAAATCGAATATTCTATGAATATTTCGATGAGACCATTTTTGTATTTATTGATTTTGGATGAAAATAGAAATTTACAAATCTTTGCAAATCTTTTTCATAAGATTTATTTATAAGTATAGTTGGATTTTGTTCTTACACGAGCAAAGAATATTCCTAAAGGTTTTTTAAGAAACATGTTTATCACATAGAAGATGATTTTGTGATTGTATTGCCCGTTGAGTGTTTTAAGAATTTTGGTCGATACGCTTGATCAACGTTATCGATAAGAATCTCCTAAACACTTTGATGAGACAGTCAGATACGATATGTTGACTTGTAAAAATGTAAAATTTTGTAGAAAGATTATTACATAAAAATAAAAATGTAATTTTGAAAATTTTAACTTTTCGGGAAAGAAGATTATTTAAAAGAAATTCTTTCTTTTTGATACTCTTATTCTTGTGATTCCTGAAGGGGAACCAAGACTTTGCTATTTGTACCGATACTAGTCGTATTGGTTTGTATGCCGTTCTCTTGCAAAGGAGAACGTGCTATCACTTGTGCTTCTAAACCATTATAGCTTATCGAGACTAGGTATGCCACTCATGATCTAGTGCTCGCGGCTATTGTTTTTGCTTTTAGAATTTGGCATCATTATTTTTGGGGGAGAAATTTGTTCTCTACCTCAATCATAAATCTTTGGAATATTTTTTTCTCATAAGGAACTTCATGTCGACTCGAGTTCCTAGCATCTTATGATCTTGATATTCTTTTATTCCCAAAAGGGGAAATCGTGTTGCCAATGCGTTTAGTCGTAAGCAACAAGTGGTTGATTCTTTGGTGATGTATGAATGGAATTATCTTTTTATCAAGTTCATCGGACTTTTTGATATACTTCGTTTTATTGAGCTTTTACCTCATTTTTTTTATGGACTAGCGTCCGATGTTCTTTTATGGTGTTCGGTTCATCGGATGTACTGTTATTATACAACATCGATGTTCCGTCTTATCTGGATCAATGGATGTACCATTATTATACAACATCGTTGTTCTGGTTTATCGGTTCATTGGACGTACCGTTTTTGTACTACGCCGGTGTTCCAAATTATTCGAGTTTCTAGTTTCTCGGGCGTACTGTTTTTGTACTACGCCGTTGCACTGGCTCTATTTCCAGCTATTCTTGACGTTTTCTGCGTCTTTTAACTATGGAAATGCTTTTAGATTTCCTATTTTTATTCTTGAGCCCGGTGTTATTGAAGAAAGTGAAGTTTCACCAGATTTGACTTATGAGCAACATTCCATTCGCATTATCGCTTCGGAGGTTAAGCGCCTTCAGGATAAAGGTGTTCTTCTTGTGAAAGTTCATTGGTTCTCAGATCCTAAGAATTTCTCTTGGGGTTCCTGGGAATTCATCGAGCGATCCTGTTCAGGCTTACCCTTTCATGCTCTTTATGGTGAACTTCCTATTTCAAATTTCTTTTGTGTTAATATGCTTTTACGGTTGTTATTATTTATTCTCTTCTTAAGTATTGCGAGGACGCAGTTTCTTTAAGGAGGGGAGTCTGTAACAACCCGCATATTTATCGATTTTATATTTAAATATTTTATTTAAATATTTTATCATTCGTCGGATTTTGGTCCGAAAAGATACTTTTTGCAAACAGTCGAATTGGGAATCGAGACCACCCCCATTGAGTTCAAAATGACGCTTGCGACCTTTTGAGTATAAGCTTCGATATGTTTGGAGAAAGTTGATTTTTTCCACTTTTTCACTTAGGGCTTTGGTTTCGGCTGAACCCATTAACCACTTACTAACTCAGTCCCAACCCCCTCTCCTCTTCATTCACTCCTCATTTCCTAACTCCCTCAAGTTCAAGAGAATAATGGGGGAAAAGATTGGAAATTAGAATTCCTAAGCCCTAGTTCCCATTAGCAAATCCATCTTCTTGCTCTCAACTCAAGAGAACCCATTGGTAAGCTTTCTCTTCATCTTCTCCAACTCATTCTATCTTTGATTTTAGAAATTTCCTAAACCTAATTTAGGAAATGTTTCTCTTTTAAGCTTAGATTGAAGCTTCTTGAGTTGTTGTTGAAGGGGAATTGATCTTAGCTTGTTTTTAAAGCTTCTTCTTCATTGATTTGGGTTCAAAGGTGAGATTTTTATCTCACATCTTACTCTATAATTATCTTCGATTGTTAGGTATGAATTCCTAACATTTATTCTTGTGCAATTGATTTTGGTTTGGATTGATTTTGTGTATATTCCAATTTTTGATGTTTTGGTCTAATTTATGAAAATCCTTTTATGGATATTTGGACATTGATATTTGAGGCGTATCGAAGAGCCGTTTAGGCTGAGTTGTCGCTCGACGTAATTCCTTAGTCGTCATCGCTCGATCGATCGCTTCCGGTATCCGTTTGGCAATTTTTGGCCTAGGTTCAGGGAATGCCCTGAACCCTTCATTCAGACGTCTGAAACGTAATATTCAGACGTCTGAATATTGTTTTGGGAAGATTTCTATTCCCCGATTCAGACGTTTGAATACATGATTTCAGACGTCTGAATTGGTTCATTTGGAACCAGAAAGGAAATAGGCTAAAAAGTGCCTATTTCAGACGTTTGATTTTAGGGATTCAGACGTCTGAATTCTGTTTATGGAAAATATTTATTTTCCAGATTCAGACGTCTGAATCCTAGATTTCAAACGTCTGAATTTGCACTTTTTTTGCCTGTTTGCCTATTTGCTTGATAATTCCAACGTTAATCGATTCGTGTAGATTCCCTTTTGTTATTATCACTTATTATCGACTTTGAGGAAATTTTCTTTGTGATTTTTTGGAATATCCATTTTAATAGATTCAGTATCGATTTCTTTGGATTTTATTCATGTCTTCGAATGTGAATTTTAGTGATTGATTGTTCTTACAATCTTCTTTGTGATTTGTCACTTTAAAAATATAAAGGTTTTCTATACTAGTAGTAAATATCAAAGCTCTTTCTTCAAATGATTTCAACACTATTTTATTACAAAGCTCGTTTTCTCAAACGGATTTCTAATCTATTAGTATATACAAACCTTTACCTCACTCGTATGAGAAATTTAATTAAACGGCATAGTAAAACGAGTGGTATGAAACGCTTGCATTTACTTCGTCGGTTAATTCTTGGACTTGTTCAATTGAAACTCTTGTGACAATTTTCTAGTGGAGATCTGCAGTTTGTTCGTAAATATTTAACATAAGCAAGTGGTTATGGGACATGAAGCTAAACTCATATATTTACTAGCTTAGTGTAATTGACACTTCTCTTTGACCATGACGATCATTTTATGGTTTAGACTAGCATTGTGCGATGTCTTTTTGATTTGGTTCATCGGATGTCACGCTGTACGACGTCGATGCTCCGAATTATTTAATACATTGGATGTACCGTTTGCACTACATCAATGTCTTTGCTTTTGGTTCATTGGATGTACCGATTGCACTACATCAATGATATCTTTTGATACATTGGATGTACCGTTTGCACTACATCAATGTCTTTGATTTTGATACGTTGGATGTACCGTTTGCACTACATCAATGTCTTTGCTTTTGACACTTTGGATGTACCGTTTGCACTACATCAATGTCTTTTCTTTTGATTCATTGGATGTACCGATTGCACTACATCAATGATATGCTTTTGATACATTGGATGTACCGTTTGCACTACATCAATGTCTTTGCTTTTGATACGTTGGATGTACCGTTTGCACTACATCAATGTCTTTGCTTTTGATACATTGGATGTACCGTTTGCACTACATCAATGTCTTTGCTTTTGATTCATTGGGTGTATCGTTTGCACTACATCAATGTCTTGGCCATTCTTTTCTTGTGATTTCTGGATTTCGTGTGTTGAATTTTGGAATTTATGTTTCACTAACTTTTACGATTGGCATTGATATATGTCATTTATTGTGGCTTGGTGAATGAAATTAGGAGTATGACATTCCTTTTTATCTTTGAGAAGATCTTTGCGATATTGGTTAATCTCTTATTGATTTCTCAATTAGTTATTTATCACAGCTTGGCATTGTGATTATTATACGTTTAGTCGTACCTCTTATTCTATATCATGTTATCTGATATTTATAGAAAGACTGATCCGTTTATTATTTTCTTACTAAATAATACTCGGGCCAGACCGAGATGTTACAGGTGCTTCTACTTGACTACTCCCTAAGGATTCATTACTATGACTTTTGGCTAACTACTTAGATTAGTAGTTTATTTTGTTGTACACACTTGAAATATAGACTCATAGTTGTATTCTTTTGTATAGCACGTGCTGCTATTCTTTTGTATAATTGTGGATCTTCTTGACTACTACTCTAATGAACACTTTTATGTGTGTTATATATATTCATATCTTCTTCCGCCTTGGTGATATGAATTATCTGTGACTGATTTGTGTTATGTTTATTTCTATATTTGTTTCCGAAGATTATATATAGCCACTGTGTAGTAGCTTTGTGTTTGTATCGGTATGTCGGATTTCCTCTTGAAATAAAATGCATGTTATACTATCTGACATATCGGTGCTCGCGCAAAGCAATTACACGGATGGTTGCTCCTCAACAGCCTTATTCTCCGTGCTAGTTGACCGCATTACACTGTAGTGTTCTTGGCTAGCGTGAGTATAGAGGTGGGGCGTCAAATCAGTCCTATCATTATCAATTTTATCAATTTTATACGCCTTCAAATTGTTATTAACAGGCTTAAAATTCTATATTCAATATTTTACCCAATTTCAAATTATATAACTCAATAATTTAATTATCAAGTAAATATAAATATTCGGGAGTCAAGTTTACAATTAACTTTTAAATATTTAAAATCAATTTATTATTCCAATTTCAATTGCTAAAAATATCGGGTCATCACAGTACCATAGCCTACAAAACAAACAAAGTCAATTTTAAATATACAAAAACATCTCAACTGAAAAGAAAAAAATTGATAAGCAAAAGCTTATAAAACAAGACAAAAGTAAAATAATAGATTTGTACAAAGTTAATTAATGCAAGAAAATATCTTAATATGTAACAGCCTGCAAATCCGTACCCCTTGAGTCAACATTATTCTACATCAATTAACTCAAGTGGAACATAAATACGAACCATTATGTTTATAGAAGAAGAGATAGAATAAGAAGGAACTAAACAATATCAGAATCTCACAGTCGCAGCGTAATAAAATATAATATATAATATCAACTATTTACACAAAATGGAAACTATATCTGTTTTATACATCATATCATCAGAGTATCTCATACAACAATATTACCAGTCAGACATTACCATACAATCATAGCAGCGGATACATATATAAATACGGGTAATACGTCTCGGACTCCAGCTCCTCTCCGGCTCCAAAGCATCCTCACCTGAGCATATAATACTCGGTCTGACCCGAGCATTATAATGAAATAACACCCGAGTCAGTCTGGAATACCAGCTGATAATAATGCACCCAAATTGATTATTAAAGTTTCAAAATCCTTTTGAAAACGAAAGCATCTCGTAAGACCACGCCACAAATAAACATGTCGCGTTTTTACCTTACAATAGCAAAATCACTTTTTATAGAAATCCTCTGATATTATAATAGGGTCTATATACAAATACTTATAAAATAGCCAAAATTGTTACATCTATTAAATTCCAACTACTAGCCACAGAGTGGGTAATACAAACAAAACTCTTAAAAGGCTCGTAGGGAGAATGGATTTCCAACAATGACTAGGCACTGGGGTACCACCTGTCATAGTGCGGGGCCTAGATCACCTTACCGAGGACCACGCCCGATCCCCTACAACACAAGGCCGGACCCATCCCTTACTGGACAGTTCCAAATAAGATCACCCCATGGTTGGGATCAGCAACCGCCCACTAAGCCGAAATAAAAAGGGACATCTAGACAAGGATGACCTTACTCTCAAGTGGGGGCTACCCACGAAGCCTTGCTGCATATCCCCTGATTTTCAGTCATTCCCATTTGATGAGGCTTGAGGCTAAGCGTTGCCTTTTAGAACGTTTCAATTAGAATGCGCATCGCCTTCCTGATCGATGTTTCGAAAGCATTCGTCCATACAAGTTCGTCCCGGGTTCGAACGGAACCGAAGGTACTACTCCTACTACATCCATTTTGGAAATATCCTCAGGTTTAGTAGCGACTAGCCTATGCACTTCACTGCTCCATCTTCGACTCCGAACACGTCTTCCCGCAAAACGTACAGACCGGATCGAAGTGGTTTTCGAGAAATAAATCTCGATCCCGGTCTCTTCAAAACGATTAACGCATTTGTCCAATATTGATTGTCGGTCATTTAACTATCAATTAACATTCACAAGCATTCATCACACAATAAATAATTCCCACATTATTTATTTTTCTCTAATATCTTTAAATGATATATTTCCTAATTTTCAAAACTCATTTGAAAACAATTTCCAAAAGTTCTTCCTTTACAAGGTAAACCCTTTACTAATTAATTCCATTGGAAATAACCAAGTTCAAAACATTTAGGTTTAAAACAGTTAAAACATTTTATACTGAAATACCTTAAAATATGTAAATTTACTTCTGGTTATTTACTCAAAATATAAATTTAAAATATGTGAAAAACTATTTATTAAGACATAAACTTGATTTTACATAAAGGTTTAGTTAAATTAAATTTAAAAGTAGATTTTAAAAGGATTAATAATAATTTCAAATAACTTTATTCAAAATAGGCTTTAAATAAATCCATTTCTACAATGAATTTCTAATGTATTTCAAAATATTTTATATACATTTAAACTGCTAACTTA
The DNA here is from genome assembly GCA_030765085.1 of Allium cepa. NCBI lineage: Eukaryota > Viridiplantae > Streptophyta > Magnoliopsida > Asparagales > Amaryllidaceae > Allium > Allium cepa. The sequence goes on along the minus strand of CM060937.1, from coordinate 722,527,127 downwards.
TATTTGGAAAGCTTCATTGAAAACATATTAAATTCCCAGGCAAACGCTATTCATTATCAAATAAATAACCCATCATTATTTTTTAACAATTAATAACTCCTTATATGATTTCTCCACAGAAATTCATACTTCCACATTTATCAAATGATAAATTTACCACTTTATTTATATTTCCAAATTTAAAATTTTTCAATCTTCACCCAAACCAGATTCCAAATTTTATTCCTTTAAATTCTTTATTCAACAATTCATTTTATTTCCTTTAAAACCCAATTCATTTTATTCATTTTTAATATTCTAAATTATATTCATCAAATTATCTCACTAAATATCTGAATTCAAAAATCTAGCTACCTCAGAATATAAACAAGATACACCATCAATTATATAAAATAATTCCTACATTGTGAGGAATCCAGTTGGATCCCTCCAACTAGTTTTTTCCCAACATTCACAAATAGTAGCACAACAATATATATATATATATATATATATATATATATATATATATATATATCAATCCAGGCTGATATAAATAAACATTTCAAGCAATCACATAATTATTTAAATGTTAATTATTTAAATTAACCAGCATCCGGATGTGAGTGAGATTAACTCACCTTGAGTTTCGGCGAGCGTTTGATAATTTAAATTAAACCGAACGATGTTCGACTTAACTCAAATTTCTACTTGCCCGGAATGATTCCTGGACTACAACTTTGCGTAATGTTCAATTCTGCGATTCCGGCGCCGCAAACTTCGTTGAAATCTGATACAATATGCATTAGATATTCTATTTTTAAGTTTGAATTGAATTTAAAACAAATTTCCTTTTTAAATTTTAATTTACTTTTACCACAAACACATCAGGCCGTTCGTTTAGAAAAAAAATCAAGGTCGTCCCTGAGCATCTTCTTCTCCCTCTCTCTCGTACGCTGCTCCAAAAATTCGAACCCAACGTCGTTCTTAGGGTTGCGTGCCGCTTCCCCTATACTCCACTACACCACGATCCATTACCCCCAAATGAAAGCCCATCGCCCCCTCTAGCATCGGCCAGAGCCTGGTTGAACGCGGCAGCCCCTACGCCTCGAGATCCACCCACGAACGAGCAACATTCAAATCGCCGTAGCCCCTTTTCCAACCCACGAAACCACATCACTACCGTTGGATCTGTAGATCCCTTAATGATCTACAACTTTCGTTTAGAAAGTTTTTTAAATCAAAGCATGGATTGAGAGATTTTTGGAGGGGAAATGAAATGATTATCGGCCATTAAAGAAAAAGAAACAACGGCCCTTAACGAAAATATCTAGGGTTTACGAATAAATATGAATATATATAATTGTTTAATATTATTTTAATCTAGTTCTTCAAATTTAGCGACCAATGCAAACGATCTCCAATTCTCACGTACCAACAGGCGTTCCTAGGGTTTTTCCGCGTCCCGGACACAATGGAACAGGTTTCGTAAGCTAATTCGGTAATACGTGCGAGTTACGGAATTAAACGATTAAAATTAAATTAAATTGATTAAAACTATTTCTATGGTTTTCGAGCTGCCACGGTCAAACGACAACTCCGATTGCTACAAAAATTGAAATCCAATAATAACTATCTATTACGGATCCAATGGAACTAGTTTTGTCGAATTCCGAGACTATGCCCCGAAAGGCTATTTTAACTCGTCTATTGAATCGAGCGATTTTCGAATTCGTCGAAAACGCTTAAAATTTCACTTTTAAAAATTTATTATTTCTATTATAACTCGTATAAAATTTATATTGACATTTAAAATCATTCTGGTTCAGTTTAAATCAAAATTTGATTGTTTGCAATATTATATTATTAAATTAATATAAAATTCCAAATTCAATCTATCGACTATTAATTCCATCCAATGGTCCAATATTACAATTTAAATCCAATTAGACTCAAAATAAACTTTAGAATCAAATTTTATATCTATTTACACTTAGAATTACTAATTATTCCATTCTAATATTAAATTATTATTATTCAAATTCCAATTTAATTCTCGTATTTGAAATTTGACTAATTTTATTAACTTAACCAAAGTCTTTTATTTCAAAATTCAAATTATACCAGATATTCAACATTTAGAATGAATTAAATGTTTAAATCTAGCGACCCAAAATTCCGGGTTGTTACATTCCTCCCCCCTTATATAAATTTCGTCCCCGAAATTTGCTAAGGTAGAAGATTGTTCCAAACCCAATAACAAAACCTACCTAGTGAAAATCTCAAATTCACTTTGCCCAGCTCCTTTAGTTTCAAATCGAAACTACTAATTCAATCGTATTCCAAAATCCTTTATTTTCAATTGTCATTTGAAATTGACTTGTCTCTAATGAACAAATGCTCCTACACTCATTAACTTAACCCAAACTTCTTTAGTTAAAAGCTTATATACACTTCCCAAAATCCTTTAGCCCAAATCCAAAATCATTTGCTTTATTCGTACTCAAAAGCTTTTGTTTCAACATTATTTCAAAAATAACTTCCCAATTTCATTAAATTTTTTCAAAATCCTAAAAATTTTCTAACTCCCAAAATTTCCGAAGATTTTTGGCAGAGTCTCCCTTGTACGGAGGAGCTTTCGCGATATCGCGATACAAATAAATATATATACATCGACCCACACGGTCGGAAACTAAAATATATCACAATATATATATATCATTTTCCCAATTATATTAGCGTAGGTGTACCTTTTAGAAAATTTTAAAAACAAGCGGCTAATATAACGCATATACGCGCTGCAACTCTATCGAACGTCTTCCGTACCTGTACTTACTCAACAAACTCATCAGTTTTCAAAGATATGCACATTTTAACAACATTTCCTATATAAATGTAAGCCAAACATATCCATTTCATAATCCAGTCTTCATTTTTCGTGGTTTCATAAGTAAATCATATTTTATAGCATGTACAAAGTTTCTTTTCTAATTCCAAACTCCATTTTATTCACACAAATGATTTACATACAAGTTTACCATTCTCAATTCATAATTTCTACCACCAATTCATCTTTAAAATTATAAACATATGCTTCACTATTTTCAATTAACTTCAATTTAAATTCAAATTGATTCACACTCTAATGTACTTCCAATTTGATTTATTTGCATTTCTTTTTCAAATTTAAACTTCATTATATTCCACTCGAATGACTTACATCCGAGTTGAAAATGTTAGATTCACATTCACTAAGAGTAATATAAGCTTTTGATTCATTTACTTTTCTCTTTAATTATTTTGTATACTAACCCACTAAATAGATTCCAATCCATTTCCCGTTATTCAAAACCAATTCCATTTGCTTCTTTAAACCAACACAATTCCGAATGCAACAAAACAACCAATCCTTATGCAAATTTTTATGTCACTCAAGCAAATAATCATCACTTAAGCTTATACTTATTAAAATTAATTCCATCTTTGATTTATATTAATTTTACTCTATTGCAATTTTTAATTCAATTTCTTATTCATACTTCAAATTCATTACCCAACTAAATTTATATTAACATCATTCCATTCTTATTATATACAACTCACACATTCTTATTTCATCTCAAGAATTAATTAAAAGTCTTTTTCACTCTCATTTCAATTTATTAATCTCAACAATTTCCATTCAAGATTACTCAATTACGCTTTTCCACACTTATTTTTGTCTTTCTTACAATTTGATTTCATTTAACTCTCATTCAATCAAATTTCAATTACATTAAATTTGATTAGTATATTCATTTAATTTCAACTCCCATTCACCAATTTATTTTCAACTTTATTTTATTAATAACAGGCCCCTTCACATTATTTCACCCACTTGAATTTATTTACAATTCAAGCCATCACTATTGTAATCTATTCCATTATTCATTCAAACTTCCAGTATTGATTACCACAAATTTAAATCCCATGCCATAATTGGATTTTTATTTACTTTCCAAATTCACTTAACAAACCCCTAAAATCTTATCCATGCCAATACAAATTCCATTTAACTTAGTTTACACTAAATTCATCTTCAATTTTTTTTTATTTAATCAAACTTATGCTAAATTCATTCTCAAACAATTCCTTTGAATTTAGTTGAGCTAAAATTTTATTCACATAATATCATTCTTACTTCTCCGAATTAAATTTTCTTTCAATTTAATTCTCTTCCAATTCTAATTAAAGTTCAACCAAATTCATTTAGCCATCTTGAATTTATACCATTTCCTTTACTATCTTAAATGAGTATTAAATTCCTTTCATTTCTATTCATAACACAATTGAATCTTGTTTTTAATTAAATCCAAATCCATCTCAGTTCCATCGATTGAAGTTAAATCCAATTCAATTTAATTTTAATTCTCCATATACAAGTTCAAATCTTATTTACTGACTTAAGTTCATTCACATCTTTTATCTCTCACTCTACCTTATTTCAATTTACATTTCATTAGAGATTAAGTTTGAATTTACCATACCATTCAACTATCTCCCATTTGTGATTATAATTCCATTTCTCTATTTATAAGTTCACCAACTTATTTACTTAAAAGCTTATATTGCTCATTTCAATCCATCTGCATCCTATAATCACAATTCCAAATTATATATATGTGTATCACTGAATTTTTAAGGATACATCAATTTAATCCTTTGCACAACTTTAAACCCACAATTCCAAACCATAAGCATAACACTTAATAGCTCATGGATATAATTCCTTACACAATGACCCACAAATACAAAGTCATTTTACATTTTAGTTTAATCCAAATCAATTTAATTCTAAGTCTAATTAATTTAACTTATCCAAGTTAAATTCAAATTTCCTATTCACTTCATCATACTTCATTCACTTCCAATTTACTCAAGTCAAATTTTAAGTCCAAGATTAAAACTTTCATTTCTTCCTTATTAATATCAACTTCACTTAATAAGTTCAATAGTTGATTCACTTTAATTTTACACATTATTTAAACAGAATTTCCCAGAATTCAATTACCCGGTTTTATTTCAAAACCATTATAATAATTATCTACTCATACCTATTTAATTTAGCAAATCAAATCTCCGAATTTCCAAAACAACTTGATTGTACCAAAACAATCCCCCATTTTGAAATCTTCAAAACAACTATTATGCCTAACAAGTCCAAACAATATCGTAACTAACCACTTTGGTAGCAATCCATCACTTTAGAAACTCGAAAATGAATTCTAAGGATGTGGCCAGCATCATCAGGATTATTTTCCAATGACTGAAGTGAGTTAAATGCTTCCTTACTTTCCCATATTTATTTCAAAACAGTTTCCATTCAAAAATACTTCCCAAAACAATATTCCATCATTACCTTCAAACACCTTGGCAAACATTTCAAACTTTCCCAGGATATTAAATTTCCAAACTTTTATCTTCATTGCATTAAAAATCCTTACCAAAACATCCGGGATTTAAATTCTGCTTCAATTCAAATTTAGTTATCCTTCCTTTTATATAATTTATATTTGTAGAATTTTATTTTCATTATAACTATTCCAAATTTCAGATTAAATTTTAGATTCTTATTTGATCTAGACATTAACAGCCAATCATCCAAATATATATATATAATAATTTAAGAAAATTATTTCTTTTATATCAAAATATAATTTGGGTAAAATTATTTCATTTACCCACTTTAAAAACAATACTATGTCGGTTTATCTGGTTTAAGAGTTTAGAAACCCCTATCGATACGGTTGTACTTCCCGTACCGACCAGAATTCATAAACACTCAACCGATAAGTCAACACAGTATAAAAACAATTTTTATATGCACTAACAAGTACGCTCTCATATCTATTAATAGGCTCAACTCATTATAGAGTACTATTGACTCAAATAAATGAGTAATTTCCCCACCAAAGCCTAGGTTGTCGCCAACCTATGCTCTGATACCAAGTGTAACAGCCCTAATCCGTACCTTTTGAGTCAACACTATTCTACATCAATTAACTCAAGTGGAACAGAAATACGAACCATTATGGTTAAAGAAGAAGAGATAGAAGAAGAAGGAACTAAACAATATCAGAATCTCACAGTCGTAGCGGAAAAAAATATAATATATAATATCAACTCTTTACACAAAATGGAAACTATATCTGTTTTATACATCATATCATCAGAGTATCTCATACAACAATATTACCAATCAGACATTACCATACAATCATAGCAGCGGATACATATATAAATACGGTAATACGTCTTGGACTCTAGCTCCTCTCCGGCTCCATAGCATCCTGACCTGAATATATAATACTCGGTCTTACCCGAGCATTATAATGCAATAACACCCGAGTCAGTCTGGAATACCATCTGATAATAATGCACCCAAATTGATTATTAAAGTTTCAAAATCCTTTTGAAAACGAAAGCATCTCATAAGACCATGCCACAAACAAACATGTCGGGTTTTTACCTTACGATAGCAAAATCACTTTTTATAGAAATCCTTTGATATTATAATAGGGTCTATATACAGATACTTATAAAATAGCCGAAATTGTTACATCTATTAACTTCCAGCTACTAGCCACAGAGTGGGTAATACAAACAAAACTCGTTAAAGGCTCGTAGGGAGAATGGATTTCCAACAATGACTAGGCACTGGGGTACACCTGTCAAAGTTCGGGGCCTAGATCACCGTACCGAGGACCACGCTCGATCCCCTACAACACAAGGCCGGGCCCATCCCTTACTGGACAATTCCGAATAAGATCACCCTGCGGTTGGGATCAGCAACCGCCCACTAAGCCGAAATAAAAAGGGACATCTAGACAGGAATGACCTTACTCTCAAGTGGAGGCTACCCACGAAGCCTTGCTTCATATCCCCTGATTTTCAATCATTCCCATTTGATGAGGCTTGAGGCTAAGCGTTATCTTTTAGAACATTTCACTTAGAATGCCCATCGCCCTCTTGACGATGTTTCGAAAGCATTCGTCCATACAAGTCCGTCCCGGGTTCGAACGGAACCGAAGGTACTACTCCTACTACATCCATTTTCGAAATATCCTCAGGATTAGTAGCGACTAGCACTTGCACTTCACTACTCCATCTTCGACTCCGAACACGTTTTCCCGCGAAACGTACAAACCGGATCGAAGTGGTTTTCGAGAAATAAATCTCGATCCCGGTCTCTTCGAAACGATCAATGCATTTCTCCAATATTGATAGTCGGTGATTTAACTATCAATTAATATTCACAAGCATTCATCACACAATAAATAATCCCCAGAATATTTATTTTTCTCCAATATCTTTAAAAGATATACTTCCAAATTTTCAAAACTCATTTGAAAACAATTTCCCAAAGTTCTTCCTTTACAAGGTAAACCCTTTACCAGCTAATCCCATTGGAAATAACTAAGTTCAAAACATTTAGATTTAAAACAGTTAAAACATTTTATACTGAAATACCTTAAAATATGTAAATTTACTTCTGGTTATTTACTCGAAATATAAATTTAAAATATGTGAAGTAAAACTATTTATTAAGACATAAACTTGATTTTACATAAAGGTTTAGTCAAATTAAATTTAAAAGTAGATTTTAAAAGGATTAATGTTAATTTCAAATAACTTTATTCAAAACTAGTCTTTAAATAAATCCATTTGTATAAAGAATTTCTAATGTATTCGTGAATAATTACTATTGCAAATTTACTAATTAGTTACTTAAAAATAATAATTTCAAAAATACTCTTTTAATCAAGTTTAAACTTTAACTTGTTCTTAACTAAAATCTGTTAAAACACAAACTTGGTTTCCCAGGGAAAACATACTTCCATTCAAACACCCCAAAGAAATTTTCTTATAATTCCTTCCCAATCCTTTTAACTCAAAATTTGTGTTTAAATAACGTAAATTTCCTTTCCATGTTTAAAATAACCTACTTTTGAAGTTTAACAACTTTTCCATTCCCGGAAATTTACTTCCACAATGTACGTTTAGAATATTTTTAAATAAACTTTTATAGATTTATTTATTCAAAATCGCGCTTAAGAAATCATTTAAATGAATACCTACTTGAATTCCAATGGGTTAAAATAGTATTTCAAAATATTTTATATACATTTAAACTGCTAACTTATATTTGGAAAGCTTCATTGAAAACATATTAAATTCCCATGCAAATGCTATTCATTATCAAATAAATAACCCATCGTTATTTTTTAACAATTTATAACTCCTTATGGGATTTCTCGCCAGAAATTCATACTTCCACGTTTATCAACTGATAAATTTACCACTTTAATAATATTTCCAAATTTAAAATTTTTCAATCTTCACCCAAACCTGATTCCAAATTTTATTCCTTTAAATTCTTTATTCAACAATTCATTTTATTTCCTTTAAAACCCTATTCATTTTATTCATTTTTAATTTTCTAGATTTTATTTATCAAATTATCTCACTAAGTATCTGAATTCAAAAATCTAGCTATCTCAGAATATAAACAAGATACACCGCTAATTATATGAAATAATTCCTACATTGTGAGGAATCCAGTTGGATCCCTCCAACCTGTTTTTTCCCTACATTCACAGATATTAGCACAACAATATATATATATATATATATCAATCCAGGCTGATATAAATAGACATTTCAACCAATCACATAATCATTTAAATATTAATTATTTAAATTAACTAGTATCCAGATGTGGGTGATATTAACTCACCTTGAGTTTCGGCGAGCATTTGATAATTTAAATTAAACTGAACGACGTTCGATTTAACTCAAATTTCTACTTGCCCGGAATGATTCCTGAACTGCACCTTTGCGTAATGTTCGACTCGTCGATTCCGGTGCCGCAAATTTCATTCAAATCTGATACAGTACGCATTAGATATTCGATTTTTAAGTTTGAATTGAATTTAAAACAAATTTCCTTTTAAATTTTAATTTACTTTTACCACAATCACATCAGGTCGTTCGTTTAGCAAAAGAAATCAAGGCCGTCCTTGAGCATCTTCTTCTCCCTCTCTCTCGTACGCTGCTCTAAAAATTCGAACCCAACGTAGTTCTTACGGTTGCGTGCCGCTTCCCCTATACTCCACTACACCATAATCCATTACCGCAAAATGAAAGCTCATCCCCCTCAAGCATCGGCCAGAGCATGGTTGAACGCGGCGGCCCCTACGCCTCGAGATCCACCCACGAACGAGCAACATACAAATCGCCGTAGCCCCTTATCCAACCTATGAAACCACATCACTACCGTTGGATCTGTAGATCCCTTAACGATCTACAACTTTCGTTTAGAACATTTTTTAAATCAAAGCATGGATCGAGAGATATTGGGAGGGGAAACGAAATGATTATCGGTCATTAAAGAAAAAGAAACGATGGCCCTGAATGAAAATATCTAGGGTTTAAGAATAAATATGAATATATATAATTGTTTAATATTATTTTAATCTTGATCTTAAAATTTGGCGACCAATGCAAACAGGCGTTCCTAGTGTTTTTCCGCGTCCCGGACACAATGGAACAGGTTTCGTAACCTAATTCGGTCATACGTGCGAGTTACGGTATTAAACGATCAATTTTAAATTAAATCGATTAATACGATTTCTATGCATTTCGAGCCGCCACGGTCAAACGACAACTCCGATTGCTACGAAAATTGAAATTCAATAATAACTAACTACTAAGGATCCAATGGAACTAGTTTCGTCGAATTCCAAGGTTGTTGCCCCGGAAGGCTATTTTAACTCGTCTATTGATTCGAGCGATTTTCGAATTTGTCGAAAACGCTTAAAATTTCACTTTTAAAAATTTATTAATTCTATTATAACTCGTATAAAATTTATATTCACATCTGAATTCATTCTGGTTCAGTTTAAATCAAAATCTGATTATTTGCAATATTATATTATTAAATTAATATAAAATTCCAATTCAATCTATCGACTATTAATTCCATCCAATGGTCCAATATTACAATTCAAATCCAGCTAGACTCAAAATAAACTTTAGAATCAAATTTTATATCTATTTACACTCAGAATTACTAATTATTCCAATTCTAATATTAAATTATTATTATTCAAATTCCAATTTAATTCTCGTATTTGAAATTTGACTAATTTTGTTAACTTAACCAAAGTCTTTTATTTCAAAATTTAAATTGTACCACATATTCAACATTTAGAATGAATTAAATGTTCAAATCCACCGACCCAAAATTACTGGTCGTTACATAGTACATACAACATCATTAGCCTCCATACAAAAATCCCTGGCCAGATAAAAAAAATCTCTGATGTGCATTGTACAAACAAAATAAAAAATAATCACCTGCTGTGACGCCCCACCTCTATACCCGCGCTAGACAAGAACACTACGAAGTAATGCTGTCAACTAGCACGGAGAATAAGGCTGTTGAGGAGCGACCATCCGTGTAATTGCTTTGTGCGAGCATCGATATGTCAGATAGTATAGCATGCAATTCTTTTCAAGTGGAAATTCGACATGCCGACACAAACTCAAAGCTACTACACAGTGGCTATAGTATCTTCGGAAACGAATATAGAAGTAAACATAACATAAATCAGTCACAGACAATTCATATCACAAAGGCGGAAGTAGATATGAATATAACACATGAAAGTGTATATCAGAGTAGTGGTCAAACAAGATCCACAATATCAAAAAGAATAGATACAAGTGCTAGACAAAAGAATAAGTATACATCATAAAGTCTGTATCTCAAATGTATACAACAAAAACTACTAATCTAAGTAGTTAGCCAAAAGTCAGATGATAGTCCGATAAGGAGTCAAGCAGAAGCACCTGTTATATATCTCAGTCTGACCCAAGTATTATTTAAGAAGAAAATAATAAACGGATCTGTCTAGCTATAAATATCAGATGAAGTGATATATAATAAGAGATATGACATAAACATATAATAATCACAATGCAAAGCTGTGATATATAAGTAATTGAAAAATCAACAAGAGATTAATCAATATCACAAAGATCTACTCAAGATAAAAAGGAATGTCATGCTCCTAATTTCATTCACCAAGCCACAATATATGACATATATATCAATGCCCATCGTAAAAGTTGGTGAAACATAAATTCCAGAATTCAACACACGAAATCCAGAAATCACAAGAAAAAGGATCAACGACGTCGTACAGCGGGACATCCGATGAACCAAATCACAATCAAAGGGAACAACGACATCGTACAGCGGGACGTCCGATGAACCAAATCACAATCAAAGGGAACAACGACGTCGTACAGCGGGACATCCGATGAACCAAATCACAAAGACATTGCACAATGCTAGTCTAAAACCTAAAATGATCGTCATGATCAAAGAGAAGTGTCGATTACAGTAAGCTAGTAAATATATGAGCTTAGTTTCATGTCCCATAACCACTAGCTTAACTTAAATATTTACGAACAAATTGTAGGTCTCCATTAGAAAAATGTCACAAGTGGTTCAATCGAACAAGTCCAAAAATTAACCAACGAAGTAAACGCAAGCGTTTCATACCACTTGTTTTACTAATTCGTTTAATTAGATTTCTCATACGAGTGAGGTAAAGGTTTGTATGTACTAATAGATTGGAAATCGGTTTGAGAAAACGAGCTTTGTAATAAAATAGTGTTGAAATCATTTGAAGAAAGAGTTTTGATATTTACTACCAGTATAGAAAACCTTTATATTTTTAAAGTGACAAATCACAAAGAAGATTGTAAAAACAATCAATCGGTAAAATTCACATTCGAAGACATGAATAAATTCCAAAGAAATTGATATAAAATCCATCAAAGTGGATATATCTAAAATTCCCAAAGAAAAGGTCATCAAAGTCGATAATTAACGACAACAACAAAAGGGAGACAACACGAATCGACTAAAGTTGGATATTCAAACGAATTAGCAATATAGGCTAATCTGGCAAAAATCATCAGGTCGGTAGACCGGACTCCCTGAGTCGGTCGACCGAACCAAAGGTTGGAAACCTCTCGGGACAGCAGGTCGGTCGACCGAACCCTGTTGTGACGACCCAGAATTTTTGAGCATTAAAAATCGAAATATTTAATTGATTTTAAATTGTTTAATGGTTAACTATCAACTTAAATTACGAATATCATGATTTATTTGACAATTAAATTGTAGAATTAAATAATTTGAATTGAATATAATATGAAACCTGAGATTTTAAGCCTGTTAAACATAATTTGAAGGCTTGTAAAATTTATATTGATAACACTGAAGATAATAGAAGTTGTAAAATTGAATTTAACAGTGGTTGGTTCAGTTTTAAAATTCTATCGTTTTAAATTGAATTTAAAAATAGCCTTCCGTGGCACAGTGTCGGAATTTGACGAAACCAGTTCCATTGGATCCGTAATATTGAATTATTATCGGATTTTAAATTTGGTAGTGTTTGGAGTTGTCGTGTGATCATTCGATAGATGAACGCGTTGGAAATTTAATTGATAATAGCCGATTCGAAATTTAAATATAATACTTCAACTAGTCAAATACATCTCACATCAGAACTTTTGGAGTCCATTTTCGAATCACTGTACCAGTCTCAGCCGACATGTAATATTCATTTCCATTTTTCAATCAGTTCAAAGTATTGTTTTAAGAAATAATAAAATAAAAGGAGAAGCTTTATTTTTATATTATTTGCCAAGCCTTGCCTTGGAAGCTAAAGGAAAAATAATATAAACCTAACAGCCGAAGAAAAATCTCGAAAATCATTTTCTCGTTCGTTCAATATTTCGAAAACATGGCCGAATCTTGTCATCTTTTCCCACAACTCAAATTTCAGTTCGAAAAAAAAAATCCTAAATGGATCAAAACTCAGGCCGAAGTCGTATAAATCAATTCATGGTCGTCTCTGTAGAAGCTCGTGAGGTCGTGTAGTGGGGCGACTCAACAGTGGCGATCGAGGCTAGGCGGCAGTGCTGGGGGGAACTCGCGTACTCACGCGCGTGGAGGTAGTAGTGATGGGTGATTTTTGTGGAGGAGCATCGCGTCTAGACTGCGAACTAGGGTTGGAGCGCCGCGATTTGGGTTTTGTTCGTGTGGTCGTTGGGGTTCGTGTCGTTATGATGTTGCGATCTTGACTCGGCTAGGGCTGCAAGGGTGACGTGTTGGGTTGCGCGCGTGGAGGAAGGGCAGGAGCATGGCGAAATGATTATTAGATTGGGTAGTTCTCGATGGCAAGGTCGACATGGTGTCGTTTGAAGGGTCTGACTGGGTTGGCTTTGAGGTCCAAAACGTGAAGAAAACAAGGTGGTTTGGATTGGATTGCAAAGTAAAGGTCAAAGGTGAGTTAATCTCACTCAGTTTAAAATTTAAATTTAAAATGATTAAATTTAAATAATTGTTTGAATGGTTGAATGAATTGATGTGATAGAGTATGATTGGACTTGCTATATTATATTGTGCTGACGTTTGTGGATGCAGGGAAAACAGGTTGGAGCGATCCAACTGGATCCCTCAACAGTTATTTAAATTATTTAAATTCCCCTGTTATGATGATTGGATATTTTATGATGGATTATGTTGAATATTGAATGCTATGTTTCGATTGGATAATTGGGTATAATGAATTTCCAGAAAATATATAACTTGGATGTTGGAAAGAAATAAAGTGAATTTATAAGTAAAATAATTATGAACATTTGAATAAATTTAAGAATGAAATAAAAATAAAATAAAGTGATATAAGAATTCTAATTAATAAATCTTGAGTATAGAAAAGAGATTTTTGAATAAGTAGAAAGTTAATGAATTAGAAACTCCAATGCTAATACCTAAAAGAACAAAACATTTATTCTAAATTTAGGATTCTAAATTTTGAAAGAGTCAAAGAAGAAAATGGGTAAAGCTTGAAATTTGTATATTTCAGTTAAAAAAAAAATTAAAATCAAACAACAAATAATAATAATAAAATAAAGTCCATAAGTAATGAATTTTGAAATGAACCGAGCAAGTAAAGAAATTTATTTTAAATAGAATGAATTGGAAATAAATTCGGGAAATTGATTTAAGTGCATAAAGCTGGAATCCTCTCTGGATGGCCAAGTACACGTTTTTAAAAGTAAATTTGTAAATATAAATTAAATGCTTTAAAGTTGTTTATTTTAGAAAGCAAGTTTTGTAAAATTTATTATTTTTAATATTTAAATTCTATAGTAAGTATTTTTCTCAAATCTATTATAGTAGTAATTATTTAAACCAGTGAATTAGTATTTTGTTTCAAAAGTGAAAATTTAGTTTATATTTTATTAAGTAACTTTATTTTCAAAAATTTATATAAGAATGTATTTTTAACAAAGTATTAAAGTAGTTTTAACTTAAATGTTTAAAAAGTATATATATATATCTCAAAGTAAAATGTTTAAAATTATTTTAAAAAAAATTATTTTTGTGCTTGTTATTTCAGAGATGGATAGAAAATATTTGAGGAAAGTTGATTCTGAAAAGAAAGATGATTTTGAAACCGTTTTCAAAGGATTGAAAATAAAAATATATCTTGTGAAGATATTTTGAAGTTAATAAATAAATTGGGAAATTATTTATTGTGTGATGGATGTTGTGAATATTAATTGATAGTTAAATCACCGACTATCAATATTGGCCAAATGCGCTGATCGTTTCGAAGAGACCGGTATCAAGATTAATTTCTCGAAAACCACTTCGATTCGGTTTGTACGTTTCGCGTAAACGATTTTGGATTCGAAGATGGAGTAGTGAAGTGCAAGGGCTAGTCACTACTAATCCTGAGGATATTTCCAAAATGGATGTAGTAGGAATAGTGCCTTCGGTTTCGTTCGAACCCGGACGGACTTGTATGGATGAATGCTTGCGAAACATCGTCAGGTGGACGATGGGCATTCTAAGTGAAACGTTCTAAAGGTAACGCTTAGCCTCAGGCCTCATCAAATGGGAATGACTGAAAATCAGGGGATATGCAGCAAGGTTAGGTGGGTCATGCCCAAGCAGGACAAGATAATTCCCCTGTCTAGATGTCCCTTATATATTTTTCGGCTTAGTGGGTGGTTGGTCGCGCCAACCACGGGGTTTATCTTGTTCGGGACTGTTCAGTAAGGAATGGTTCCGGCCTTGTGTTGCAGGGGATGAAGGGAGTAGTCCTCGGTACGGTGATCTAGGCCCCGTACTGTGTCAAGTGGTACCCCAGTGCCTAGTCATTGTTGGAAATCCATTCTCCCTACGAGCCTTTTACGAGTTTTGTTTGTATTACTGTAAAGACCCGTAAGTCCGTACTCCTTGAATAGACACTAATCTCCTTTGTTTAATTCAAGATGAACGAAAATACGAACCCTTAGGGGTTTTAAGAAAAATTTAAGAAAAGAAAAGGTAGAAAAAGAAGATAGATAGATAATAGAGAGAAAAGAAGATAGACAATTTTTTAGAAAACAGAGAATTAGAAAAACAGAAGATAGAAGAATTTTAAAAATAGAAAAAGAGAATTTGAAAATAGAACGGACAGAAAGGAAACAAAAAGAACAGAAAGAACAACATCAGAATCTCACAATTCGCAGCGGAACAACATATAATAATAAATGAATAATCTTTAAACAAAGAACTACAGTTATTACATTTCATCATATTTCATTACATCATATCATCAGAGTGTACAACAACATACAACATCAAACAGTGCAGCGGAAAAAGAAATACTATATAAGTAATATGCCATGCCATCCAGCTTGCCTCCAGCAACTCCAGAATATCCAGGATATCCTGATAAACCTAACTCTTAACTGCCCGTGTGGAAATTGGTGGGCACCCAGAGTTTAGGAAGGAAAACAATAAACTCCGAGTCAGTCATGTGACTGGTGTGAGAACTCAAAACAGTTTATTTACTTTAAAATCAAAATAGAATAATATTTTTTTTTAAATTCAATTCGCAATGCTTTTAAAAATGAGACTACCATAAGACCTCCTGCCACACACACAATGCAAACGCAGACTTGGAGAAGATTTCTCCTTATGATAGTCAAACATGCTTGATACGCATTTAAAAAGAGCATTTGATATTATTACTAGTGCATAGTGTAGAAGAAATTCATTTCGAAAGTAGAATATAAATCTTAGCCAGCATAGGTACCATTATATTATGCCTACTAATAGCTACCATATTAAATGGCAGGTTCTACAACTAATACCGTACAAGTTTCGTATTGTTTCTTTGGATTTCCAACAAATGGTCAGGCCAAGGAACTTCCCATTTCCACTGAGAATGCCTCTGGAAAGACACCCCCGAGAACCAAACCGGAACTCTGCCAACACAAGGCCGGGTTACCCCTTAACTGGGTAACTACTGACACGAGCACGCCATTCCCCGGTCCTTTAGGACCTTTTCAACCGAGCGCTCGATATCCAACATCACACCATAATAAATAGAGTGTTTTCAACATGAGTAAGTATCTGGGCTCCATACCATGATACCACCCTTTTCCAGAAGGAAATGCACATACCCTAAGGGGAGCTACAGCAACCCCTAATAACCTTGCCGCATCTTTCCTGTTTTGACCATTTCCGGGATGTGAGGCTCGACGAAGTCACGTCCACAAAAACATACTTTATACAAAAGCCATGCTTTGGGTCAACAAATGATCAACACAATGATCACTAAGATAGACGATCAAATAAATGATCCTATCACAATAATCAACACAATGATCATTTCAGCATCACTCAGCATGTCACATTACCAAAATGGGATATATCGCTGATAACTTCAACTATATAACCTTTGAGCTCGTACGTCTCAAAGAAGGGTGTTAAGCAAAGAATAAATTCTCCGCCACCAACAGAAATATATTTGAAAGAAATCGGCTTTATATCTCAAATTGTAATGTCAGGCATACAATCCATACAAGTCTGTTCCGGGCTCGAACAGAACCGAAGGCACTTACAAAGAAGTCCTTGCAATCCGGATATTCACAATCCTGATCGGATTTCCCATCACTTAAGGAATCTCTATACCAGGTGCGACCCAGTGCAGAGACAATCGATAGGTCATCCTATCGCTCTCGCAAATACTCGGTCTTCAACACCGATCTTCAAATGCTATTCATAACGACGTATCACATATTCGGAATGGGTTATACGACCCCATGGTCCTTTCCCGGTTAACCCGAATAGTGAGCGCTTATTCAAAATAAGTGTGACATTCAAATTCAATCAAATCACATCAAATACCCATTCAAAGGGAAATATTGATAGTCGGTTATTGAACTATCAATTGATATGCACACATCAACAGATTCCAAATAATTTTCCAAATTATTTACTTTCCAAAATATCTTTACAAGACATAAAATTTCAACCTTCAAAAATAAATCAATATTTATTTTTATACAAATTCCACTTTTCATTTATAAATTCCATAATGAATTTATATTTCAAAATATCCATGCATATATGATTTCAATCATTCATTTCAATTTATCTTCAAAAAGATAAATTTAAATATTCACTTTATACTGGAAAACAATTCCATACTTACTAAATAAGTAATTCACAATCTTTTATTTTCAACACTTAGAAAATATTCAATATACTTAAACCGAATTAAGTATATATTTTATTCTTTAAGGAAATCATTCTCTTAAACATATTTATTTGGGCCAAAACGAATGTGATGCAGCTCAGAACAGAGAAGAAATGCAACCAAAATTTCTAACAAAGATGAGTCGTACACGACTCATAGGGGGGTTAAGTCGTTCACGACTTAGGAGGGCTGGATTAAGTCGTTTCCGACTTAATGGAACACGGGTTAACATTGCCCTAGGACATGTAAAGGAAGCTACGGAGTTAAGTCGGCTGAAAGTGATAAGTCGTTGCCGACTTAGGGGAGATTGCTCACGACCTAAAGAAATGATTCTAAGTCGCCCGCGACTTAACTGGAGACTCGAAGGAACACGAGGGAAAGAGACACAAGCTTATGAAGGAAGTCTGAGTCGTTTACTTTGAGTCGGTCCTATTGAGTCGTGACGTATTTAGGTCGTTACCGACCTAGGGGTCGTGTGTGTTGTATTGTAGGTCGTTACCGACCTATGGATGTTGTGAGATATATGGTATTAAGTAGTGTGCGACCTATGGGTTGAGTCGGCAAGACTTGAGTCGGTCATATAGGTAATGTGTTAGGTCGTTAACGACTTAGCATGAGTCGGTGGTAACTTGTTCTGTTGTGGGTCTTGTATACAGTTAAGTCGGCGTGTGTTGTATATAGTTAAGTCGGCGTGTTTTGTAATAAGTTGAGTCGGCGTGTTTTGTAAAGGGGTTGAGTCGTTATAGGATAAGTCGGTGCCGACCTAAGGGTGTTGAGTCGGTCACGAGTTAAGAGACGGTTGTAAAATACTATAAATAGGGAGTGTGTTGTACATTTTTTGGTGGTTGATTTTGAATAAAATTTCTCTTTTGTTAGCTTTGTGCTTTCATACCAATTGGTAGTTGAGTGTAATCTCCTATCTCCACTTACGTCATTCGAGTGCGCTCGAATCCACGTTTGTTGAAGCCGATTCACGGAATCTAGTGCGCTAGATCAACGTGCGAAGAATCGTAGATCTTTGAACACGGTATAGTGCGCTATCAACGTGTTTGAGATAGCTAGAGTTCGGTATCTTTGGATCAACGAACTTGGGCATTTTGGTATCATCAACTCACCGATTGCTACATTTCATCGATCGAAGTTTTGTTTGATTAATCCGCTGCGTCAGTTTTGGTATCAGAGCCATACTTAGCCAATCATAGCTAAGTTTGATTCTTGGAGCCAAGTTTTTGAAGTTTTTGAAGTTGAAGGAGTTCATCGTGTTCATATTGAAGTTGCATCAAGTTAGGAGTGTTTGATCCATTTCATTTTGGATCGAGGAGTTGGACTTTGTTTGGATTTTGACTTGGAGTTTTTGCACGCCAAGGAGTTTGAATTTGAAGAAGGCCGTGTATACTTGGGAGTAGCCGTGCCTTGTTGATTGCATTTAAGTGTTTGTAGTAGGTGGCCAAGACAAGTCATAGCGAGTCAAAGGAGAGCCGACCTAACTTGAACAGAGTTAAGGTTGAGTCGTATATAAAGCATTGTTGAGCCGAGATTGCTTGTGTTGGAAGTTTGAAGTATTGTGTTCAATTTGTTGAAGTTTGTGAACTTTACAACCATGCCACCAAGGAGAGCTAACCGACATCAAAACGTTGAAGCTTTGTATCGAAGAGAAGAGGCCGATCAAATGGAGCAACGTATGCACGAGAAGATTGATGAAGGCATTGGTAGGTTGGAGAAGCTTATGATTGATATGAATCAAAGTAGAAGAAGAAATTCACCTGAATCCATTCATGGAGGAAGTAGAGTTTCACATCATTCAGATCGGGAGAGGAGAGAAAGTCAGGATCAACGGAGTGTTGATAATCGAAGTAGGAGGAATGTTGATGACCATGATAGACGGGATGTTGGTAGTAGGAGTGGTGTTAGAGATGTTGGAGGACGAGAACGACAACGATATACATCAGACTTTGAGGATGAGTTTGACGGTGAAAGAGGCAGTGTTCATTACAGAGATAGAGATCAAGGACAACGTTCGTATCGGGTTATTGATGATGATCGACGTTGGGAATCGGGTATGAAGATGGAGATTCCGGAGTTTAAAGGCGGGATGGTTGCTGAGGAGTTCTTAGATTGGTTGTCTAATGTGGAGGAAATCTTTGATTTCAAGGAGGTGCCGGAGAATCGAAGGGTGAAGTTGGTTGCTACTAGGTTGAGGGGGAGAGCATTGGCATGGTGGCAGCAAACTAAACTTACTCGAGAACGAATGGGGAAGTCAAAGATAGAATCTTGGGAGAAGATGAAAAAGTTGATGAGATCTACTTTCTTACCTTACAACTACCAGTCACTTATGTACCAGAGGTTGCAGAATCTGAGGCAAGGGACAAAATCTGTTAGTGATTATGCTGATGAATTTTACCAACTCATCGCCAGGAATGATATCATGGAAACAGAAGAACAGCTAACTGCTAGATTCATTGGGGGTTTGAGAATGCAGATCCAGGATATGGTTAATATGTTTGATCCTAGATCCGTTGCAGAGGCACATCAGAAAGCGTTAGCTTGGGAGAAACAAGGAAGGCGTGGAGGTGGTGTGTTTACTAATTCCAATAATCAAGCAAGGGGTGTTGGTGGAAGTTCTAATGTTCCTAAACCTGTTTCAAAACCAGTTGTGAAGGAGGTTGAGAAGGCGAAGGCTAGTAGTGTTTTCAAATGTTATAATTGTCAGGAGTTGGGTCACAAAAGCAACGAATGTCCGAAGCCGAAGAAGAGAACCATGGTTGCAGAGGTTGAGGCAGATGATGGTGAGGAGGCAGAGTATTCAAATGTACCTTATGTTGAGGAGGAAGAAGAAGTGTCGGGTGATGAAGGATGTAATCTTATGTTGAGGAGAAGTTGTTTGACACCAAAGCAAGAGGAGGAATGTAGTTGGCTGAGAAGCAATATTTTTCAATCGACATGCACTATTCTGGGGAAAGTCTGCAAGTTCGTTATTGATGCGGGAAGTTGTGATAATATTATTTCTTCAGAGGCAGTTAGAAAGTTGAACTTGAAGACCGAGAAACATCCGAAACCGTACAAGCTAGCATGGTTAAGGAAGGGAGGTGAAGTGAAAGTATGTCGAAGAGCTTGTGTTAATTTTTCGATTGGGAAGAAGTACAAGGACGAAATTTGGTGTGATGTCGTAGATATGGATGTTTGTCACTTATTGTTGGGCAGACCATGGCAGTTTGACAGAGCAGTACAGCATGACGGTCGTGCCAACAGTTACAGTTTCATGTTCGAGGGTACTAAGATCACTTTGGTTCCCAAGAGACAGCAACAGAAGGAGAGCAAGCTAGAAGAGATTGAAGAATTGAAAACTCTGTTGACTTTGAAGGAGTTTGTCAAGGAAGTCGAAGAAGAACCTGAAGTGTTTCTTTTGATTGGGAGAGAGAGTAGTGAAGAAGTTGAGATTCCAGAAGAAGTAAAGCCTGTTTTGAAAGAATTTGAAGATGTCTTTCCAGATGAGTTACCAAAGGAGTTACCGCCACTTAGAGACATTCAGCATCAGATAGATCTTGTTCCGGGAGCCGTGTTACCACACCGACCACATTACAGAATGAGTCCGAAGGAACATGAGGAGTTACGAAGGCAGGTGGAAGAGTTACTTGAGCAGGGTCGTATCCAGGAAAGTTTGAGTCCGTGTGCTGTGCCTGCATTGTTGGTACCAAAGAAGGACGGGACTTGGAGGATGTGCACTGATAGTAGAGCTTTGAATAAGATCACTGTTCGTTATAGATTTCCTATGCCGAGGTTGGATGATTTGTTGGATCAGTTGAGTGGGGCAACTATATTTTCAAAGATTGATTTGAAGAGTGGTTATCATCAGATACGAATCAGACCTGGAGACGAATGGAAGACAGCTTTCAAAACTAGAGAGGGGTTGTACGAATGGTTGGTCATGCCATTTGGGCTGTCAAATGCACCTAGTACATTCATGCGGGTGATGAATCAAATCTTTCGACCATTCATCGGGAAGTTTGTTGTGGTTTATTTCGATGATATTCTGATTTACAGCAGGAGTACAGAGGAGCATGTTCTTCATCTGAGGGAAGTGTTGCTTATTCTTCGTGAGGAACAATTTTATGCTGCTACAAAGAAATGTGTGTTTATGACACCTACTGTTTTATTCCTGGGTTATGTTGTTTCAGGGAAAGGAATTCAAGTTGACCAGAGCAAAGTTGAAGCAGTCAGGAATTGGCCACAGCCAAAGACAATTACAGAAGTGAGAAGTTTTCATGGGCTAGCGTCATTCTACCGAAGATTCATACCACACTTCAGTAGCGTGATGGCTCCAGTGACTGATTGCATGAAGGGGAAACAGTTTGTGTGGTCAGAAGAAGCGGGGGTTGCTTTCGAGAGAATCAAGGAATTGTTAACATCTGCACCAATTCTTGTTCTACCGAATTTTCAGTTGTTATTTGAATTACATACTGATGCTTCGAAGGTTGGTATTGGAGGAGTTCTGAGTCAGAATGGGAAGCCAGTTGCTTATTTTAGTGAGAAGTTGTCAGGAGCGAAGATGAGATACAGCACATACGATGTTGAGTTTTACGCTGTTGTTCAGGCTGTCAAGCATTGGAGGCATTATTTGTTTCAGAAGGAATTTGTTCTTTACACAGATCATGAAGCTTTGAAACATTTACAGGGACAGGATAAAATTTCAGCGAGACATGCATCATGGATTTCTTATTTACAGCAGTTTACTTTTGTCGTTAAACACAAAGCAGGGGTGACAAATCGGGTAGCTGATGCGTTGAGTAGGAGAAATCATTTACTAACGACAATGAAGGTTGAAGTGACGGGGTTTGAAATGTTGCCAGAAATGCTTGAAGAAGATCCTTACTTTGTGAAATATGTTGAAAAAGTTAAGGATGGGATTACCGATGAATTCATGTTGGTTGATGGTTTTCTGTTTAAAGGAAATCGTTTATGTATTCCGGATTGTAGTCTGAGGATGAAGATTGTGAAGGAGTTACATGAAGAGGGGCATGTGGGCCGTGATCGTACTTTACAGTTGATTTCGCAGTCTTACTTTTGGCCGTCGATGAGAAAAGAGGTTGAAAGATTCGTGGAGCGATGTCATATTTGCCAGGTTTCAAAGGGAGCAGCAACGAATGCAGGGTTGTATATGCCATTACCAGTACCATCTAAGCCATGGGTTGATATTAGCATGGATTTCGTTTTGGGTTTGCCGAGAACTCAACGGGGAAATGATTCGATATTTGTTGTGGTGGACAGGTTTTCGAAGATGGCACATTTTGTTGCTTGCAAGAAGACAGCAGATGCAGTTCGAGTAGCACAGTTATTTTTCAAGGAGATTTATCGACTTCATGGATTGCCAGAATCTATTGTTTCTGATCGAGATACTCGTTTTCTGAGTCACTTTTGGCTGAGTTTGTGGAAAATGGTGGGAACGAAGTTGAATTTCAGCAGTGCTTATCATCCACAAACCGATGGGCAGACGGAAGTTGTTAACAGGTCATTGGGTAATTTGTTGCGTTGCCTTGTACAGGATAATTTGAGAAGTTGGGACCTGAAGCTATGCCAGGCAGAATTTGCTCACAATCATGCAGTAAATCGAAGCACAGGATTCAGTCCGTTTCAGATTGTTTATTCAAATTTACCTAGGGGACCGTTGGATTTAGCAGTTGTACCACAGTCGAAGGGAACAGTTAAACGAGCTGCTGATTTTGTTGATGAGCTGAATGAATGTCATAAAATCGTTCAGGAACGATTGGAGAAATCGAATGAGAAATATAAGAAGTTTGCAGATTCGAAACGACGAAATGTTGAATTTAAAGAAGGTGATTTGGTTTATGCTGTATTGACAAAGGATCGTTTTCCGGTGGGTGCTTATAACAAGTTGAAGGCACGAAAAATTGGTCCTGTTGAAGTTTTGCAGAAAATCAATGAGAATGCTTATCGATTAAAGTTACCAGATGACGTTTATACTTCTGATGTTTTTAACGTCAAACATTTAATTCCATATCACGGCGGTGAGATTGTTGAGAAAGAATTTACAAATTCGAGGTCGAATTTTTCTCAACCAGGGGAGGATGATGCAGCTCAGAACAGAGAAGAAATGCAACCAAAATTTCTAACAAAGATGAGTCGTACACGACTCATAGGGGGGTTAAGTCGTTCACGACTTAGGAGGGCTGGATTAAGTCGTTTCCGACTTAATGGAACACGGGTTAACATTGCCCTAGGACATGTAAAGGAAGCTACGGAGTTAAGTCGGCTGAAAGTGATAAGTCGTTGCCGACTTAGGGGAGATTGCTCACGACCTAAAGAAATGATTCTAAGTCGCCCGCGACTTAACTGGAGACTCGAAGGAACACGAGGGAAAGAGACACAAGCTTATGAAGGAAGTCTGAGTCGTTTACTTTGAGTCGGTCCTATTGAGTCGTGACGTATTTAGGTCGTTACCGACCTAGGGGTCGTGTGTGTTGTATTGTAGGTCGTTACCGACCTATGGATGTTGTGAGATATATGGTATTAAGTAGTGTGCGACCTATGGGTTGAGTCGGCAAGACTTGAGTCGGTCATATAGGTAATGTGTTAGGTCGTTAACGACTTAGCATGAGTCGGTGGTAACTTGTTCTGTTGTGGGTCTTGTATACAGTTAAGTCGGCGTGTGTTGTATATAGTTAAGTCGGCGTGTTTTGTAATAAGTTGAGTCGGCGTGTTTTGTAAAGGGGTTGAGTCGTTATAGGATAAGTCGGTGCCGACCTAAGGGTGTTGAGTCGGTCACGAGTTAAGAGACGGTTGTAAAATACTATAAATAGGGAGTGTGTTGTACATTTTTTGGTGGTTGATTTTGAATAAAATTTCTCTTTTGTTAGCTTTGTGCTTTCATACCAATTGGTAGTTGAGTGTAATCTCCTATCTCCACTTACGTCATTCGAGTGCGCTCGAATCCACGTTTGTTGAAGCCGATTCACGGAATCTAGTGCGCTAGATCAACGTGCGAAGAATCGTAGATCTTTGAACACGGTATAGTGCGCTATCAACGTGTTTGAGATAGCTAGAGTTCGGTATCTTTGGATCAACGAACTTGGGCATTTTGGTATCATCAACTCACCGATTGCTACATTTCATCGATCGAAGTTTTGTTTGATTAATCCGCTGCGTCAGAATGTTACGTAAAACATCGTTACGACAACCCAAAATCACTAGTATAGGGATTCGAAATTAAAATAGATATATAAATCCCAATACTATTCAAAACATTTCCTTTCGGAAATCATTTATTATAACAACAGTGTTATAATCTACCATTTCCTTTTATTCCTCGAAAACATCTATTTCAACAATAAATGTTGAAATCTATGATTTCAAATCTCAACATATTTTAAAACATCATTAGACCGTTTTAATTTTTTTTTTTTAAGACATCCCATTCTAAATAATTTCTTTAACATATTATTCACTATTCAAAAACGTGAATATATTGTTAACCAATTTCATTACTTCTATTCATTTTAGTTTAAGGAATTATTCACTGTCTAAAACATGAATATAACTTCATAAATAAATTGCAACAATTTACTTATCAAAATAAGTAGTTTGCGAATTTATAAAACAATGTTTATAAATTCTATTTCTATTTCTTTTATAACAACTTCCTTTTATAAATTTCCTTTATTAACTTATCTCAATTCATATCCCAATGATATATTAAAAATTTCATATTATAAGTTAAATACTTATAATTTATTTGTTTATAAAATCATTCCTTTAAACTTCACAAATTTTATAAATCTTATAACTTATAAGATTCATCTATTTATCCAAAATCTTATTCTTTTAAATAACTTCACAAATTTTATAAACCTACTGTTTATAAAATTCCAATTATAACTTCACCGTTCATAATTCTATAAATTCATTCATTTGTGAAATTCATTCACAATTCATCCTAACTCTTATAAAACTTCGTTTTATAATTCCAATATTTTTATTTACAAAAATCCGTTTGTAAATCTTTTATATAAATCAATTTATACTGTTTATAAAATTTTATTTATAACTTCATCGTTATAATTCTATAATTCCATTTCTATTTATGAAATTCATTTACAATTTATTCTAACACTTATAAAAGCTTGGTTTATAATTCTTATATTTTTAATTTATAAATATCAATTTATAAATCTTTTTAATATAAAACAATTTATATTATTACTTTAAACATCCTTAAACTCTTTCATAGTTTCATCATTCTGATTTATAAAATAAAGATTTTATAAATCCTATTTTTGAGCTTCTTATAAAAATTTCAGAAATCCCAGTTCAAACTATTTTATAAAACCACTGATCCCATATTTTCAAAAATCAACTTTTAACTACATTTCTCAAAAATCATAATTTTTATAACATAAAAATTATAACGTTTATTTATTTATAATAAATCAATTCCAAAAATTATTTATAACATATATTTCCAAAATTACTTTAGAAATCCCTTAAAAATAAAAATCGTTATTTTTAAACTTCAAAGTTGGATCCGATGATGTAACACATCAAATAGTCAAACACGATTTTCAAACATCATATATCATCCATGATAAACAATCAAATATCACAATATATGAAAATAAACAAACACTTGTGAGGAATCCAGTTGGATCCCTCCAACCTGTTTCCCTGCATCCACAGACATTAGCACAATACCATTCCGTTTCAAGACGGAATATCGCGGTATATGGGATTTTATAAATATATATCTGCTTACTAACGGCGCAATAGGGTCTCATCCGCTAAAAGAAAATGCGGGAAATCAATCAACTGCAATATATACATATGCCAATATATATATATTGCTATATATATAATATAATACCAATTCCACTTCGAGGTGGAATATCGCGGTATATGTGTGTAATAAATAACCTCCGCTTACTAACGGCGTATAGGGTGTATTCACATCCAATAAATATATATAACAATCATTATTCAATCAATCAATCAACACAGTCAATCAATTTTTTTTTTTTTATTTAACTGTTTAAAATTCAAATAAACAATAAAAATTCCTTTTGAGTGAGAAGTTCTCACCTTTATTCCCTGTTTGCCATCCACTATCTTAATTCATCTTGATTTCTTCATTTATACCTAGTATAAATATTTACACAATTTATTAATATTCGAAATAAATCGAATAATAAATTTTCATTTGACAAATTTTAATTCATCGGTGATTTCATTTTTTTAATAGTTAAATTAATTGATAGTTTCGTTTAAACCAGTTTCTTCTTTAATAAATTTATTTTAACAAAAAAATAAATTTCCTCTTATAAATTAAATCAACTAACAAACTTTGGTTTTAACTATTAAATTTGTTATAAATAAATTTTCCCTTTTAAATAGAATATTTGAACTAAGTGAAAAATCACTTACCCTTTTATAACTTAATTAATTTATTTCTTTATTTAACTTAAAAATCAAATTCCCTTAAATAAATCGTTTCATCAAATGATTCGAATTCTTAACAAATTTTCTTTTACAAAAAAAAATATTTTTCATTTTGAAACTCAATTTTATATTTAACTGATAATTTTGTTTTAACAAATAAATTTAATTTTTAACAAATCTTCTTTTATAAATTTTCTTTAAATAAATCTTTTACTTAATAAATTGATTTTCCAAAGATATATATAAATATTTACTGTAAAAAAAAATTTCTTTACTGTTATTTTTTTTTTCTTAATCCCATATTTTCTCTACTGTTATTATACATCCATTCCTTTTATAAATTACGTTTACTTATTTATTTCCTTTAATCTTAAAAACGAAATTTCATATCTTTACTGTAAAATGAATTTTCTGTTTATTTACATATTTTTAATCTGTTTTGAACTAATTTCCCCTTTTCACTTTATATATATAAACTGCATTTAAATTCTTATAAATCCTTTATTTACAATTTCTTTAATAAATTCGTTCAACTAAATTTTCTAAATAAACATATTAATTAGAGTAAATAGCAATACCTGCAGTTCGAACCCCTCCTCCATCGAGTGTTCCCAATCGCGACTTCGACCTCCAGATCACCGCGACTACGTCGCACCAATACATCGCCGTTGCCGCAACCCCTAATCCCCACGCGAGCACCCGCGACATCGATGCACAGCCCCAACGCGACCCCCTAAACGAATCGCCAACATCCATCGCGAGCCACCATCTCGAATGCGCGCGCCGATGCTCGAATGCCGCTGCCTCCAATTTGATGCCTCCCCCCCAGTCGCGCCGCCATGCTAGCCTCGCGCTTGTGACCGCCCTCCTCCTCGAATTTGCGCGCGCTCGACTTAGGGCTTCGGCCATTACAGTTTCTTTTTTTTTTTCTTGATTTATTTACTGATGGTTTCGAATGAGAGAAGGGGGAAAGGAGTAGGGTATAAAATAGAAAAGAACGTGAATTT
Organism: Allium cepa; assembly: GCA_030765085.1. Classification (NCBI taxonomy): domain Eukaryota; kingdom Viridiplantae; phylum Streptophyta; class Magnoliopsida; order Asparagales; family Amaryllidaceae; genus Allium; species Allium cepa. The sequence continues at coordinate 722,499,031 of CM060937.1, read as the reverse complement.
TGCGTGAGTTATGGCGTAAATGAAGGCGTGTTAACAGCTGAACGAAGTAAGGTAATGTATACCTTATTATTTTATATGTATTTTATTTTTATTTTTATTTTTATTTTGAATTTAACTTTGTTTTGTAAATTGTTTTCTTTAATAACTTAGAAATGTTTTGAAGTTCAACTATCAACATCTATTTATAAATTTACATAGATATAATTTGTAAATCCAAACTATTTAACAACCCAAAATCACTAGTATAGGGATTCGAAATTAAAATAGATATATAAATCCCAATACTATTCAAAACATTTCCTTTCGGAAATCATTTATTATAACAACAGTGTTATAATCTACCATTTCCTTTTATTCCTCGAAAACATCTATTTCAACAATAAATGTTGAAATCTATGATTTCAAATCTCAACATATTTTAAAACATCATTAGACCGTTTTAATTTTTTTTTTTTTAGTCATTAGTTCAAATTTTAAATACCTATTCAATATTCAGTTTCAAACTTCAAAGTTAAATTCAATTTCTATTTAACTTTAAATAGATTAATTTCAAAAATTTAATCGCCAACTTCATAGTTCTATTGGTATTCAATTTAAAATTACCTCAAATATTTAAAATAAATTAAATATCTTTATTTTTAAATTGTAAAAATTTCAGGATCGTTACAATCTTTCCCCCTTAAAAGAATTTCGTCCCGAAATTACAAGTTAGGAAGAATACCCTTATCCCGTCTATTATTTTTCACAACTCAAAATAGTTTTAACAACTTACTAGCCTAAATCTTTTTACTAGAGATTCACTATCATTTCAATTAGCTTTCTAACTTCAATTATAAGTTTCAAACTATATTGTTGTACTAACCATTCAAATTTAAATTCAAATTCAATTTCAAACTTTCAAATTTTTCTCAAAATTTTTTTTAACACCCTAAATTTTCGAAAAATTTCGCCAGCGTCTCCTTTGCGCGGCTAGCTCGGTACGACTGCAAAATGGCACCACGGCCCCTCAGAATCAAAAAGAAAAGAGAAAAGCCAAGTGGCTAGAGAAGAAAGTCACCAAATCTCATACTGAAATTGAAATACGTACCTTTTTGTCGAGCAATTCAATTTTAACTTTGAAATCAAAATCTCAATTTCTTTATATACCTGTATAACCTGTATAATCTGCTAGTAGTAGCATCCAAATCCAACATTCAAACTATTTTGCACATTTCTATTACAAATTTTTCAACATATATTTCTTATATGTTTTTACTTCACTATTGAAGTTATATATTCAATTTCATTCAATTTCACGTTTCAATTTCATTTGAATTCAATTTTCAATTCTAGATTTCATTCGAATTCAATTCTCAATTCTAATATTGAATTCTAACGATTAACTTTTATTTAGTAATTCACATTACTATATTGAATTAGTTTTATTCACTAATTCATTTCAATATTCAATTTATCTCAAATTTACTTAATTACCCAAAATCAATTCCATTTACATTACTTAAGTTATATTTCATTTAATCTTGAAATTCACCTTTATTTACAACTCATATTCATATAATTTCATATAGTTTCGCTTCTTATATATATAAGTTTATTTCACAATTGTAAACACTTTAATTAAAATTCAATTCTTATAATTTTTTTACTTATGCAATTACTCTTTATTTAGATTATTCAAACAACCTAACAATCAACTTATATACTTTCATAATTCTGAAAAATTATTCCTTTACATATAAAAATATAATCAAGGCAAAATTATTTCATTTACCCAATTTAAAATCAATATTGTGTTGAATTGTTCTATTCAAGTGTTTAGAAACCCCTTCGGCATAGTTTGACTGACCGTGCTGACGAAGGTTCATATGCCACTCAATAAACCAATCATCACAATATAAAACAATTTTATATTCACTAACAAATACGCTCTCATAGCTATTATTACACTCAAACTCATTCTAGAGTACTACTGACTCTATCTCTAATGAGTAATACCCAACAGAACCATGGTTCTCGCTTAACCATCAGCTCTGATACCAAATGTAAAGACCCGTAAGTCCGTACTCCTTGAATAGACACTAATCTCCTTTGTTTAATTCAAGATGAACGAAAATACGAACCCTTAGGGGTTTTAAGAAAAATTTAAGAAAAGAAAAGGTAGAAGAAGAAGATAGATAGATAATAGAGAGAAAAGAAGATAGACAATTTTTTAGAAAACAGAGAATTAGAAAAACAGAAGATAGAAGAATTTTAAAAATAGAAAAAGAGAATTTGAAAATAGAACGGACAGAAAGGAAACAAAAAGAACAGAAAGAACAACATCAGAATCTCACAATTCGCAGCGGAACAACATATAATAATAAATGAATAATCTTTAAACAAAGAACTACAGTTATTACATTTCATCATATTTCATTACATCATATCATCAGAGTGTACAACAACATACAACATCAAACAGTGCAGCGGAAAAAGAAATACTATATAAGTAATATGCCATGCCATCCAGCTTGCCTCCAGCAACTCCAGAACAGCGGTCACAACCGGTAGGCTTTTCAACCATCCCAGCCCCACCGTGGCTTACACTGGTATCCCAAACTTGCTTTTACGGCCAGCCTTTCGACTGTCACAGCTTACGCCTAACCAACCCCCTAAAAGAGGATGTGTGGGAGTAAGAGTCTCCCGTTCGCCACCAAACCGCGAAGCGAGAATCCCCCATCACATAGCCCAATAGCTTAACAAGACTGGTGTGAGAACTCAAAACAGTTTATTTACTTTAAAATCAAAATAGAATAATATTTTTTTTTAAATTCAATTCGCAATGCTTTTAAAAATGAGACTACCATAAGACCTCCTGCCACACACACAATGCAAACGCAGACTTGGAGAAGATTTCTCCTTATGATAGTCAAACATGCTTGATACGCATTTAAAAAGAGCATTTGATATTATTACTAGTGCATAGTGTAGAAGAAATTCATTTCGAAAGTAGAATATAAATCTTAGCCAGCATAGGTACCATTATATTATGCCTACTAATAGCTACCATATTAAATGGCAGGTTCTACAACTAATACCGTACAAGTTTCGTATTGTTTCTTTGGATTTCCAACAAATGGTCAGGCCAAGGAACTTCCCATTGCCACTGAGAATGCCTCTGGAAAGACACCCCCGAGAACCAAACCGGAACTCTGCCAACACAAGGCCGGGTTACCCCTTAACTGGGTAACTACTGACACGAGCACGCCATTCCCCGGTCCTTTAGGACCTTTTCAACCGAGCGCTCGATATCCAACATCACACCATAATAAATAGAGTGTTTTCAACATGAGTAAGTATCTGGGCTCCATACCATGATACCACCCTTTTCCAGAAGGAAATGCACATACCCTAAGGGGAGCTACAGCAACCCCTAATAACCTTGCCGCATCTTTCCTGTTTTGACCATTTCCGGGATGTGAGGCTCGACGAAGTCACGTCCACAAAAACATACTTTATACAAAAGCCATGCTTTGGGTCAACAAATGATCAACACAATGATCACTAAGATAGACGATCAAATAAATGATCCTATCACAATAATCAACACAATGATCATTTCAGCATCACTCAGCATGTCACATTACCAAAATGGGATATATCGCTGATAACTTCAACTATATAACCTTTGAGCTCGTACGTCTCAAAGAAGGGTGTTAAGCAAAGAATAAATTCTCCGCCACCAACAGAAATATATTTGAAAGAAATCGGCTTTATATCTCAAATTGTAATGTCAGGCATACAATCCATACAAGTCTGTTACGGGCTCGAACAGAACCGAAGGCACTTACAAAGAAGTCCTTGCAATCCGGATATTCACAATCCTGATCGGATTTCCCATCACTTAAGGAATCTCTATACCAGGTGCGACCCAGTGCAGAGACAATCGATAGGTCATCCTATCGCTCTCGCAAATACTCGGTCTTCAACACCGATCTTCAAATGCTATTCATAACGACGTATCACATATTCGGAATGGGTTATACGACCCCATGGTCCTTTCCCGGTTAACCCGAATAGTGAGCGCTTATTCAAAATAAGTGTGACATTCAAATTCAATCAAATCACATCAAATACCCATTCAAAGGGAAATATTGATAGTCGGTTATTGAACTATCAATTGATATGCACACATCAACAGATTCCAAATAATTTTCCAAATTATTTACTTTCCAAAATATCTTTACAAGACATATAATTTCAACCTTCAAAAATAAATCAATATTTATTTTTATACAAATTCCACTTTTCATTTATAAATTCCATAATGAATTTATATTTCAAAATATCCATGCATATATGATTTCAATCATTCATTTCAATTTATCTTCAAAAAGATAAATTCTAAATATTCACTTTATACTGGAAAACAATTCCATACTTACTAAATAAGTAATTCACAATCTTTTATTTTCAACACTTAGAAAATATTCAATATACTTAAACCGAATTAAGTATATATTTTATTCTTTAAGGAAATCATTCTCTTAAACATATTTATTTGGGCCAAAACGAATGTTACGTAAAACATCGTTACGACAACCCAAAATCACTAGTATAGGGATTCGAAATTAAAATAGATATATAAATCCCAATACTATTCAAAACATTTCCTTTCGGAAATCATTTATTATAACAACAGTGTTATAATCTACCATTTCCTTTTATTCCTCGAAAACATCTATTTCAACAATAAATGTTGAAATCTATGATTTCAAATCTCAACATATTTTAAAACATCATTAGACCGTTTTAATTTTTTTTTTAAGACATCCCATTCTAAATAATTTCTTTAACATATTATTCACTATTCAAAAACGTGAATATATTGTTAACCAATTTCATTACTTCTATTCATTTTAGTTTAAGGAATTATTCACTGTCTAAAACATGAATATAACTTCATAAATAAATTGCAACAATTTACTTATCAAAATAAGTAGTTTGCGAATTTATAAAACAATGTTTATGAATTCTATTTCTATTTCTTTTATAACAACTTCCTTTTATAAATTTCCTTTATTAACTTATCTCAATTCATATCCCAATGATATATTAAAAATTTCATATTATAAGTTAAATACTTATAATTTATTTGTTTATAAAATCATTCCTTTAAACTTCACAAATTTTATAAATCTTATAACTTATAAGATTCATCTATTTATCCAAAATCTTATTCTTTTAAATAACTTCACAAATTTTATAAACCTACTGTTTATAAAATTCCAATTATAACTTCACCGTTCATAATTCTATAAATTCATTCATTTGTGAAATTCATTCACAATTCATCCTAACTCTTATAAAACTTCGTTTTATAATTCCAATATTTTTATTTACAAAAATCCGTTTGTAAATCTTTTATATAAATCAATTTATACTGTTTATAAAATTTTATTTATAACTTCATCGTTATAATTCTATAATTCCATTTCTATTTATGAAATTCATTTACAATTTATTCTAACACTTATAAAAGCTTGGTTTATAATTCTTATATTTTTAATTTATAAATATCAATTTATAAATCTTTTTAATATAAAACAATTTATATTATTACTTTAAACATCCTTAAACTCTTTCATAGTTTCATCATTCTGATTTATAAAATAAAGATTTTATAAATCCTATTTTTGAGCTTCTTATAAAAATTTCAGAAATCCCAGTTCAAACTATTTTATAAAACCACTGATCCCATATTTTCAAAAATCAACTTTTAACTACATTTCTCAAAAATCATAATTTTTATAACATAAAAATTATAACGTTTATTTATTTATAATAAATCAATTCCAAAAATTATTTATAACATATATTTCCAAAATCACTTTAGAAATCCCTTAAAAATAAAAATCGTTATTTTTAAACTTCAAAGTTGGATCCGATGATGTAACACATCAAATAGTCAAACACGATTTTCAAACATCATATATCATCCATGATAAACAATCAAATATCACAATATATGAAAATAAACAAACACTTGTGAGGAATCCAGTTGGATCCCTCCAACCTGTTTCCCTGCATCCACAGACATTAGCACAATACCATTCCGTTTCAAGACGGAATATCGCGGTATATGGGATTTTATAAATATATATCCGCTTACTAACGGCGCAATAGGGTCTCATCCGCTAAAAGAAAATGCGGGAAATCAATCAACTGCAATATATACATATGCCAATATATATATATTGCTATATATATAATATAGTACCAATTCCACTTCGAGGTGGAATATCACGGTATATGTGTGTAATAAATAACCTCCGCTTACTAACGGCGTATAGGGTCTATTCACATCCAATAAATATATATAACAATCATTATTCAATCAATCAATCAACACAGTCAATCAATTTTTTTTTTTATTTAACTGTTTAAAATTCAAATAAACAATAAAAATTCCTTTTGAGTGAGAAGTTCTCACCTTTATTCCCTGTTTGCCATCCACTATCTTAATTCATCTTGATTTCTTCATTTATACCTAGTATAAATATTTACACAATTTATTAATATTCGAAATAAATCGAATAATAAATTTTCATTTGACAAATTTTAATTCATCGGTGATTTCATTTTTTTAATAGTTAAATTAATTGATAGTTTCGTTTAAACCAGTTTCTTCTTTAATAAATTTATTTTAACAAAAAAATAAATTTCCTCTTATAAATTAAATCAACTAACAAACTTTGGTTTTAACTATTAAATTTGTTATAAATAAATTTTCCCTTTTAAATAGAATATTTGAACTAAGTGAAAAATCACTTACCCTTTTATAACTTAATTAATTTATTTCTTTATTTAACTTAAAAATCAAATTCCCTTAAATAAATCGTTTCATCAAATGATTCGAATTCTTAACAAATTTTCTTTTACAAAAAAAAATATTTTTCATTTTGAAACTCAATTTTATATTTAACTGATAATTTTGTTTTAACAAATAAATTTAATTTTTAACAAATCTTCTTTTATAAATTTTCTTTAAATAAATCTTTTACTTAATAAATTGATTTTCCAAAGATATATATAAATATTTACTGTAAAAAAATTTTTCTTTACTGTTATTTGTTTTTTCTTAATCCCATATTTTCTCTACTGTTATTATACATCCATTCCTTTTATAAATTACGTTTACTTATTTATTTCCTTTAATCTTAAAAACGAAATTTCATATCTTTACTGTAAAATGAATTTTCTGTTTATTTACATATTTTTAATCTGTTTTGAACTAATTTCCCCTTTTCACTTTATATATATAAACTGCATTTAAATTCTTATAAATCCTTTATTTACAATTTCTTTAATAAATTCGTTCAACTAAATTTTCTAAATAAACATATTAATTAGAGTAAATAGCAATACCTGCAGTTCGAACCCCTCCTCCATCGAGTGTTCCCAATTGCGACTTCGACCTCCAGATCACCGCGACTACGTCGCACCAATACATCGCCGCTGCCGCAACCCCTAATCCCCACGCGAGCACCCGCGACATCGATGCACAGCCCCAACGCGACCCCCTAAACGAATCGCCAGCATCCATCGCGAGCCACCATCTCGAATGCGCGCGCCGATGCTCGAATGCCGCTGCCTCCAATTTGATGCCTCCCCCCCAGTCGCGCCGCCATGCTAGCCTCGCGCTTGTGACCGCCCTCCTCCTCGAATTTGCGCGCGCTCGACTTAGGGCTTCGGCCATTACAGTTTCTTTTTTTTTTCTTGATTTATTTACTGATGGTTTCGAATGAGAGAAGGGGGAAAGGAGTAGGGTATAAAATAGAAAAGAACGTGAATTTTGCGTGAGTTATGGCGTAAATGAAGGCGTGTTAACAGCTGAACGAAGTAAGGTAATGTATACCTTATTATTTTATATGTATTTTATTTTTATTTTTATTTTTATTTTGAATTTAACTTTGTTTTGTAAATTGTTTTCTTTAATAACTTAGAAATGTTTTGAAGTTCAACTATCAACATCTATTTATAAATTTACATAGATATAATTTGTAAATCCAAACTATTTAACAACCCAAAATCACTAGTATAGGGATTCGAAATTAAAATAGATATATAAATCCCAATACTATTCAAAACATTTCCTTTCGGAAATCATTTATTATAACAACAGTGTTATAATCTACCATTTCCTTTTATTCCTCGAAAACATCTATTTCAACAATAAATGTTGAAATCTATGATTTCAAATCTCAACATATTTTAAAACATCATTAGACCGTTTTAATTTTTTTTTTTTTTAGTCATTAGTTCAAATTTTAAATACCTATTCAATATTCAGTTTCAAACTTCAAAGTTAAATTCAATTTCTATTTAACTTTAAATAGATTAATTTCAAAAATTTAATCGCCAACTTCATAGTTCTATTGGTATTCAATTTAAAATTACCTCAAATATTTAAAATAAATTAAATATCTTTATTTTTAAATTGTAAAAATTTCAGGATCGTTACAATTACCCACTTTGTGGCTAGTAGCTGGAATTTAATCATGTAACAATTTCGGCTATTTTATAAGTATTTGTATATAGACCCTATTATAATATCAGAGGATTTCTATAAAAAGTGTTTTAGCTATCGTAAGGTAAAAACCCGACATGTTTATTTGTGGCGTGGTCTTACGAGATGCTTTGTTTTCAAAGGATTTTTGAAACTTTAGAAATCAATTGGGTGTGATTTTCTCACGCTGGTATTCCAGACTGACTCAGGTGTTATTTAACTATAATGCTCGGGTCAGACCGAGTATTATAGGATACAAGATATGATGCTGTGGAGCTCAGGAGACGAGCTGGATGACGATACGTACTCCCGTACTTATATATATATATATATATTCCGTTGTTTGAGTTGCGTATTCTAAGTTGTTGTGTATTCATTGTATGATATTGATGTGATCTGTGATTGATGTACTCTGATGATGTAATATATAAACAGAAATATTTGATGTTGAGTAAAGATTTATATTATCTATTATATTTTATTCCGCTGCAATGGTTAGATTCTGATGTTGATTTTGTTTTCTCTTCTTCTACCTCTTCTTATTAAACCCAAATGGTTCGTAATTTTGCGCAACTTGAGTTGAATTGTTGTAGAATAGTGTTAACTCAAGGGGTACGGATTTGCGGGCTGTTACAGTGGTATCAAAGCTTAGGTTGGTGATAACCTTGGCTCTGGTGGGAATTACTCATTGAATAGAGTCCGTAGTACTCTAGGATGAGTTTGAGAGTATAAATAGATATGAGTGCGTATTTGTTAGTGAATATAAAATTGTTTTTATATTGTGTTGATTTATCGGTTGAGTGTTTATGGATTCTGGTCGATGTGTGGGACGCCATGTCATCGATAGGGATTTCTAAACTCTTGAACAAGATAAACCGACACAGTATTGTTTTAACTAGGGTAAATGAAATAATTTTACCCAAATTTATTTTATGTATATAAAAGAAAATTACTTTCTTAATTATTATGACCATATATGGGTGTTTGGTTGTTAGAAGTGATAAATATTAAATTATTATCATTGTATGATAATTGAATAGAGATTGAAATAATAACTAAAGATTAAGGAATAGATTAACCTAATAGATGCAATCTATGAATGTGATTCATAATGGAATAAGGAATTGAATTCATAATTAAAAACTAAGAAACCAATTCATACCAAATGAATTTGTAAATGTAAACTATAATGTAAACTATAGTGTAATTAATTATTAAAGTAAGATAAAATTTCCAAAGAAATTTTTTTTTGAATTTAAAATCTAAAGAGTTTGGAATTTAAAAATATTGGATGGAATTTAGAAAGAGAATAAAAGCATTGAACTCTTTTGGTTGCAAGAAAATAACTTCGATGATGACTGCAGCATCATCGATGGTCATTTTCGAGTTTCCAGAAGTGAAATTGCTACCAAATTGTTTTGGATTGAAATCGTTTGCAAAATTGGTTGAGTTTTGAAATTCAAAGAGATAAATTAAATTTATCCAAGGAATTCTGGACATAGAAGATTTCAAAGGGAATTTTGAAAGGTTGAAAGATTGTTTAAATTTTGGAATTTTAACTAAGAACGTTTATGGCATATAAAAGTTTGATGACTGGTAAATTTGGAATTTGTTGAAATAAAATTCAATGGTGCAAGTAAAGTGAAACCGAGTACTGGAATTTAAAATTGAATTGTGTGGAGTTATGTGGAATGGGAAAATTAGTCAGGATGGACTAAAGATAATAAATGTTTGGACATAACATTTATTGGAATAAATGATCAAATAATGTACTTATAAAGAGAAGTTGATATTAATAAGAAGGGATTGAAAATTTTAATTCAGCAAATAAAATTTAACTTAAGTGAATGAAAATGAAGGAAATATAAGCTTTGAATAATGGAATTTAAATTTAAAGGCTAAGATGAAATTAACCTGGATTGGGAATAAAATTTTAACTGAATTAAAATAAATTGAATAAGCTGAAAATAATATCCAGTTGTATTCGAATTAAATTGAAATCGAATTGAGTTAAGTAAAACTGAGTCAAAATAAAATTTAATTGGAATAAGAATTCAATTGAATTATTTGATGGAACTAGATTCACACCCAAGCAAATGGAAATTGAATAAGGATTAGAATGGAAATCCATAAATCAGAATAACTTATAGGAGAATTAAAAATACATAGAAATAAAATATGCTTTGGCTATGAGTAAATAGAAGGCTTGAGTTAAAATAAAGATGAATATATTCAAGCTTATGATGAATGGAATTTTATAAAATAGTAAGTTGTTACTTATAAAATTGGAAATGGAATACAAAGCCCAAAATTTAATATTTTGATGAATTGGAAAATGAAAAGAAAAAAATCCAAACTTGAATTATAAACTATATTGGACTTAAGAAAATTAAATGGAGTGATATTTGGAATTGAAATTCAAGTGTTGGATTATAAATAAGGCAATAACTAATTTGATAATAAATTAGTTAATGAAATGTGTAAATGGAGTTCAATGTAATTAAATAGAAGCTGAAGTGAAAGCTAATAATGAAAATTGGAGATAAAACTCAAGCTATGAATTGAATTCGACTTGAATCATTAGTGAGGACAATATAATTGAAGGGGCCTTGCAATTAATTAAATGATTTGTGAATGAAATTGCAATGTAAGTTAATAAAATTTAATGGAAAATTAAAAAGTGAATGGTGGAATCAGAACTTGAGATATCAATTAAAATTAGACTTGAAGTGTTAACAAAGTAAATATAATTTGAAAGTCTAGAATAAAAATGAAATGGATTAAAATAGTAATGATATGAATTGCAAATAAAATCCAAATCAGTGGAAATAAGATGGAAATGGCTTTGTGATAAATTAAATAAGTTGAATCTGGGAAGTTAAATTCTATAATAACCAATCAAATGAAATTGCAAATTTAAAATGAGGTTGTATTGAAATAGAATCAAGTTAAATTGAAAAGAGAACTTATTTGCAAACTGAGAATGAGCTTAAGTATAAAATTTGAATAGATTGAAGTAAAATTCAGTGAGTTGCCGATAATATTTAATGGAATGAAAATGCTTAAATAAATAATTGTAAACCATTTAAATTATTAAGGGATTGAAATAACTTGAGGCAATAAGGAAAATAGAATGTGTCAAGTTTATTAGAATAGTTTAAATGAATGTGGATAAACTAATTTTATATTGAATAAATAAATGATGGAATAAATAAGTATCAAATGAAATGTGGTTTTAAATGAGTTGAGAAATGGTTATAAAATGAAATAGCTTGGAGTATCTTCGAGCTAAATAAAATAGTTTGGAATAAACAAATATGGAATGAAATGCAAATAAATGGATTATAAATGAAATTTAAATGGAGTGTGTCGAGCTAAAAAAAAAATGCTTCTGAATGGATTAAAATAAAAAGGAATAAATGGTCGTTGGATGTAAATGGAAGTAACTAAAATTCTATGTGTTGATAAGGGTAAAATAAATTGATTTTGAAAGCAATTGAATTAAATATGAGTTCAGTTTGCTTAAGAATAAATTAAATGTAAGCAATTGAGTTTTAAACCATTTAAATTGATGAGATTGTAAATGAATGGATTGAAAACCATTCAAATTGAATGAAAATGGTTTATAAATTAATTGAAACAGTTAGATTAGTATGAAAACTGTATAAGTTGCTTACAGAAAAAAATGTTTAGTGTGAATTTCTTTTAGAATTCATATGTTTTAACTATTGCAAGTTAGTGAAATGTGTTAAACTTCTTATATTTGGCACTTACATGTTTAAATTGAGTAAGTACAGGTACCTGGAAGCCGTGTGGCTGGATTTGGTAGGGCTATTTGCTAAAAATAATAAGCCGCTTGCTTAAAATGCTAAATAAGGTACGCCTACGCAATTAAAATAGGAAATATGAATTGTTTTTGGTTTTTCCGACCATGTGGGTCGATGTATATATATTTATCTCTTTTATCAAATTGCAAAAGCTCCTACGTACAAAGGAAACTCTGCCAAAAATTTTCAAAAATTTTGGGAGTTTGAAATTTTTTGGAAATTTTGAAGAATTTTGTTAACGACAACGATTACAAACTAGGAATTGAAATAAGTTAGTGAATGAAACTAATTAAAATAATGACATGAATAAGTTATAAATGAAAAATAAAATTTAATATTTAGAGTTAAAGATAAATTAAATTCGTATGGAAATGAAAGAATCAATTTAAATAGAAATGGATATAAACGAGCAGTAAGGTGAAAATAAATATAAGAAGCATATAAAATGCTTAAACTAAACTTAAGAGGGAATGGTGAAGTCTTAAATGAAAATTGATAATACTAATGTGATGTAAGTCAATTTTGGAACGAATAGTTATTGGTATTTTGTAAGAAAGTCGTGTTGAGATTGTATATTAGTGCTAAGCAGGTTATGCAGGTATTATAAAAGGGAAAAGAGAATTGGTTCTTGATTTCAAGAGACAAATATGAAATGCTCGACAAAAAGGTATGTGTTTAAATTTTGTATGAAATTTGATTGGGATTTGGTTTTGGATTGAGCCACTTGGCCTTTTTGTTTTCTTTTTGGATTTGGGAGGCCGTAGAGTCATTTTGTAGTTGTACCGAGCTAGCCGCGCAAAGGAAAAGCTGGCAAAATTTTTCGGGAATTTAGGGTGTTCGAAAAATTTTGAGAAAATTTTGATAATTCAAGATTTGATTTTTAATTTGAAACTTGAATGGTTAAATAAATGGTATAGTCTGAAACTAGGGAAAGGTTTGGGAAGTTAATAAGAATGATAATGGATCTTTTATAAAAGATAGTTGGTAAGATGTTGAACTGTTAGAAACTGTTTGGTTTTTGGAAAACAATAGTAACGGGTATTGGGTCATTCTTCCTAACTAGTAATTTCGGGGACGAAATTCTTTTAAGGGGGAAGGAATGTGACGACCCAGAATTTTTGAGCATTAAAAATCGAAATATTTAATTGATTTTAAATTGTTTAATGGTTAACTATCAACTTAAATTATGAATATCATGATTTATTTGACAATTAAATTGTAGAATTAAATAATTTGAATTGAATAAAATATGAAACCTGAGATTTTAAGCCTGTTAAATATAATTTGAAGGCTTGTAAAATTTATATTGATAACACTGAAGATAATAGAAGTTGTAAAATTGAATTTAACAGTGGTTGGTTCAGTTTTAAAATTCTATCGTTTTAAATTGAATTTAAAAATAGCCTTCCGTGGCACAGTGTCGGAATTTGACGAAACCAGTTCCATTGGATCCGTAATATTGAATTATTATCAGATTTTAAATTTTGTAGTGTTTGGAGTTGTCGTGTGATCATTCGATAGATGAATGCGTTGGAAATTTAACTGATAATAGCCGATTCGAAATTTAAATATAATACTTCAACTAGTCAAATACATCACACATCAGAACTTTTGGAGTCCATTTTCGAATCACTGTACCAGTCTCAGCCGACATGTAATATTCATTTCCATTTTTCAATCAGTTCAAAGTATTGTTTTAAGAAATAATAAAATAAAAGGAGAAGCTTTCTTTTTATATTATTTTCCAAGCCTTGCCTTGGAAGCTAAAGGAAAAATAATATAAACCTAACAGCCGAAGAAAAATCTCGAAAATCATTTTCTCGTTCGTTCAATATTTCGAAAACACGGCCGAATTGAAACGACCGCCCATGACTCCTGCACCAAATCAAGGAAATAATGCGCTAAAAGGTGTGCCAGGCAGCCATGGACGATAGTCAGGGTAAAACAAAACAGAAGAATCTCTATCGCATAACTCACAGCGCATGGATAAAATACAATAGAGAAATATAATATAGTGAAGCTCCATAGAACAGAACATCATCATATAAACATCACAGTTGTTTCATACAATCATCTACTCGAATCCATACATGAAAGCCTCACTACAAATCACTCAACCAAATACAGCAGCGGATACCCAGTACATATAGTAAGAAAACTAATATGCAAAGCCTCCTGCTCGTCTTCGTCATCTTTAGCGTAGAACTCCTAGCACAGCACCTGTCACCTGCTACCTAGTCTGCCCATCCCAAACATGGATGAACAGCCCAAGGTAATAAGAGGAGACATAAAACCTTGAGTCAGACAAAGTCTTAGTGAGCAGTAAATTAACAATCAAACATACCAAAGAGCATAAGGGATAAAAGGAATAGGAACCAAACCATCCCACTCCACCTCTTTCTACAGTGATAGCCCCCAGACACACACTAAGGAGAAGTAAGCATAACATAGCAGATAAGTAAGGTAAAGCAATAATCACTCGAGTCAAGGACGATGTTTTCCAAATACAAACCCCCAAGGCCTAAACCAAGATCAGATAAGCACCCAGAAAACACCGCTCTTGAAGCCGAATGATGATACAACCAAACATCCAAACATCCATGACTCTGGCTATCACTGTTATCATTGCCTTGATTTCACCGTTAGTTGAATGACCGCCTGTCAAGGGCTAATGGTAACCCCGGTTTAGCCATAACTCCGCACGTCATCGTGACCCGTGCCTAAGCCGAACGCATCAGCCCAGAGTACTAGCACGTCATCATGACCCGTGCCTGGAACGTCATCGTGACCCGTTCCAACGTACCCTTGCTTTGAGTATGCTAGAACCTTCAACAACGATGAGATCTTAGCCTCCTAGTCATCCTCCTCGACGACTACTTCCATACTAGCTCAAGCGCCTCTCAAGCTAACCATTATCCACCCCAACCCGGACCGCATCACCGAGTTATAACTTTGCACGTCGTCATGACCCGTGCTTGGAACGTCTTCGTGACCCGTCCCATCACAACATATGTCTTGCCTCATCACATCATAGCAAAGTCTCTCAACTTGGAACGTCATCATGACCCGTCCCATCTCAACACAAGCCTTGCCTCATCATATCATCGCAAAGTCCCAACTCAACCATGCTTTGCCTTCTCGCATCATGGCAAGATCCCACATCCTCGAATACATCCATATGAGCTTCCACATCCGCTTCATATGCCATTGGCAGCTTTCACCATTCAAGAGCCTTTCCACTTAGCTTTTGAATCATCTTCAACCATCTTGTTCCAAATCAACTACAAGCTAACTTGGAGCAATCAAATCTAACATACATTCAAACATTCAACCATTCAAACAAGATCTATTAAGCAATATCAATTATAATGGCAATTTCGTAATTAAGTGAGCAAAAGTCCAACATACGTGAAATCATGGTTTTTAGCATAGATCTATCAAATCTAAAACATGGGTTTTGTCTCTAATACTTGATAAATAACTTTCATAGATAAACATCTTCAAATATGATGGATCTACATGCAGACTTAAGGAAAATGCGAGAAAACGCTAACTTTAACACATAAACATATCACCAATCCACTACACTCCTTTGGGTCCGTGTGAGAGATAACTACCACTCACCAAATCACCAAAACAACCTAAAATCAAACAACTTCAGATCTGGACAGCAAGGACTTGGGCTTGATCCGGAGAAATTTCACTTGAAACGGTGAAATCTAGCCTCTTCGGATGAAAATCTTCAACTTTGGCTCTTGATCTTTGATCTTGATCTTCAATCTTCAATGGATGTTAGCACTTGATGGAAGTAGAGAAAGAAGTGAAGAAAATACCGTAGTCGAGTTTCCAAAATGGCAGCACTTCGTCGCTTCGAAATCCGGTGCCAAAAAGTGAGCCGAACGCCTCTATTTATAGGCTGAAACCTCCATGTCTCGGCCGTCCTAAGTCGCCGCCGACCCAACTCCTGAGTCGCCCCCGACTCATCCCTCGCCGACTCACGACCTAGCACCTACCGACTCAACTACACAACATATACTCCCAGATGTCGACTTACGACTCAACCAAGTGCCGACCTACTTCCTACCGACTCAACCAATGCCGACTTAAATTCTACCGACTCATCACAGCTAGAAGGTCACACGACTTATCCCTGCCGACCTAAGCCTAATCCTTATCCCTCGAGACACGACTCAAAAGCCTAAGTCCCCAACGACTTATCCACTAAGTCGGCCCACCGACCTAACGACACATG
This sequence comes from Allium cepa, assembly GCA_030765085.1. Taxonomy (NCBI): domain Eukaryota; kingdom Viridiplantae; phylum Streptophyta; class Magnoliopsida; order Asparagales; family Amaryllidaceae; genus Allium; species Allium cepa. The sequence goes on along the minus strand of CM060937.1, from coordinate 722,482,404 downwards.
GAATAACGCCATGCCGACCCAAACCCCTACCGACTCAGGACCCCACGACCTAAGCCCTAATACTATGAGTCGGCAATTCTATGACTCGGTCACGAGTTAACTCCTATGAGTCGGCCAACCCTTAAACCACCAACCTCCTTAAGTCGGCAACGTTTTAACTCGAGAAACTCTTAAGTCGGTCGCTTCCTTATCTCGGCCAACATTCTAAACCGCAACCCCTCCTTGAGCCGGTCCCCTATGAGTCGTTAACGACTTAAGACCCTATTAACTCGAGCGCGACTCAACACTTGAGTCGGTTCCCTATAAGTCGGCCACTAACTTAGGTCGTTCCAACACTCCAACTCTTAACTCGGCAAACCCCATGAGTCGGCCAACCTTAACTCGGTCACAACCTATAAACCGTTGCTTCTATAAGTCGGTCACTCATACACAACCCATTCTATGAGTCGGTTACGACTCAAGCCTTAACCCATTACCTTGTCTCACCTCCTAAGTCGGCTACGACTTACTATCGGTCGGTCACCATCCTAACTCGGCCACTCGACTCAAGCTATCATGCGACCTAAGCACTAAGTCGGTCACGACTCATGCCCCTATACGACTCAATTCTGAATGACTTAGGCTAGAGACAACACAACAACACTAACGACCTACAAATTCTACGATCCATCGACACGTAAAATACGGGTCGTTACATTCTCTCCCCCTTAGGAATTTCGCCCCCGAAATTCCAAGCAAACAATCAGAAATCAAAGATATTCCGCATGCCTACCATCCAAAGCAATCAACAAACCATGCAACCAATTCTAGCCTAGCATGCAGAATTCTAAGACTCAGAACAAGCTACAAATTCATGAGATGTCACGACACTTTAGGGCCATACCTCGAAGAGTCCGGGATGAGCTGCCTTCATCCTCTCTTCCTCCTCCCATGTACAGTCGTTAACATCATCACTCCATTGTACCTTGAGCAACGTAATCGTCTTCCTCCTAAGCTGTTTCGTATCGGTTTCAACAATACGAAGCGGCTTACGAGGTCTCGAAACAACTGGATAAACCTCCAAGTCTTCACAGCTATCAGCAGAAACCACAGTAGTTGGGTCGTGCACATACTTCCGTAGATAAGATACATGAAAAACATTGTGCACACCCGCCATCTTTTCCGGTAACTCCAATCTATAAGCGAGCTTTCCAATTCGCTCGATAATCGGGAATGGTCCAACAAATCTCGGAGTTAACTTTCCTTTCTTTCCGAATCTAATGACACTCTTCAGAGGAGAAATCTTCACAAAAACCATATCACCTACGTCGAATTCCAAATCCTTTCGACGATTATCTGCATAACTTTTCTGACGATCTTGGGCTGCCTTCATTCGTTGCCGAATGATCTCTATACAATCCGAAGTCTGTCGAATCATCTCTGGCCCAAGTATCAGTTTTTCTCCAGCTTCCAACCAACATGTCGGAGAGTTACACGGTCTTCCATATAACGCTTCATATGGTGCCATACCAATACTCGACTGATAACTGTTATTATATGCAAATTCCACCAAATGAAGGTGATCCTCCCATGATCCCCCGAAGTCCAAAACACAAGCTCTAAGAAGATCTTCCAAAACCCGGTTGACTCTCTCAGTCTGACCATCTGTTTGAGGGTGATAAGCTGTACTCAAACACAACTCAGTTCCCAAAACTTCCTGGAAGCTCTTCCAAAATCCACTAGTGAACAATGGGTCTCGATCGCTCACTATATTCTTCGGAACACCATGGAATCGAACAATCCACTTCACATACAACTCAGCCAGTTTCGATGCAGTCCTAGTCGATCGAACGGGAATGAACCTTGCACTCTTGGTCAAACGATCTACAATGACCCAAATCCCTTCATTCCCTGCCCTGGTTCTAGGTAGACCATCAATAAAATCCATCGACACTTGCTCCCATTTCCACGTAGGAACCTCTAATGGCTGAAGTAATCCACTGGGCTTCTTCTGCTCAGCTTTCACCAACTGACAATTCATACACTTGGAAATAAAACTTCCAACATCATTCTTCATACCTTCCCAGTAGTAGGTTCTCTTCATATCCCGATACATCTTATTTCCACCTGGATGAATTGTCAACTTCGAGTGATGACTCTCCCTCAGAACCTCATCTCTCAATCCATCTACATCGGGAACAACTAATCGCCCTTGCTTTCGAAGCCAACCCTCTCGATCGACCTCGAATCCCTTATCCTTCTCCGGGTCCAATCCAGATTCCAAATCACAGATAATCTTGACAAGCTTATCATCTTGCTTTTGACCCTCGCCAATTCTTTCCACAAGAGTAGGCCTTATTGATAAGTTTGCCAACATCTCAGGTTCCAATTCGCATCTAGGCCTGAAATCAAATCCAGCCAAATACTCAAGACTCTTCCATTCCGAAAACATGGCTCCCAATCCTGCATGTCTTCGACTTAACGCATCAGCCACTGCGTTACCTTTTCCTGGAGTATAGGCTATACCAAAATCATAAGATGCTAGCAACTCTAACCACCTTTGCTGTCGAAGATTCAAATCCTTTTGGGAAAACAGATACTTCAACGACTTATGATCTGTAAACAGCTCGAATCTAACTCCCAATAGATAGTGTCTCCACATCTTCAAAGCAAACACAATCGCCGCTAACTCCAAATCATGAGTCGGATAATTCCTTTCATGCGGCTTCAGTTGTCGACTAGCATACGCAACAACTTTATCCTTCTGCATTAGCACCGCTCCTAGTCCAGTGCCACATGCATCGGTGTAAACCACCATCTCATCATTCCCACTCGGAATAGTCAAAACAGGAGCACTTGTCAGTCGCTCTTTCAGGATTATGAAAGCTTGTTCACACTTATCATTCCATCTGAACACTTGATTCTTCTTCGTCAATCCTGTCAACGGTGCAGCTATCTTGGAAAAGTCTTTGATAAACCGACGATAATATCCTGCTAATCCAAGAAAACTTCTCACATCAGATGCATTCTTAGGTCTAACCCAATCCTGGATCACTGCCACCTTAGCGGGATCAACCGCTATTCCATTTCCAGAAATAACATGACCTAAGAACCTCACTTCATTCTTCCAGAAGTGACACTTCGAAAACTTAGCCTTCAGCTGATGTTTCCGCAGTATATCCAAAACAATCCTCAAGTGCGTCTTGTGCTCTTCCTTGGTTCTGGAATAAACCAAAATATCATCCACGAACACAAGCACGAACTTATTCAACTGATCTCTGAATACTCTATTCATAAGATCCACAAAATATGCTGGCGCGTTAGTCAACCCAAACGGCATTACCAGCCACTCATAAAACCCGGATGGTGTCCTGAAAGCAGTCTTCGGCACACTATCCTTCGCCACTCTCAATTGGTGAAATCCCGTTGCCAAATCCATCTGAGAAAACACCTTAGCCTCGTGAAGCTGATCAAACAAGTCATCTATTCTCGGCAATGGATACTTGTTCTTCTTAGTCACCTTATTCAGCTCACGATAATCCACACACAACCTCAACGATCCATCCGCTTTGGTTGCGAACACAACTGGCGCACCCCATTCGGACACACTTCTCCGAATGAATCCTTTCTGCAAAAGGTCATCAACTTGCACCTTCAGCTCTTGCTGCTCCCTCGGTGCCATCCGCCTAAGAGGCATCACAACAGGTCTGGCTCCCTCAACTAGATCGATACGAAACTCGATCTCCCTATGCGGCGGCAACCCTTTGACTTCCTCAAAGACATTCTCAAACTCATTCACAATAGGCACCGATGACAGTCCATCCCGTGGAACAACTAGCGAATACATGAAGCTCATGAAGACGCCTTCTTCATGCTTACATCGTATCACAACCTTTCGCCCTTCCACATTCCCGACTGTCACCTCAAGCCTCTCACAATCAATCCTAGCCGCATACTTCCTAAGCCAGTCCATACCCAAAATAATTCCGAACCCCGCAAAGTTCAGAACAAAGCAATCACAAACAAACGAGCAATCATGACTCGACACAACTAGACCACGGCATATCATACACAAACATGACGAACCCCCCACTGGATTAGTCACAACCAATGGCCTATCAACAATATCCGGTTTCATACCTAACCGGCTTACCAAATCATCACAAACAAAAGAATGCGACGCTCCAGTATCAAACAACACTCTAACTGGAACACCACAAATAGAAAGAGTACCTTGAACCACCACACTCTTCCCCTTTTCTTCAGCAGTCGGAGCTTTTGAAGACGATGGAACAGCCCCCAAAGCATAGGCTTGCACAACCTGCCTATCTTTCCTCGGTTCTGGACAGTCCTTCTTAATGTGTCCCAGCTTATCACAGTTGTAACACTTCAACTGCACCTTCGGATTCTTGCAATCCCGAGAAAGATGACCCTTCTGACGGCAGTTATAACAAGTCACCTCGCCCTTTGGCTTCTTCTGACCATCCTTTCCCTTCTGTTGCTGCTGCTTCCTCTTCTTATTCCCACTCTGCTGTGGTTTAGATCCTTCCCTGGTTACAGCAACAACAGAACTTTCCCTAGGAAACAAACTCTCATGCCTCAGAGCTTTCTCCACCAGCTTCTCAAATGGATCGTCCAGATGATCCACTAACTGCCTTCCTAGATAAGCATCCAGACCAGTCACAAACTTTTCATTCTTCTGGTAGGGAGAATCAATATATGATCTGGCATACTTAGACAAAGCTTCGAACTCAGAAATATACTCCAGAACAGGCCTTCCGCCTTGTTTGAGCTCCACAAATCTCTTGAACAAAACAGACCTCTGAGCAGTAGAGATGAACTTGGCTTCAAATCTAACTTGGAACTGCTCCCAAGTAATATCCTCTTCTGGTGTATCTATGGTGATAGAATTCCACCAATCAGCAGCTCTTCCCTGAAGCTGTCTCGATGCAAGCTTTCTCTTAGTTGCATCCTCAATCCCTAAGTCACCAAAGATCCTTTTGCAAGCATCAATCCATCTCTGCACCTCAATAGTCGACTCCGTCCCCAAAAAAGCTTTTCCTCCAAGAGAAGTATAATCCTTGCAAAGCTTAGCAAAATCCACCGGTCTTGGAGCTTGAACTTGAACTCCCACATCCACTGATGATCCTGAAGCTGGTATCCTTCTCATGATCGAAGTCATCATCGCTTCGAACATAGTTCCATAATCAACAGCTCCTTCATCAGCACGGCTTTCCCTTGCAGCTGGTCTCCCTCTTCGACTCATCCTTAGTATCTGTAATAAGAATGATTAGAACACCTTAAGAAACAACTGCATAAGGAGTTCAAATCCTTCTAGGCTACTATATTATATATAGTAATCACCCATCAAAATACAATTACGTCTCTCATACGTAGTTACGTCAGCGAGCGTTGGCTGAAATCGATTAACCAAAGCTCTGATACCAAATGAAACGACCGCCCATGACTCCTGCACCAAATCAAGGAAATAATGCGCTAAAAGGTGTGCCAGGCAGCCATGGACGATAGTCAGGGTAAAACAAAACAGAAGAATCTCTATCGCATAACTCACAGCGCATGGATAAAATACAATAGAGAAATATAATATAGTGAAGCTCCATAGAACAGAACATCATCATATAAACATCACAGTTGTTTCATACAATCATCTACTCGAATCCATACATGAAAGCCTCACTACAAATCACTCAACCAAATACAGCAGCGGATACCCAGTACATATAGTAAGAAAACTAATATGCAAAGCCTCCTGCTCGTCTTCGTCATCTTTAGCGTAGAACTCCTAGCACAGCACCTGTCACCTGCTACCTAGTCTGCCCATCCCAAACATGGATGAACAGCCCAAGGTAATAAGAGGAGACATAAAACCTTGAGTCAGACAAAGTCTTAGTGAGCAGTAAATTAACAATCAAACATACCAAAGAGCATAAGGGATAAAAGGAATAGGAACCAAACCATCCCACTCCACCTCTTTCTACAGTGATAGCCCCCAGACACACACTAAGGAGAAGTAAGCATAACATAGCAGATAAGTAAGGTAAAGCAATAATCACTCGAGTCAAGGACGATGTTTTCCAAATACAAACCCCCAAGGCCTAAACCAAGATCAGATAAGCACCCAGAAAACACCGCTCTTGAAGCCGAATGATGATACAACCAAACATCCAAACATCCATGACTCTGGCTATCACTGTTATCATTGCCTTGATTTCACCGTTAGTTGAATGACCGCCTGTCAAGGGCTAATGGTAACCCCGGTTTAGCCATAACTCCGCACGTCATCGTGACCCGTGCCTAAGCCGAACGCATCAGCCCAGAGTACTAGCACGTCATCATGACCCGTGCCTGGAACGTCATCGTGACCCGTTCCAACGTACCCTTGCTTTGAGTATGCTAGAACCTTCAACAACGATGAGATCTTAGCCTCCTAGTCATCCTCCTCGACGACTACTTCCATACTAGCTCAAGCGCCTCTCAAGCTAACCATTATCCACCCCAACCCGGACCGCATCACCGAGTTATAACTTTGCACGTCGTCATGACCCGTGCTTGGAACGTCTTCGTGACCCGTCCCATCACAACATATGTCTTGCCTCATCACATCATAGCAAAGTCTCTCAACTTGGAACGTCATCATGACCCGTCCCATCTCAACACAAGCCTTGCCTCATCATATCATCGCAAAGTCCCAACTCAACCATGCTTTGCCTTCTCGCATCATGGCAAGATCCCACATCCTCGAATACATCCATATGAGCTTCCACATCCGCTTCATATGCCATTGGCAGCTTTCACCATTCAAGAGCCTTTCCACTTAGCTTTTGAATCATCTTCAACCATCTTGTTCCAAATCAACTACAAGCTAACTTGGAGCAATCAAATCTAACATACATTCAAACATTCAACCATTCAAACAAGATCTATTAAGCAATATCAATTATAATGGCAATTTCGTAATTAAGTGAGCAAAAGTCCAACATACGTGAAATCATGGTTTTTAGCATAGATCTATCAAATCTAAAACATGGGTTTTGTCTCTAATACTTGATAAATAACTTTCATAGATAAACATCTTCAAATATGATGGATCTACATGCAGACTTAAGGAAAATGCGAGAAAACGCTAACTTTAACACATAAACATATCACCAATCCACTACACTCCTTTGGGTCCGTGTGAGAGATAACTACCACTCACCAAATCACCAAAACAACCTAAAATCAAACAACTTCAGATCTGGACAGCAAGGACTTGGGCTTGATCCGGAGAAATTTCACTTGAAACGGTGAAATCTAGCCTCTTCGGATGAAAATCTTCAACTTTGGCTCTTGATCTTTGATCTTGATCTTCAATCTTCAATGGATGTTAGCACTTGATGGAAGTAGAGAAAGAAGTGAAGAAAATACCGTAGTCGAGTTTCCAAAATGGCAGCACTTCGTCGCTTCGAAATCCGGTGCCAAAAAGTGAGCCGAACGCCTCTATTTATAGGCTGAAACCTCCATGTCTCGGCCGTCCTAAGTCGCCGCCGACCCAACTCCTGAGTCGCCCCCGACTCATCCCTCGCCGACTCACGACCTAGCACCTACCGACTCAACTACACAACATATACTCCCAGATGTCGACTTACGACTCAACCAAGTGCCGACCTACTTCCTACCGACTCAACCAATGCCGACTTAAATTCTACCGACTCATCACAGCTAGAAGGTCACACGACTTATCCCTGCCGACCTAAGCCTAATCCTTATCCCTCGAGACACGACTCAAAAGCCTAAGTCCCCAACGACTTATCCACTAAGTCGGCCCACCGACCTAACGACACATGGAATAACGCCATGCCGACCCAAACCCCTACCGACTCAGGACCCCACGACCTAAGCCCTAATACTATGAGTCGGCAATTCTATGACTCGGTCACGAGTTAACTCCTATGAGTCGGCCAACCCTTAAACCACCAACCTCCTTAAGTCGGCAACGTTTTAACTCGAGAAACTCTTAAGTCGGTCGCTTCCTTATCTCGGCCAACATTCTAAACCGCAACCCCTCCTTGAGCCGGTCCCCTATGAGTCGTTAACGACTTAAGACCCTATTAACTCGAGCGCGACTCAACACTTGAGTCGGTTCCCTATAAGTCGGCCACTAACTTAGGTCGTTCCAACACTCCAACTCTTAACTCGGCAAACCCCATGAGTCGGCCAACCTTAACTCGGTCACAACCTATAAACCGTTGCTTCTATAAGTCGGTCACTCATACACAACCCATTCTATGAGTCGGTTACGACTCAAGCCTTAACCCATTACCTTGTCTCACCTCCTAAGTCGGCTACGACTTACTATCGGTCGGTCACCATCCTAACTCGGCCACTCGACTCAAGCTATCATGCGACCTAAGCACTAAGTCGGTCACGACTCATGCCCCTATACGACTCAATTCTGAATGACTTAGGCTAGAGACAACACAACAACACTAACGACCTACAAATTCTACGATCCATCGACACGTAAAATACGGGTCGTTACACGAATCTTGTCATCTTTTCCCACAACTCCAATTTCAGTTCGAAAAAAAAAATAATCCTAAATGGATCAAAACTCAGGCCGAAGTCGTATAAATCAATTCATGGTCGTCTCTGTAGAAGCTCGCGAGGTCGTGTAGTGGGGCGACTCAACAGTGGCGATCGAGGCTAGGCGACAGTGCTGGGGGGAACTCGTGTACTCGCACGTGTGGAGGCAGTAGTGATGGGTGATTTTTGTGGAGGAGCATCGCGTCTAGGCTGCGAACTAGGGTTGGAGCGCCGCGATTTGGGTTTTGTTCGTGTGGTCGTTGGGGTTCGTGTCGTTAAGATGTTGCGATCTTGACTCGGCTAGGGCTGCAAGGGTGACGTGTTGGGTTGCGCGCGTGGAGGAAGGGCAGGAGCATGGCGAAATGATTGTTAGATTGGGTAGTTCTCGATGGCAAGGTCGACGTGGTGTCGTTTGAAGGGTCTGACTGGGTTGGCTTTGAGGTCCAAAACGTGAAGAAAACAAGGTGGTTTGGATTGGATTGCAAAGTAAAGGTCAAAGGTGAGTTAATCTCACTCAGTTTAAAATTTAAATTTAAAATGATTATATTTAAATAATTGTTTGAATGGTTGAATGAATTGATGTGATAGAGTATGATTAGACTTGCTATATTATATTGTGCTGACGTTTGTGGATGCAGGGAAAACAGGTTGGAGGGATCCAACTGGATCCCTCAACAGTTATTTAAATTATTTAAATTCCCCAGTTATGATGATTGGATATTTTATGATGGATTATGTTGAATATTGAATGCTATGTTTCGATTGGATAATTGGGTATAATGAATTTCCAGAAAATATATAACTTGGATGTTGGAAAGAAATAAAGTGAATTTATAAGTAAAATAATTATGAACATTTGAATAAATTTAAGAATGAAATAAAAATAAAAAAAAGTGATATAAGAATTCTAATTGATAAATCTTGAGTATAGAAAAGAGATTTTTGAATAAGTAGAAAGTTAATGAATTGGAAACTCCAATGCTATACCTAAAAGAACAAAACATTTATTCTAAATTTAGGATTCTAAATTTTGAAAGAGTCAAAGAAGAAAATGGGAAAAGCTTGAAATTTGTATATTTCAGTTAAAAAAAATTTAAAATCAAACAACAAATAATAATAATAAAATAAAGTCCATAAGTAATGAATTTTGAAATGAACCGAGCAAGTAAAGAAATTTATTTTAAATAGAATGAATTGGAAATCAATTCGGGAAATTGATTTAAGTGCATGAAGCTGGAATCCTCTCTGGATGGCCAAGTACACGTTTTTAAAAGTAAATTTGTAAATATAAATTAAATGCTTTAAAGTTGTTTATTTTAGAAAGCAAGTTTTGTAAAATTTATTATTTTTAATATTTAAATTCTATAGTAAGTATTTTTCTCAAATCTATTATAGTAGTAATTATTTAAACCAGTGAATTAGTATTTTGTTTCAAAAGTGAAAATTTAGTTTATATTTTATTAAGTAACTTTATTTTCAAAAATTTATACAAGAATGTATTTTTAACAAAGTATTAAAGTAGTTTTAACTTAAATGTTTAAAAAGTATATATATCTCAAAGTAAAATGTTTAAAATTATTTTAAAAAATTTTATTTTTGTGCTTGGTGATTTCAGAAATGGATAGAAAATATTTGAGGAAAGTAGATTCTGAAAAGAAAGATGATTTTGAAACCGTTTTCAAAGGATTGAAAATAGAAATATATCTTGTGAAGATGTTTTGAAGTTAATAAATAATTTGGGAAATTATTTATTGTGTGATGGATGTTGTGAATATTAATTGATAGTTAAATCACCGACTATCAATATTGGCCAAATGCGCTGATCGTTTCGAAGAGAGCGGGATCAAGATTAATTTCTCGAAAACCACTTCGATTCGGTTTGTAATTTTCGCGTAAACGATTTTGGATTCGAAGATGGAGCAGTGAAGTGCAAGGGCTAGTCGCTACTAATCCTGAGGATATTTCCAAAATGGATGTAGTAGGAATAGTGCCTTCGGTTCCGTTCGAACCCGGGGCGGACTTGTATGGATGAATGCTTGCGAAACATCGTCAGGTGGACGATGGGCATTCTAAGTGAAACGTTCTAAAGGTAACGCTTAGCCTCAGGCCTCATCAAATGGGAATGACTGAAAATCAGGGGATATGCAGCAAGGTTAGGTGGGTCATGCCCAAGCAGGACAAGATAATTCCCCTGTATAGATGTCCCTTATATATTTTTCGGCTTAGTGGGTGGTTGGTCGCGCCAACCACGGGGTTTATCTTGTTCGGGACTGTTCAGTAAGGAATGGTTCCGGCCTTATGTTGCAGGGGATGAAGGGAGTAGTCCTCGGTACGGTGATCTAGGCCCCGTACTGTGTCAAGTGGTACCCCAGTGCCTAGTCATTGTTGGAAATCCATTCTCCCTACGAGCCTTTTACGAGTTTTGTTTGTATTACCCACTCTGTGGCTAGTAGCTGGAATTTAATCATGTAACAATTTCGGCTATTTTATAAGTATTTGTATATAGACCCTATTATAATATCAGAGGATTTCTATAAAAAGTGTTTTAGCTATCGTAAGGTAAAAACCCGACATGTTTATTTGTGGCGTGGTCTTACGAGATGCTTTGTTTTCAAAGGATTTTTGAAACTTTAGAAATCAATTGGGTGTGATTTTCTCACACTGGTATTCCAGACTGACTCGGGTGTTATTTAACTATAATGCTCGGGTCAGACCGAGTATTATAGGATACAGGATATGATGCTGTGGAGCTCAGGAGACGAGCTGGATGACGATACGTACTCCCGTACTTATATATATATATTCCGCTGTTTGAGTTGCGTATTCTAAGTTGTTGTGTATTCATTGTACGATATTGATGTGATCTGTGATTGATGTACTCTGATGATGTAATATATAAACAGAAATATTTGATGTTGAGTAAAGATTATATATTATCTATTATATTTTATTCCGCTGCGATGGTTAGATTCTGATGTTGATTTTGTTTTCTCTTCTTCTACCTCTTCTTCTTAAACCCAAATGGTTCGTAATTTTGTGCAACTTGAGTTCAATTGTTGTAGAATAGTGTTAACTCAAGGGGTACGGATTTGCGGGTTGTTACACCTGTACTCGGTCGACCGAACCTTAAAACAGAAAGTGCTTATGCACTTGGAAGCAGGTCGGTCGACCGAACCAGGGGGGTCGGTCGGCCGAACCTATTTCCAGCCTCTTCCCTGCCTATTACAAATGAAGTTCAATCATGACCAAAATTACATTCGCTCGAGCAACAACGCTAAGGGTTTATATCAATCGACGACCCGGCCCTATATGCTCCCGATGCATCACCAAAAACATGATCAATGATCAAAGCTATGATTTTTAAGGAATTGAACCCAAACATTAAAAATTGGAATATTCACCAAATCAATCCAAACCAAAAGCAAATGCACACGAATAAGTGTTAGGAATTCATACCTAACAATCGAAGATAAATATAAGCATAGATGTGAGATAAAAATCTCACCTTTGAACTAAAATTTATGAAGAAGAAGCTTGAAAGCAAATGGAAATCAACCACACTTCGATCTCAACACTAGAAGCTTGAATCTAAGCTAAAAAGAGAAACATTTCCCAAATTAGGTTTAGGAATTTCTGAATTTTGATAAGAGAATGAGTTGGAGAAGAAGAAGGAGATGCTTACCAATGGGTTCTCATAGATTTTGGAGCAAGAACTTGGATTTTGCTATGGAACTAGGGCTTGGAGTTTTAATTTCCACTCCTCTCCACCATTGTTGCTAAAGCTTGAAGGGTTAGGAAAATAGAAAGGAAGTAAATGAAGAGGAGAGGGTTGGGACTGAATATATAAGTGGGCTCAGCCCAAACCAAAACCCTAAGTGAAAAGGTGGCAAAAATCAACTTTCTCCAAACATATCGAAGCTTATACTCAAAAAGGTCGCAAACGTCATTTTGAACTCAATGGGGGTGGTCTCGAGTCCTAATTCGCCTGTTTGCAAAAAGTAGCTTTTCGGACTAAAATCCGACTAACGATAAAATATTTAAATAAAATATTTAAATATAAAATCGATAAATATGCGGGTTGTTATAGACTCCCCTCCTTAAAGAAATTGCGTCCTCGCAATACTTAAGAAGGAAATATAAGAAGTAACAACCATAGAAGCATATCAACACAAAAGAAAATTTGAAATAGGAAGTTCACCATAAAGTGCACGAAAGAGTTAGCAAGAAATCTGGTGAAACTTCAATCCCCTCAATAACACCGGGCTCAAGAATAAAAACCGGAAACATAAAAGCATTTCCATAGTTAAAAGTGGTGGAAAACGTCAAGAATAGCAGAAAATTGAGCCGGTGCAACGGCGTAGTACGAAAACGGTACGCCCGAGGAACTAGAATCTCAAACAATTTGGGACATCAGCGTAGTACAAAAACGGTACGCCCAATGAACCAGAGCAAAGACATTGATGTAGTACATACGGTACATCCAATGAATCAAATAAAAAAAACATTGATGTAGTACAAACGGTACATCCGATGAATCAAAAGCAAAGACATCGATGTAGTACAAACGGTACATCCGATGAATCAAAAGGAAAGGCATCGATGTAGTACAAACGGTACATCCAATGTATCAAAAGCGTATCATTGATGTAGTACAATGGTACATCCAATGAATCAAAAAGCGAAGACATTGATGTAGTACAACGTTACATCCAATGAATCCAAAAGCAAAGACATTGATGTAGTACAACGGTACATCCAATGAATCAAAAAGCGAAGACATTGATGTAGTACAACGGTACATCCAATGAATCAAAAAGCGAAGGCATTGATGTAGTACAACGGTACATCCAATGAATCCAAAAGCAAAGACATTGATGTAGTACAACGGTACATCCAATGAATCAAAAAGCGAAGGCATTGATGTAGTACAACGGTACATCCAATGAATCCAAAAGCAAAGACATTGATGTAGTACAACGGTACATCCAATGAATCCAAAAGCGAAGACATTGATGTAGTACAACGGTACATCCAATGAATCCGAAAGCGAAGACGTTGATGTAGTACAACGGTACATCCAATGAATCCGAAAGCGAAGACGTTGATGTAGTACAACGGTACATCCAATGAATCCAAAAGCGAAGACATTGATGTAGTACAACGGTACATCCAATGAATCCAAAAGAAAAGACATTGATGTAGTACAACGGTACATCCAATGAATCAAAAAGCGAAGCCATTGAATCAAAAAGCGAAGACATTGATGTAGTACAACGGTACATCCAATGAATCCAAAAGAAAAGACATTGATGTAGTACAACGGTACATCCAATGAATCAAAAAGCGAAGACATTGATGTAGTACAACGGTACATCCAATGAATCCAAAAGCAAAGACATTGATGTAGTACAACGGTACATCCAATGAATCAAAAAGCAAAGACATTGATGTAGTACAACGGTACATCCAATGAATCCAAAAGCGAAGACATTGATGTAGTACAACGGTACATCCAATGAATCAAAAAGCGAAGACATTGATGTAGTACAACGGTACATCCAATGAATCCAAAAGCAAAGACATTGATGTAGTACAACGGTACATCCAATGAATCAGAAAGCGAAGACATTGATGTAGTACAACGGTACATCCAATGAATCAAAAAGCGAAGACATTGATGTAGTACAACGGTACATCCAATGGATCCAAAAGCGAAGACATTGATGTAGTACAACGGTACATCCAATGAATCAAAAAGCGAAGACATTGATGTAGTACAGGGGTACATCCAATGAATCCAAAAGCAAAGACATTGATGTAGTACAACGGTACATCCAATGAATCAAAAAGCGAAGACATTGATGTAGTACAACGGTACATCCAATGAATCCAAAAGCAAAGACATTGATGTAGTACAACGGTACATCCAATGAATCAACAGGAAAGACATTGATGTAGTACAACGGTACATCTAATGTATCAAATAGCAAAATCTTGGTTCCCCTTCAGGAATCACAAGAATAAGAGTATCGAAAAGAAGGAATCTCTTTCATATAATCTCCTTTCCCGAAAAGCTAAAACTTTCAACATCACAATTATTTCAATGTAAAAATATTTCTAGAAAAATATACAATTTACAAGTCAATATATCGTGTCTGATTGTCACATCAAAGCGTTTAGGAAATTCCTATCGATGACGTTGATCAAGCGCATCGACCAAAATTCTTAAAGAACTCAACGGGCAATATAATCACAAAATCATCTTTTTATAGGATAAATAAATCTCTTAAAAAGTTTTAAGAATATTCTTTGTTCGTTTCAAGAGCAAAATCCAGTTTTACTTATAAATAAATCTTATGAAAAAGATTTGCAAAATTTTAAATTACTATTTTCATCCAAAATCAGTAAATACAAGAATAGTCTCATCGAAATATTCATAGAATATTCGATTTATAAAAGGGATGAAATAAGATGGACAAATTGAATGACATAATAAGTCATTCATAAGAATCATAACGAGTGCTGAATGCGGTATTTCCGCAACTCGTAGCAAACGAAAATCGGTGGCAAGGTCGAACTAGAAAGACCTTAACACCACACAAAAGATTTCTTAGGTGATAATCCTAAGACAAACACAAAAATACTGGAAAATTTCTCAAACTACATGAATGAGAGAAATAACACTTTCCTTATAAGGGGGCTTAAGGAATAAAATGATGCCATCAAGTTGGAATCAAAATCATAAAGGAAAAATAGAAATCTGCTTAACAGATTGAAAATGTCGAAGATGAATAGTCCACTCGAAAAATACGATATGGGCTTCACAATGATTAAGCCGACCCTTTCAAAAAATCAATTCCGAAGCCTAAGTAAAAATATCGGCTCGGAAAGAAAAGTCTCATAAAATAATTTCGACATCAATAAAAAGCAAATTGAGTGTTGCGGATCTACCATCCGGATTCACAATCCTCAAAGAAGTCAACAAACCCAAAATATTTTCAAAGAAAAAGAATCAACAAGTTCTTTTGATATAAAATAGTGAGATGGAACCCATATCAAAAAGAACTCAAATAGAAAGCTCATGAATTAAAACAATGCCATCAAGGATTGAATGTAAAATACCTTGACCAAGAGAAGAGTTGCTAGGGGCTTGCACAATATTTAGCTTTCTCATGTCCTTATTCAAATGTTTGGGACATGCAGATAAAAGATGACCCGGTTTCATGCAATAGCGACAAGAATGGGGTTTTGGACACATATTCGCATAGTGTTCCATAAAATTACAATTGTAGCATCCTCCACGATTAGGGGTTGGAGTCTTTACTACAAAAGTAGTTTGCCTCACTCTCTTATTGGGATTAAGGGTCTTGAACTTAATATGCCTCTTCATGGAAGTCCCAATATCACAAACACTTCCTTTACCAACCTCTCCATGAAGAAGAGTAACATCCACAAGCTGATTGAAAGAAACTTCAAGTTTCAAAGGTAGAACCATTTCGGGGTTCTTACTCAAAGCATAGATAAACTCTTGATTCTTTACAAGATCAAGAAGCTGCTGGGCAGACATAAATTCTCCATCTTGGGGAGTAGCACTAGATTGACCGGCGCTGGGACGGCCAGGTCTAACCATTTCTCTTCTTTAAGAAAGAAAGAAAGAAGAGGAAAGAGTTATTCTCAAAATAAATTTCAATCAAACTTGATTGATAAAACAAGGAATCATAAAGAAAATAGGATGAATCGGTACGAAGACTCGAATTAAATCCTAAAGCGCGACTCCTAAGAAAGACTTAGGACGATGATCCTTGTTATATTATTCTACATTGTTTCGAAGTTTGGCTCTGATACCAAGATGTGACGCCCCACCTCTATACCCGCGCTAGACAAGAACACTACGAAGTAATGCTGTCAACTAGCACGGAGAATAAGGCTGTTGAGGAGCGACCATCCGTGTAATTGCTTTGTGCGAGCATCGATATGTCAGATAGTATAGCATGCAATTCCTTTCAAGTGGAAATCCGACATGCCGACACAAACTCAAAGCTACTACACAGTGGCTATAATATCTTCGGAAACGAATATAGAAGTAAACATAACATAAATCAGTCACAGACAATTCATATCACAAAGGCGGAAGTAGATATGAATATAACACATGAAAGTGTATATCAGAGTAGTGGTCAAACAAGATCCACAATATCAAAAAGAATAGATACAAGTGCTAGACAAAAGAATAAGTATACATCATAGAGTCCGTATCTCAAATGTATACAACCAAAACTACTAATCTAAGTAGTTAGCCAAAAGTCAGATGATAGTCCGACAAGGAGTCAAGCAGAAGCACCTGTAATATCTCAGTCTGACCCGAGTATTATTTAAGAAGAAAATAATAAACGGATCAGTCTAGCTATAAATATCAGATGAAGTGATATATAATAAGAGATATGACATAAACATATAATAATCACAATGCAAAGCTGTGATATATAAGTAATTGAAAAATGAACAAGAGATTAATCAATATCACAAAGATCTACTCAAGATAAAAAGGAATGTCATACTCCTAATTTCATTCACCAAGCCACAATATATGACATATATATATCAATGCCCATCGTAAAAGTTGGTGAAACATAAATTCCAGAATTTAACACACGAAATCCAGAAATCACAATAAAAAGGATAAACGACGTCGTACAGCGGGACGTCTGATGAACCAAATCACAATCAAAGGGAACAACGACGTCGTACAGTGGGACGTCCGATGAACCAAATCACAATCAAAGGGAACAACGACGTCGTACAGCGGGACGTCCGATGAACCAAATCACAAAGACATTGCACAATGCTAGTCTAAAACCTAAAATGATCGTCATGATCAAAGAGAAGTTTCGATTACAATAAGCTAGTAAATATATGAGCTTAGCTTCATGTCCCATAACCACTAGCTTAACTTAAATATTTACGAACAAATTGTAGGTCTCCACTAGAAAAATGTCACAAGTGGTTCAATCGAACAAGTCCAAAAATTAACCAACGAAGTAAACGCAAGCGTTTCATACCACTTGTTTTACTAATTCGTTTAATTAGATTTCTCATACGAGTGAGGTAAAGGTTTGTATGTACTAATAGATTGGAAATCGGTTTGAGAAAACGAGCTTTGTAATAAAATAGTGTTGAAATCATTTGAAGAAAGAGTTTTGATATTTACTACCAGTATAGAAAACCTTTATATTTTTAAAGTGACAAATCACAAAGAAGATTGTAAAAACAACCAATCGGTAAATTTCACATTCGAAGACGTGAATAAAATCTAAAGAAATCGATATAAAATCCATCAAAGTGGATATGTCTAAAATTCCCAAAGAAAAGGTCATCAAAGTCGATAATAAACGACAACAACAAAAGGGAGACAACACGAATAGATTAAAGTTGGATATTCAAACGAATTAGCAATATAGGCTAATCTGGCAAAAATCATTAGGTCGGTCGACCGGACTCCCTGAGTCGGTCGACCGAACCAAAGGTTGGAAACCTCTCGGGACAGCAGGTCGGTCGACCGAACCCTGTACTCGGTCGACCGAACTTTAAAACAGAAAGTGCTTATGCACTTGGAAGCGGGTCGGTCGACCGAACCAGGGCGGTCTGTCGGCCGAACCTGTTTCCAGCCTCTTCCCTGCCTATTACAAATGAGGTTCAATCATGACCAAAATTGCATTCGCTCGAGCAACGACGCTACGGGTTTATGTCAATCGACGACCCGACCCTATATGCCCCTCGATGCATCACCAAAAACATGATCAAAGATCAAAGCTATGATTTTTAAGGAATTGAACACAAACATTAAAAATTGGAATATTCACCAAATCAATCCAAACCAAAAGCAAATGCACACGAATAAGTGTTAGGAATTCATACCTAACAATCGAAGATATGTGAGATAAAAATCTCACCTTTGAACTAAAATTTATGAAGAAGAAGCTTGAAAGCAAATGGAAATCAACCACACTTCGATCTCAACACTAGAAGCTTGAATCTAAGCTAAAAAGAGAAACATTTCCCAAATTAGGTTTAGGAATTTCTGAATTTTGATAAGAGAATGAGTTGGAGAAGAAGAAGGAGATGCTTACCAATGGGTTCTCATAGATTTTGGAGCAAGAACTTGGATTTTGCTATGGAACTAGGGCTTGGAGTTTTAATTTCCACTCCTCTCCACCATTGTTGCTAAAGCTTGAAGGGTTAGGAAAATAGAAAGGAAGTAAATGAAGAGGAGAGGGTTGGGACTGAATACATAAGTGGGCTCAGCCCAAACCAAAACCCTAAGTGAAAAGGTGGCAAAAATCAACTTTCTCCAAACATATCGAAGCTTATACTCAAAAAGGTCGCAAACGGCATTTTGAACTCAATGGGGGTGGTCTCGAGTCCTAATTCGCTTGTTTGCAAAAAGTAGCTTTTCGGACTAAAATCCGACTAACGATAAAATATTTAAATAAAATATTTAAATATAAAATCGATAAATATGCGGGTTGTAACACCTGTACAAATTATATCACCCTTTAACTTGCTTATTTATATCAACTTCTCATTCTAGTTTCATCCACCAGAAGCTAAGTAAAACTTAAGTAGCATTATCTTAAAGACCTAAAAAACATTCAATTTAAAGCAACCACAATCCAAATCAGGTCAAACCAGAGACGCAAAGAAGTTCGCAGCAAGCAAAATTTTAAAGCCTGTTTCAAATAGATGAGGCTGAGTTCTCCCTCCTAAAAACTGTGAGTAACTCCACCTTTAAATTTTAAAGTATAAATTAGTTTCAATGAGTTTGCTGTGATCAATATTGTTTTGTGAAGTATGTTTGCAAATTTCTGAAGTATCATGTATGCAGGCATTGGAATAATTATAACTTCTCTGTTTCCAGTTTTTTTTTGTGTTCATGTCTTGATCTAAAATTCAAAACCTTTTTAATTTATTCTTTGTTTGGACTTAAGCTTAAATGAAACTTGTTTGCTTCATTTCAAACTTTAGTTTAAAATTATACTTAAGTTAAAAATAATATTAGGATGCCTTTGGGAATCATAAACAGTTAATCAACTTTGAAATAGTGAAAAACTCAAACCTTGCAATTTATTGTTTCACGCTTAGGATCTGAAACATCATCCTAAAACATGATTTTTAAAACTAAAATTATATTTTTTAGTTTAGAAATAAGCGTGCAGGTCTGGGTTGAAAAAAAATGGGAAATTGGGTAATCTCAGGTGATCTCAGTGGTTTGGAATGTTGTATTCTTCAGTGATGATAGTAGGATGATCAGAGAGCTTGGGAAAAATAATGGATGGTGGTGCGGTTGAAAGAAGTGACGGCGGCGAGGGTTTTAAGTTTGTAAACCTAATTTTTTAGGGTGCTCAAGAAATCGATCGAAGCGGCTTCTTTCGTGCATCGAGTTGCACGCGGCTGTGGGTGATGGAAGTTTGGTCAGTAACGAGGTCGTGGTCGGTGTTTCATGAATTTCGATGGTCGAGGAAGCGAGATTGAAGTGTTGACAGGTTTAGGTTGTGGAGGCTTTGTTGTTTCCAGGTTTTAGTTTCAAACTTTCGATTTCATTTCGCATGCATGAGAGTGTTTTGACGATCGGGAGGTTGGTGCATGGATGAACGTCGACCTGCTTAATGATGTGGGGTTGGCAGGGAGCGAACGGCGGCACCATGTACGTGCACGGCGCTAGGTTGTGCAGGTGATGTTTTCATTGTGTGGCATGGGAAAAATATTGTGTTACGCGTGTGGTACTCGAGTTTTTAAATAGGGGAGTACTTCTTTGTTTCAATCTGTAGTCTTTTAAAAAAAATAAAGAAAAAGAGAAGAAGAAGATGGAGCTCGAGTGGAGTACGAGAGAGACTCGGGAAAAGATGGGGAGAACTCGAAGTCCAACCCAAGATACTTGGGAATTTCTCTTGTGTATGAATGTTGACCAGGTTTAAACAAGAACCTATTTTTGTCTTTATAAATTTAAACTGAATTTTTAAATTTTAAACCAAGGGTGATTTGAGTTTTACAATCAAAAGTTCAAATCAACATTTTTAAACCTGGACTTAAGTTTAATCTGAAAATCAAAATTTTGAATTAAAATGAAGTTTATATATTTAAATGTTTAAAACAGTTGAACATTAAAGTATAATTTGAATATGTGAATTTAACTCTTAGTTCAAAATTCTTTTATAACAAAGGTGTTATCTCCACATGAGAATTTAAAATGCTAACAATTAGTTTTAAACTTTATTACAAATTAATTTGGTGAATTCATTTTAAACCTTGAAATTTAAAATGATTTTAACAGTGAATTGAACACAGATGTTTGAACAAAATTTTAAGTGATAATAAAATCATAAAAAAATGAATTTCATCTCAAGTTAATGAAAATTGAATAATTATAATTCATTAATAATTAAGTTAATTAAAATGGATAATTTAATTAATTAGTTAATTAATGATTTGGACTAATTAAATAAGTAATTTAAGGTGTAAATTAAGGATTATTAATTGGATAAGATCAGATAATTTAAGAGAATAAATTTTTGATTAGAAATAAATCAATCAACTAATTAGGAATTAATTTAGTTATTGCTAGGTACTTAATTAACTAAATAATTAGAATTAACTAATGTGTTCTTAATGGTTATTCAATTTATAATCAATAATGAGTAATATGAGTGAATTTTTTTAGCAAAGTAATTAAAGAAATTTTGATTGTTAATAAAGGTTATTAACTAAGATTAATTTAGAAATTAAAGGTCAATTGATTCATTAATTAAGGATGTTTAGTTAATAATTAAAGGTTCACTAATAAATGATTAAAGGGAAATTTATCTCAGATGATTTGAAATTAACTTATGTTAAGTAACCAGGATTAATGACAAGTAATACATCAGATCTAGATTAATCGGTTGATTAATAAATTTTACCTGTGAATGTTTAGATCTTATTGAATGGTTGAATTGTTGATATTCCCGATGTCTGAGGTTTTGTGATATATCCTGAATTTTGGAGGGTTCCTTGCGTTTCGGATATTTGGAGTGAACGGACTCTGACTGACTTCTTCCAGTGCTCCACTAGGCAATCCTCCTCTCATGATTCGTCGCATTAGGCCAATCATTCTCTCGTCTCCGTCCAGGGGTTGGCCCCTTGCCAAGTTCCTATCCCGCCCCCCGAGCCTTGAAGGGAATTCTGGTACGTTTTCTTCTGGTGGCTCGTTAGCATATGCATTGGCTCCAGCCTGTTGAGCTCCGTCTATTGGTCTTCCAGTATCGGACCCTGAGGGTCTGCCCCCAAGACCTTGTCGATCACCTTCAGTTCCTGCATTCTGGTCTTGAACCTGACCTTCGTTGGCTTCTGTAATCCTGATTCCTTGTCCCGCACTTGCAGTAGTTGTAGTTGGTCCAAGGTTCTGCATATTCGCCGCCCTTATTTGTTCGAGGAAATTCTACAGCATCTCCTGTTGGGTCTTCATCATGCTTTCACGTATTGAATTAGCCATAGCCTCCATTTCATCTCTAGTGATGTAGACGGAAGCTTGTCCTTCTCCTGCTCCGGAGGATGCTTCATGGCTTCCTCCTTGTTGGCTCCGATCAACTCTTTGTCTTGTTTGCCGAGTCATTGTCTCTGAATCGGAAGTCTTCAAACTCTTAAATTTGAATCCTGAATCTGATGTAGTGGGTGCTAGTTGTTCTCAGCGAAAGCACCAAAGTGTTTGCGCCAAAATTGGTCACAAACCCCTAGTATTGTGAGAGCACCAGTGTATGAATATAAATCAGCAATATTCAAACACAAATCACAGATCTAAGCAAGCAATACGCAGCAAAACAGAAATTATGAACAAGAACACAGGATTTATAGTGGTTCGGCTATCTCCGGCCTACGTCCACTTCAAGGGTTTTAACTTTTATTGATGTTCTTCGCTGATTACAGTTGATTACAGCGGATTACAATGGATTATAACTCTGAAATTTGAGTACAACGGTAGTAGTGGGGTGCAAAGTAGAGTCTGGTAGAGTCTCGATGCTTCAGAATCTGGTTCCATCCAGAGAGAGATCGATCCCTTTTCTTAATGACCTGGGGCTCTATTTATAGGTGTAGGAGGCTGATATTTCGCCTAAAATCCGGGGAGACCGCTTCTGGCATGTGAGGGGGCCCACACGGCCGAATTCTGGAGATCCGGGCCCACTTTGGGATCGATTCGACCCTTGGCTCGAATCGATCAAGAAATTGTCCAATCGTGATGAAACTTGGTGTGGACATTCTTCAACACGTAGGCAAACTCCTGTAAAAATTTCATGGCATTTGGATCAAGGGATTGAGAGATATGATCGATTCGAAGTGTTGATTTTCGTTTGGCTGCTTGGGTCGAATCGATCCCTTCGATCCCACTCCCTTCGAATCCATCAGCGCACGCGGTTTTGTGATGAGGTGGCGCTTGTCCTTCGAGTCGATCCGGCCTTCTCTTCTAGTTGAACGCTTCGTCTCCGTGGATCTCGCCGACTTCGCATCGTGGAGTGACACGTTGTCCAAGTTAGTTTACTCGGTGGATACGAGCGAGTGAAAGTTTCCTGGATTCGAACACGACCGATTCGAACGGAGGTACCCCAATGGGTTCGAACTCGATCGATTCGAACAAGATCGTTTCGAAGTAACCAACTCTCGATGGATTCGGACCGGATGGGTTTGCATGGAGCGAGATGTTGATGGATGCGAACTATATGGAGTCTAGTTGAGACATGTGGATGGATTCGAAGGTAGGCCATCGTGATGGGTTTGAAGGATTTCATCATGTTGGGTTCGGACAGGGCAGGCGCGGATGGATTCGAAGCATGGCTATCTGGGGGCTTGCTTGATGGATTCGAGGCACGGCTACACCTCTTGGGTTCGAACTAATGCAAGGATGATGGATTCGAGGTATGGAGTTGAACCGATGGATGCGAAGTCCATCGATTCGAACTAGGGGGTATCCTATCGATTCGAACCGGGCAAGGTTTGTTTCAAATTGAATCCATCATAACTTGAGCATACAAACTCGGATTGACTTGAAATTTGAACCACTGGCTTCTATGATCTTTCTGGTCATGTTCTATCAATTGTGGCCCGATCCGGATTTGGAAAAAATTCACCGATACCCATGGTTATCCTGCAATGCATGGTTGATATTCATGAATAATAATCATTTATTTTCTGCTAATTTTTGGGTATCTCAACTTTTCCAAAAGTTGGGATAACATCTGGATACGCAGAAATATTTCTTTGATATTATTACTATAAGTGCAAAGTGTAGGAAAACATTTCGAAAGTATAATATAAATCTTAGCTAACATACGACCGTTATTGTATGCCTACTATAGCTACCATCTAAACAGTGGGGCTCCACCATTAGTAAATAGCAGGTTCTACAACTAAAACTGTACAAGATGCGTATTGGAGTTTTGATTTCCAACAAATGGTCAGGCCAAGGAACTTCCCATTGCTACATGGGTATGCCTCTGGAGAGACGCCCCGAGAACCTAACCGGATCTCTGCCAACACAAGGCTGAGTTACCTCTGCAAAAATAGGTAACTACTGACACGAGTATGTCATCCCCCAGTTGTAAACAACCTTTATCTGAGGATCCTCAATATCAACAACCACAAAGTAATAAATTTGCAGCAACAACATAGGTTAAGTATCTGGGCTCCGTACCATGATACCACCTCTATCCAGAAGGAAATGATCATACCCTAAGGGGTGCTACCCCTTATAACCTTGTTGCATTCTTCCTGTTTCGACCATTCCGGGGTGTGAGGTCCGACGAAGTCTCGTCCACAAAGCTACGCTTTTCACAAAAGTTATGCTTTGATCAACAAATGGTCAGCAGCACTTCGCATGCCACATTACCAAATTGGGAATGTATCACTAGTAACCATCAACTTCATAACCTCTGAGCTCGTACGTCTCAGAGAAGGGTGTTAAGCTAAGAGAATAAATTCTCCGCCACCAACATAAATGTATTTGATAGCAACCAGCTTTACATCTCAAATTGTAACGTCAGACACACATCCATACAATTCCGTTCCAGGATCGAACGGAACCGAAGGCACTTCCAAAGATGTCCTTGCAATCTGGATATTCACTAATCACGTCCGGAATTCCCATCACAAAGGGTGATAAAATCTCTATATCGGAGATCAGCCGATGCAGAGACATTCGACGGTATTCCTTCCGGTTTCAAAAATATCCGGTCTTCAACACCGGTCTTCAAATGCTATCCATTACGACGTATCACTATTCGTAATGGGATTTATGAACCAAAGGTCCTCTCCCGGCAATATAGAATAACGAGCGCTTGTTTTAAAATAAGTGTAGCATTCAAAATTAAGCAAATTACAACAAATACCCATTTAAAGGTAAATACTGATAGTCCGTTATTTAACTATCAATAGATATGCGCAACATCACCAGATTCCAAATAATTTCTCAAATTATTTATTTTCCAAAGATATCTTTACAAGATATATTTTTCCACACGTCAACCATTTGAAAACAAATTTCAAATCACTTTTCACCTTTTCAAATTTTGAAAACCAATTTCAAATCATTTTCCTTACGCAGAAACACTTCCAAATATTTATTCATTTTCATTGAAAATCTGCCGAGTTCAAATACTTTAAAATAATTTATAACACCCATCCAAAATATATTGGGAAAACATTTTGAAGTAAAGCTATTTTTCTTTAAACACTTTACTTAAAATATTAATTATAAAAAAATGTTGTACCAATATTACATATAACTTAAGTCCAAACTAATTTTCAAAATATAATTAGTAGATAGAGTATAACTATTTAAATAACTATTTTCTAAAACAGTTATTGATTAAATCTTAGAAATAATCATTTCTATATCAACTTAACAAATCTTTACTTAAAGGATTTAAAATAATTTAAGAAGTTAATTTCTCCAAAGTATCCTTTTCAAAACCAATTCTAGATTTTATATATATATATATATATATATATATGTATGTATGTATGTATGTATATATATATATGTATGTATGTATGTATGTATCTTTCAAAGCTATTCGGAAATTTTATTCGGCTTTCCAAGGAGAATACACTTTCATTTCAAAATGCTTCATTTTAAACCAATTAAATAAATCCTTAACGATTTACTTTAATTTTACGTTCCATGTCCGTAAATTTATATCCACGCTTCAAAAATAAATCAATGTTTTTTTTTTAAAAAAAAATTCCCTTTTCTTTATAAATTCCATGTGAATTCACATTTCCAAAATATCTGTTGATATACGATTTTCAAATCGATTTCAATTATTCACTTTCAGCACCAATTCAATTTTTCAATTGATTTCAAAAACAACCAATCAAATTCCATATTGATTTTTCCAAGATATTAAACACCAAGTGAATTTTATTTAAATCTCAAATTGAAATCAATCTCTACTAAACCCCAAATCAATTTTCAAATTGATTCCAAATTCTTTTCAAAACACCAAATAAATTTCCAAATGGATTTTCAAAAGAGTTAAAGTCAATTGCCAAAAATCAATTCCCAAATGGATTTCAAATTTTATTTCCTTTTAAAAATAAATTCCTTTTAAAGAAAACCAATTCTTTTATTTTTCAAACCCTTTAAAATCTGTATTTTGAATAAATTCTTCAACCTTTGAAAAATATTACTAGAAATCCATTTATTAAAGCTTTTACCATATTTTGAACTTTTAGTCAATAAGATTAAAAATAAAACTTTATTATTTAGAACTCCTTCTTTTAAATTTATCCAATTCTCAAAAATAAATTTTTATATAAACTTTCAACCTGAATTTTCAAAAATCAAATTTTTATTTATTTTCGATATCTAACGATACCAAAATTATATTCGGGTAAATTTTAGCCTTCAACGATTTCAATCACAAAGAAAATCACACTGAGATTATAAATAATCAATACACAACACATTCAATTATTTGAGGAATCCAGTTGGATCCCTCCATCATGTTTCTCTGCATCCACAGATGTTAGCACAATACCAATCCCGTTTCAAGACGGGATATCGAGGAACATGGTTTATATAAAATATCATCCGCTATTATGCGAAGCAATAGGGTCTCATTCGCTATATAATGCGAGAAATCAACTCCAAGTACATATATAATACCAATTCCACTTCAAGGTGGAATATCGCGGTATATGGGTTTAATAAAATAACCTCTGCTTAATATGCGGCGTATAGGGTCTATTTCAATACAACAGATAGCAATCATCATCAGTCACACAATAAAGTAATTTTAAATTTAACTAATTAAAATTTAAATTGAAACAAATTCGATTGAGTGAGAAGTTCTCACCTTGCTTCCAATACAATTTCAGCGTTTTATTTCGAATAAAATTAAACAGGCATTTAATTTTATCCAAAATTATCACTAGCTCCAGTCGATTCCAAATCAGCTCCATCGCGTAGTGCTTGTCAATACGAACCCGACGCAATTCGTATCGTGAGAAATGAACCTTGTATCCAAAAGTTATAGCTTTTTAAAGATTATATGAATTTAAATAAATCAATTTACAATTCATTCTTTATAATTTTTTTAACCACATTTAAATCTGGCCGTTCGATTTCATGCTTCTCATCAGGGTAGTTCGGCATTTCTTCCCCCAGGCATTCGAACGCAAGTTCGAACCTACCGAGCCGCCTCTTCCATAAATTATCGAGCCTCCTAACGATCACGAGAAAACGATCAAGCACCACCACTCTGTAGAGCATCGTCGACTCCCTCTACACCCCTGACAGTATTGAACTCGGTTGCATGATGGCCGAGAAAAGTGAAGTAGAACATGCGCCCTTTGAACAAAATTTTTCGACAATCGGCTCGACTATAATCGATCATAGCCATTGATCTCGAAGACCTCGCTACAATCTACAACTTTGTACATGATGATTTTTCGAATTAATTTGTGGATGGGAAGAAATCAAAGGAAGAGAATAAGAAAATTTCGGCCATTGAATTGGAGGTAGCGGCTGAAACTTGAAACCCAGATTTGTTTGCAAATGTGAAAAATGAATGTCCTTTTATAGAAAATATTCGCGCACTATTCACACGAAATTTTTCCGAACTCCAAACGAAGCATGCCGCTTGGCGTTTATAATGTGTTACCCCTATTTCAAATGATATGGAATATGTATCGGGAGCCAATTCGATCGTATTTGAATGATAGGTTTTCAAATCGACTATTTAAATTCAAAATTGACTTAAACCGATTTCTAGGCTTTTTAGCTTGCCCCGAACAAACCGTAAATCCGATTGACACGAAGTTTGAAATTTTACAAAAATTTAACATTATGGATCTAATGAAACTAGTTTCGTTGAAATCCGAGAATGTTTGAAAAATGACTATTTTCACTCGTGAATTAAATATTAAAAAAAATCAATTTTCCCAAATTAACTTTTAATTAAATTTTAAATTTTCTGTAACATTATTCTAACTCCAATATGATTTAGTACTACTTTACAAATCAATTTTAATCACTTTAAACCCAATTTCCAATTATTTCTGTAATTTCAAATATTAAATTATCGATTTAATTATCCAATTAAATCTAAATATTCGAAAGAAAAAAATTATTCAGCTTACAAATTTTACTAGTTAATATTTAAAAATCAATTAAATATACGAATTTCAAATGGCAGGAATTCTGGATCGTTACATTTAATGTTATAAAAATTATGGTTTTTGTGAAATAAAACCAGAATATGATTTTTGGAACGTGAAGTTGACAATTTTTTAAAATAGTTTAAATTGAGATTTTTGATTTATTATAAATGGTTTACATAGAAGATTTATAAAATTGGTATTTTGTAAATTAAAATATTGGAATTCTAAAATGATTTTTATAAGTGTTAAAATAAAGTTATAAATGAATATTTACAAATGAATAAGATTTATAATTTGTGAAGTTATAAAATGAATGAATTTGTCAAATAAACGATTTATAAGGAATTAAGTTATAAATTGGATTTTTGAATGTATATAAGGTGTAAATGGAATTTGTTAATAAAGTAGATTTATAAATTGAAGTTTTTATCGAATATATAAATGTGAAACTATAAACATTGTTATATAAATCCGAAATCAATTGAATTTGATAAATTAAATATAGAATTTTATTAAAGGAGATATATTCGCGATTTTAGATAGCGAATTATCCTTTAAATTAAATGTTGTAATAATAAAGAACTTGGTTGGGAATTATATCGACGATTTTGGACAGTGGATTATCCTTTAAATAAAATGCGTAGAAGTATTGGATTAGGTAAAAGATTTATATTCACGATTTTGGACACTGAATAACCTTTTGAATTAAAGAAATGTTTTAGGAAGTGATATTTTAAATGGAATAAAATGATTAAAAGGTGTTTTAAAATGTGTTAAGGATCGAAACCATATATTTCAACATTCATTGTTGAAATAGACGTTTTCGGAAATAAGGAAATGATGAACTATAACACTGTTGTTATAGTAAATGATTTTCGAAAGGAAATGTTATTGTATAGTATTGAGATTTATGTACCTATCTAATTTTCGAATCATTATACTTGTGATTTTGGGTTGTCGTAACGATGTTTTACGCAACATTCGTTTTGAACCGAATAAATATATTAAAGAGAACGTTTTCCTTATAGAATAAAATATACACATAATCGTGATTTAAGTATATGAAATATTTTCTAAGTGTTGAAAATAAAAATAAATTTGTGAATTACTTATTATTAAATAAGCATATGGAAATGTTTTCCAATATGAAGTGAAATGTTTAGAGAATATATCTTTTAAAGATAAATTGAAGTCAATATTTGGCAAATAATTTAACTAAAAAAAGATTAATTAAAAAGAGCCCAGTGATTGTTATAGTGCTGAATATATGTTTGTTTGCTTTGATAGTTAAATGACCGACTATCAAATTGCCCAAAATTTTAGTTCTTTGACTTGATGTGGGAACTATTTAGTCATACACTTAGTAGGTTGCCTTCAGTGTAGGCTTGATTATCTTTTGTGTTGAGGATGTTGATTCGCATAGTGCGGAGTATTACTCCAATCTATCAAGCTTCCTTCTTGGCCCGAAGGATAGCAAGTTGAAAGTTGGAAACGTGATAAGTCTATGAGACTTAGTTTCTATGTGAGGTTGAGAAACGCTTTTGCGTTGTTGGTGCGAAGAGACCGGGATCAGATTTGTCTGAAAACCACTTCGGACCAATGTATATGTGACGATTGTGAAGGTTGCTTGTGATGATATTGATATTCTGGATTTTCATAGTAGGGGACTGCTTGTTGATCGTTTGGAGTTAAAATCCCAATATACATCCAGTAGCAGTGGTCTCTTCATTATGAAATATCCAATGCAAGGACTATTCGCTACTAATCCTAGGTATTTCCCGACAGGATGTGGTAGGAAAGTACCTTCGGTTTGTCTAGTTCCTTGACAACTTGTATGGATGTTTGTCTGACATTGCATTTCAATAGATTACGTACATTGGTTTTTACAAACGTACATCAGTGGTGGCGGAGAAGGCAACTTCTCTTAGCTTAACACCCTCCTTGATACGTAAGAGCTTAAGGGTTGTATTTTGTGGAAGGCAATTAGTAGTCAAAGGAAATGGCCGTGTGACATTCTGAGTGATGTGATTGTTCTTTATGAAAGGTAATTATTACCTCTAGCCTCATCAATTGGAAATGACTAAAACAGGGTTAGATGCGGCAAGGCTAAGTGGGTCATTCCTGAGTAGGATATGATCATCCTCTTCTACATATATCTTTGCACGCTATGACGTCGTGTATCTGATTATTGTCGGTTATATGCTAGGGGACCCTTGGTAAAGGTCGGTAATGACCGGAGGATGACATATTCGGTACCATCTAGTTATAGAGGTGGGCCAGTCTTGTGTTGGTAGTGGGCAGATGTTCTATGCCTCGGGACATCCATCTAGAGGTGTACCCCTTCGGAAGGTAGTCTTTTCACCTGGTCATTTGTATGGAAACCAAAATCCACTACGTGCCTGCCATTTTTATTGTATTAACAAATTGGGCTATATGCTGGAATTTAATCAATTTAACAATTTCGGCTATGATTAATATTATTTGTATATAGTAGACACTACTATAATATAAGAGGATTTGATATGAAATGATTTAGTTATCGTAAGGTAAAAACATGTTCGTGTTTATGTGTGGACTTGTCTTACAAGTTACTTTTGTTTTGAAAACTAAGGAAAAGTTTGGTAATTTAATAAATACAGTTGAGTGTGTTTCTCACACTGGTTTACCAGACTGATCCGGGTGTTCTCCTCTTTCAATGCTCGGGCCAGACCGAGTATATTTACAGGTTTAGATTGGTGCTTTTGGAGCTTTAGTAGGAGAGCTGGAGATCTTCATTTTTGTATACACCTACTTGTTTTGATTATTGACTATCCGCTTTGCTTTATTTGTTGTTTTATATTATCAGCATTTACGAGGCTGGGTTATTATAACTGTTCAAGCTGATAACTATTAATTGACTGTTGAACTCTGATTGATGTATGTATATACAGTTTCTGTTTTGTAAAGATCATTGACATGATATTATATATTTTCCACTGCGATGTGAGATTCTGTATTATTCTGTTTGGTTCTACCTTCTCTCTTTCTTCTCTTCTCTTCTTCTCTCTTCTTTTCTTTCTCTTGACTTTCCTTCAGTCTGTGCTTTTTGGGTCCGACATGTGTGGATTATTGTCGATCCAAAGGGTACGGATTTTCGGGTCATCACATTTGGTATCAAGGCTTAGATTTTGTATATTCCTATGCTTTTATGTGTACTTAGTATAGATAGGGAAAGTAGCACCCAAGATTGAGTTTGAGTGTACTATATATATGAGCACGTATTTATTAGTGAATATAGAATCTTTTATATTATGTTTGCTTATCCGTTGAGCTGTTTGTGAATTCTGGTCGGTATGTGGGACTCCATGTTATCGATTGGGATTTCCAAACACTTAAACGAGGCAAGCCGACATAGCATTATTTTAAATTGGGTAAATGAAATAATTTTACCTCGATTATATTTTACATATAAAGGAATAATTTTTCTTGAATTATAAAAGTGTATATAAGTTGATTGTTATGTTTGTGATATCCCGGAATTTTTGGCAATTTCAATTTAATAATCTGTATTTAAAATTAAATTGATGTGATAATTATTGTTAACAAGATTTGAATTGATTTAATAATCCAAATTAAATAAATATTTAATTAGTAGATTTTATCTTTTGAAAGCTAATAAATTGGTTTCTATTTATAATGTATATATATTTGTATATATTGTCAATATATGAACTTTGTTTTAAATTTAATTAATAAGGTATATTTTCTAATTCTAATACTTTTGATTTTATTTAATATTAAGCTTTTCAAAGCTATTTTATAAATAACTATATGATTTTAAATACATAAAATAAATGTTTAATTATTTAAGAAGGATTTTAGCTTAAAGTTTAAATAAGATTAATAATAAGATTTGTTTAACATTCTTTTTAAATTATTGATTAATAAATATGATTTGTAAATTAGATATGAAAGTTTAAAATACAACTAATAAATGAAACATTTATTCATTTAAGTGATAAGTAATTTATAACCTCTTTTATAAATTTTATTTATATTGTCAAATGTGTTATTTTCAAATAATAACTATGTGTATTGTTTTTATTTATAATTATACACGATTTTATTTCTTTAAAATTAGCTATATATATAACTAAGTGTTAACGCTAAAATTTGAACGCTAACACCCCGGTGTATGAGTTGTAGTTGTGAAAGCACCACCCGATAACTCGGGAACAGATTACAAGCAGATGATAGCGGAAAAGCAGTAAACAACAACAATTTTATAGTGGTTCGGCTTAATGGAATAGCCTACGTCCACTTTAAGTACTTTTATTGATGATCTAGTTACAAGCTGATATAATTCTTTCCAAGAACAATACACTTTGAATTACAAGTCACTTAGAACAAGTAGATTAAACTTCAATGGAGATTAGAGTCTTCAAATCCATGTTGGATGTGTGTGATCTTTTCTCGAAGTTGTTTTTAGCGTTCTTCGTGTCTTGAGAGCTTTAAGTGTTTGATTGGTTTGGAATGCAGCGGAGTAACAGCGCTTGAAGAGAATGAGCCAAAAGTCCTTTGAACGTTGGAGGTGGTTGCGCATTTATAGGCAAATTTCTAGGCGCTGGAATTGTTAAGTCATGAGTCGTGACCGACTCAAGATGAGTCGTAAGTCGTGGGCGACTCAACTGGTTGAGCCCAGACTTCCTATCAGAGCGTCTCCGGTCCTTTGTATATAGCACAAGTCCTAACTCGTCTGCGAGTTAAAAGGTCGTGGTCCAAAATGAAGCGGCATTGGATTTCTACATAGTAGCTTTAAGTCGTGGACGACTCAAGCTAGGTCGTGAACGACCTACCATAAGTCGTAGGTCGGTCCTTTGTTGTTTTGGGATTTTAGTCAGTTAGGTCATTTGACATCTTAGGTCGCTGAGTCGTTAGAGAACTTGAGTCGGTCTATCCCATACACCGTTAATCCCTTGAGTCGCTCCACTCCTCTAAGTCGCTCTAAGTTTTAACTCGTTGGCTTGTTGAGTCGGTAGCTTGTT
This sequence comes from Allium cepa, assembly GCA_030765085.1. Lineage (NCBI taxonomy): Eukaryota > Viridiplantae > Streptophyta > Magnoliopsida > Asparagales > Amaryllidaceae > Allium > Allium cepa. The sequence goes on along the minus strand of CM060937.1, from coordinate 722,449,129 downwards.
GAGTCGGACTATTCTCTTAAGCTGCTAAGGTTACTAAGTCGTTTTCCTGTTGAGTCGTAACTAGATAGGTCGTTGATTCGGTTCATATCTTAGGTCGGTAATCAGTTGAGTCGGTGACTCGATGAGTCGTGAGGCCTCCTGAGTCGTAGATCCTTCCTGAGCCGTTAAACATCTTAAGTCGTGGCTCACCCCAGGCCTTAACTCGTTGGTTTCTTTGACTCGTGAGCTGGAACGGGGTTAACATTTGCCCCTCGAAGCGCACGCTTAAGTCGTAAGTCGTGTGCTTCGACTTATCATAACTCGGGCGAGCCGATTCAAGTTCCAGCTCTTCCAGGTATAAAGCGCTTGACTCGTTCCTCCTATCTCCCACTTTTTATTTCTTATCCTTTGAATCGTGTCTGCCATTAACGCATCTTAAAACTCTCAAAGGCGATTCTAACCTTATTTTTCTTCGATCATCTTTAGCATCACACCGTGTAAGAGATTTTGCATCTTTCTTTTCAATTGCTGATGATTGCCGATCTCCGCTTCTGTTTTTCCCCCTTATCCTTGCGAATACTATTACATCGGACATTGATGGATTAAAGGCAGGCGGTTTATTCTTACTTGTAACGATTTGAGATTTGAGGCGACCTAGTGGTGTGATGGAACTGGGGTTAACCATTGCGAGGTTATTGGGTTATCGGGTCATGGATTAGATGGTTGATGGGTTAGGAGTTAGATGGTTAATGGGTCAGACTAATTCGAACATTGCCGTAGGTTTGACTCGGCTATTTTTGTATGATCCAGCGACCCTCGCGATTCAACCATGATACGACTCAACATGCTTCACGACCTAAGCCTTGAGTCGTGGCCGAGACAAAACCGTTGAGTCGTGGCCGAGATAACACCTTTGAATCGTGACCGAGATAAGACTTGGAGATTTTCTTGTTATTTTGAACCAGAGCTTCTTTAACATACTCCACGACCTAAGCCTTGAGTCGTTGCCAAGATAAGACTTGGAGATAATCTCCTTATTTCTATGACTCATGACTTAGGGCATTGCCGACTCAGAACTTTTGAACCGTTGACGAGTTATGACTTGCATGAATTCTGTTTGAATTTTGGACCATTGCATTAACTTTGAACTGTTGAATTTTATTACATTCATTCACAGATTATTTTGACTTGCAGGCTAACAACCTGTTCAATACAACATTCACAGAAAACTGGGACGAATATACTATCATCGATTGCCCATATCAAATGACAGATTAGTTAATAACAGATAATTAACTTAAACAAATCGTGTGAACGAAGTGCTATCGATCTCAAGTAGAATATTAAAGCAACACTGAAACAATCAATCGAAACTGACCAGCCTGCACTAATATTATGCTTGAACTCTAAATTAACAAGTTCTGAAATTACCATAGCCGATCAATCGTTAACCAGTTTAATTCCAGTTATATTTACTTGTTATTTTTATTAGTTCTGCACAACACTTCACACTTTTAGGAAACGTGCACCTTCACATTTGAACACCCAGTTGCTTGTGTAGAATGACATCTCAACAAGAAGAACCGATGGGCCAGGCTAGAGATGTCTTCCCAGTAGCAAACTTGTTGAATAATCCTCCGGAGAGAACTCCCACCACTCTGAATCAGCGGGTGTTTACTCAATTGCTCACCCAGTTTGGCATTGTTGAAGCTGATGCCTTACTGCCAGGGCCAAATGATACTGAAGATAGGCCTCCTTCTGGCTTTATTGCTATCAACCGCCAAATGTGCTTGAGCCGTGCCATACCACCTTTTAATGACTTCCTTCGGCAGTTCCTGCTTCGATTATCTATCTCTCCATTCCAATTGCACCCCAATGGCCTTGCCATTCTGATGGGGTTATGTGTGCTTTTTAGTAAAGTTCTGGACAGATTACCGAGCTTTGAGGAAATCTGCTACCTCTGCTCATTCACAAAGATTAAAGATCATCCCTCTATCGTAATCATAAGGAGTGCTCGAAACCGAAAACTCATCACTGATCTTTCTGATAGCGTTCATGGATTTCTAAATCAGTATTTCTTTGTTCGTTGCCCTCCAGGGTTTTATGCCATCTGGAGAGTAGGAAGTAAGATTTTCCTGTTTTTATTTCTCCAATCTTGGATTTTTTCAAAATTTGAGTTGCTGAATGCTAACTTTGCTTCTTTTCCCTGTTTTAGCACTTCCTCCTCCCTCTAGAGATCCATGCTATAAACAAATTTTTGAGAGATTGAACGCCGTGGCGGCAGAAGAGAGGAGTATAAAGTTCTTGTTAAATGATGGATTTTTACATCAATATGGGCTTCTTCATCCTTCTCGCTTCACTCAGTCTCGTGAAGTCCCAACTGAAATTCCTAATTCTCCGACGGAAACTCCTGATGCCCCGGTCCCTATTAAAGAGCACATTCAGGGAGGAACCTCTATAGAAACTCCACTAGTGAGATGTTCAATTCCGAAGGACGTTGCGGGGCTGTCTGATAAGTCTGCACTTGCCCCAGTTATCGAAGAGGAAGAAACTCCACGATCCTCCGGAAGATCTGCCGACGAAGGGGTTGAAAAAGCCAGTCCCAATAAACATGATGGTGATGATGTTTTTGAGGGGTTGAGCGATTTAATTGTGACTTCTCAAGAACTTTTCAAAGATGATGTTTCCAAAACTGTTTCTTCTGTAATTGAGGCGACATCTTCTCTACAACAAATGTCAACTCTTCCTACTCAAGTTATCACTACATCTATTCCACAGAGTGGTCTGTAACTTGATGCGCGTAGTTTACACGTTACACAACACTTATGATTTTTCATCACTTCTACGCGTTTATCTTCTTGTACTTTAAAGATTTCTAAAGCTTATTATTTTTATTCTAGATTCTCCCATGGGGCGCAGCGGCTCGTATTATGACGATTTCCAGCGCTACGGGAGGCATAGCCAGTATGATTACAGGCGTTACCTCCCTTCTTACAGAGAATCGGATGAAGAGAGGGCCATCAGGAAAGCCAACGAGATACGAGCATATGAAGAACGTCACCGAAGGGAACAAGAAAGACATGACCCTCCCCACAGAGATGATGATACTCAAAAGAGAAAAGTTCACGATGAGAGAGGTAAAGGTCACATAGACGATTCTTCTAGCAAGCGGGCTAGACTTACCGAAGAAACAATGCCGACAGCTTCGGAACATGTTCCTGCTCAATCTCCTGCTCCCGTTCGCTCCGACATTCAGGCAATCATCAACCGGCCCGCATACCAAGCTGGACAAGGTCCTCCTACTCTTCAAAGTCGATTCCCTCAGTGGTGCCTGAGAGGGGTTCGTTTTGATCTCGACTTGGTTCCTCTTGACAAATCGGCTATGCTGCGAAATCTTGATACTGTCAGGACCGATATTAAAAGAATGTCGAACTGGCAAAAACTTGTCGACGAGCTTCAGAGAGTTAACCGAGCCAATCTCGAGGCCATGCTCACAATGGAGAACGATAAGGCTGAGTGGCAGAAGACTCTCGAACAGCATGACGCCGAAATGAGAAGTATTGCTTCCTATAATGAAAAGCTGGAAGCGGAAGTGGAAAAGCTTAAGGAAGAATTAGTTACTTCATCAACTTCCTATTCTCAAAAGGAGAGCATGCTTCAGCAACAAGTACGAGATGCGCATGCCAGTCAAAGGGCTGTCGAGGATAAGCTTGCACACAAGGAAAAGGTCATAGAAGAATATCGTGCTGAAACTGTACAGCTGCGAGAACAGACTGGCTCTCAAAGCTTGGAGATAGAGTTGTTAAAAACTCGACTTGCTATGGCCGAAAAGGAGCGTGATGAGGCTGTTGCTGGTAAACTTGCGGCCGAAGAGGCTCATCAAGCAACCAAAGCTGACATTAGCTCCACTTATTTGATTTTTATCTGCACAGCATTTTGGGGCGTGGCAGCCTTGCCTTTCTAGGCCCTAAATACGAAATTACATTAGCTGAAGTCTGGGAGGCAGCACTTGATATGCTAGGTGGTAAAGGTGCTGGCTACGCTGAGACAGCTCTTGAAGAGCATTATCTTGATGATGATGCCCGCGCCGCTCTTGCCAAGGGAAAAGAGCAACTCGCCAAGGTACGGGCCGGAATGGCGGAAGGGGAACATTCTGAGAAAGAAATACCGCCTACCTCTTCTGAACGCCCTTTAGTTTCTTCCGAAGTGGACATTACAGGCTATAGTGCTCATTCGCCGCCTCCTATAAGAACCGGGGTAATCACCCCTACTGATGATGAGGCTTTGGAAGATATCGGGGCTCAGAATTATGAGATTGAACTTAAGAAGCAAACATCTTCAGGTAATTTTGATATTGGTCCGATTCAGGTGGATCACTTGCTTACTCCTCAAAAGTTTGATGAGCTTCTCAATTACTTCTTGAATCTCGACGAACCCATATCTCCCTTCTCTCGGGGAGATACTAATATTTTTAATTTCTTTTCTTCTGCAGTTGAAACGCCAAGTGTTGTGCAGACTTCACTTCCTCCGGTTATCCCTCCTCCGTCTCTTCAGGTGACTCCTCCTTCTGCTTCACAACCCGGGTCACAAGAGGAACAGATTGAGGCTCTTCATGGCTTGGATGACCCTATTGCTTCGCAAGAGCAGAAGGACGAGGGACTTGAAGGAGGCGAGATCTCTCCGGAGCGGACTCCCTCTGATGACGTAGTTTTGTCCGCTCTTGTTACTCCAGGGAGTGAGTCTCCTTCGAAGAGAAGAAAGAAGCACGGAACATCGAAGAGGAGGGGGAAGAAAATCATCACTACTGAAGAGGAACCGGAAGTTGCACCGGTTGCACCTCCCTCTCCTTCTTCTCTTATGCCTATAGGTAGACCTAAAAAATTAATCATTCGGCCAGGCAAAGGGTCCAAAGGTGGCAAGAAGAAGTGAGGAGTCGGACTTCGGGCTTTTTTGACTCCTTTTTTGTGTAATGGTCGGATATTGCGCAGGCACCGGCCCCTGCTGTTTTTTTATTTTGAAACCTGTATCTGCAATTGAATAAAATGATCCTTTATTTGCACAGACTCTTGTTTGAATTTGAGAATGCATTTATTATTCATTTTTGCACAAGTTTATTTATATGATATTGCGGTGAGCTTGTGGTATTTTGTATGTAATTATACCACGTTGCCCCCATACCATGAGCTTACTGCAATATCGTATACTTTGAGGGGATTTGCACTCTCATTTTTGAAGAATAATTACTTCATTCTCGAAGAGAATTTTCGTATAGTGCAACTTCCTTCATATAAGTTTTTACGCTTTGTCCTTCGAAGAAATCACTTTTTCCTTTTGCATATGCATACATCTTGCCAAGTGAATTCTTCTATGTGGTGAAGCGGGCCTCTGAAGGGTACTTTAACTTTAATTCTTCCTTTGAAAGTTAAAGTATGCCCTTGATGAGGATTTTTTTTTTTAAAATAGAAATTTGTGCCTCTGAGGAGGAATTTTTTCACGTTTCAACACTTGGAAGTTTTATTTCAATCTTGGTGAAACGTGTTCCTCCAAAGAGTTGTGCCTTTGAAGAAAGCCTTTTCACGTTTCAACACTTGGAAGTTTTATTTCAATCTCGGTGAAACGTGGGCTTCTGAAGAGGTCTTTCCTTTTAATTGTGTCCCCAGGAGGGGGTTGTACCTCTAAGGAGGGATTTTTCACGTTTCAACACTTGGAAGTTTTATTTCAATCTCGGTGAAACGTGTTCCTCCAAAGAGTTGTGCCTTCGAAGAAAGCCTTTTCACGTTTCAACACTTGGAAGTTTTATTTCAATCTCGGTGAAACGTGGGCTTCTGAAGAGGTCTTTCCTTTTAATTGTGTCCCCGGGAGGGGGTTGTACCTCTAAGGAGGGATTTTTCACGTTTCAACACTTGGAAGTTTTATTTCAATCTCGGTGAAACGTGTTCCTCCAAAGAGTTGTGCCTTCGAAGAAAGCCTTTTCACGTTTCAACACTTGGATGTTTTATTTCAATCTCGGTGAAACGTGGGCTTCCAGGAAGGTCTTTATTTTAATTGTGTCCCCGGGAGGGGGTTGTACCTCTAAGGAGGGATTTTTCACGTTTCAACACTTGGAAGTTTTATTTCAATCTCGGTGAAACGTGTACCTCCAAAGAGTTGTGCCTTCGAAGAAAGCCTTTTCACGTTTCAACACTTGGAAGTTTTATTTCAATCTCGGTGAAACGTGGGCTTCCAGGAAGGTCTTTATTTTAATTGAGCATTTCAACTTTGGTGAAGTTAAATTCCGAAGAGCGGTTGTTACACTTCAACTCCTGGCGAAATGTGCCTCTAAAGAGGTCTTTATTCTGCTTGCATTTCAACTCTGGTGAAGTGAAATTCCGAAGAGCGGTCGTTACACTTCAACTTCTGGCGAAATGTGCCTCCGAAGAGGTCATTATTTTGTTTGTATTTCAACTCTGGTGAAGTGAAATTCCGAAGAGCGGTCGTTACACTTCAACTCCTGGTGAAATGTGCCTCAAAGAGGGTTTTCATCGCCTGGAAGTTACTCTCTCATGGTTGGAGGGTCATGACTCCTCCAATCTTTTTTGTTGAGTAGAGAACTTTCTTTTTTGTGGCGTATGACCCATTAGAGGTCTTTATTTTCCGAAGAGTTGTGCCTCCGAAGAGGACTTGTGCTACCGATGATGGCTTTGGTTGTTCCTCTGTCCACTTGCTTATGCCTTTCTCAATGATCCTCTGCTTTTTTTTTTTTTTTTTTTTTTTTAACTTTCATTCCCTTTCCTCACAAGTAACTTGTTTAATCCAAGGAAGTGTGCTTCATTGTCAGGCAATTTCGTGAGAACGAGCATTAGCTTCTTAATTGGATGTTTGTTTGTTCAAACGATCTCAATTTATTAGCAAAGACCCGTTTCTGTCGAAATTATAGGCCGTTCAATTGAAGTACTTCCTATCTAGGATTTGAATTCGGGGCTTTTTTTTTTTTGAAATTTGGCGAGGATCACTTGGTCTTTTTATGTGCAAGTTTCACTTCCATTGTCTGCAAAAATTTAAATTGACATTTCAGTAATACATTCTATTTACTTTTTATATCGAAAATAAAGCAAACATGTAATAATAATAAGGAACACAAGATTTATAGTGGTTCGGCCAGGAAATCGGGCCTACATCCACTTTATATTCTTTCATTATTTACTTGCATCAGTTTCACAATTGCCTTCAATTACAAGAATCATACATTCATAATTCTTTTTACAATATTTCAACAAAATTTTCAAGTATAGTATGGACGCAAATGGTTGCTGTTCCATGCCCTTGGAATTTGATCTCCTTCAACAGTGGTGAGTTTGAATGTGCCGTCAAGAAGCTTCTGACCTATGACATATGGTCCTTCCCAATTTGGCCCAAACACACCTGTCGCTGTCATAATTCTCTTCAGGACTAGGTCTCCAATCTCAAAGCTGCATTGGCGAACTTTGGAATTGAAATGTCTGGCTATTCTTTGCTGATGAGCTGCAATTCTGAGATTAGCCTCATCTCTTTTTTCATCAAGGAGATCTAGCGCTTCAAGCTGTAGCTTTTCGTTTTCTGCTTGATTGAAATGGGTTCTTCTGTGTGAAGGGACCTCTATTTCTACCGGAATCATTGCCTCTGACCCGTATGCCAATGAAAACGGGGTGTGCCCAGTCGCAGTTTTGTGAGTGGTTCTGTATGCCCATAGTGCCAGTGGTAGCTTATTGACCCAACCACCTTTCGCTCTTTCAAGTTGCTTCTTGATGGTTGACTTAATAATTTTGTTCACGGCTTCCACTTGCCCGTTTGCCTGCGGATGAGCCACTGCTGAGAAGCTTTTCCGAATTTTGAATCGCTTGCAAAAATCTTGGAATTCTTCACTTTCAAACTGAGTTCCGTTGTCTGTAATTATTTTTTGAGGCACACCGTATGTGCAAATGATGTTTTTAGTCACAAAACTTATCATCTTTTTTGAGGTGATAGTAGCCAGTGGTTCAGCTTCTGCCCACTTAGTAAAATAATCTACAGCAACAATGGCGTATTTAATTCCAGATTTGGCAGTTGGCAAAGGTCCTACAAGGTCTATTCCCCATATTGCAAACGGCCATGGACTGACCATCTGTGTGAGTTCAGTGGAAGGAGCTCTGGGAATTTTGGCGAATCTTTGACATCTGTCACATTTTCGGGAATACTCTGCTGCATCTCGATTAATTTCTGGCCAAAAATATCCGTATCGGGGAATTTTCTTTGCTAATGTTTGGCCACCTGAATGATCACCACATTCTCCTCCGTGTACCTCTACTAGGATTGCTTTAGACTCTTCCCTGGATACGCATCGAAGTAATGGCATTGAGAATCCCCGTCTGTATAATCGGCCATCCTGGATTATGTATCGAGAGGCTTTTCTCAGTAACTTTTGTCGTTCTTTTGAGTTCCCTTGTAAGGATCCATTGAGCAGATATTCTGTTATCGGAGCCATCCATGATTTTTGCTCCTGAGACATGCTCATGATCCAATCAATGTCCATCTCATCAATGCTAGGAGTCGACAGGACCTCCACTGGAGTTAGCCCCAGAAATTGAGCTTCACCTGTGCTAGAATACTTTGCGAGAGAATCTGCTTTCGTGTTTTCCTCTCGAGGAATGTGACTTATCATGTAATGATCGAAATCACCCAGGAGCTCCCAAGCCTTTGACAAGTAGGCGGGCAGATTCCCCCCTTTCGCTTGGAATTCCTTTTTGACTTGGCATACGATAAGCTGAGAATCACTGAATATCTGTAAGGCTCGGATGTTTAATTCTTTAGCAATCCTTAAACCAGCGATAAGGGCTTCGTATTCTGCTTCGTTGTTTGTTGAAGGAAATTCCAATTTTAGTGCATAGCATAATGATCGGCCCTCTGGGGTCTCAAGTACGACTCCGGCTCCAGAACAGTAGTCGTTTTTCGCACCATCGACATATAATTTCCATTGGATGGGGGAATCGTCGACTGTTTCCTCCTCACTGTTACCCTTATCTGTGAATTCTGCAATGAAATCTGCTAAAGCTTGTCCATTGATTGCTTTTAGGGGATGATAAGTGATATCATACTGACTGAGTTCAATATTCCACTTTAGAAGACGACCCGAAGTTTCAGGGCGAAACAGGACTTGCTTTAAAGGTTGATCAGTGTGGACTTTGATAGGATGAGCTTGAAAATATTGCCTCAACTTCCTAGACGCAATTAGTAAGCAATAGGCGAGTTTTTCCAACTTAGAGTAATTCATCTCTGCCCCAGTGAGTCTTTTGCTGATATAGTAAACTGGATGTTGAATCCTTTTGTCTTCCCGTATCAGCGCTGCACTTAAAGCATGAGATGATACTGCCAAGTATATAAGAAGATCCTCGCCATCGCCAGGCCTAGAAAGTATTGGAGGCGTATCCATATGGCGAATCAATTCATCAAAGGCTTTTTGGCATTCGGGAGTCCAATCGAAGTTTTTCTTTCCTTTCTTTAGGGCGTCAAAGAATGGGATGCATTTATCTGTGGCTTTGGAAATGAACCGACTCAAGGCGGCGACTTTTCCATTGAGACTTTGCAATTCCTTCTTTGTTCTAGGAGCTTCGACTTCTTTCAATGCAGTAATTTGAGCTGGAATGGCCTCAATGCCCCTACCGCTCACGATGAAACCTAAAAACTTGCCGGATTCCACTCCAAATGAACATTTTAAAGGATTGAGCTTCATTCCATATTTTCGGAGGACAGCGAACATGTCTGCTAAGTGTTCTATGTGATCCAGTGCTTTCTTAGACTTTACTAACATGTCATCGACGTAGACTTCCATAGTCTTTCCCAGCTGCGGTTTGAACATAGCATTAACGAGTCTTTGGTATGTTGCCCCTGCATTCTTCAATCCGAAGGGCATAACTCTGTAGCAGTAAAGACCGGTGTCGGTGATAAAGCTCGTGTCCTCCTGATCTGGCTCATGCATCATGATCTGGTTATATCCGGAGTAAGCATCCATAAAAGATAACAATTCGTGTCCGCTGTTCCGTCTACCAGTTGATCGATTCTGGGTAATGGGAAGCAGTCTTTGGGGCAGGCCTTGTTTAGATCTGAAAAATCGATGCATACTCTCCATTTTCCATTGGCTTTCTTAACCAGCACTGGATTTGAAACCCAATTCGGATATGTAGATTCTTTGATAAAATTATTCTCCATGAGCCGATCAACTTCTTCTTTTAATGCCGCTGACCTTTCCGGACCTTGAGTTCTCCTTTTCTGCTTCACAGATGTAAATTTTGGATCAATATTTAGAGCATGCACTGCAACTTCTGGGGATATTCCGCACATATCGGCGTGAGTCCAAGCAAAAACATCCAGATTTGCCTTTAAAAAAGATATTAAGATATTATGAATTGACGCATTAAGTTGTGAGCCCACATTCAACACTTTGTTTGGGTCCTTTAGGTCAACAGGTATTGGTATTGTCGTTTCCACCGGTACCACTCTATTTTCCCCTGCACTGACTTTTCTAGGGTCCATTTCTTTCCTTGCTCCGCTGTGCTCGCCAGTGCAGGGTCCGCCCTGTAATTGCTACAAGGCTGGTTCTTTGATGTGGACTGGGGCTGCCGCATTTTTTCCCATTTCTCTTTTTCTGGTTTCTCGTAGTTCTGTCAGATAGCACTCTCGCCCAGCATTTTGATCACCTTTTATAACTCCTACTCCATTGTCTATAGGGAATTTAATAGTGAGGCACCACGGGGCAAGAACAGCTTTGAACGCTGCCAGAGTTGGACGACCAAGGAAAGCATTGTAAGCAGAAAATTCGTCGACAATCACAAAAGTTTGCTTGCGGACCACTTTTCTCTCTCCTTCTCCAAGTTCCACAAACAAATCAATGGTCCCTACCGGCTGCTTTGGCTCCCCAGTGAAACCAGCAATTTTCTGCGATGAGGCTTGCACATCAGCCATAGGGATCTTCATTTGGTCGAATGTTTTCTTAAAGAGAATATTGCAGGATGCGCCACAATCAATGAGAACTCTTCTGACAATAGCTGGCCCGATACCAGCCGAGATGACTAGAGGATCCAAGGTTGGAGCTTCAATACCTGCGGAATCCCTAGCTCTGAACACAATATCATCATCGAAAGTTCTTTGTTGCTTCAAGGGCGTAGCACCTTCCAAAACAAATACATCTTCCTCGGTCGGTACATACTTTAAAGCTCGGGTATACCTTTCCATCTCACCCCAGCTCCTGCTTGCTGGGTGAGGTCCTCCTGTAATGACATTAATAATGGGCCTTCCAGATTCATGCCCTGCAGCCTTCTCAATTGTCCTAGGCTGTTGAGTAGGAGCCTGTTGCCCCTGACTAGATGAAGCAGGATTGTTGCTATTCTTTTTCACAAATTGCTGCAGTTTGTTTTCCCTTAGCAACTCTTCAATCATATTTTTCAACTGGCGGCATTCGTCGGTCTCGTGACCGGGTTGATTATGGAATCGGCAGAACTTCCCACTCTATATAGCCTTTTTCCCGGTCCTTAGAGGAGGAGGTTTAGGAAAGTCAACAGAATCTTTAATGGCAAGGTAGATACGTTCCGGCGTATCTGATAAAGGAGTATACTCTGATGGCTTGAAGGATCGGGGCTTCTTCAGATTACTCTGTTTCTTCCCATTGTTAATTTCCCTTTTTTGCCCTACGGATTCATTTTTGCGTGGAGCAACAGTGTTATCTTCAGCTTTTTGTACGGGACGGCTTTCTAAGCGTATGAATTCATCTGCTTTTTTATAGAATTTTTCAAGGGAATTTGGTTCCTTCATGTTTAGCCATTTCCCAAACTCGCTTGACTTGTCAATACCCTTCATCAGATAAGTCAATATCATTCGCGGTTCTGCATTGTCCACCTCAGCTAGCGCTATATTAAAGCGGTTTAAGAAAGATCTTATAGTTTCCCCTGGATTCTGTTCCAAACTTGACAGTGACATGATATCCTTAGCTTTTGAGGCGTATAGTCTGAACTTCTCCTTGAACTTCCGAGTTAAGTCAGAAAACTGATCGATAGATCGGACTGGAAGTTTGGTGAACCAAAGAAGAGCTACACCTTCGAGATACACAGGAAAATATCGGCACTTTATTTCATCAGAGGCTCTGGCACCAGTCATGTGCCAATCATACTTGTATAAGAATTCGTTCGGATCACTCGTCCCCCTGTAAGCTGGAATGGTTGGTGGGACAAACTTCCTTGGGAATTCAGCCTTTAAGATTTTCTCGGTAAATGGAGTTTTACTTGGGGCGAAACCCCATTCTTTCCCGTCTTCAACCCTCTGCATACTTTATTTCATAATTTGTCGGACCATTCCAGAAAGATACTCCTCATCATGTCGAGTTCTAGATCCACCAACCTCTGGAGGTGCTCGTTCAAAGGGGCTAGCAGCTCTTTCAGGAGCATTTCTTTCTTCAGCATCACGAATGTTGCCAGCCAAATTCCTTTCATTATCTGTCGGTTGGCGGTTTGCCCTAAGCAAATCGTTCAACCTATTAAGAATTAGGGCATTTTGGGCATTCTGAGCCTCGAATTGTGCATTTTGGGCATTTATCTGCTGGTTCAGCCCTAAGATTGCAGCATCCAACTCTGCCTTTGTAACTCCGACTGCTGGAGTGGCTTGATTCGATATAGGGGAAGCGGAGGTTCCCTCTTGAATATTCCCAGATCTGACAGATCTACTCTTCCTTCCAGGAGCCATAATCTCGGATAGACTTCTGGTTTTCAAGGAAATTCTCTCTACAAACCTCTGTGAAGCAATGATGATAACTCTCCTGAGTTCAGTTCTCAGTGAAAGCACCAAAAATGTTAACGCTAAAATTTGAACGCTAACACCCCGGTGTATGAGTTGTAGTTGTGAAAGCACCACTCGATAACTCGGGAACAGATTACAAGCAGATGATAGCGGAAAAGCAGTAAACAACAACAATTTTATAGTGGTTCAGCTTAATGGAATAGCCTACGTCCACTTTATGTACTTTTACTGATGATCTCGTTACAAGTTGATACAATTCTTTCCAAGTACAATACACTTTGAATTACAAGTCACTTAGAACAAGTAGATTAAACTTCAATGGAGATTAGAGTCTTCAAATCCATGTTGGATGTGTGTGATCTTTTCTCGAAGTTGTTTTTAGTGTTCTTCGTGTCTTGAGAGCTTTAAGTGTTTGATTGGTTTGGAATGCAGCGGAGTAACAGCGCTTGAAGAGAATGAGCCAAAAGTCCTTCGAACGTTGGAGGTGGTTGCGTATTTATAGGCAAATTTCTAGGCGCTGGAATTGTCAAGTCATGAGTCGTGACCGACTCAAGATGAGTCGTAAGTCGTGGGCGACTCAACTGGTTGAGCCCAGACTTCCTATCAGAGCGTCTCCGGTCCTTTGTATATAGCACAAGTCCTAACTCGTCTGCGAGTTAAAAGGTCATGGTCCAAAATGAAGCGGCATTGGATTTCTACATAGTAGCTTTAAGTCGTGGACGACTCAAGCTAGGTCGTGAACGACCTACCATAAGTCGTAGGTCGGTCCTTTGTTGTTTTGGGATTTTAGTCAGTTAGGTCATTTGACACCTTAGGTCGCTGAGTCGTTAGAGAACTTGAGTCGGTCTATCCCATACACCGTTAATCCCTTGAGTTGCTCCACTCCTCTAAGTCGCTCTAAGTTTTAACTCGTTGGCTTGTTGAGTCGGTAGCTTGTTGAGTCGGACTATTCTCTTAAGCTGCTAAGGTTACTAAGTCGTTTGCCTGTTGATTCGTAACTAGATAGGTCGTTGATTCGGTTCATATCTTAGGTCGGTAATCAGTTGAGTCGGTGACTCGATGAGTCGTGAGGCCTCCTGAGTCGTAGATCCTTCCTGAGCCGTTAAACATCTTAAGTCGTGGCTCACCCCAGGCCTTAACTCGTTGGTTTCTTTGACTCGTGAGCTGGAACGGGGTTAACACTAAGTATTTTAAAAACAAATTAATTAAGTTAAAAAGCTTTTATTTACATTTAAAATAAATACTAAATTACTAAAGAACAATTGTTGTTTTCTTAAGGCTTCTAATAACATGTGTTAAGTGAACAAACAAGGAAATTAACAAGTTTTAATATTTAAGACAAGTGTCAAATTGTGTTTTTATTTTTCTTTGATTTTTAATAAATCATGAATTTAGTTTATAAACACTTGCCTTCTTCCTTTCCTTTTTCTTTTTCTCATTTTCATTTCATAGTAAAGAAAATTTTCAGCTGAAAACATTTCACTCTAGAATAATCCTCATTTCAAAATAAAAATCAGTGACACCTCTCTCAAAACCAAATCTGAATGATCAAAACCATTTCTCCTCCAAAATCTGTAATCATCCTCATATCAAAATGCAAATCATTCCCTGTAACACATTTTCATAATGCAAAGCATTTTCAAAACATATCATGCAAGTTTGTGCATTTTACTTTCTTCAATCTGTAAATACATTTCCTCAAAACTGAAGCATCTACATCATTTTTCTTCAACCTGGAATTGTTTCCTGCATTCATTTCTTCAAAATCTGGAAATCAAGCTACCATCATGCATGTAATTTTCAAATCTGGATCATGCAAGCCTGCATTTGCATTTCAACCTGCAAATCTGATCTAGCCTATAATTATTTCAAACATGCAAGCAAATTTGTGAAGCCTGCATTTTTCTTCAATTTGGAAATCAAAAGCATCTGCATTCTTTAAACCTGAGTTATCTAAAGCAAGTTTTAATTCAAGCAAATCGGCAATTCAAGTTTGTCTATCAAAAGCTTTTCAAAATATGCTCCGTTCATCTTCTTTAATCAGGTGAGTAACTTCACATTTAAAAAGCTTAAGTATGAAATATCTGTTTGCATGTGGATAAATAGAAATGAGTATGCTTTGAATGTTTATATTGTGATGAAATCTTATGTGTATATATATGTGTTGCAATGTACCTGTTTGCCTATTCTGGTTTTTAAAACTGAGATTTTGATAAAACAAAATCCTTTACAACTTGATCTGATCTTAGTTAGGAATTATGATTTAAACAAAAGTTGTTTTTTTAATATGGATTTATGTTTGTAAATTATAATTAAGATAAAATAAAATCTGGTTGTCTCTGTATAACTACAAGAACAGTAATTGTTTAAAATAAGAAAAATCTCAATCATCTTAAAACATCAATTCAGGTTTATAACTTCAAATCTTATCTGAAATCATGAATTTTAAACCTAAAATCACAAATTTTAGTAATAGACTGGGAGAGCAGTTTGGGTTTGATCAGATTTGGAGTTTTGGGGATTCTCTGGTGATCTCAGTTAATTGGGAGGTCGGGTTTCTTTCTGGAAGAAGAAGTATGACTGGAGATTTGAGGAAAATAATCTGAATGATGATCAGAGGGTTGTGGTGATGCTGGTTGGCCAGAAGGTTTTCTAAACCTAGTTTTGGTGGATGTTGGGAATTGCTTCAACAATCATCCCCCAGTGAATCGATTGCTACCAAGTTTTGGGTAATGGTGGCTAGGGAATGGATGAAGCTATGGCCGGAGCCTCTGGAGTTCTGGTGATCGACAGTGGGAGGAAGAGGGTCGTTCCATGTTTTGGATGGTGGCTCCAGTTTGGGTTTGAAGTCTGGATTTTGATTTCGAGGGGGAATCAAGGTTTTGGTGATTGATATAGGGTACATTGGTGATCGATGGCTTGTTTAAGTCATCAGGGGTTGTCGGAGATAGGTGGATGGCCGGTGCATGTGCATTGTTTATCATTTTCTGGTGAGGTTGGTTGTTTTGGGTTTTAGCAGAGGGTTGCTCGAGTATTACTCAAGTAGTTCAAGTGTCTGGCTCGAGAATTTTTCTTAGTGACTCGAAGCATTTTTGAATGGTCTCGGGTATTTTTGTTGTTACAGGATTTAAAAAAAAAGTTTAAAATCATGAAGTTAAAGATGGGATTCAAATTTACTTTTGAATCCTAGTTTGAAAATAAATGAAGTTTTATAAAATTTAAGATATTTTACCAAAATTTAAAGGGTTAAGGAAGATTTTTAAATAAGTTTGAATTTAAATTATTGGGTTTAAAACTCTTATATAAACTTCTTTATATGATGAATGTTTCTTTGACATCTGATTTAAAAAGGTTTTAACTTGGTTTAAATTTGTGAAAGTTAAATTATTAATTATTTCAAATCTTTATTTTTAAATGGAATTTAAAAGTAAATTTAAAGATAAGGTGTTTTTGAAAGATTTTATAAATGATGATCAAATCATTCATAAAGGAAATGATTTTCTTAAAGCTAATTTAGATTTAATGATTTGAGATTTCATTAAATTAATAAGTTAATTTATTTAGAATTTAATTAATAAAGTTATTAAGGGTTTTAAAATTTATTAATTAAGGATTAAGTTAATTAATTTAGGGTAAATTAATTTGTAAATTTAGAATTAATTAATTTAAAATTAATAATGTTTTATTAAGCTTAGTAACTTAGAGAAGTAATTAAAGAGTTATAAATAGTTAATGAAGATCATTAACTTGGAATTTATTAAGTAATTAATTAATGCGATTAATTTTAACATTTAATTAGATTAATTAATTAAACAATAATCATATATGGAATTAGTTAAGTATAATTACTTAATGAAAGTGATTAAAGGAATTAATTACTTAAGGTAATTAATTAAATAAATTAGATTAGTTTAAGTTAATTAATTAAGTTTAATTAATTTAAACAAATCACTTGATGATTTGATAAGTATAATTACTTAATGATGTAAAATTACTTAATGAAAGTAATAAGGAATTAACTACACATTTGTAATTAATTTAGTTAAATTTGATTCGTTAAGTTCATTAATTTATTTTATTTAATTTAGAATAATCACTGGATGATTTGTTAAATAATTACTTAGTGTAATTAATGTAGTATAATTACTCAGAGAAGTAATTAATGAGTAAATACTGGATGTAATTAATGGAAGACAGTTTAATAATGGAAGTAATTTGGATTAAATTACTTAGTAATTAATCAAGGGATTAATTAAAGATAATTAATTAAGGAGTAATTAATTTATTTAATGAAGTAATCAAAGGTAGTTAATTACTGAATGTGGTTAATCAAGAGGGATTAATAATTATGGTTTAATTAAGATTAATTACTTAATGTAATTAATTTAAATAAAGTGATTAATTAAAATGATATGAGGAATCATTAATTAATATAATTAATGATTTAATTAAGGGTTGATTAATTAAGATTAATTAATCAATGATAAGTAATTTAAGGGTAATTAATTAAGTATTAGTACACTTAATTATAGTTAATTAAGGAAGTAATTATAGGTTAATTACTATAAGTGGTTAAGAATAATTAATTTGTGAAATTGATTAAAGGATAATTACTTGAATGTAATTAAAGTTTAATTAATCAAGAGTGATTAATTTAGGTGATTAACTAGAGGATGTTTTGATTTGTAATCAATTAATGGTTAAGTAAGCAAGATTTAAAATGATGAATTAATTAATTTAATTTATTTTAAATTAATTAAAGATGATGTAATTAATTTAATTCACTTTAAATTAATTAGAGATGAAGTAATTAATTTAATTCATTGTAAATAATTATAGATGATATGATTATTAGATCATTGCTTATGTATGGATGATATTGATTTGCCTTGAATGGTTTGAAATCTCAGCTATGAGATAAGTAATGCTGTGTGATATGGATGCTTTGGTTGCATTGGGTTGATAATATGGATTTTCTGTTTATAATGATAACGTGGATTATCTGTTGTGATGATAAGGTTGATTTTCTATTATGATGATGTGAATTATCTATTTGTGTGTATATATAATAGAATTGAATTGTTTTAAACTTTAAAACAACTTGGCCTTAAAAGATACGTTTTGGATTTGGTGAGACTGGGATCGGGTTTGCTACATTACAGCATGATTGGGGGTTCTCGCTTTGCGTTAGGTGACAAATGGAAGACTCTTACCCCTACATATCCCCGGGGGTAGTATCAGGCCTTTTGGGGTTGGTTGCGAGTCGAGAGGCTGACCGTAAAAGCAAACCCGAGGTATCACTGTAAGCCATGGCGGGGCTGGGATGGTTGAAAAGCCTACTGGCCGAGTGAGCTGTTGTCGATGGTTGAAAAGCCTAGATCATCACAGTTGGTATCAGAGCGTTAGGTTGAGTGAATACCTAGGCTCTGGAGTGGTGTCTGTCTTGAGAGAGCGTATTTGTATTTTAATATATATAGTTAAATTTTATTTCTACATATATGTTGGGTTACATGTTCGGGTTTTCCATTATAAGTTATAAAGGTAGATAAGGTAGTGGGGTGTGTAACATGACTACTGCCATTGGATGGAGTTTGAGTGACGAGGTTGGAAGTGTATTTGTTAAGACTGTAGACCTAATAGCGTCTCGAGTGAGCTTTGCTTGGTGTAAGGATTTCATCGATCTCTGAAGGAAACCTTTTAAAGGTTCGGAGTCTATCTTTGAAGTTGGAAGAGTAGAGTTTGGATCTATCGGTTTGGTAGAAGTGAGTGATGGTATCTTGGCAACATCAGGAATTAGTAGCTGCGTGATGAGATGTAGTGATTATAGATGTGTCTGAAGATGTTTCTCAGGAACAAAAGGAAGGAAGTGTGTCTGTTTCGGTGATGTGGCTGAGTTCAGCAAGATGTTTCTGTTTGGTTGGAGGTCCGAGTTTCTCGAAGAGCTTTGGATTAGGAAGTCTTTGGCATTGGTGTTAGCAGTGCAGCTCGGAATGTTCTGTGTTGACAGGAAGTCTTCTGGCTGAGTAGTTTTTCTGAAGGTGGAATTCAGAAGCAACAGTGTGAATCCGTTTCTTCAGTGAATTGGCTAGGCTAGCATAACCTGTTCCGATTGGTAAATATAGAACAATTTTCTTTGGATTTAGGCTAGGTTGATCGCAAAAGTGACTTGCGATAGTTTGAGTGTTCCTTTGGGAAAGCTGGAGGTTTGTCTGTATCCGGAAATCGAGTTTTCTTATCAATTTGGATTCCAGGTTTGGTATCCGTGGTTCAGTTAGCAGAAGGATGGTTCCTAGAGATAGAGGTTGATAAAGCAGCTCGGATTTTTGGTGGAAATTTTGAGTTCTTTTTATGGATCTATTGAACCATATTCCTGGGATGTGTTGCCTAGTTTGTGCTCGTGTTATTCATCATCATTTTCTTCTATTCCAGATCAGAGTTGTGCAGCGGAAGTAGTTTAGGAGTGCATCTTCTTTTCTTTTCCGGATAAGGAGAAGTAAGCTCAGTCTTCTGTTGTTTGAGGAGTAGAGTTTGTGATCTTTGTTTTGGATTGATGTTGAGGAGATCATTGTGTTGGGTTGTTTCTGGTCTTGTTTGTTTCTAGTGGAATCAGCAAGGGTTGAGCTGATCAGGAAGGATGTAGGTAGACCAGGATCATTCGAAAGATTTTGAGAATAAGAGACGGAGTAATTTGGATACCGAAGTCGGAAATTTGATTTTAGATAAGTGCTTTGGTTTTCAAGAGTTGAATTGGCAGTTCGAATAATTGGCTTTCAGTATGTTTCACGTATATCGGAGGAAGTACGTGTTTGATATATTTCTGGTTTTGGAACCAGCAGTTCAGAAGGTTTGGTTATTGAGTCAGACTCGTCTGTAGTCCGATATCTTGTTTAGTTTTAAGATTTAGATCAGTGGGAGCTCTATACCTTGGTATTTTTGATTGTTTGGATTATGTAGAGTGAGTATCCGGTATTTATACTAGGAAACTCGAGAAAATTCTATCCAGAATTTTTTTGGATAGTTAGATTTGTTTTGATTGGATGAATCGGTTGATATGGTTGTTAGCATATGATTGATATATGCTTGTGTTTTAAAATTAAATCTTTAATAAGATTATTAAATTACCTTTGTTTTAAATTTTGGGGACGAAATTCTTTCAAGGGGGAGGAATGTGATATCCCAGAATTTTTGGCAATATCAATTTAATAATCTATATTTAAAATTAAAATGATTTGATAATTATTGTTAATAAGATTTGAAATGATTTAATAATCCAAATTAAATAAATATTTAATTAGTAGATTTTATCTTTTAAAAGCTAATAAATTGGTTTCTATTTATAATGTATATATATTTGTATATATTTTGAATATATGAACTTTGTTTTAAATTTAATTAATAAGGTATATTTTCTAATTCTAATACTTTTGATTTTATTTAATATTAAGCTTTTCAAAGCTATTTTATAAATAACTATGTGATTTTAAATACATAAAATAAATGTTTAATTATCTAAGAAGGATTTTAGCTTAAAGTTTAAATAAGATTAATAATAAGATTTGTTTAACATTATTTTTAAATTATTGATTAATAAATATGATTTGTAAATTAGATATGAAAGTTTAAAATACAACTAATAAATGAAACATTTTTTCATTTAAGTAATAAGTAATTTATAACCTCTTTTATAAATATTATTTATATCGTCAAATGTGTTATTTTCAAATAATAGTTTTGTGTATTGTTTTTATTTATAATTATACTTGGTTTTATTTCTTTAAAATTAAATATATATATATATATATTTAAGTATTTTCAAAACAAATTAATTAAGTTACAAAGCTTTTATTTACATTTAAAATAAATACTTAATTACTGAAAGAACATGTGTTGTTTTCCTAAGGCTTCTAATAACATGTGTTAAGTGAACAAACAAGGAAATTAACAAGTGTTCATATTTAAAACAATCGTCAAATTGTATTTTTATTTTTCTTTGATTTTTAATAAATCATGAATTTAGTTTATAAACACTTGCCTTCTTCCATTCCTTTTTCTTTTTCTCATTTTCATTTCATAGTAAAGAAAATTTTCAGCTGGAAACATTTCACTCTAAAACAATCCTCATTTCAAATTAAAAATCAGTGACTACTCCCTCAAAACCAAATCTGAAGAATCAAAACCGTTTTTCCTCCAAAATCTGTAATCATCCTCATATCAAAATGCAAATCATTCCCTGTAACACATTTTTAAAATGCAAAGCATTTTTAAAACATATCATGCAAGTCTGTGCATTTTTCTTTCTTCAATCTGTAAATACATTTCCTCAAAACAGAAGCCTCTACATCATTTTTTGTCAACCTGGAATTGTTTCCTGCATTCATTCCTTTAAAATTTGGAAATCAAGCTACCAGGATGCATGTAATTTTCAAATCTGAAGCGTGCAAGCCTGCATTTGCATTTCAACCTGCAAATCTAATCAAGCCTGTAATTATTTCAAACATGCAAGCAAATCCGTGAAACCTGCATTTTTCTTCAATCTGGAAATCAAAAGCATCTGCATTCTTTAAACCTGAGTTATCTAAAGAAAGTTTTAATTCAAGCAAATCAGCAATTCAAGTTTGTCTGTCAAAAGCTTTTCAAAATATGCTATGTTCATCTTCTTTAATCAGGTGAGTAACTTCACATTTAAAAAGCTTAAGTATGAAATATCTGTTTGCATGTGGACAAATATAAATGAGCATGCTTTGATTGTTTATATTGTGATGAAATATTCTGTGTATATATATGTGTTGCTATGTACCTATTTACCTGTTTTGGTTTTTAAAACTGAGATTTTGACAAAAAAATCCTTTACAACTTGATCTGATCTTGGTTGGGAATTATGATTTAAACAAAAGTTGTTTGTTTAATATGGATCTATGTTTATAAAATATAATTAAGATAAAATAAGATCTGGTTGTCTCTATATAACTACAAGAAAAGTAATTGTTTAAAATAAGCAAAATCTCAATCATCTTAAAACATCAATTAAGGTTTATAACTTGAATTATTATCTGAAATCATGAATTCTAAACCTAAAATCACAAATTTTAGCAATAGATTGGGAGAGCAGTTTGGTTTGATCAGATTTGGAGATTTGGGGATTCTCTGGTGATCTCGGTTAATTGGGAGGTCGGTTTCTTTTTGGAGAAGAAGTATGACCGGAGATTGGAGGAAAATAATCTGAATGATGATCAGAGGGTTGTGGCGATGGTGGTTGGCCAGAAGGTTTTCTAAACCTAGTTTTGGTAGATGTTGGGAATTGCTTCAGCAATCATAAACTGGTGGATCGAGTGCTACCATGTTTTAGGCGATGGTGGCTAGGGCATGGACGAAGCTATGGTCGGAGCCTCTGGAGTTCTGGTGATCGGCAGTGGGAGGACGAGGGTCATTCTAGGTTTTGGATGGTGGTTCGAGTTTGGGTTTGAAGTCTGGATTTTGATTTCGAGGGTGAATCAAGGTTCTGGTGATTGGTATGGGGTACATTGATGATCGATGACTTATTTTAGTCATCAGGGTTGGTCGAAGATAGGTGGTTGGCCGGTGCATGTGCACTGTGTATCATTTTCTGGTAAGGTTGGTTGTTTTGGGTTTGAGCAGAGGGTTGCTCGAGTTTTACTCGAGTAGTTCAAGTGTCTGGCTCGAGAATTTTGGTTAGTGACTCGAAGCATTTTTGAATGGTCTCGGGTATTTTTGTTGTTACAGGTTTTGTTTAAAAACCTGTCTGCTTGAAAATTTTAAAAATCATTTAAAATTTGAAAAAAGGATATAAAAAAGTTTAAAATCAGGAAGTTAAATATGGGATTCAAATTTACTTTTGAAACCTAGTTTGAAAATAATTGAAGTTTTATAAAATTTAAAATATTTTACCAAACTTTAAAGGGTTAAGGAAGATTTTCAAATAAGTTTGAATATAAATGATTGGGTTTAAAACCCTTATATAAACTTCTTTATATGATGAATGTTTCTTTAACATCTAATTTAAAAAGGTATTAACTTGGTTTAAATTTGTTAAAGTAAAATTATTAATTATTTCAAATCTTTATTTTGAAATGGAATTTAAAAGTAAATGTAAAGATAAGGTGTTTTTGAAAGATTTTGTAAATGATGATTAAATCATTCATAAAGGAAATGATTTTCTTAAAACTAATTTAGATTTAATGATTTGGGATTTCATTAAATTAATAAGTTAATTAATTTAGAATTTAATTAATAAAGTTATTAAGGGTTTTAAAATTAATTAATTAAGGATTAAGTTAATTAATTTAGGGTAAACTAATTTGTAAATTTATAATTAATTAATTTGAAATTAATAATGTTTGATTAAGCTTAATTACTTAGAGAAGTAATTAAAGAGTTATAGTTAATGAAGATCATTAACATGGAATTTATTAAGCAATTAATTGATGTGATTAATTTTAACGATTAATTAGATTAACTAATTAAAGAATAATCATATATGGAATTAGTTAAATATAATTACTTAGTGAAAGTGATTAAAGGAATTAATTACTTAAGGTAATTAATTAAATAAATTTGATTAGTTTAATTTAATTAATTAAGTTTAATTAAATTAAACAAATCACTTGATGATTTGATAAGTATAATTATTTAATGAAGTAAAATTACTTAATGAAAGTAATAAGGAATTAATTACTAATTTGTAATTAATTTAGTTAAATGTGATTAGTTAAGTTAATTAATTTAGTTTATTTAATTTAGAATAATCACTAGATGATTTGTTAAAGTAATTACTTAGTGCAATTAATGTAGTATAATTACTTAGAGAAGTAATTAATGGGTAATTATTGGATGTAATTAACGGAAGATGGTTTAATAATGGAAGTAATTTGGATTAAATTACTTAGTAACTGATCAAGGGATTAATTAAAGATAATTAATTAAGGAGTAATTAATTTATTTAATGAAGTAATCAAGGGTAGTTAATTACTGAATGTGGTTAATCAAGAGGGATTAATAATTATGGTTTAATTAAGATTAATTACTAAATGTAATTAATTTAAATAAAGTAATTAATTAAAATGTTATTAGGAATCATTAATTAATATAATTAATGATGTAATTAAGGGTTGATTAATTAAGATTAATTAATCAATGATAAGTAATTTAAGGGTAATTAATTAATTAAGGATTAGTATAATTAATTATAGGTAATTAAGGAAGTAATTATAGGTTAATTACTATAAGTGGTTGAGAATAATTAATTTTTGAAATTAATTAAAGGATGATTACTTGAATGTAATTAAAGGATAATTAATCAAGAGTGATTAATTTAGGTGATTAACTAGAGGATGTTTTGATTTGGTAATCAATTAATGGTTAAATAAGCAAGATTTAAAATGATGAAGTAATAATTTAATTTATTTTAAATTAATTAAAGATGATGTATTAGTTTAATTCATTTTAAATTAATTAGAGATGAAGTAATTAATTTAATTCATTTTAAATTAATTATAGATGATATGATTATTAGATCATTGCTTATGTATGGATGATATTGATTTGCCTTGAATGGTTTGAAATCTCAACTATGATATAAGTAATGCTGTGTGATATGGATGCTTTGGTTGCATTGGGATGATAATATGGATTATCTATTTATAATGATAATGTGGATTATCTGTTGTGATGATAATGTCGATTTTCTACTATGATGATGTGAATTATCTATTTATGTATATATATAATAGAATTGAATTGTTTTAAACTTTAAAACAACTTGGCCTTAGGAGATACGTTTTGGATTCGGTGAGACTGGGATCGGGTGTCCATATATGGATATCCGAAAACCACATCGATCCTTAACGATAGGTCGTGAATCTCAAGTGAAGATGAAGATTCAGAGCGCGAGGGTTATCGTCGTTAACTTTGAGGGTGATTCCAAAATGAGTGTAACGAGCTAATGCCTTCGGTTTCGTTCGAACCCGAAACGAACTTGTATGGATTGAATGCTTTCAGAGCATCGTCAGATGGACGGTGAGCGTTCCAAGTGATGTGTTCTATAAAGGTAATCATAGCCTCAAGCCTCATCAACCGGGAATGGCTAAAATAGGGGAGGCGCAGCAAGGCTAAGTGGGTCATGCCCAAGTAGGACGAGATTTACCCCTTTCTAGATGTCCCTTTTATTTCGGCTGTGTGGTGCGGTTGCTGATCACAACTATTGGGTGGTCTTGTTCGGAACTGTTCAGTAAGGAATGGTTCCGGCTTTGTGTTGCAGGGGATTGGGAGTAATCCTCGGTACGTTGATCTAGGAGACGTACTGTGACGGGTGGTACCCCAATATCCTTGCCATTATATGGAATCCAAAATCCAATAAATGCCCTCGGTTTTGATTGTATTACCCAGTCTTTTGGCTAGTAGCTGGAATTTAATCATGTAACAATTTCGGTTATTTCTTATTTACTTGAAAACCCTAGAACTATTATAATATCACTGGATGTCCTATCAAATGTTTTGGTTAGCGTAAGGTAAAAACTTTTCCATGTTTATGTATGGGAAGTCTTACGTGATACCTTCTGTTTTCAAAGGTTTTTCAAAGTTAAGCAACCTTAACCTGTTACTCACACCAGACCCATGTTTGACCCAGAGTTTATTTCTGTTTTTCTTAAACTCTTGGGTACTCAAATTTTTACGAGTAGCCAAGGGATTCAGGTTAGCTTTGACGAATTGTGGAGGAGCAATGGAGGAAGAGGCTTCTACGTTATAGATATATATAGTGTTCCGCTATGTTGATATATGTATTGTGTTTTGAGTTGTAAGAACTAGACAGTTGTTTATAACTGTCTAGTATGTGATGTATTGTCTATGTAACTCCGATAGTTGTTGTATAATATGTAATACTTATGTTATTAACATAATTTATTCGTTCCCCTGTTGAGATTCTTATGTTGTTTCTTCTTTCTCTTCTTTCTTTTCTCTTTTCTATCCCTTTCTTTCTTAAAGATGATGCGACTTTCTGGTTGTTGAAAGTCGGGTCATCACACGGTTGTTTAAAATGTAAATGTATATAAGTTAAATAAAAAGCTGTTTGAATAATCTAAATAGAAACAATAATTGTAGACAAAATAAATTATACTAGAAAATGAATTATAAGTATGGAATTATAACTAATATGATTTACAATTGTGAAATAATCTTATATATAAGAAATGAAACAACCTTAATATATTTATAAATGAGAGTTGCAAATAAAAATGAATTTAAACCAATTATTTGAAAATTTGAATCCCGTTGATTTTGAAAGTTGTTTTTCAAAGTTAAAGATGTTATAGTATTATAAATCTAGATAAGATGAATAAATTTAGAATGATCTTTTATGAGTAAAGTGAAATAGTGAAATTATATAGGTAAAAGATTTATAAATGCGGTTTATAAATATAAAACGATATTTTTGAGAGAATATAAAGCACTGAATTCACTACTATTGCTGGGAAATAATAAGGGTGATGACTGCAGCATCATTAGTATCATTTTCGAGTTTTTGTGCGTTGGATTTGCTACCAATAGTAAATTGAAATTGATGTTTTGTTTTGATAAACAAATTTGATTTAAAATCCAAATTAAAATTGATAAATATAAGTAAAACGAATTTGGACTTATAATATGAAGTAATAAAATTTTAGTTTTGATAAAGTTGAAATAAATGTGAGTCAGCATAATAAATATATGATTTGAAATTATAAAAATGTGAATGGAAGTATACTTAGGTAGATGTTTATGGAATTATGAATAAATAAGTTTTATAACTTATAATGTAACATATCGATTTTATCGGGATTCGAAGGTCGGCATTCTTACGTCCACTGTATCAAATGTCGAATAATCGAATGCCGGAAAATGAACCGTTAAGGTTAAAAAGAAGAGGTGGATGAAAATGATAGAAGAAGTAAGAAAACAGAACAGAAACAATATCAGAATCTCACATATCGCAGTGGAACAACATATAATAGATAAATGAATATCTTTAAAATAAAGAACTATCTCGGTTATTACATTACATTACATCATCATCAGAGTGTACAACAACAGTATACAACACAACAAAACAATGGACAGTTATACAAACGTGTCCTTACAAGTGAATTTACAGCGGAAAGATAATATCATATACAAGTAATATGTCTCGCCATCCAGCTCGCCACCTGATCTCCATAGCACTTCTGAAACCAGAATGACCTGATAACCTGACTCTAGGCTGCCCGTGTGGAAAATTATGGGCATCCAGAGTTTAGGAAGAGAATAATAAACTCCAGGTAAGTCATGCGACTGGTGTGAGAACTCAAAACAGTTATTTATCTTTTAAAACAACAACAACAAGGGAAGTGAAAAAAAATATCCGCAATGCTATTGGAAAATGAAACTACCATAAGGCCTCCCCGCACACACACAATGCAAACGCAGAATTGGAGGGGATTTCTCCTTATGATAGTCAAACATGCTTGATACGAAAATTTTCTTTGATATTATTATTATAAGTGCACAGTGGAAAACTGTGACGCCCCACCTCTATACCCACGCTAGCCAAGAACATTACGGTGAATGCTGTCAACTAGCACGGAGAATAAGGCTGTTGAGGAGCGACCTTCCGTGTAATTGCTTTTTGCGAGCATCGATATGTCAGATAGTATAACATGCAATACTTTATCAAGAGGAAATCCGACATACCGACACAAACTCAAAGCTACTACACAGTGGCTATAATATCTTCGGAAACAAATACAGAAATAAACATAACATAAATCAGTCACAGTAATTCATATCACAAAGGCGGAAGAAGATATGAATATATAATTAACACATGGAAGTGTATATCAGAGTAGTGGTCAAACAGATCCACAATAATACAAAAGAATAGCAATACGTGCTATACAAAAGAATACAACTATGAGTCTATATCTCAAGTGTATACAACAAAATATACTACTAATCTAAGTAGTTTGCCAAAAGTCAGAGTAATGAATCCCTGGGGAGAAGTCAAGCAGAAGCACCTGTAACATCTCGGTCTGACCCGAGTATTATTTAATAAGAAAATAGTAAACGGATCAGTCTAACTATAAATATCAAATGTTTAATATAGAGTAAGAGATATGACTAAACACATAATAATCACAATGCCAAGCTATGATATATATATAAGTAATTGAAAATCAACAAGAGATTAATCAATATCACCAAATCTACACATGAATCAAAGGATGTGTCATACTCCTTATTTCGTTCACCAAACCATAATTATTGACGATCATATCAATGTCGATCACAAAAGTCAATGACACACGAATTCACCTACGCACAAAAATTGATAAATCATATCAATAGAAATCACAAAAGTCAATGACACACGAATTAACCTATGCATAAAAATTGATAAATCATACCAATAGAAATCACAAAAATAGGTGAAGAAGAAAATTCCAGAATTCGACACACGAAATCCAGAGATCACACAAAATAGGGGGGAGGCCTATCACACGAACGGGAGCATGAAAACTCACCAACATATGTATCACACGAACGAGACGCTATCTCATGGTAGCTAGCCATTAATTTTTGACACAAGAACGGCATGAAGACCATGGGGCGCTACCCCACATATGTGAGTTGAAACTCACACAAACGAGGTTTAGTCTCCCTCATAGACAAAGAGACATCGCACATTGCTAGTCTAAATCACAAAAATGATCGTCATGATCATCAAGAAGTGTCAATTACAGTAAGCTAGTAAATATATGAGCTTAGCTTCATGTCCCATAACCACTAGCTTAACTTAAATATTTACGAACGAATTGTAGATCTCCACTAGAAAATTGTCACAAGAGGTTCAATCGAACAAGTCCAAGAATTAACCGGCGAAGTAAACGCAAGCGTTTCATACCACTTGTTTTACTAAGCCGTTTAATTAGATTTCTCATATGAGTGAGGTAAAGGTTTGTATATACTAATAGAATGGAAAACGGTTTTATAAACGAATTTGGTATTAAAATAGAATTGAAATCGTTTGAGGAAAGAGTTTTGACATTTACTACTAGTATTGAAACCTTTATATTTTTAAAGTGACAAAACACGAAAATGATTGTAGAACAATCAACCACCAAAATTCACATTCAAAGACGTGAATAAAAATCCAAAGAAATCGATCCGAATCCATCAAAATGGGTATTCCCAAAAATTCCAAGAATAGAAGTCATTAAAGTCATAGCAACAACAAGTGGGAAATAACACAAATCGATGGAATTTGGAAACCAAGCAAAAATAAGCAAAAATATGCACAAATAGGCAAATAGGTGCAGATCAGTCAACTGACTAAAAGGTCCAGTCGGCTGGACCAGAGGCATGAAAAATAATTTCCGGCAGTCAGTCGACTGACCTAAAAATTCAGTCGACTGAATGCAGGGGAAACAGAGGACCCGAGCCTTAAGTATTTGCCTTTGGAATGCCTATGTGCTACAGCTAGTCGACTGACTCAAAGGTCCAGTCGACTGACTGGTATAAAGGCTGCTTTCCAGCCTATAAAATGAAGATGCAATCTTCTTCAAAATGCAATCGAGCGGGCACGGTCACTAGGGGTTTAT
Organism: Allium cepa; assembly: GCA_030765085.1. Lineage (NCBI taxonomy): Eukaryota > Viridiplantae > Streptophyta > Magnoliopsida > Asparagales > Amaryllidaceae > Allium > Allium cepa. The sequence goes on along the minus strand of CM060937.1, from coordinate 722,419,745 downwards.
GCAAATCGACTACCCGGCCCTATAAGCTCTTCGATGCATCACCAAAACAAGTGAAACAACAAAGCTACGATTTTTGAAGATTTGAACTCAAAACACTAAAATTTGGAATGTTCACAAAACCTATCCAAATCAAAATCAAATACACATGAATAAGTATTAGGAATTCATACCTAACAATAAAAGATAATCATAGACTTAGATGTGAGATTAAAAATCTCACCTTTGAACCCAAACGATTGAAGAAGATGCTTGAAAGCAAAGGAGAATCAACCACTCTTCAAATGCAACTCAAGAAGCTTGATTCTAAGCTTTAAAAGAAGAACATTCCCAAAGTTAGGTTTAGGAATTTCTGAAATTGATAAGAGATTGAGTTGGAGAAGAAGAAGAGAAGCTTACCATTGAGTTCTTCTATTAGTTTGGAGCTAGAACTTGATTTGCAAAAGAAAACTAGGGCTTGAGTTTTAATTTCTCATCTCTCCCACCATTGTTGCTAAAGCTTGAGTATTAGGAATTGGAAATGAAGTAAATGAGGAGGAGAGGGGTTGGTACTGAATACATAAGTTGGCTCAGCCCCAATCAAAACCCTAAGTGAAAAAGTAGCAAAAATCAACTTTCTCCAAACATATCGAAGATTATACTCAAAAAGGTCGCAAACGGCATTTTAAACTCAATGGGAGTGGTCCCGAGTCCTAATTCGACTGTATGCAAAAAGTAGCTTTTCGGACTAAATTCCGAGTATCAAAAAAATATATTTAAATAAAATATTTAAATATAACATCAACAAATATGCGGGTTATTACGGACTCCCCTCCTTAAAGAAATTGCGTCCTCGCAATATTTAAGAAGAAGATATATAGTAACAACCATAAAAGCATATTCAACACAAAAGAAGTTTGAAATAAGAAGTTCACCTCAAAGAGCACGAGAAAGTAAGTCCGGATGTGTTCGCTCGATAAACTCTCTAGATTCCCAAGAACAATCCTTAGGATTTAAAGACCAATGAACTTTAACAAGCAGAACATCTTTATTTCGAAGTCGTTTGACTTCCAAGCAATGATACGAATAGGATGTTGCTCATAAGTTAAATTAGGCGAAACTTCAATCTCTTCCACAGCACCGGGCTCAAGAATAGAATCGGAATCTCGAAGGCATTTCCGTAATTGAGAAACGTGAAACACGTCATGAATAGCAGAAAATTGAGCCGGTAATAAAAGGCGATATGCCATGGAACCAATACGTTCAGCGATAGGAAATGGCCCAATATATCGAGGCGCTAACTTTCCCGATCGACTGAAACGTACATTACCTTTCATAGGTGAAACACGAACAAACACAAAATCTCCCACAGAAAATTCTAACTTCCTTCTCCGGTTATCGGCATAGGATCTTTTTCTACTTTGGACTTCTTTCATCCTATGACGAATAAGGTCAATCTTTTCTGTGGAATCACGAATAAAATCTAGACCTAAAACCAGCTTCTCACCGGCCTTAAGCCAACAAAAAGGAGATCGGCATGGCCTTCCATAGAGTGCCTCGAAAGGTGCCATACCAATACTAGATTGGAAGCTATTATTATAGGAAAATTCAACAAGTGAAATATGATCTTCCCAACTTCCACCAAAATCAAGGACACATGCACGAAAAAGATCTTCAAGAGTTTGATTCATGCGCTCGGTTTGTCCATCGGACTGAGGATGATAAGAGGTGCTAAAATTAAGCTTCGTTCCCAAAGCTTTTTGAAGACTCTTCCAAAATACACTAGTAAACAATGGATCACGATAACTAACAATAGAAGTAGGAACTCCATGTAATTTAACAATCTCTTTAACAAAGACCTTGGCCAAAAGAGGAACGGTTCGGTTAGACCGAACGGGAATAAAATGGGCGGATTTAGTAAGTCTATCTACAATCACCCATAAGATATCATGACCCGAACGAGAACGGGGAAGGCCATCTATAAAATCCATGGAAATTTGGTCCCACTTCCAAATTGGAATTTCTAAAGGTTGCAATAACCCACCGGGCCTTTGATGTTCGGCCTTAACGAGTTGGCAAGTCATGCAACGCTTAACGCAGTTAGCGATGTCAAGTTTCATTCCCTCCCAATAATAAAGTCGCTTCATATCCGCGTACATTTTGCTACTACCGGGATGAATGGTGAATTTGGAACGATGAGATTCTTCTAAAATATCTTTTCGAAGATCACTAATATTTGGCACGATAAGTCTACCAAATTTCCGAATGCCGCCACGAGAATCAATATCAAAGTCTATCAAACCTTCAATACCAATTTTATCCTTAACATTTTGGCCAAGAAGAGCCAATTCAGGATCTGGCCCTTGAGCTTCAAGAATGCGGTCTAAAAGAGAAGGATGAGCCTCAAGGCTACATAAAACAAGTGATGAGCACAAATCGGATACGCACTCTCGAATCTCACAAGTGGATAAAATCTCGAGATCGTTCCATTCGGATATCATCATAGAAACAACCGCTTGTTGCTTTCGACTAAGTGCATCCGCAACGCGATTTCCCTTTCCGGTAGTATAAAGGATATAAAGATAATATGGTGCAAGAAATTCGAGCCAACGCTGTTGACGCAAATTAAGTTCCTTGTGAGAGAATAAATACTTCAAGGATTTATGATCAGTATAAAGAACAAATTTTCTCCTAAAAGATAATGACGCAAAATACGAAGGGCGAAAACAATAGTCGCGAGCTCTGAATCATGAGTGGCATATCAAGTCTCAGCAGGCTTCAATTGCCTAGAAGCATAAGCAATAACACGTTCTCTTTGCATAAGAACGGCACCCAAACCAACGCGACTAGCATTGGTATAAACAACGAAATCTTGATTCCCCTATGGAATAACGAGAATAGGAGCATCAAAAAGAAGTTCTTTTAATTTCTGAAAAGAAGCTTCACATTTGTTCGACCAAATGTATTTAACACCTTTCTTCGTCAAGCTAGTGAGAGGCACGACAATCTTAGAAAAGTCTTTGATAAAACGATAGTAATAGCCCGCCAATCCGAGAAAACTACGAATCTCTGTCACACTCTCCGGTCTCTTCCAATCTTGAATCGCTTCAATCTTCGAAGGATCCACGGAAATTTCGGATTCGGAAATAATATGACCGAGAAACTTCACACGAGATTGCCAAAAGTGGCATTTAGAAATTTTTGCCTTTAATTGATTACTCCTAAGAGTTTCCAACACAATCCGAAGATGTTTTTCATGCTCCTCCTCGGTTTTAGAATACACAAGAATATCATCGATAAAGATGAGAACAAACCGGTCGAGGAAGTCTTTGAAAACTCTATTCATAAGGTCAACGAAATAAGCCAGAGCATTCGTTAGACCAAATGGCATAACAAGCCATTCATAAGATCCATAAAGAGTACGGAACGATGTCAAAGGAATACTATCCTCTGCAATACGAAGCTGATGAAATCCAGTAGCTAAGTCTAATTGTGAAAAGACTCTAGCACCACTAAGTTGATCGAATAGATCATCAATCCGAGGTAAAGGGTATTTATTTTTGATAGTAAGATCATTAAGCTTGCGGTAGTCAACGCAAAGCCTAAGTGTTCCATCGGATTTCTTCACAAAAATAGCTGAAGCTCCCTAAGGCGAGGAACTAGAGCGAATAAATTGCTTCGTCTCCAATTCGGATAATTTTTTACGCATCTCCTCGTTTTCTTTATTGGACATACGATACGGAGGACGAGTGATAGGTTGAGCTCCAGGAATAAGATTAATTCTGAACTCAATTGCTCGCTTAGGTGGTAATCCTAAAACGGGCTCGAATACGTCGGAAAATTCACGAACGACGTGAATAAGAGAAATAATATCACCCTCATCATCGTCATCGTCATCACGAGGATTTAAAGAATATAAAGATGCAACCAAGCTGGAATCTGAATCTTTAAGATTAATAGAAATCTGCTTAACAGATTGTGGATGTCGAAGATGAATAGTCCGCTCAGGACATAGGATATGAGCTTCATAACGGTTAAGCCAATCCATTCCCAAAATCATTCCAAAGCCTAAATAACGCATGACATGCAAATCGGCTTGGAAAGAAAAATCACACAAAATAATCTCGACATCTTTACACAATAAACTGATTTTCGCGGATCCACCAACCGGATTCTCAATTCTCAAAGAAGTCATTAAACACAAAACATCCAAAGAAAAAGTATCAACAAGTGCTTTTGATATAAAAGAATGGGACGCACCCGTATCAAAAAGACCTCGAATAGGATGATCACGAAATAAAATAATTCCATCCAGAATAGAATGAGAAATACCTTGACCACGAGATGTGTTGCCAGGGGCTTGAGCAATATTAAGCTTTCCCTCCTTCCTATTTTGAAGTTTGGGACATACATGCATAAAATGGTCCGGGCTTTTAGAATAGCGACAAGTACGAGGCTTTGAACACTTGTTCGCAAAATGGTATTTCGAACCAAAATTATAGCATTTGCCTTGAGTAGAGGAAAAGGTCTTTTCAACAGGAGTTGCTTGCCCCCCTTTCTTATTGGGATAAGGGCCTTTGAATTTGTTTGGCCTCTTCTTGTTGTCGAAGTTTGGTTTGGAACCCACCACTTCAACATCATTCTCCCTATCCGCCTCTTCAAGACGAAGAGCGATATCAACGAGTTGGTCGAAAGAAACTTCTAATTTTAGAAGTAATGGCATCTTGAGATTTTTGTTTAAGCCATAGACGAACCTCTGGTTCTTCTTTAAAGGGGTGTTGATGTATTCAACCCCATATTTGGAAAGAGACTCGAACGAGGCGAAGTAATCAGTCACGGAGGACTCACCTTGAACAAGGTCTATAAATCGTCGAGCCAATGTTACTTTCTCTGCTTCTGGTACAAATTTCAATTCGAAGCGTTCCCGGAATTGCTCCCAGGTGAGATCCGCTTCATTAATCTCAGAAATAAGAAGCTCGTACCAGTCCAATGCTCTTTCTCGGAGCATACTAGAGGCCACCTGAACTCGGTGAAGGTCAATAAGATTCATACGAGAAAAGATTCGATCCCGTGACCTTAGCCAAGCCTGTACTTCAATAATAGTTTCAGAACCTTTGAATGGCTCCCCAACCAAATTAGTGTAAACGCTGCACAAGCGTGCAAATCCCGACTTTGGGTGAGTAGGTTCCAGGTTAGCTCCAGTTGCTTGAGCATTCGTCACTAAATCAAGAAGCTGTTTTGCAGTTATAAAAACTCCATCCTGGGGTGGAGTGCTAGATGGTACGGCTTTGGGGCGGCGTGGTCTAGACATTTCTCTTTCTTTAGAAAGAAAGAAGAAGAAGAAAAAGGTTATTCACCAAATTTAATATCAAGCAATTCTTGATAGATAAAACAAGGAATCATAAAAGAAAATAGGATGAATCGGTACGAAGACTCGAATAAAATCCTAAAGCATGACTCCTAAGAAAGACTTAGGACGATGATCCTTGTTATAACATTCCATATTGTTCCGAAGTTTCGCTCTGATACCAAGCTGTGACGCCCCACCTCTTTACCCACGCTAGCCAAGAACATTACGGTGAATGCTGTCAACTAGCACGGAGAATAAGGCAGTTGAGGAGCGACCATCCGTGTAATTGCTTTGTGCGAGCATCGATATGTCAGATAGTATAACATGCAATACTTTATCAAGAGGAAATCCGACAAACCGACACAAACTCAAAGCTACTACACAGTGGCTATAATATCTTCGGAAACAAATACAGAAATAAACATAACATAAATCAGTCACAGATAATTCATATCACAAAGGCGGATGAAGATATGAATATATGATTAACACATGGAATTTTATATCAGAATAGTGGTCAAAAAGATCCACAATAATACAAAAGAGTAGCAAAATGTGCTATACAAAAGAATACAACTATGAGTCTATATCTCAAGTGTATATAACAAAATAAACTACTAATCTAAGTAGTTTGCCAAAAGTCAAAGTAATGAATCCCTGGGGAGAAGTCAAGCAGAAGCACCTGTAACATCTCGGTCTGCCCCGAGTATTATTTAATAAGAAAATAATAAACGGATCAGTCTAACAATAAATATCAGATGAAACGATATAGAGTAAGAGATATGACTAAACACATAATAATCACAATGCCAAGCTGTGATATATATAAGTAATTGAAAATCAACAAGAGATTAATCAATGTCACCAAATCTACACAAGAATCAAAGGAAGTGTCATACTCCTTATTTCGTTCACCAAACCATAAATATTGGCAATCATATCAATGTCAATCACAAAAGTCAATGACACACGAATTCACCTATGCACAAAAATTGATAAATCATATCAATAGAAATCACAAAAGTCAATGACACACGAATTCACCTATGCACAAAAATTGATAAATCATATCAATAGAAATCACAAAAATAGGTGAAGAAGAAATTTCCAGAATTCGACACACGAAATCCAGAGATCACACAAAATAGGGGGGAGGCCTATCACACGAACGGGAGCATGAAAACTCACCAACATATGTATCACACGAACGAGACGCTATCCTTTGGTAGCTAGCCATTAATTTTTGACACACGAACTGCCCGAAGACCATGGGGCACTACCCCACATATGTGAGTTGAAACTCACACAAACGAGGTTTAGTCTCCCTCGTAGACAAAGAGACATCGCACATTGCTAGTCTAAATCACAAAAATGATCATCATGATCATCAAGAAGTGTCAATTACAGTAAGCTAGTAAATATATGATCTTAGCTTCATGTCCCATAACCACTAGCTTAACTTAAATATTTACGAACGAATTGTAGATCTCCACTAGAAAATTGTCACAAGAGGTTCAATCGAACAAGTCCAAGAATTAACCGGCGAAGTAAACGCAAGCGTTTCATACCACTTGTTTTACTAAACCGTTTAATTAGATTTCTCATACGAGTGAGGTAAAGGTTTGTATATACTAATAGAATGGAAAACGGTTTTATAAACGAATTTGGTATTAAAATAGAATTGAAATCGTTTGAGGAAAGAGTTTTGATATTTACTACTAGTATTGAAACCTTTATATTTTTAAAGTGACAAAACGCGAAAATGATTGTAGAACAATCAACCACCAAAATTCACATTCAAAGACGTGAATAAAAATCCAAAGAAATCGATCCGAATCCATCAAAATGGGTATTCCCAAAAATTCCAAGAATAGAAGTCATTAAAGTCGTAGCAACAACAAGTGGGAAATAACACGAATCGATGAAATTTGGAAACCAAGCAAAAATATGCACAAATATGCACAATTAGGCAAATAGGTGCAGATCAGTCGACTGACTAAAAGGTCCAGTCGACTGGACCAGAGGCATGAAAAATAATTTCCTGCAGTCAGTCGACTGACCTAAAAATTCAGTCGAGTGAATGTAGGGGAAACAAAGGACCCGAGCCTCAAGTAGTTAACTTTGGAATGCCTATGTGCTACAGCCAGTCGATTGACTCAAAGGTCCAGTCGACTGACTGGCATCAAGGCTGCTTTCCAGCCTATAAAATGAAGATGCAATCTTCTTCAAAATGCAATCGAGCGAGCACCGTCACTAGGGGTTTATGCAAATCGACTATCCGGCCTTATAAGCTCTTCGATGCATCACCAAAACAAGTTCAAACAACAAAGCTATGATTTTTGAAGATTTGAACCCAAAAAACTAAAATTTGGAATGTTCACAAAACCTTTCCAAATCAAAATCGAATACACATGAATAAGTATTAGGAATTCATACCTAACAATCAAAGATAATCATAGACCTAGATGTGAGATTAAAAATCTCACCTTTGAACCCAAACGATTGAAGAAGATGCTTGAAAGCAAAGGAGAATCAACCACTCTTCAAATGCAACTCAAGAAGTTTGATTCTAAGCTTTAAAAGAAGAACATTCCCAAAGTTAGGTTTAGGAATTTCTGAAATTGATAAGAGATTGAGTTGGAGAAGAAGAAGAGAAGCTTACCAATGAGTTCTTCTATTAGTTTGGTGTTAGAACTTGATTAGCAAAAGAAAACTAGGGCTTGAGTTTTAATTTCTCATCTCTCCCAACATTGTTGCTAAAGCTTGAGTATTAGGAATTGGAAATGAAGTAAATGAGGAGGAGGGGGGTTGGGACTGAATATATAAGTGGGCTCAGCCCCAATCAAAACCCTAAGTGAAAAAGTAGCAAAAATCAACTTTCTCCAAATATATCGAAGCTTATAGTCAAAAAGGTTGCAAACAGCATTTTAAACTCAATGGGAGTGGTCCCGAGTCCTAATTCGACCGTATGCAAAAAGTAGCTTTTCGGACTAAATTCCGAGTATCAAAAAAAATATTTAAAAAATATATTTAAATATAACATCAACAAATATGAGGGTTGTTACAAAAACCTTTCGAAAGTATAATATAAATCTTAGCCAACATACGACCAGTATCGTATGCCTACTATAGCTACCATGTTCAATAGCAGGTTACCGCCACATTCCATGGCAGGTTATACAACTAAAACCGTACAAGGTTCGTATTATTTCTTTGGATTTCCAACAAATGGTCAGGCTTAGGAACTTCCTACTTCCACATGGGATCGCCTCTGGCGGGACGTTCCGAGAACTTAACCAGCTCTCTGCCAACACAAGGCCGGTTTACCTTTGTAACTAGGTAACTACTACACGAAAATGCCACCCTCGATCCTTTGGGACCTTTATCCGAGGGCCCTCGATCACAAAAAAATAACCATACAGTAAAGAAGATTGGAGCAACCACATAAGTTGAGCATCAGGGCTCCATACCTGACACCACCCTTTTCCAGAAGGAAATGACATACCCTAAAGGGAGCGACCCTCATAACCTTGCCGCATATTCCTGTTTCGACCATTATCGAGGTGTGAGGTCTGACGAAGTCTCGTCCACAAAGCTATTCTTTTTCACAAAGCCACGCTTTGATCAACAAATGATCAATAAATAATCATCACACAGCAACACTCTGCATGCCACATTACCAAATTGGGAGTATATCGCTGATAACCTTCAACTACAAAACCTCTGAGCTCGTACGTCTCAGAGAAGGGTATTAAGATAAAAGAATAAATTCTCCGCCACCAACAGAGATGTATTTGAAAAAATCTGCTTTATATCTCAAAATGTAATGTCAGACACGTAACCACACAAGTCTGTTACGGGTTCGAACAGAAAGGAAGACACTTCAAAAGAAGCCCTTGCAATCCTGGCATTCACAATCCCGATTGAATTTACCATCACAAAGGAAATCTCCATACCATAGCTAACGGTGCAGAGACAATCGATAGGTCATCCTATCGTTTTCAAAAATACCCGGTCTTCACCACCGGTCTTCAATGCTATCCATTACGTCGTATCACTATTCGGAATGGGTAATCCAAATAACGAGTGCAATAATTTAAAAATAAGTGTAGCATTCAATTTCAAACAATTCACAACAAATAGCCATTAAAGGGTCAATATTGATAGTTGGTTATTTAAATATCAATCAATATTCCCAACATAACCCGATTTCAAATAATTTCCCAAATTATTTATTTTCAAAAATATCTTTACAAGACATATTTTCCACACTTCAACCATTTGAAAACAAATTTCAAATCAATTTCCTTAAACGGAAACACTTCCAAATAGTTATTCCTTTTCAATTTATCTTAAAAGACAAAATCTCAAAACATTTTACTTCATATTGGAAAACCTTTCCATACTTATTTAATAATAAGCAATTCACAAATCTATTTATTTCCAACATTTGGAAAATATTCAATATACTTAAATCATAATTAAACATAAATTTTATTCTTTAAGGAAAACATTCTCTTAAACACAATTATTTTGGGTCAAAACGCATGTTACGTAAAACATCGTTACGACAACCCAAAATCACTAGTATAGGGATTCGAAATTAAGATAGATATGCAAATCCCAATACTATATAAAACATTTCCTTTCGAAAATCATTTACTATAATGACAGTTTTATAGTCCACCATTTCCTTCTATTTCTCGAAAACGTCTATTTCAATAATGAATGTTGAAATATATGGTTTCAATACTTAATACATTTTAAAACATCTTTAAATCATTTTAATTCTATTTAAAATATCACTTCTCCAAAGTATTTCTTTAATATATTATTCACTGTCCAAAATCGTGAATATACTTTGTTAACCAAATTCAACATTTCTACATATTTTATTTAAAGGATTATCCACTGCCCTAAAATCGTGGATATATCTCCTTTAATAAGCTATAAAAATGAACTTATCAAAATAAGTCGATTTCGGATTTATATAAGAAAAACAATGTTTATAAATTCCATTTCTACTTTATAGCAACTTCACTTATAAAATCACTTTATTAACAGATTCTATCCATATCCCATTTACACGCCAAAATCTAATTTATAAGTTAATTACTTATAAATCATTTATTTTACAAAAAAAATTATTCATTTTATAACTTCACAATTTATAAATCTACAGATTTCATCCACATATGAAATCCATTTATACTTCATTTTAACACTTATAAAAACTCATTTTATAATTCTAATTTTTAATTTATAAATATCAATTTTATAAAACTTTTATATAAATCATTTATAATAATTCAAAAATCCCAATTTAAACCATTTTATAAATGAATCAACTACTTATTTCAAAAATCACATTTCGATTATATTTCACAAAATTTTTAATTTTTATAACATAAAAATTTCAACGTTTATTTATTTAAAATGAATCAATTCCAAAATTAAATTTTATTATGAATTCCCAACTTAAATTTTCAAAAATCAAATTTTATTTATTTTCGGCATCTAACGATACCAAAAATATATTCGGCTAAATTTTAGCCTTTAACAATTTCAATCACCAATATAATCACGCAGATTTTAAATAGATCAACATACAATATTTAAACAAATTCAAATGTTTGAGGAATCCAGTTAGATCCCTCCAACCGGTTTCCCTGCATCCAAAGATGTTAGCACAATACCAATTCCACTTCGAGGTGAAACAACACAGTATATGGGATTTATAAAATATTATCTGCTATTATGCGGTGCAATAGGGTCTCATCCGCTATATAATGCGGGAAATCAACTCCGAGTACATATATAATACCAATTCCATTCAAGTTGGAATTATCGCGATATATTTGTTTAATAAATAACATCCACTTAATATACGGCGTATAGGGTCTATTTCAAAACAATAGATAATAATTTATCATCCAAGCATACAATCAAGCAATTTTAAATCTAACTATTTAAAATTTAAATCGAAACAATTCGATTGAGTGAGAAGTTCTCACCTTGAGTTTCTGATAACAGTTGTAGCATTTTGTTTCGAATAAAATTAAACATGCGTTTAATTCTACCCGAAATTATCACTAGCTCCATTGCGTAGTGCTCGATAAAGCGAAGCCAATGCAATTTGTTTCGCGTGTTTTCGACCTCGTATGAACAAGTTATGATATTTAGAAGTAAATACAATTTAATATAATATAAATTTACAATTTTAATTTTAATTTTAAACCCAAACCATCCTGGCCTCACATTTCAACTTGATGAAATCAGGGTCGTGTCCCCCCTTTCTTCTCCAACGCGTGAACACCCAGGCAAGCCACAAACAAGAAACCCAACATGTTCGTTTAGGGTTCAATATCGCGACCTCCACGATCCCCAACACATCGATCAACAACCTCATCACGAAGCCCATCACCACGCCTACCACCACTATGAACGCGGCCGAGCTGGGTTCTCTCCCCTGCTCGAAAAACGTGTTGAGACGTGCAGCCTTCAAGCTCGAATTACAGAAAATCTACTTCGTTAATTTCGATCTTAACCGTTGAATATGAAGATTACTGGATGCTCTACACTTTTGATGTTGAAAGTTTCTTTAATTGATGCTTGGATTAGAAGAAATTGAGGAGGGAAAAAACGAAATTTTTGGCCATTCATTTTAATGATGGCGGCTGAAGGTTTTCTTCTAGGATTTTGCAAATGTGAAGTTGTTGAGTCCTTTTATAGAAAATTCTCAAATTACTATTCACTCGAAATTTTTCGAACTCTAAATCTCATGCGGTGACCATCATTTCTGGGTTTAACCCACGTTTCAGACACAATGGAATAGGTATCGAGAGCCAATTCGATCATCTGTGCGAATTACCGCAATAAATGATCAAATTTAAATTAAATTGATTAAACCAATTTCTATGCGTTTTGGCTTGCCCCGGACAAACGGTAAATTGGAATGACACGAAATTTGAAACCATACAATAATATAACATTACGGATCCGAAAAACTGATTTCGTCGAAATCCGAGACTGTTTGAAAAACGACTATTTTAACTCGTCAATTAAATATTAAAATATTCAATTTTCACAAATTAACTTTTAATTCAATTTTAAAAGTTCACAAACATTGTTCTAACTCCAATTTGATTTAATATAACTTTATAAATCATTTTTAATCACATAAACCCAATTTCCAATTATTTCAGTAATTTCAAATATTAAATTGTCGATTTAATAATCCAATTAAATCCAGATATTTGAATAATAAATTATTCGACTTATAAATTTTACTTGTTAATACTTAAAATTAATTGAATATCTGAATTTCAAATGACAGAAATTCTGGGTCGTTACTATCTTCCCGCCTTAAACGAATTTCGTCCTCAAAATTACCAAGTAAGAAAAATTTACAGAATCCATTAACTTTTCAAAACAATTCAATTCAGATTTCAAATTCACTAAAGTGTTTAACTTTCCCAAAATCCATAGTTAAACTTCTTACAAAGTATTTACTATGTTTTCAAATCTATATATAGTTATCTTTTCAAAACTAACTATATCGTTTAACCTTTAACGTCAAGTCAAAACATAGTTTTCAACAAAAAAATTCCGAAAATTTCCCGAAAATTTTCTAACCCCTTAAATTTTCAAAAAAAATTCACCATAACCTCCTTTGTACGGAGGAGCTTTTACAATATCACAATAGATAAAAATATATATACATCGACCCACAGGTCGGAAAACAGAAAAACAATTCATATTTCCTATTTTTATTGCGTAGGCGTACTTTTTTAGCATTTTTTAGCAAAGTAGTTATTTATTTAGCATTTTGCGCAACCAAATCCCGCTAACGGTAGCCTTGGTACCTGTACTTACTTAATATAAACACGTAAGTGACATATATAAGAAGTTATTAACATTTTACACTTTTAAACAACTACAACACATGCATATTAAAAGAAACACATACTAAGCAAGGTTTATAAGCAACTTATATGATTTCAACGTTAATTGTAATTGTTTATAACCAATTTATATACAACGACATTCAATTACTCATTTCCAATTAGTTTACATTCACTAATTTACATTCACATTTGTTCACTTTCAATTCAAATCAATTTCCATTCAATTTAAATTTACTTAGCTTCCAATTTTGGTTCAATTGCATATGAATTTCTATTCAGTCAATTAACAATAATCTAACAACCAAGGTATATCCAATACAACCTAATTTATTCACCTTACATTCAACATTCATATTCACTTTGTTTACCTTCAATTTGGTTTAACATTCAATTTGCCTTAAATGAAATTATTCTTATATCCATTATTCTATATCAATTCATTACATTCGATTGATTAATATTCAATTCATTAGTCCAATTACTAATTTATTTAACAATTAACGTCGAATCTCCTTTATATAACTCAAGTTCATATTCATTTAATTCACTTCATTATTTTACTTCGATACCAAAATCAACTTTATTCAACATCACTTAAGTTATATTCCTTTTAAACATCATTTGTTTAACTTAACTTAAATTCCATTTCAACAACATATCTAATCAAGTTAAAATCCAATTCAAATTCCAACTCCAAAATAAACTTTATTTAACTTTCACCAACGTCAATTTTTTCACTTATTCAGATTCATACCTCGTTTTGCTTAACAAAATTATTTGACCATCTTAATAATTGGTTTTACTTACATCTTCACATTTAATAAGTTATACAACTTATTATTCAACTTCCAAATCTGATTTAATTTATTTAACTTCCTTTAGCTAAATTTCACATCATACATTTTATCATACTAATTCAAATTTATTTCAAATTTACCAAAGTTAAATCTTTATTATCTCATATTATAAGTTCAAAACTTGATAGCTTATTGTTAACTCCTCTATTTCATGACTCAACAACCTAAGGAAATAAGCGACCGAAGGAATTAAAGTGTGAACAATCTAACAGGGACGAAGTTCTACAACGACCTAGTGACCTAAAGTTATCACGACCTAACGACCTAAAGTTATCACAACCTAGCGACCTAAATATCAGCACAGGGCAACAACATATCACAATAGAGAGGCTTAACGACTAAACGAGATAAAGATTCAAGAGAACCTAACGGGTTAGCGAGCTAACGAGCTAACGAGTTAGTGCGCTAACGAGTTAGCGACCTAACGAGCTAACGAGTTAGTGAGCTAACGAGTTAGCGACCTAACGAGCTAGCAACTTAACGAGCTACGAATTTCCCATTGTTATATCACTCAGTTATAGGTCGAGCAGGTACTAAGTCGCTACTACTCGCACAACTAGCCTAGGCCGCTCCATTAGGTACCTCCGCGTGATTGAGTCGCTTACCACTCTCCCCTAGGTTGCCCACGAACTACTAACCCGCTCAGATAAGACCAAGTGTAACCAAGATGAGCCGTAGCTCATATCCCTTAGGTCGCTCGCGACCTATGACTTACCCTTTGGTCATTCATGACCTACGACATAGCCTAGATTTTCCCTCTAAATACTGCACCTGCTCCAACTGTGGGGGAACTTTTGCTCTCATTTCTAGAACGCCTATAATCTGCTGATTTCTCGACTCATTCGACACTTCAAACACGAGAGACACTTTAACAAACTTGAAGAAAAGATCTAATACATTAAACATGAATTTAAAGAATTCTCCTACATTGGAGTTATAGTTATTTGTCTAAGTGGTGCTGTAATCGAAGATTATTGTATAAGTTGTAATCAAATCAGCAATAAAGGAGATTAAAGTGGACGTAGGCTTAACCTGAAGCCGAGCCACTATAAAACTGTTGTCTTTTTACTGTTTTTTCTGTGACTTTTCTACTTGCTTCTAATTCCCGTATTGATGGGTGGTGCTTTCACTTTATCTCTACTTACACCGGGGTGTTAGCGTTCAATTTTAGCGTTAACATTTTTGGTGCTTTCATTGAGAAAATCGAACTTATGGTGTTTTCATCATTGATTCCCAAAGGTTTGTTGAAAGAATCTCTCTCAAAACCAGAAGTCTATCAAATATTATGGCTCGTAGAAGAAAGCGCAGATCTGCTAGACCCGGTGATGTCCATAAAAATACGGCCACTTCTTCTTCGTCAAGTCAAGCAGCTCCAAGTGTTGGAATTACACAGGCAGAGTTGGATGTCGTAGTGTCTGGGTTATATCAGCAGATGGAAGCCCAGAACGCTTTAATGCTTGATAGGTTGAATGCTTTGCTCGGAGCTAACCGTCAACCAGTGAATAATGAAGAAAACTTTGCTGAAGTTGTTCATAATCCTGAAGAGAGGAATATTCCTCAAAAGACAACTAGCCCCGCTGAAGAGGCACCTCCCCAAGCTGGAGGATCAATGCCACAGCTGACTATCCGGGAACGTTTGTCCAGACAAACTTCCATGAAAATGGCTGAAGTCTATCCCGCAGAGCCTCTGAATGACGAGGATTGTCTCTCAGGAATGGTTCGACAGATTATGAAAGAAAGTCTGAAAAGGGAAGAAGATGAAAAGGAATGGGGGTTCGCTCCAAGAAAAACTCCGTTCACCGAAAGGATTCTGAAGGCGGAATTCCCAAGAAAGTTTGTTCCCACTGCCGTCCCGGCTTAAAAGGGAACAAGCGACCCTAACCAATTCCTATACATGTATGACAGGCAAATGGCTGGTGCTAGAGCATCAGATGAGATCAAATGCCGTTACTTTCCGGTATACTTGGAAGGAGTGGCTCTACTCTGGTTTACAAAGCTACCGGTCCGATCTGTGGACCAGTTCTCCGATTTAACTTGGAAGTTTAAAGAACAATTCAGGTTGTATGCTTCAAAGGCGAAGGATATTATGTCATTGTCCAGCCTGGAACAGAATCCCGGAGAATCTATTAGATATTTCTTAAACCGCTTCAACATAGCCTTGGCTGAAGTGGACAATGCAAAGCCACGAATGGTCTTGACCTACTTAATGAGGGCTATCAACAAATTGAGTGAGTTTGGAAAATGGTTGAAGATGAAGGAACCAAACTCGCTTGAGAAATTCTACAAGAAAGCTGACGAATTCATGCGCTTGGAAAACCTTCCTGTGCCTGCGAAAGTGGCATTGACAGAGGTTAAGAATAACACCGCTGCTTCTACCAAAAAGGAATCCGGAAGTCAGAAGAGGGAGAATAACATTGGCAAGAAGCAGAAGGATGTGAAGAAACCTCGCTTCTCAAGGCCTTCAGATTTCACTCCTTTGAATGATACTCCGGAGAATATCTTTTTTTGCTACCAAAGATACCGTGGAATATCCTAAACCACCTATGATAAAGCTTGGGAAAAGGCTGCTCAAAGTGGGAGATTTCGTTGGTTTTATAATCAACCCGGTCATGATACTAACCAATGTCGTCATTTTAAAAGTTTGATTGAAGAATTGCTGGGAGAAAACAAGCTGCAGCAATATGTTAAGAGAAATAGGAACAACCCAGCTTCATCTACTGAGGGCCAGCAACTTCCTACTCATCCATCTGGCTCGGGTGAGAGGACTACTGCACATAAATCAGAAAGGCCTGTTATAAATGTAATCACGAGAGGTCCTCACCCGATAGGTAGAAGCTGGGGCGAGATGGAAAGATATGCTCGTGCTTTGAAATACACCCCAACAGAAGGGAATGTTTTTGTGTTGGAAGACGTTGCACCTTTGAAGGAGCAAAGAACTTTGAATGATGATATTGTGTTCAGGGCCAGGGACTCTATGGGTGTTGAAGCTCCTACCATGGATCCATTGGTCATCTCTGCAGGCATCGGGGCTGCTATTGTAAGAAGGGTGGTTGTTGATAGCAGCGCCTCTTGCAATATCCTCTTCAAAAAGACATTCGATCAAATGAAGATTCCTATGGCAGATGTTCAGGATTCATCGCAGAAGACTGTTGGGTTCACTGGGGAACCAAAGCAACCAATTGGAACTATTGACTTATTTGTTGAACTTGGAGAGGGGCATAAGAAGGTGGTTCGAAAGCAGACTTCTGTGATTGTTGATAGATTTTCTACTTACAATGCCTTCCAAGGCCGGTCAACTCTTGCAGCATTCAAGGCAATTCTCGCCCCGTGGTGCCTTACTATGAAGTTCCCCACGGATAATGATGTTGGTGTTATTAAAGGGGATCAGAATGCTGGGCGAATGTTATCTAATAGAGTTGCGGGAAGCAAGAAAGAGAGAGATGGGAAAGGATGCGGTAGCTCCACTCCGCAACAAAGAACCAACCTTGTAGCAATTACAGGGTGGACCCTGCACTGGCGAGCATAATGGAGCACGAAAAGAAATGGATCCCAGAAAAGCCAGTACAGGGGAGAATAGATTAGTGCCAGTGGAAGTAACGGTGCCAGTACCTGTTGATCCGAAAGACCCAAACAAGGTGCTAAATGTGGTTTCGCAACCTAATGTGAAGTTTCAGAATATATTGATATTGTTTGTGAAAGCAAATCTGCATGTATTCGCTTGGAGTCATGCCGATATGTATGGAATATCTCCAGAAATCGCGGTACACACTCTGAATATTGATTTAAAATTTACACCTGTAAAGTAGAAAAGAAGAACCGATGGTCCAGAAAGGTCAGCAACATTTAAAGAAGAAGTAGATCGGCTCATGGAGAATGGTTTCATCAGAGAGTCCACTTACCCAAATTGGGTTCCTAATCCAGTGCTGGTTAAAAAAGCAAATGGAAAGTGGAGAGTGTGCATCGATTTTTCAGATTGAAACAAATCCTGCCCCCAAAGACTGCTTCCCGTTGCCTAGGATTGATCAATTGGTGGATGGAACAGCTGGGCATGAATTGTTGTCTTACATGGATGCATACTCCAGATATAACTAAATCATGATGCATGAGCCAGGTCAGGAGGAAACGAGCTTCATCACCGATGTCGGTCTTTACTGCTACAAAGTCATGCCCTTTGGACTGAAGAATGCAGGGGCAACTTACCAAAGACTTGTTAATGCTATGTTCAAGCCATAGATTGGCAAAACTATGGAAGTTTATGTTGATGATATGTTGGTAAAGTCAAAGAAAGCAGTGGACCATTTGGATCACTTGGCAGAAATGTTCGCAGTCCTCCGAAAGTATGGAATGAAGCTTAATCCTTTGAAATGTTCATTCGGGGTAGAGTCCAGGAAATTCATGGGTTTCATTGTGAGTGCTAGGGGCATTGAAGCTAATCCTGCTCAAATCACTGCTCTGAGGGAAGTCAAAGCCCCTAGGACAAAGAAGGAATTGAAGAGCCTCAACGGAAAAGTTGGTGCTTTGAGTCGGTTTATTTCCAAGGCCACAGATAAATGCATTCCATTCTTTGACGCTCTAAAGAAAGGAAGGAAATTTTTTGAATGGAGTTGGGAATGTCAGAAAGCTTTCGATGAACTAATTCGTCATATGGAAGCGACTCCAATACTTTCTAAGCCTAGTAGCGGTGAAGATCTTTTCATATATTTAGCAATTTCGTCTCATGCTCTCAGTGTAGCATTAGTACGGGAAGATGCAAGAATTCAGCGTCCGGTCTACCACATCAGCAAGTGATTTACTGGGGCAGAGATGAATTATTCAAAGCTAGAAAAGCTCACCTATTTCCTATTGATAGCTTCTAGAAAGTTGAGGCCATATTTTCAAGCTCATCCTATCAAAGTCCTCACTGACCATCCTCTAAAGCAAGTCCTATTTCGCCCTGAGACTTCGGGTCGTCTTCTGAAGTGGAATATTGAACTCAACCAATATGATATCACTTATCATTCCCGAAGAGCAATCAATGGACAAGCTTTAGCAGATTTCATTGCAGAATACATTGATAAAGGTGACAGCGAGGAAGAAGTTACTAATGACATCCCGACCTGATGGAAACTATATGTTGATGGCGCAAGTAACGACTATTGTTCTAGTGCTGAGGTCGTGCTTGAAACCACCGAAGGGCGATCATTGTGCTACGCATTGAGATTGAAATTTCCTTCGACAAATAATGAAGCAGAATATGAAGCTCTTATTGCCGGCTTGAAGATTGCTAAAGAACTGAATGTCAAAGTGTTGCAGATCACAGCTTATTGTATGCCAAGTCAAAAAGAGTTTCAAACTAAAGGAGGAAATCTGCCTGCTTACATGTCAAGGGCCTCGGAAAATCCCTATGATCTTGACCATTATACGATAAGTCATATACCCCGGGAAGAGAACATGAAGGCAGATTCTCTCGCAAAGTACGCAAGCACTGGCAAAGCTCAATTACTGGGATTGGTTCCTGTAGAAGTCTTGTCAGCCCCAAGTATTGATGAAATGGAGATTGATTGGATTATGACTATTTCTCAAGAGCAGGAGTCGTGGATGACTCCAATCAAGGAATATCTGCTTAACGACTCCCTTCCATAAAATTCAAAGGAGCGCCAAAAGCTGTTAAGGAAAGCCTCAAGATAAGTAATGCAAGACGGTCGGTTGTACAAATGGGGATTCTCAATGCCATTACTCCTGTTAACGTAAAAATCTGACGCTAAAACCCCGATGTAGATTGAAGTTGAGTGAAAGCACCACCCGTGAACACGGGAACTAAAAACAAGTATAAAAGTCACAGAGAAAGCAGAAAAGACAACAACTTTTATAGTGGTTCGGCTTAGGGTAAGCCTACGTCCACTTTAATTCTCTTTTTTACTGAATTGATTACAACTTTACAACAATCTTCAATTGCAATTCTGATGTGGCAAACAACTAGAACTTTGATGCAGAAGAATTCTTTGAATCCATGTAGATTGCGTTAGATTTCCTCTCGAAATTAGTTGAGATGCCTTTCGTACTTGAAGTGTCGAGTGAGTCGAGAATTCAGCGGAGTATCGACGCTTAAAGAGATCGGCCAAAAGTCCCTCTCATGCTTGAGGTAGGTTGGTATTTATAGGGAAATCTCCCCCAGGTCGTAAGTCGTGACCGGTCTAAGGTAAGTCGTGGCCGACTCATCTGGCCCCTCCATGGTTTCACAAAAGTTCATTTGTTCAAGTCCTAAGTCGCCCACGAGTCAACATCTAAGTCGCAAATGAGTCAACTGGTCCTCTTGATGCGGCATTGAACCTTCACCCAGTAGCTTTAGGTCGTGGACGACTCAAGCTAGGTTGTGAGTCGTGTACGAGTTAACTGATAAGCTTGTTCCCCTCAGATAATAACCCAAGTCCTGAATCGTGTACGAGTTAAGAGGTCATTGTGTTAAGTAAGGAGCAGCGCCTCATTTGCTAAAGTCGCTCACGACACGTGCTAGGTCGTAAGTCACAGATAGCTTTAAGTCGTTAACTCATTTCCTTCTTAAGTCGTGTTCTCTCTTGAACCGTTAAGTCATCCTGTCCTTGAGTCGTGGGCTTCCTTAAGTCGTAGAAACCTTAAGTCGTGGATGCCTTGGGTCGTGAAGCATCCCTTCTCTTTTAAACCATTAAGTCATAGATTTCTTTATGTCGTAAGTCACCAAGTCCTTCAACTTGCTAAACCGTTAGGTCGTCCATAACTTGAGTTGTAGACTGTCCACTTCCTTAAGTCATTGACTCCTCTAAGTCGGCCAATCCTTGACTTGTTAAGTCACGTAATTTGTTTGAGTCGTGCAGTTTTTGAGTCGTAGGAAATTGAGGGTTAACATTTGCCCCTCGAAGTACACGCCTAGGTCGTAGGTCGTGTGCTTCAACTTATCTTAACTCGTGTGCCGGTTTAAATTCCTCTGCCTCGAGATATAAAAGGCTTAGGTCGCTTCTTCTTCACCTACTTATTTCCGTGTTTACTTCCGCCATTACCGACCTTTGAAGCTTCCAGAAATAGATCCAATCAGTTCACCTCGCCACCAATCAAGTTCCTACAATCCTCATCGTCACACTGCGTAAGAGATTTGCCTCTTTTCCAATTGCCGATCATCGTCGATCTTTGTCTCCGATTTTCCCCCTTGACCTTCGCGAATACTGTTATACTGATGGACTTAAGGCAGGCCGTTCGATCTATCTTGCAACGATTCACGATTTGAGGCGACCTAGTAGTGTGGTAGAACTAGGGTTATCCATTGTGAGGTTATTGGGTTAACGGATTAGGAGTTAAATGGTTAACGGGTTAGGAGTTAGATGGTTAACGGGATAGGAGTAAGAAGGTTAATTGGTTAGGAGTCAGAGGGTATGTTTGCTAAAGAGAGTGGAATATCGCCTTAGGTATAATTTGGCACCTCTGCGTGATCCAGAAACTTTAGCGACTTAATTATGAACCGTCTTAGCATACCTTACGACTTAAGCCAAGAGTCGTGGCCAAGTTAGGACTTGAGAGTTTATCGTTGCTTTGCATTGAAATTTCCTTTATCTTCCACGACTTACTACTTAGAGCGCAGCCGACTTAAAGTTCCAACAACTCAAGATTAACACGACCTAACTTAACCTAATGACTTAGGTCGCGGACGAGTTAGCCAGAGAACCAATGACTCAACCTAACCCGTAAAAAAAAATTCTTAAGTCGTTGGCGAGTTAGCACTTGTACTTTTAATCCTTGTTTGAACTTTGTTGCATTCTTTCGCAGATCACTTTTGACTTGTGTTAACTAACAATCTGTTCAATACATTATTTACAGAAAATTGGGACGAATATACTGTCACCGACTGCCCATATCAAATGACAGATTAGTCAACATAGAGTAATCAACTTAAACATACTGTATGAAATGCTGTGAACGAATCAACTAAAGTGAAATATTAATGCAAAGCACTGCTATCTTGAACTGATTTGTTTGCATCTACATTTCTCTTTCATATTTTAAAACAACGAACCCTGGACTTCATAACTGACAAATGCTTGCTAGTTTTCATTCCAGTTTTATTCGCTTATTGCTTTGTTGATTTTACACAACACTACACACATTTTAGGAAATGTGCACCTTCATATTTGAATATTCAGTTGCTTGTGTAGAATGACTTCTCAGCAAGAAGATATAACAGCCCAGGCCGGAGAGGCCACTCTTATTCCAGCTCCATTAGTCAATCCTCCAGAAAGAGCCCCTACCACCTTATCGTACAAAGCTTTTCGTCAGTTGTGTGGTCAGTTTGGCATTGCTGAAGTAGACGCCATTCTTCCTGAGAAAAGTGACACTGCTGATGTGGCACCCGCTGGCTTTTTAGCGGTTAACCGGCAAATGTGCCTAAGCGGGGCCATTCCCCCTTTCAACAACTTTCTCAAAAATCTTCTTCGTCGACTAGCTATCTCCCCATTCCAGCTACACACCAATGGCTATGCCATTCTGATGGGGTTGTGCGTGCTATTTAGGAGAACATTTGACCGACTTCCAAGTTTTGACGAGATTTGCTTCCTATGCTCCTTTACTAGGACTAAGGATCATCCTTCTATCACCATCATGAGAAGCGCCCGAAATCGTAAATTGATCGTTGGCCTGCCTGACACTGCCCATGGGTTCTTAACTCAATTCTTCTTTGTCCGCTGGCCCTCGGGGTTTTATGTTGTGTGGAGGGAAGGAAGTAAGATCATCTACCTCTACCTGTTCTATACTTTGAGTTTTGTGAAGTCCGAATTGCCAAGTGTTAACTTCATTTTTTCATTTCAGCGCTTCCCCCTCCTTCTAGAGATCCCAGCCACAAGCCAACTCTGGAGAGGCTCGTAGATGTACCGGTAGAAGAGCGGGATATGAAATTTTGTTGAACGACGAATTCCTTTACCAGTTCGGACTTCTTCACCCTTCTCGCTCCACACACCCACATGAGGTTCCAGACTCCCCACCTAAAGCATTAGATGCCCCGGTTTCTTCTGACGAGCCCATACCAAAAGAACCCGCCTCCGAGGCTTCTCTGGTGAAGTGCTCTACTACTGTCGATGTTGCGGGGTCGTCTGGAAAATCCGCACTTGCCCCAGTCATTGAGGAAGAAGAGCCTCAGGGATTTCCCCGACATTCAAAGAAGTCTGGCGAAGAAGCCGGGAAAACAAGTCCTGTCGGGCAGAGTGGGGACGACACTTTCGAAGGGTTGAGCGACCTCTTTGCCACCTCACAGGAGATCTTTAATGATGACCCTGTAACTACTAGGGTTTCTTCTTCAGTAGTGGAAGCAACTTCGTCTTTGCAACAAGCTCCGTCGACCCAAGAGTTGACGTTAACTACTACCCCCACGATTACTCTGCAATCAAAGAGTGGTTCGTAGTTTGATGCGCGTAGTTTGCACATCACACACACTTAGAATCTTTCGGCACTTTTATACTCCTAACTCTTTGTACTTTGAAGATTCTAAAGTTATGCTTCTTTTCTCTGAAGACCTTTAAGTCTTGTTTTGTTATTTTTTATTTCAGATTCTCCGATGGGATGTAGCGGCTCTTACTATGACGACTTTCAGCGCTAAGGGAGGCGTAGTCAATATGATTATAGGCGCTACCTTCCCATTCATAAAGAAACCGATGAAGAGAGAGCCGCTCGAAAGGCTCAGGAGAGAAGGGCTCAAGAAGAGCGTTACGAGAGAAAAGAAAGGGAGGAGCACCATGATTCTTCCCAGAGAGGTGACGACTCTCACAAGAGAAAGTCGCATGATGATCGGGGAAAAAGCCATATGGTTGAGGACCCAAGCAAGCGTGCCCGGCACGGTGAGAAGCATGCATCTACAACTCCTGAAAAGGCCACTGCCCCCGTTTCACTCGACATCCCTTCTGGCTCTCCTGCTCTCGGGAAGACAGACATTCAGGCAATAGTTAATAGGCCTAAATTTCAAATTGGACCAGGTCCAGCCACTTTGCAAAGCCGGTTTCCTCAATGGTGCTTGAAGGGGGTCCGCTTCGATCTCGATTTAGTTCCAATTGACAAGCCCACCATGCTGCGAAATCTCAATGCCGTCAGGCTTGATATTGAAAGGATGTCGAACTGGAAAAAGCTTATTGACGAGCTTCAAAGGGTAAACCGTGCAAATCTCGAGGACATGCTTACTATGGAGAATGACAAAGCTGAATGGCAGAAGGTTCTTGAGCAGCATGATACCGAGATGAGGAGCATCACTACTTATAATGAAGAGCTTGAGGCGAAGGTCGAGAAACTTAAAGAAGAACTCGCCACTTCTTCTACTTCTTACACTAAAAAAGAAGAGGTGCTTCAGAAACAAGTGAGAGATGCTCATGCCGGCCAAAAAGACGCCGAAGACAGGCTCGAAGTACAAAAAAGAATCAATGAGGGCTATGTTGCTAAAATTGCAAAGCTTCGGAAGAAAACTGACTCTCAAGAGGCGGAGATCGAAATGATTAAGCTTCAACTCTCCAAAGCCGAAAGAGAGCGCGATGAGGCTGTTACCGGTAAAATTGCAGCTGAAGAATCTCATGAGGCAACGAAGACCAGCATCAGCTCGACATTATTTGACTTCTACCTGCACAGTATCTTGGGGCGCGGTAGTCTCGCCTTTCTAGGCCCCAAATATGAAGTTACTCTGGCTGAAGTGTGGGAGGCCGCACTTGACATGCTTGGCGGTAAAGGTGCTGGCTATGCCGAATCAGCTCTTGAGGAGCATTACTTGGATGACGACGCTCGTGCCGCTCTCGCCATGGGAAAAGAACAACATGCAAAATTAAGAGCTGTAATGGCAGAAGGGGAACGTTTAGGAAAAACTACTTCAACTGTTCCAATTCAGCCTTCACCTTCGGCAAAAATCGACATTATTGGCTCCAGTTCTCATTCTCCATCCCCTGCTAAAGTTACAACTGTGATTACAAGTACACAGGGTGGAGATGAATGCGAAGAGAGCGCCGAAGCACAGGCTTATGAGGTTGATATCAGGAAGCCGACTTCTCCAGGTAACTCTACTGTTAATCTTGCCCAAGTAGACTGCTCATTTGCTTCTTATGAGTTCGATGAGCTTCTCGACTATTTCCTGATTCTCAATGAACCTTTGTCTCCTCTCTTTACTGACTTTAACTTCTTTTCTTCTGTAGAGAAAGTGTCGAGCATCGTTCAGACTCCTCCCCCTTCAATTATTCCTCCTCCGCCTCTCCAGGTCACTCCTCCATCCGCCTCTCAACCCGGGTCGCAAGAGGAGCAAATAGAGGCTCTTCATGGCTTAGATGATCCTATTGCTTCCCAAGAACACGGGGGAGAAGGGCTTGGAGAAGGCAATGAGTCTCCGTAGCGAACCACTTCTGATAACAAAAAATTATCTGCTCTCGTTACTCCGGGAAGTGAGTCTTCTTCAAGGAGAAGGAGGAAGCGTGTCACTTCCAAGAAGAGAAGGAAGGACATTCTTGTTTCTGAAGAGGAAACGAAAGTTGATCCGGCAGTAACCCTCTCTCCTTCATCCCCGACTCTCCCAAGCCGTCCTGAAAAGCTGCCTATTAGGTCAGGTGAAGGCTCTAAGGGTGATGGCAGGAAGAAGTAAGGGGTCCTGCTTCTATTTATTTTTACTTTTTGCTTTTTGCGTGTACTGGCCGGAGATTGTGCGAGTACCGGCCTCCGCTTTTCTTTTTCTTTTTATTTTGAAACCTGTACCTGTACAAAATTTTGACAGTATTGAATAAAATGATTCTTTTTGTTTGTACAAACTTCTGTCTGTATTTGAGAATGCATTTACTATTCATTTTTGTACAAGTTTCCTTATATGATATTGCAGTGAGCTTGTGGTATGTTGTTCGAGCGTAATTTTTACCAATGTAGCTATACCATGTTGCCCCTTTACCATAAGCTCGTTGCAATATTTTATACTTTGAGGGGACTTGTACTCTTCTTTTCTGGAGAATAACTATTCCATACTTGGAGGAATACTATTCTGCTCAAAATAGAGTACAGCTCGCTCCATATGAGTTTCTATGCTTCATCCTTCGAAGATATCACTTTTTCTTTTGTGCTTTCACACATTTTTACCAAGTGAATTCTCCTATGTGGTAAAGCGGGCCTCTGAAGGGCACTTTAACTTCTTTTTGAGGAAGAGCATTTTCAAGAATAGAAGAACCAGTCTTCCTTTGAAAGCTAAAGTGTGCCTTTGAAGAGGGCTTCTTCTCTTTTTTTTTATATTGCGCCTCGGTGGAGGGCTTTTGATCTTTGCTTTGCATTTCTGGTGAAATGCTTCTTTGAAAAGTTGTACCTCTGAGGAGAGCTTTTCCACGTTTCAACACTTGGAAGTTTTATTTCAATCTCGGTGAAACGTGTGCCTCTGAAGAGTTGTGCCTCCGAGGAGGGCTTTCCACGTTTCAACACTTGGAAGTTTTATTTCAACCTCGGTGAAACGTGTGCCTCCAAATAGGTCTTTCTGTTTGATTGCACCTCTGGGAAGAGGTTTTTTGTTTGATTGTGCCCCTGGGAAGGGGTCTTTTTGTTTCTGCCCCTTGGGAGAGGCTTTTATTTTTCCCTATTCGCTGGGAAGCGGGCCTCCGAAGAGGGCTTTTCACATTTCGTCTCACAGGAGTGTATCACCGATCACGATGAAATGTATGCCTCTGAGTAGGGTTTTTGCCAGGAAGTTTGGAGTTTCTTTCTCTCGGTTAGACGGATTCACGGGAGTGTATCGACCGATCAGTCCGCAACTTGGTATCGAGAAAGATCTCTCTTTTTCTGGTTTAGCCCGCTCGAGGTCTTTTAGCATTTCAACTGTGGTGAAATGGGCCTCCGAAGAGGGCTTTTCACGTTTCAACACTTGGAAGTTTTATTTCAATCTCGGTGAAACGTGTGCCTCTGAGTAGGGCTTTTGCCTGGAAGTTTGGAGTTTCTTTCTCTCGGTTGGACGGATTCACAGGAGTGAATCGACCGATCAGTCCGCAACTTTGTATCGAGAAAGATCTCTCTTTTTCTGGTTAAGCCCACTCGAGGTCTTTATCCTCTGAAGAGTTGTGCCTCTGAAGAGGGCTTGTGCCTCCGAAGAGGTCTTTTGCTGTTTGATGCTTGCTTGCCCATGTCTCTTTGCCATCTATTCATGTTGGCGATTCCCGTTGTCTTTTGCAAGTATCATCCCTTTTTAGTTGCCAATAATTTCCCTTATCCAAAGAAACATACTTCATAGTTAAGCGAGTTGGTGGTGGTAGACACAGGCTATTTAACTAGTTGTTTGTTTGTATAAACATTTGCAGTTAGTTAGAAATGGTCCACTTTCATCCACATCGCTAACTTTTGTTCGAAGCACTTGTTTTGTAGGATTTGAGTATGGAAATTTTGAATGGTTTAGCACTTGCTTACTGGGTGATGTCGGAGATCGCTTGGTCTTGCGGTGGGCAGGCTTTGTTTTTATGGCCTGCATTATTAAATCGACATTTTAGTAACACAGTTAACGTATTTTATATGTCGAAATAAAAAAAAGCAGTTTATCATAGTAGAGAACACAAGATTTATAGTGCTTCGGCCAAAAACTGGGCCTACATCCACTTTATAACTTTTCATTATTCACTTGCTTTACAATTTCTTTCAATACAAGAATCATATATTAATAATTCTTTTACAACATTTCAGCAAAGCTTTCAAGTAAAAATAGGGAAGCAAATGATTGCTGTTCCAAGCTCTTGGGATTGGTTCTCCTTCGATAGTTGTGAGTTTGAATGTGCCATCAAGGTGTTTCGTGCCTATAACATATGGCCCTTCCCAGTTTGGCCCAAACACACCTATGGCTGTCATAATTCTCTTCAGGACTAAGTCCCAAACTTCAAAGCTGCGCTGACGAACTTTGGAATTGAAGTGCCCGGCTATTCTTTGCTGGTGAGCTGCAATTCTAAGTCTATCCTCCTCTATTCTTTCATCGAGGAGGTCAAGTGCTTCCAATTGCAATTTTTCATTCTCATTTTGATCAAAATGGATCCTTCTGTGTGAGGGGACTTCAGTTTTCACTGGAATCATCGCTTCTGATCCATATGCCAATGAAAATGGAGTATGCCCAGTCGCAGTTTTGTGGGTGGTTTTGTATGCACATAGTGCAAGCGGTAACTTATCGACCCAACCACCTTTTGCTTTTTCCAGCTGCTTTTTGATGGTTGATTTGATGATTTTGTTTACTGCTTCCACTTGCCCGTTTGCCTGCGGATGAGCCACTGCTGAGAAGTTTTTTCGGATCTTGAATCGTTTGCAGAAATCTTGGAACTCCTCACTTTCAAACTGAGTACCATTGTCTGTGATTATCTTATGAGGCACACCATACATGCAAATGATATTTTTAGTCACAAAACTTATCATTTTCTTAGAGGTAATAGTAGCCAATGGTTCGGCTTCAGCCCATTTAGTGAAGTAATCAACAGCAACGATAGCATATTTAATTCTCGATTTGGCAGTCGGCAAAGGCCCAATGAGATCTATTCCCCAGATGGCAAACGGTCATGGACTGACCATTTTTGTTAGCTCAGTGGAAGGTGCCCTAGGAATTTTAGCGAATCTCTGGCATTTATCACACTTTCGGGAATAGTCAGCAGCATCCTGATTAATTTCTGGCCAAAAGTATCCATAACGGAGGATTTTCTTTGCTAAAGTTTGACCACCTGTATGATCCCCACATTCTCCTCCGTTTACTTCAGTCAGAATTGTCTTTGCTTCTTCCTTTGTCACGCATCGGAGTAATGGCATTGAAAGTCCTCGTCTGTACAAACGACCATCTTGAACTATATATCCGGAGGCTTTCCTCATCAGCTTTTGTCATTCTTTTGAACTTTCTGGCAAAGAACCATTGAGCAAATATTCAAGTATCGGAGTCATCCATGATTCTTGTTCTTGGGATACATTCATAATACAATCAACATCCATTTCATCTGTGCTTGGAGCTGACAAGACTTCGACGGGAACTAATCCCAATAGTTGAGCTTCACCAGTACTCGAATACTTTGCGAGAGAATCTGCCTTCAAGTTCTCTTCTCGGGGTATATGGTTTATTGAATAACGGTCAAAATCTTGAAGGAGCTCCCAGGCTTTTGATAAATAGGCGGGTAGATTCCCTCCTTTAGCTTGAAATTCCTTCCTGACTTGGCAAACAATAAGTTGAGAATCACTGAAGATCTGCAATGCCTTGATGTTTAGTTCTTTAGCGATTCTCAAACCAGCAATGAGGGCTTCATATTCTGCTTCATTATTTGTCGAAGGAAATTCTAGTCTCAGTGCATAACATAATGATCGTCCATCTGGGGTTTCTAGGATAATCCCTGCTCCAGAATAGTAATCATTCCTTGCGCCATCGACATACAATTTCCATTGGATTGGGACGCTATCAGTGACTTCTTCCTCACTATCACCCTTATCTGTACATTCTGCGATGAAATCTGCCAAAGCTTGTCCATTGATTGCTTTTCGGGGATGGTAAGTGATGTCATATTGGCTGAGTTCAATATTCCATTTCAAAAGATGGCCCGAAGTCTCAGGACGGAATAAGACTTGCTTTAGAGGTTGATCAGTGAGGACTATGATGGGATGAGCTTGGAAATACGGCCTCAATTTTCTTGATGAGATCAACAAACAATAGGCGAGCTTTTCTAATCTTGAATAGTTCATCTCTACCCCAGTGAATCTTTTGCTGATATAATAGACTGGGCGTTGAATCCTTGCGTCTTCCCGTACCAACACTGCACTGAGAGCATGAGACGAAATCGCCAAATATATGAAGAGATCTTCACCACTGTCAGGCTTTGAAAGTATCGGAGGCACTTCCATATGAAGAACCAACTCATCAATTTATTTCTGACATTCAGGAGTCCACTCAAAGTTTTTTCTTCCTTTCTTCAGAGCATCAAAGAATGGAATGCATTTATCAGTAGCTTTGGAAATGAACCGACTCAAAGCAGCAACCTTTCCATTGACACTTTGCAATTTCTTCTTTGTTCTAGGAGCCTTGACCTCTCTCAGGGCAGTGATCTGAGCTGGATTGGCTTCAATGCCCCTAGCGCTCACTATGAAACCCAAAAACATTCCGGACTCCACTCCAAATGAACATTTCAGGGGATTAAGCTTCATTCTGTACTTACGGAGTACTGCAAACATCTCTGCCAAGTGATCCATGTGGTCCACTGCTTTCTTAGACTTTACTAGCATATCATCAACATAAACATCCATTGTCTTACCAATCTGTGGTTTAAACATGGCATTAACAAGCCTTTGGTAAGTTGCCCCTGCATTCTTGAGTCTGAAAGGCATGACCTTGTAGCAGTAGAGACCAACATCTGTGATGAAGCTCGTATCCTCTTGATCTGGCTCATGCATCATAATCTGGTTATATCCGGAGTATGCGTCCATAAAAGATAACAATTCATGTCCTTCCGTCCCATCCACCAACTGATCGATCCTGGGCAACGGGAAACAGTCTTTGGGGCAGGCTTTATTCAAATCTGAAAAGTCAATGCACACTCTCCACTTTCCGTTAGCCTTTTTCACCAGCACTGGATTTGATACCCAATTTGGATAAGTAGATTCTCTGATGAAACCGTTCTCTATGAGCCGATCCACTTCTTCTTTTAACGCTGCCGTCCTCTCTGGACCCTGAGTTCTTCTTTTCTGTCTTACAGGTGTAAACTTTGGATCAATGTTCAGAGTGTGTACTGCAATCTCTGGAGGTATTCCACACATGTCAGCATGAGTCCAAGCGAATACATCCAAATTTGCCTTCAAAAACGAAATCAGAACATTCTGCACCATTGTGTTGAGTTGTGATCCCACATTAAGCACTTTGTTTGGGTCCTTTGGGTCAACGGGCACCGGCACTGTTACCTCTATCGGTACTACCCTATTCTCCCCTGCACTGGCTTTCCTTGGATGCATCTCCCTTCGTGCACCACTACATTCGCCAGCGCAGGGTCCACCCTGTAATTGCTACAAGGTTGGTTCTTTGATGCGGACTGGAGCCGCCGCACCTTTTCCCATTTCTCTTTTCCTTGACTCTCGCAACTCTGCAAAGTAACATTCTCGCCCCGCATCTTGGTCTCCCTTGTTGAGTCACAAGTTTTATGAAAGTTTTGATTTCTGAAAAATAACTAAAGACGATCGACAAAACAAGGTCATTAGAGCTACATATGTTACTCTACATTATAGATTGATTATTTGATATTATATTAGTGATAAACTTGTTAAAATCTATCCTCAAATAATCATGCATTTTCAAGAAAATTAATATATATACAATTAGAATGTAGTTGCACATTCAGTGTGCAACTTTACAGGGACCGGTCGACCGGTCAAAATATAGGCGGTCGACCGTTCCTGCATAATTTGCACACTGAACGTGCACACATACACATAACGTATATATATTTAAATTCCTGTCTACAGGTCACTTTTTAACCTGTCGACCGTTTTTAAATAGAAAGCAATTTTTCGAAAAGACACTTCTCTTCTCCAAAGGTTGCATCTCTTACCTTTCACCAAAGATCATATCTCTTAATGGCAAAGAGTTACAACCATTCTTATCTATATAAACTCATCCAATTCGTTGATTAAAAACATGATTTCATATTCTTTTTAATCTAATCTCTGATCTTACTTTATACATACTCCTGCATTCTAAAAACTCTCAATTATTTATTGAATCATTGAAACTATTTCATATCCTTTGATTCAATAAGTAATATACTTTCCTTAATCTTTTCAAAACAACATTTCGCATACTTTGAGGATAAGATTATAGGAAGGGTGTACTGCTAGTGACAAATCCGTGTTTTCAAGAGCACAAGTTGTCAACAACAATTGTATTTGTTCTTTTGTTGAAGTCCTCTGCGTTGTAAGAGGCAAGTGTTGAAGTCCTCAGTGTATTAGAGGCGTGAAATCCCGTTCGGTTGTTTGGGTGTTGTAAACCTGTTCCTCCGGGTGAAGCGAGGAAGTTAATAGTGAAAATCCAGATAGAAGTCTGGGACTGGAAGTAGGACGGTGCTCCGAACCAGTATAAAAATCTCTGGTGTGATTTTTCTATTTTTTATTTACTATGCTATTATCATCTATTTCCGCATTTGTATTGTAATCCATATTACACGATCCGTGTATACTATATTAGCACATATAATTGTATACACACCGCGCTTTCATTTGGTATCAGAGCACGGTCATCATATAACCGTAACACAATTATTTGATATATTATAGTAATATGGCAAATAACGTAAGTACTAGCACTCAAAACACCACTTACACGGAAGTTCAATCAACACAGAGACCTCCATTTTTCAATGGTCTTAACTATAGTTATTGGGCAACACGTATGTCATTCTTTATGCAATCAAATAACTATGATGCTTGGAATGCCACTCAAAGAGAAATAGTGAATCCAACAACTGATTATTCAGAATGGACTGCAGCTGAGAAAACAGCAGCAGCCGTAAATGCAAGAGCAATAAATATGTTGTTCTATGCATTAGACCAAAATGAATATAATCGTGTTAGTATCTGCACTACTGCATATCAAATTTGGAAAACACTAAAAATCACTCATGAAGGTACTAACAAGGTTAAACAAGCCAAAATAGCCATGCTGAAAAGTCAATTTCAAAATTTCAAAATGAAACCAAATGAGACAATCAATGACATGTATTCACGGTTTCAAACTATTCACCATGCACTTATTGGCTTAGGACAAAAGTATTCTGATTTCGATGTTGTTTCAATAGTCCTACACTCTCTGACTAGTGAATGGGAAGGAAAAGTATTAGCAATTGAAGAAGCTAATGACCTTTCCGTCATGAAGCCAGATGAATTGATAGGAAATTTAATGTCCTATGAAGCAAATTTGCAGGCTAAAAAAGAACAGAAAGAAGAAAAGAAAAATGTAGCATTTCATGTTGAGAAAGATGAAAATGAATCAGATTCTGAAGACGAAGATTTGGCATTCATTGCGAAAGGATTCAAAAAATTCTTAAAATATCGAAAAGCCAGTCGTTACAATAAAAGGAAACCTGGATCAAATAAACCATCTTCATCTGCTATAGAATGTTTCAACTGCCACAAAAAGGGACACATGCAGAAAGATTGTCCAGAACAAAAGAAGAAGTCTGAAAATGACAAATTCAAATATAAGAAGGAAAAATCTAAGAAACGAGCCTTCTCAGTAACATGGGATGATTCAGAGTCATCTTCATCAGAAAGTGAAAGTGATTCAAAGAATGAACAAGCTAATGTTTGTTTTATGGCAACAGAAGATGAGGTACAAATTCCTACATTTGATGAATTACTTGATATTAATGCTGAATTGATAATCAAATATAAAGACGTAAAACGTCAATTAAAAGTAGTCAAAGCAGATTTAAGTAGAGCAGAGCTTGAACGAGATATGTTAAAAGATGAGAAGAAAATATTAAAAGAGGAACTTGAAAATATTCAAGAATCATCATCTAATGTTGACTCTCAAATATCTCTTTTGAGTCAAGAAATAGAAACTCAAAAAGAGAAAAATAATGCTCTCACTACTGAAAATCATGAGCTTAAAGCAAAAGTCAAAATTCTAGACCTAGAAAAAGCTAGCTTACAAACAAAGTTTGATGACATTACTCAAAATGTTTCTAATTTTAACAAAGGTCGAGAAAATTTGACAAAAATCATTGAAAGTTCACAATCTATTTCAGACAAACAAGGATTGGGATATAACAAACAAGAAACCAAGAAACATCTTGGAAATAAAAGGAAAAAGAAAGTACAAAAAACTGAAGCTAAGAAAAATCTTAGTTTATTATATTCCAAACCAAAACCAGTTGTGAAATTTCAAAAGAAAAATGTCAAGACTATCAAAATATGGGTTCCTAAAACAAATAACAATTTGATTAGGAACAAATACATTCAGCAATTCATGAATACTGTGCATTTTAATAATAATTATATATATATAAAGGGGATACCGGACCCAAGTGGGTTTGGACTCCTAAGACCTAACTCTTAGGACCCTATAAAAAGTGGGTACCATGGACTTAATTCTATTTTTTGAAGGTCCCACTTAAGAAAAGAGGAAAGTGGATATTGGACAGTGGTTGCTCAAAGCACATGACGGGAGACAAGAGTTTATTAACAAATATTACATATTCAGATAGTGGCTCCGTCACTTTTGGAGACAATTCAAAAGGCTATATCATCTGCAAAGGCGATGTGAGCAATTGCGGTACATCTAACTTACCTCTTATTACTAATGTCATGCTAGTTAGAAATTTAAAACACAATTTGCTTAGTATTAGTCAGTTATGTGACAAGGGTTTTATAATTTCATTTTCAAATAATAAGTGTAGTATTTTAGATAAAGACCATAATTTGGTTTTCGAAGGTTATAGAGACAGAAATATATATATTTTGAATATGAATATTAATCATAATTCAGATATGTGTCTTGTGGCTAATGACAATGATCCATGGCTATGGCACAAACGCTTCTGTCATATAAACTTCAGAACTATTGACAAGCTAGCCAAAAACAATCTAGTTAGAGGACTGCCCAAAATGAGTTTTAAAGTTAACAACATTTGTGATGCATGTCAATTAGGAAAATTGACCAAATCATCTTTTAAATCCAAGAAAGTCATATCAACATTACAACCACTTGAGTTACTACACATGGATTTATTTGGACCTACTAGAGTTCAATCAATAAATCACAGTCAATATGTGCTTGTAATTGTTGATGATTTCTCTCGTTATACATGGACAATTTTCTTAAAAAATAAAAGTGACACTTTCGATCATTTCAAATCTTTCGTCAAAAGAATTCAAAAATCAAAAGGGATTAAAGTTAAAAATATAAGAAGTGATCATGGCGGAGAGTTTGAAAATAATGAATTTGAACATTTTTGTACAAAGAAAGGTATATATCATAATTTTTCATTTCCCAGAACTCCACAACAGAACGGAGTTGTAGAACGGAAAAACCGAACTTTACAAGAATGTGCAAGAACATTATTGAATGGAACCACCTTACCAAAACATTTTTGGGCAGAAGCTGTGGCAACTGCCTGTTATGTTTTAAATCGTTTATCCATAAGACCTCTTACCAAGAATACTCCTTATGAATTATTTAACAAAAGGAAGCCTAAAATCTCATACTTCAAAGTTTTTGGTTCCAAGTGCTTTATTTTAAATACGAAAGACCAGCTTGGCAAATTCGATCCAAAGGCCGATGAAGGAATATTTGTCGGTTATTCGGAAAGAAGTAAGGCCTATCGGATATTTAATAAACGAACCAAAACTATTGAAGAATCACTTCATGTCTCTTTTGATGAAATCTATCAGCACCCTCACACTATATCAGATGATGACGAATCAATAGTCACTGACAATCAAATCATCACAAATATTGATTCTGACTCGGAAATAAATATTGAGAATATTCCTCAAATATGTGAGTTACAACCACCACCAAGAATATTAAGAGACTATCCGCCTCAAAATATAATCGGTGAAATAACATCACATGTCAGAACAAGGAGTCAACTCAATCAATTGGGTCATGTCGCTTTTCTCTCAAATATCTAACCTAAGAATCCAAAAGAAGCTGCTACGGATGATTATTGGATCATTGCCATGCAGGAAGAACTAAATCAGTTTGAGCGCAATGACGTTTGGGAACTTGTTCCAAGACCAACTGATCAGTCAGTAATCGGTACTAAATGGGTTTATAAAAATAAGGCTGACGAACAAGGAAATATCACCAAAAATAAAGCAAGATTAGTAGCACAAGGATATAATCAGGAAGAAGGTATCGATTATGAAGAAACTTTTGCACCAGTTGCTCGACTAGAAGCTATTAGAATCCTATTATCTTTTGCTTGTCACCATAATTTCAAACTTTATCAGATGGATGTCAAAAGTGCTTTTCTCAATGGATTTATCAAAGAGAATGTCTATGTCGAACAACCTCCTCTGTTCGTACATGAAAAATATCCTGACCATGTGTTCAAACTTAAGAAAGCTCTGTATGGTTTAAAACAAGCACCTCGTGCTTGGTATGAACGACTACGTAGCTATCTTATTAGCTCAGGATTTCAAATAGGCAAAGTCGATAAACTTTGTTTATTAAAAATTCTTGAAAAGATATTCTAGTTATCCAGATATATGTAGACGATATCATCTTTGGTTCAACAAACGATAAACTTTGCAAAGAATTTGCAAGTATTATGACCAAAGAATTTGAAATGTCTCATATGGGAGAACTATCTTATTTTCTTGGACTTCAAATAAAGCAACTTTCAAACGGCATTTTTATCAATCAAGAAAAATACTGTGAAAACCTTATCAAACGCTTCGGATTAGAAAATACATCTGGTAAACCAACTCCTATGAGTACAACTACACATCTTGACAAAGATGAAAGTGGTAAGAATGTTGACCAGAAATTGTATCGAAGCATGATTGGTTCTCTTCTTTATCTTACAGTTAGTCGTCCAGATATAATAATGAGTGTTTGTTAATGTGCTCGTTTTCAAGCCGATCTAAAGGAATCACATCTACGAGCAGTGAAACGTATAATTCGTTATCTTAATAATACCAAAGATTTCGGTCTTTTTTATCCAAAAGAATGTCCATTTGAATTAGCATCATATAGTGATGCTGATTTCGGTGGCTCAAGAACGGATAGAAAAAGTACAAGTGGTACGTGCCATTTTATTGGAAAATCACATGTCTCTTGGTTCAGTAAGAAACAGAATTGTGTTTCACTATCAACATGTGAAGCTGAATATATATCAGCAGCTCTCGGTTGTACTCAAGTACTATATATGCAACAAACACTTCAAGATTTTGATATTCATTTATCAAATTCTATTATATACCGTGATAACACTAGTGCTATAAATCTCTCTAAAAATCCAGTAAATCACTCTAGAACCAAACACATTGATATCCGTCATCATTTCCTTCGAGATAATATTGACAAAGGAAATATATGTCTTGAATATGTTCATACTGACAATCAATTAGCAGACATTTTTACTAAGCCTCTGCTCGAATCTAATTTTATTAGATTACGAAGAGAGCTTGGTTTAATTTCAAGAAAAAATCTTGACTAAGTAATTTCTAAAGAACGTCTTCTTGTTAGTTATCCTTTAGTTATTCTTTTTAGTTATCCTTTAACCATAACTTTTGCATAAACTATTTTTTTTTTACATTAAATATAAGCCACTGCTTTATTTAATGGTTAAATTCTCTTTACTCATTTTTTTCTTTTCTTTTAGTGATCGTCCTTTCTTTCTTATTTTATAAATTCAGTTTTAAAAGGAAAGCTATTTTTAGAGTTACAATAAAATTTCTGCTTATGTTTTCTTGGTTAAAATTTTTCATTAACTCACATCCATAGGTTTATACATAAGAAACTTGTATATAAGCTTGCAAAAATTTTATATTTTGTTCATCTTTTTTTATCTCACCATAATATTCTATACAACATACACTATGGCTCACATTTGTGATAAATGTGCTCAAGAATCATACATTTCAATTACGAGTTCTGAGTCGGAGGAATTTTATTCTCCTACAACTCCAAAACAAAAATCAAGTTGTCATCATCAATGCTCTTGTATGTCTGATAAAACTCCAAATTCAAAACGAGTGAAGAGGAAATTATTCTATTCTCCTCGTACCAAAGCTCAAATCGATGAGATACACCACTACCAGAAACATCAGATAGACCTTCAGAGACAGCTCCATTACGGGCAAAGTCAACTTTATCACGAACAACAACGGACATTAGCACGATTATCCGTTTTAGAAAAGTTGGCAACATTTTTCTGCGGTTCCAACAAGCATGACGTGCACGAACCAATGTCGTCTAGGCCATCAACATCTAAAAGTCCTAACTCGTGGGATTGGAACTATGAGAAGAATGAAGGAGCTCAGAAACAATGGAGTCCATGGTCAAAACGTATTGAAGGAAACAAACATAATTCTAATGACGAACTTTCTCATTAGATTTATATATAGTTATTATATCTTTATCTATCTCTTGTGTAATGACGGTTATATTTTGTATTACGAATGAAATATAATATATATAGGTTGATATACTATAAAAAACTTGCAAAATAACATGATTTGCTCAGCAGACCAGTACCGGTCGACCGCCCCTGTTATAGCCGGTCGACCGTTTGCTCTCTGGTTGAAAACGGTCGACCGGCCATATTTCATAGGTCGACCGGTTGACGTATTTTCAGTTTTTATATATACCTATGCGTCATTTTTTCCCTCTACCCTCTTTCACTTTTTACTCAAGCTGTTCTTTTACCCAAAATCACAAACCCTAGTTTCCTATTTTCAATTCCCAAATCTCAAATCCTCCAACAATGGCTCCTCCTCAAAAGAAATCCAACAAAGGAGCAACCTCTGAAACTTCATCTCTTACCATCTCCATCAAAAAATGGCTTCAAAGTCCAATTGCTGTAACAAGATGGAATCATATGACAAATTACAAGTTTCATCCAGGCTCTTTCATCAAATTTGATGATTTCACGGCTTATGGAGTTCGGAGGTTAGCCAATAATTCCAACATTACTCCATTAATAGATTTTTCAGAAAATAGTGTGGAGATAAATCATTTGATGATCAAATTGTTTTACGCCAACATGAATCTTGATGAGTATCAACCTGATAATCCAAACGGCGTCATCTGGTCTGTGGTCTGTGGCAAGCAAATTTTTCTTACTCATGCTAGAATTGCCTCTATACTTGGTATACCAAATCGAGGCGAAGAGTTTTCATCTACCTTCTGCGAAGTCTTCACTCGAAATATTACCAGTCATCAGTTCATAGAAGACAATAGTGATGGCACTAAGTCTATTGGACTTCGACCGACAGCCAGACTACTTCATCGTGTTTTGATGCATTCTCTTTTTCCTAGAGTTGGAAATTATGATGCAGTATATAAAGAAAACTTCAAAGCACTCTATGCTATTTATGGTGAAATCCAAATCAATTGGGTACACATGCTTTTTGATGAAATTCTCAAGGTAAATAACTCAACACGGCCTCATTTCTTCTACAATGAATATATCATGCGACTTTTGTTAGCTTGTGGGGTCAATCCTCCTGATTCTGCAACCTCAAAACCAAAATGCATTGATTCCATAACCATCAAACGAATGAAGCTTCCTCCACCTTATCTTGAGATTATGCCTTTTGAAGAATGGCAACAAAGAGGACCAAGGAAACAACGAGCAACTTCCTCTCGTCCTCATTCCGATGAAGTAAAACTATTAAAATCAAAGTCATCTACAAAAGAATCACTTGAAACAATTGCGCGTAACCAATTTTTGCTTGAATCACGTCTCAAGCGCATGGACTCTAAAATCGATAAGCGCTTCAATAAGGTCAAGTCATTCTTTGGTATGCTATGGGATGCTATATCATGTTCCACATCCACCTCTGTTCAAGCACAAGACCCAGGAAAACGTCCTGCTGCTCCAGTTTTCACCTGGACATCATCT
Source organism: Allium cepa (assembly GCA_030765085.1). Classification (NCBI taxonomy): domain Eukaryota; kingdom Viridiplantae; phylum Streptophyta; class Magnoliopsida; order Asparagales; family Amaryllidaceae; genus Allium; species Allium cepa. The sequence continues at coordinate 722,380,111 of CM060937.1, read as the reverse complement.
GACGAGTCTACAGGTATGAGTGGTCATGGACATGGAGAATCATCTAGAGGGAACAATGATGACGAAGAAGAAGAAGATGATGACGACGACGACGATGATGAAGAGGAGATACGATCTGCTTCATCCTAGATTCTATTATGGTTTAGCACTTTAAAAACATTCATCGACACTTGTACTAAATAGTGTCGTTATTCTTGTTTTTCATTTTGACATTATGATCTGTAGTATACTCTGTTATGTTTTGGATGTGTTAATGATTTATTTTGCTATGCATATCATATTCATTCTGCTATTCTAGTATCTGTTACTCCTTTTTGTCGATGACAAAGGGGGAGAAAGGGCTAACAATTGCTTGTAGGAACATACATATAAGAATTCAAAGAGAGGGAGATCACATACTCAGGGGGAGATTCAGATTTGCAGATATATTGTCATCAATCAAAAAGGGGGAGAATGTTGAGTCACAAGTTTTATGAAAGTTTTGATTTCTGACAAATAACTAAAGACGATCGACAAAACAAGAACATTAGAGCTACATATGTTACTCTACATTATAGATTGATTATTTGATATTATATTAGCGATAAACTTGTTAAAATCTATCCTCAAATAATCATGCATTTTCAAGAAAATTAATATATATACAATTAGAATGTAGTTGCACATTCAGTGTGCAACTTTACAGGGACCGGTCGACCGGTCAAAATATAGGCGGTCGACCGTTCCTGCATAATTTGCACACTGAACGTGCACACATACACATAACGTATATATATTTAAATTCCTGTCTACAGGTCACTTTTTAACCTGTCGACCGTTTTTAAATAGAAAGCAATTTTTCGAAAAGACACTTCTCTTCTCCAAAGGTTGCATCTCTTACCTTTCACCAAAGATCATATCTCTTAATGGCAAAGAGTTACAACCATTCTTATCTATATAAACTCATCCAATTCGTTGATTAAAAACATGATTTCATATTCTTTTTAATCTAATCTCTGATCTTACTTTATACATACTCCTGCATTCTAAAAACTCTCAATTATTTATTGAATCATTGAAACTATTTCATATCCTTTGATTCAATAAGTAATATACTTTCCTTAATCTTTTCAAAACAACATTTCGCATACTTTGAGGATAAGATTATAGGAAGGGTGTACTGCTAGTGACAAATCCGTGTTTTCAAGAGCACAAGTTGTCAACAACAATTGTATTTGTTCTTTTGTTGAAGTCCTCTGCGTTGTAAGAGGCAAGTGTTGAAGTCCTCAGTGTATTAGAGGCGTGAAATCCCGTTCGGTTGTTCGGGTGTTGTAAACTTGTTCCTCCGGGTGAAGCGAGGAAGTTAATAGTGAAAATCCAGATAGAAGTCTGGGACTGGACGTAGGACGGTGCTCCGAACCAGTATAAAAATCTCTGGTGTGATTTTTCTATTTTTTATTTACTATGCTATTATCATCTATTTCCGCATTTGTATTGTAATCCATATTACACGATCCGTGTATACTATATTAGCACATATAATTGTATACACGCCGCACTTTCATCCCTTAATCACACCAACTCCGTTATCTGTGAGGAATTTTAGAGTCAGGTAGCATGGGGCAAGAACAACTTTGAACGCAGCAAGAGTTGGTCGGCCTAAAAAGGCATTGTAGGCAGAGAATTCTTCAACAATTATAAAGGTTTGCTTTCGAGCCACCTTCCTCAATCCCTTTCCAAGTTCCACAAACAAATCTATGGTCCCAATCGGCTGTTTGGGTTCTCCAGCAAACCCAGCAATCTTAAGTGATGAAGCTTGAACGTCGGCCTTTGGAATTTTCATTTGATCAAAGGTCTTCTTGAAGAGTATGTTGCATGAAGCTCCACAATCAACTAGAACTCTTCTCACAGTTGCCGGCCCAATACCAGCAGAAATGACCAAAGGATCTATGGTCGGAGCCTCGATACCCAAAGAATCCCTGACACTGAATACAATATCATCTATGGAAGTTTTTGGTTGCTTTAAAGGCGCGTCATTTTCTAAAACAAAAACATTCTCTTCAGCTGGTACATGCCTCAAGGCCCGGGCATACCTTTCCATCTCGCCCCAGCTTTTGCCTGCTGGGTGAGGTCCTCCAGTAATTATGTTGATAATAGGTCTTTCTGATTCATGTTCTACGACCTTCTTACTCGAGCCCGGACGGTGAGCAGGAACTTGTTGTCCTGGAGTTGACGAGGTTGGGGCATTTCTATTTCTTTTCACATACTGCTGGAGTTTGTTTTCCTTCAAGAGTTGTTCAATTACCTCTTTCAACTGACGGCATTCGTTGGTGTCATGGCCGGGCTGGTTGTGGAACCGGTAGAACCTTCCACTTTTTTCTATCCTAATCCCAACTCTCATTTTAGGTGGTGTCGGATAATTAACATCATCTTTGGTCGCAAAAAAGATGTTCTCAGGGGTATCAGTCAAGGGTGTGAAATTGAAAGGATGGCCTTTCTTAGCATCTCCCTGTTTCTTTCCACCATCATTTCCCCTTTTCTGAGTGTTAGGTTCTTTCTTGTTCGAAGCGGCACCATTGTTCCCGGCTTCCGCTGATACCACCTTAGTCGGTGTTTGGAGGCTCTCCAAATGCATGAATTCATCCGCTTTCTTGTAGAATTTGTCAAGTGAGTTTGGTTCTTTCATTTTCAACCTTTTTCCAAATTCACTCGATTTGTCAATCGCCCTCATCAAGTATGTTAGGACCATGCGTGGCTCAGCATTATCTACCTCGGCCAAAGCTATGTTAAAACGATTCAGAAATGACCTGATGGATTCTCCCGGATTTTGCTCTAGACTTGACAGCGACATTATATCCTTTGTTTTAGAAGCATACAATCGAAATTTCTCCTTGAACTTCCTGGTCAAATCGGAGAACTGATCGATGGACCTGACCGGCAGCTTTGTAAACCACAACAGAGCTACACCTTCCAGATAGACCAGGAAATATCGGCATTTGATTTCATCAGACGCTCTGGCACCCGTCATATGCCATTCGTATTTATACAGAAACTCGTTGGGATCACTCGTCCCCGTGTAAGCCGGAATAGTAGGGGAACGAATTTCCTTGGGAACTCTGCCTTCAAGATCTTTTCAGTAAATGGAGTTTTACTTGGAGCAAAACCCCACTCTTTCTCATCTTCATCTCTTCGCATATTTTCCTTCATGATTTGACAAACCATACCCGAAAAATACTCTTCATCATTCAGAGGCTCTGGAGGGCACACATCAGCCACTCTCTCTGAATTCTATCTTGACAATCGTTTGCAGAGGGTTGGCTACGGCCCTGATCCTCCAGCTTGAGGAGGAGTCCTTTCTACAGGGTCTGCGGCTCTTTGAGAAATGTTCCCTTCAACATCCTGAACTCCCACAGTAGGGTTCCCATCATTATTAACTGGTTGACGATTTTCCCCTAGCAGATCATTCAACTTACTCAAGATCAGGGCATTCTGGGCTTCCAACTACGCATTCTGAGCATTCAATTGGTTATTCAACCCCAAAACTACGGCGTCCTACTCTGCTCGTGTAACTCCAACAATTGGAGTTGCTTGACTTGAAGGAGGAGAGGTAGCAGTATTCTCTTGAACATTGTCGGGTCCTACACAACTTCGTTTTCTCCCAGGAGCCATTATTTCCAATAAACTTCTGGTTTAAAAGAAATCCTTTCAACAGACCTTTGCGGAGCAATGGTGGAAGTTTCCTGAGTTGGTTTCTCGGTGAAAGCACCATAAATGTTAACGTAAAAATCAGACGCTAACACCCCGGTGTAGATTGAAGTTGAGCGAAAGCAACACCCGTGAACACGGGAACTAAGAACAAGTAGAAAAGTCACAGAGAAAGCAGAAAAGACAACAGCTTTTATAGTGGTTCGGCTTAGGGTAAGCCTACGTCCACTTTAATTCTCTTTATTACTGAATTGATTACAACTTTACAACAATCTTCAATTACAATTCTGATGAGGCAAATAACTAGAACTTTGATGTAGAAGAATTCTTTGAATCCATGTAGATTGCGTTAGATTTCCTCTCAAAGTTAGTTGAGATGCCTTTCGTACTTGAAGTGTCAAGGGAGTCGAGAATTCAGCAGAGTATCGGAGCTTAAAGAGATCGGCCAAAAGTCCCTCTCATGCTTGAGGTAGGTTGGTATTTATAGGGAAATCCCCGCCTTAGGTTGTAAGTCGTGACCTGTCTAAGGTAAGTCGTGGCCGACTCATCTGGCCCCTCCATGGTTTCACAAAAGTTCATTTTTTCAAGTCCTAAGTCGCCCACGAGTCAACATCTAAGTCGCAAATGAGTCAACTGGTCCTCTTGATGCGGCATTGAACCTTCACCTAGTAGCTTTAGGTCGTGGACGACTCAAGCTAGGTCGTGAGTCGTGTGCGAGTTAACTGATAAGCTTGTTCCCTTCAGATAATAACCCAAGTCCTGAATCGTGTCGAGTTAAGAGGTCACTGTGTTAAGTAAGGAGCAGCGCCTCATTTGCTTAAGTCGCTCACAACACATGCTAGGTCGTAAGTCGCAGATAGCTTTAAGTCGTTAACTCATTTCCTTCTTAAGTCGTGTTCTCTCTTGAACCGTTAAGTCATCCTGTCCTTGAGTCGTGGGCTTCCTTAAGTCGTAGAAACCTTAAGTCGTGGATGCCTTAGGTCGTGAAGCATCCCTTCTCTTTTAAACCGTTAAGTCACAGATTTCTTTATGTCGTAAGTCACCAAGTCCTTCAACTCGCTAAACCGTTAGGTCGTCCATAACTTGAGTCGTAGACTGTCCACTTCCTTATGTCGTTGACTCCTCTAAGTCTGCCAATCCTTTACTTGTTAAGTCACGTAATTTGTTTGAGTCGTGCAGTTTTTGAGTCGTAGGAAATTGAGGGTTAACAACTCCGATGTGTAACCAAGGAAGAGGCTAAGACAATTCTAGTTGAAGTGCACAGAGGAGAGTGTGGGGATCATTCGGGTAGTCAAACTGTAGCAAAGAAAATTCTCCGTTATGGATATTTTTGGCCAGACATTAATCGTGATGCTGCTAGCTACATCCAAAAATGTGACTGATGCCATAGATTTGCAAAAATCCCAAGAGCACCTTCCAACGAGATAATGCAGATGGTCAGTCCATGGCCATTTGCTATTTGGGGAATAGATCTCATCGGGCCTTTGCCAACCGCCAAGTCCGGAATCACATATGCCATTGTGGCTGTTGATTATTTCACTATATGGGCTGAATCTGAACCATTAGCTAATATTACCTCTAAAAAAATGATAAACTTTGTGACTAAGAATATCATTTGCAGGTATGGTGTGCCTCAAAAGATAATCACAGACAATGGAACCCAATTCGAAAGTGAAGAGTTCCAAGATTTTTGCAAGCGATTCAAGATCCAAAAAAGCATTTCAGCAGTGGCTCATCCGCAGGCAAATGGGCAAGTGGAAGCGGTAAACAAAATTATTAAATCAACCATCAAGAAACAGTTGGAAAAGGAAAAAGGTAGTTGGGTCTATTAGCTACCACTAGCACTATAGGCATACAGAACTACCCATAAAACTGCGATTCGGCACACTCCATTCTCATTAGCATATGGATCTGAAGCAATAATTCCGGTGGAAATTGAAGTCCCTTCACGCAGAAGAATTCATTTCAACCAAGCTGAAAATGAGGAGTTGCAACTTGAAGAACTAGACTTACTTGATGAAAGAAGGGAAGAGGCTCAGCTCAGAATTGCAGCTCATCAGCAATGAATCGCCAAGCACTTCAATTTCAAAGTTTGCCAACGCAGCTTCGAGATTGGGGATTTAGTCTTAAAGAGGATCATGACAGCAACAAGAGTGTTTGCGCCAAATTGAGAAGGGCCATATGTCATAGGCAAAAAACTTCTTGATGGCACTTTCAAACTGACAACTGTCGAAGGAGATCCAATACCAAGAGCTTGGAACAGCAGCCACTTGCGTCTATATTTTTCTTAAAAGCTTTGCTTAAACTGGTAAAATGATTATGGATGAATGATTCTTGTATAGCAAGCTATTGTAAAATAAAGTGCCAATGAATAATAAGAGCTATAAAGGGGATGTAGGCCTAGTTCTTGGCCGAACCACTATAAATCTTGTGTTCTCTACTATTATAAAATGCCTGTTTTTTCTCGGTGTGTAAATACTTTAAATGTATTTCTAAAATGTAATTTAACATTGCAGACTCTCAAAACAAAGCTTACCTATCATAAGGCCTAGCGATCCCTGAAATCATTCAATTAACAAATGTCAAGCTATAAGAATTCCAGATTCCAAATCCTATATAAGGAGTGCTTCATGCAAACAGTTAGTGATTCCGTCGGACTCGCTTAATAATGAAGTATACTTCTTTGGATAAGAACAAACTACTTGCAAAAGAAAGGAACATGTGCTTGGAAATGATAACAGGGAAACGTTGATGAACAAATGAGGAACAGACAAGGCCGAGCAGACAGAAAATAGCCAAAAAGGAGTCCTGCCTCTCAACAGAAAGGTTGGTGGAACCACCGGAGAAGCACCTTATCAAAACGAAGTCACCATCCCCTTGCTAGCTAATTGCGATCGTTTATGAAAACGAACATTCGTTGGATAGCTTGCGTCTGCCCCGTGGATCCACTTAATCGTGAGACGCAACCTTCATGGCAAGCCAACCACCCCAAAGACCTCTTCGGAGGCAAAAGACCTCTTCGGAGGCACAAGCCCTCTTCGGAGGCACAACTCTTCGGAGGTTAAAGCCCTCTAACGAGGCACGCCGAAAAACGAAAGTTATCTACTCAACCAAAAGATTGGTGGAATCACCAAGGGCCCTTGTTAATTAGTTGCGATCGTTTGTGCAAACGGACATCCAATTAAGTTACTTGCATCTGCCCCGTGAATACATTCAACCATGAGAGAGTAACTTCCAGGCAATCAAATAAATCCCTCTTCGGAGGCACTCGCCTTCACCAAAGGCACACACCTGCCCTCTTCGGAGGAAGAAGCCCTCTCCCGAGGCACCATAAGCCCTCTTCGAAGGCACTTGCCTCCACCAAAGGCACACACCTGCCCTCTTCGGAGGCAGAAGCCATCTCCCGAGGCACCACAAGACCTCTTTGGAGGCACAAGACCTCTTCGGAGGCAAAAGCCCTCTTCAGAGGCACAATCCCTCTTCGGAGGCACAACTCTTTGGAGGATAAAGATCTTTTCGGAGGCAAAAGACCTCTTCGGAGGCATAAGCCCTCTTCAGAGGCACAACTTTTCGGAGGATAAAGACCTCTTCGGAAGCAAAAGACCTCTTCGGAGGCACAAGACCTCTTCGGAGGCACGTCCCAAGAAAAGCACTTTCAAGCGAACGAAGCAAAAAGCCCCTCTAACGAGGCATAACAAGAATAAAGAAAAAAGAACAAAGAAAAAGAAGAAAGCCCTCTTCGGAGGCACACTGCAGCTCTGAAGGGAAGATCAATTTCCCAATCTTGGAAATATTCTTCCCCAGAAGCTGCAGTGCCAATTCAAAGCCTCCTTTGGAAACTCATTTCACCGCGTAGGAGAATCCACTTGTCAAAAAAAGTGACTATCTCCGAAAGTGAAGTGTAAAAACTTTTTCAAACAAAAGAGAGAGAAGATTTCTCCAATACAAGGTACACTCTACTAAAGTAGGGTAACATTTCCTCAAGATGGAAAAATTATTCTCTAAAGAAAAGGTGCAAGCCTTCTCAAAATGGAAGAAGTGTTCTCCAACTTAAGACTGCAAATCTTCTCGAAACAGAAGAATTTTTCTCCAAATTAAAGAATACAAGTCTTTTCAGAAGAACTGTTCTCTAAAGTTTTATCAAATGAAAGAAATTGCAATAAGCCGTGGTATGGGGGCAATACAATACAACATAGCTATATTAATAAAAGCAATGCTCAAACAACATACCACAAACTTATTGCAATATCACAGTGAAGAAACTTGCGTGAAAATGAGGTATAAATGCATTCATAAATACAGCCAAAGATTTTACAAGTATAAAGGATCATTTCATTCCATAATAGAAATTTTTTATACATGTGCAGGTTTCAAAAAAGCGGGGACCAGTGCCCGCACAAATTCCGGTCAATACAATCCTTTATGTACGAGCAAAAAGCAAAACAAGAAGAGTATAGCGAGACTCATTATTTCTTCTTCCCGCCACCTTTAGAGCCCTCGCCTGGCCTAATCGTTAACTTTGGGAGCCGGCCTGGACGAGTCGCGGAAGAAGGAGATAGGGGTGTAGCAGGGTCTACTTCCGCCTTCTCTTCGCCGGTAGAAGTGCTCTTCCTTCTCCTCTTTGAAATTGCACGCTTCCCCTTCTTTCTTGAAGAAGACTTACTGCCTGGAGTGATAAGTGCAGACAGTTTTGTGTCGTCATGAAATTGCTCTGGAGTCTTTTCACCTTCTTCAAATTCCTCAGCCTTCCGCTCTTGCGAAGCAGGCGGGTAATCCAAGCCTTGAAGGGCTTCTATTAATTCTTCTTGTGACCGCGGTTGAGAAGCAGAAGGAGGCGTAACTTGAAGAGTTGGGGTGGAACAGCTGGAAGAGGAGAAGTCTGTGCGGCACTTGGCGTTTTCACTATAGAAGAAGAGAAGTTAAAGTCAGTATTCCCCGCAAAGAGAGGAGTTAGTGGCGTGTCAAGACTTAAGTAATAATCAAAAAGTTTGTCAAGTTCATGTGAAGTGAACAAGCAATCCACCTGAGCTAAATCAACGTTGAAGTTACCTGGAGAAGTTGGCTTTATAATGTCAACTTCAAAGCCTTGTGCTTCAGTGCTTTCTTGAGCCTCATCTCCAGTGTGATTGGTTACAATTTCAATGTCATCTTTGGCAGGTGGCGAGGAATGGGAACTGGAGCCAATGATATCAATGTCGACCGAAACCGAAGGAAGAGTCGGGTCGGTCGAATGTGCCTTCCCTAAAGGTTCTCCTTCCGCCGTCCGGCTTGCTGTTTAGCAAGTTTCTCCTTTCCCTTGGCAAGGGCGGCACGTGCATCATCATCCAGATTGTGTGCCTCAAGATCTGCTTCAGCATAGCCCGCACCGCCAAGCATATCAATTGCGGCCTCCCACACTTCGGCCAAAGTGATTTCGTACTTCGGACCCAAAAATGAAAGGCTACCACGCCCCAAAACACTATGTATGTAAAACTCGAATAAGGTAGAGATGATGCTGGTCTTGGTCGCTTCATGAGATTCTTCGGCTGCTACTTTGCCGGCGATAGCTTCATCACACTCTTTTTCAACTTCAGAAAGTCAAGATTTTAATACTTCAATTTCCAAGTTCTGGGAGCTGGTTTTTTCTCGCAACTGAGCAACGTCAGTTCGGTAGCTTTCTACAACTTGCTGTTGTGCTTCGAATTTAGCTTCAGCGTCTCTTTGTCCGGCATAAGCATATCTCACCTGTTTTTGAAGCACTTCTTCTTTTTGAGAATAAGAAGTGGAAGAAGTGGCAATCTCTTCTTTGGGTTTCTCAATTTCCGCTTCAAGCTTGTCATAGTAAGCGGCGATGCTCTTCATCTCTACATCATGCTGGTCGAGTGTTTTCTGCCACTCGGATTCATCATTTTCCATAGTCAGCATGGCTTCAAGATTTGCACGGTTTACTCTTTGAAGCACGTCAACAAGTTTTTGCCAACCAAAAATTCTCTCAATATCGAGTTTGACGGCCTCAAGATTTCACAACATAGCGTGCTTGTCGATTGGGACCAAATCAAGATCAAAATGCACTCCTTTTAAGCACTAGTGCGGAAACCGGCTTTGAAGAGTAGTCGGACCCTGTCCAACTTGATACTCGGGCCTACTGATGATCGTTTGAATATCATCTCTTTGAAGGGAATGAGAGCTGAAAGGGATTTCCAAAGAGATGGGAGCAGCGGGCTTTTCAGAAATTGTAGACTCCGGCCTTTCGCTAAGCTTGGCCCATTTACTTGGATCTTTAGCGATGTGACTTTTCCCCTTGTCATCATGAGAATTTCTTTTGTGGGAATCATCACCTCTCTGGGAAGAATCATGTCGCTCATCCCTTCTCCCATAGCACTCTTCATAAGCCCGCCTCTCGCGAGCTTTTCTTGCGGCTCTTTCTTCGTCGGTCTCCCTAGAGGTAGGAAGATACCGCTTTGGATCAAAATAGTCACGTCTTCCATAACGCTGAAAATCATCATAGTAAGAACCGCTATGTCCCATTGGAAAACCTGAAAATGAAGAAGACACAAGTTCAGAAATCTTCAAAGCAAAGAAGTTAAGTGCACAAAGCTGCTAAAATCGTAAGTGTGTGTGGCGTGCGAACTACGCTCGTCAAGCTACAAACCACTCTTCGGTTTAAGAGTTATCTCCTGGGTTGATGGAGTTATTTGCAAAACTGATGTCACTTCAACCGCTGGAGAAGCAAGTTTAGAAGCGGTAGAATCATCCTTGAAGAGTTCACGTGCAGTAACAACCAAATCGCTCAACCCCTCAAAAATATCGTCACCGTCACGCCCAGCGGGACTCTTTCCCTCAGCTCCTTCATCAGCGGCCTTCCCGGAGTGTTTAGGAGGTTCCTCTTCTTCGATAACCGGGGGAAGTACAAATTTGCTGGATGACCCCGTAACGTCAATGGAAGCAGAACATTTTAACAATGAAGCCTCAACAGTAAGTTCCTTCGGTGCATGTTCTTCGAAAGAAACTCGGGCTTCTGATATTTCGGCTTGAGAACAAGGGGCATCTTGAAGCTGAGTAGGTCGAGAGGGGTGCAAAAGTCCGAATTGATTCAAAAATTCATCTTTCAGCAAAAACTTAATGCTTCTCTCCTCAACCGCCATAGCGCTTAGTCTTTCAAAAGTCGGCTTATGGCTTGAATCTTTAGAAGGAGGAGGAAGCGCTGTAAAAGTAAAGAATGAAGTTAGCATTTAACAATTCAGCTTTTGGAAAGTTCAGAAATGGAAATATCGGAGAAAGGCAAGCTTACTTCCTGTTCTCCAAATGCTGTAGAATCCTAAGGGGCAACGGACGAAGAAAAATTGATTCAGAAACCCGTGGACGCTTTCGGAAAGATCGGTGATCAATTTCCAGTTCCTTGCGCTTATCACAAGTATTATAGAAGGGTGATCTTTGTTCTTCGCGAATGTGCAAAAGTAACAAATTTCTTCAAAGCTTGGAAGACGGTCGAGTGTCCTCCTAAACAGTACACATAGTCCCATCAAGTTGGCGTAGCCATTGGAGTGCAACTGGAAGGGAGAGATAGTCAACCGAAGAAGGAGCTATCGAAGAAACTCATTAAAGGGAGGAATGGCTCCACTCGAGCACATTTGACGATTAACTGCGATGAAACCAAGAGGTGGCCTGTCACAAGTATCGTTTACCCCCGGAAGCAAAGCATCAGCCTCAGCAATACCAAATTGGATACATAGTTGATTGAACACCCGTTGATTCAGAGTAGTCGGAGTTCATTTCGGGGGATCTTCCAAGGGGTTAGCAATTGGGAAGACCTCTCCAGCTTGCTCTACTATCTCTTCTTGATATGTAATTCTACACAAGGAACTGGATATTCAAATATGAAGGTGCACGTTTCCTAAATGTGTGAAGTGTTGTGCAAAACTAATAAAATGACAAGCAGATGTGACTGAAATTAAACTAATAAGCATTTGTCGATTATAAAGTTTCATGTACTGTTATTTTAGGTCCAAGTACAAGTGCAGTGTTGATGCAAACAGATCAGCTTTAGTTGATTAATTTTGTTTTGCGTTAATACTTCATTTGAATTTATTGATTCATAGCACTTCATTCGTACAATCTCTTTAAGTTAATTAATTTGTCATTCGATGTGGACAATCAGTGGCAATTTATTCTCCCTAGTTTTCTGCAAATGTTGTATTTAACAGGTTGTAAGCACTAAAGATAATATAATCTGTAAAGGAGTACAACGAGTTCAAGCAGTTCATTCTAGCTGTTCAAGTTGAAAATTTAATCAAGTTCTATCAAATTTTTGCAATTGTTCAAGTTCTGTTCAAGTCCTTAAGTCGCAGGAATGAATCAAGCAAACTCGGGGTCTATTTAAATCGTCCAGATCAAATCCTATGACTTAACATAAGTCAAAAATTTTATGTCACATTGTTCTAGGCCAGGCAGTGCAAAACTGGTTAAGTCCTAGGTTGCTTGAATGCACACGCGACCAAAAAATTAAGTCGCAAAAGGTGATGCTGCAAGAAGCTAGGTCGCGAATTTGAAGGTCGTTCATCTTCGATTAGGTCGCAAGGATTCTTAAGTCAGTCGGTTTGTTAGGTTAGCCAAATCTGTTAAGTCGTAAAGGGTGTTATGTCGCTCAGATCCACTAGGTCGCTTCTGATGTAACTCAACAATCTCGATCTATCTCCTGCCAAAACCGGTATGTCCTACTTTCCTTAAGCCGCTAACTCTTCTCCACTCAATAGCTTGCTATCTCGTTAACTCGTGATCCGATATCCCATTATCACCTACACAATGAAATCCATCATCTTCTTAGTGAAATCTATTATCTCTCCATACCACCAAATCACCTAAAACTGATTCAAATCATCTCAGATGCATCATAGATCCAACGCACTGCTATCCTCTCGTGAATCACAACAACAACATAACTAACGATGATCGAAAATCGATCGCAACCTGACTCGAAGTGAAACGCGATGCATGGATTTGGACTAGGGTCAGAAGATGGGGATTTGCAATTTGCGGTGATCATGGTTAGATAAAGATCGTATTCACTTATGTAATATGATAGTAGAGATGAATCGATGACTGGTTAACTTGAATTCGCCTTTGAGAGCTCGAAGGTTTGTTAATGGCAGATTAGGTTGTCACAGTAGTTAAGGAGAAAGAAACGAGCTAACAACTTATATCGGGCAAGGAAAAGGAGACGAATGGGCATGCGGGTTAGCAAATTTCTTGGGTCGCTCACGACCTAGCGGAATTAGGTCGAAGCACACGACCAACGACACAGGCGTGCACTTCGAGGGGCAAATGTTAACTCCTCTATTTCATGACTCAACGACCTAAGGAAATAAGCGACCGAAGGAATTAAAGTGTGAACAAGCTAATAGGGACGAAGTTCTACAACGACCTAGCAACCTAAAGTTATCACGACCTAACGACCTAAAGTTATCACAACCTAGCGACCTAACTATCAGCACATGGCAACAACATATCACAATAGAGAGGATTAACGACTTAACAAGCTAAAGATTCAAGAGAACCTAACGGGTTAGCAGCTAACAAGATAACAAGTTATTGAGCTAACGACTTAGCGACCTAACGAGCTAACGAGTTAATGAGCTACAAACTTCCCATTCTTATATCGCTCAGTTATAGGTCGAGCAGGTACTAAGTCGCTACTACTCCCACAACTAGACTAGGTCGCCCACTAGGTACCTCCGCGTGATTGAGTAACTTACCACTCTCCCCTAGGTCACCCACGACCTACTAACCCGCTCAGATAAGACCAAGTGCAACCAAGATGAGCCGTAACTCGTATTCCTATGGTCGCTCATGACCTACGACCTACCCTTAGGTCGTTCGCCACCTACGATTTAGCCCAGATTTTCCCTATAAATACCGCATCTGCTCCAACTGTGGGGGGACTTTTGGGCTCATTTCTGGAACGCCTATACTCTGTTGATTTCTCAACTCATTCGACACTTCAAACACGAGAGACTCTTCAATGAACTTCAAGGAGAGATCTAATACATTCAACATGAATTTGAAGAATTCTCCTACATCGGAGTTCTAGTTATTTGTCTAAGTGGTGTTGTAATCGAAGATTGTTGTATAAGTTGTAATCAAATCAGAAATAAAGGAGATTAAAGTGGATGTAGACTTAACTTGAAGCCGAACCACTATAAAACTGTTGTCTCTTTATTGTTTTGTCTGTGACTTTTCTACTTACTTCTAATTCCCGTATTGACGGATGTTGCTTTCACTTTATCTCTACTTACACCGGGGTGTTAGCATTCAATTTTAGTGTTAACACTTATATTCATCAATTTCAACTTGGATTTTAATTTCAAATTTGTTTATCACAACAAAATTCAATTCCAATTTACTATGGTAGCAAATCCATCACACAGAAACTCGAAAATGATACTAATGATGCTACAGTTATCACCCTTATTATTCCCCAGCTATAGTAGTGAATCCAATGCTTTAAATTCTTTCAAAATTTTCTTTTATTTATAAATCACATTTATAAATCTTGCTTGTATAATTTCAATATTTACCTTTACTTATACAAGATTATTCCACAATTGTAAATCATTTCAATTATAATTCTATACTTATACAATTGTTGCTTTTATATAATTTATTCTTTCACAATTGTTGTTTTTATTCGGATTATTCGAACAACTTTGATTCACTTATGTAGGATCGATTTCACCGTAGAGGGGGGGTGAATAGGGTGATAGTATTAATTATAAATATTAATTGCGGAAGCTTATTTCAACACAAATCACAGAATAATAGCAGCACAGAAATAAATAGCAGAATAATAAAATGCTAAAATAGAACGACACAAAATTTACCCAGCTTCGACAAAACCCTGCCTATGTGTTGCCCCCAAGGTTTCTACTAGAAATTAGGTAGTCACACACTTACACATGTAAACTCGCGACACCCGCTACTGACTAACCTAACTCTACGCTCAAAACCCTACCACAACTCAGCCACTGAGTTGCGAATTCTCAAGCTACGCCACGCAGCTTGTCCCCTAGTCATATGACTAGCAAATACAACGGTTTGAAAAGAGTTTTAAAATTAAAAACAAATTTAGAACAAAAAATAAGATAAAGCCCTTATTTTAAAAACTAAAGCCCTTATTCAAAAAAAACAAAAACCCTAATTCTTAAAGGCCGGCACCTTTTCTCTTTTATCTATTTGAGTTCTGCCTGGTGTTTCTTGAGATAGCGGCGGCTCTTCGTTCGTTCCTCTTTGTAATTTTTAGGGCTTCGTTCCTTCGATCCAATTTAGGGTTTGTTGCAGCAGCTTGTTCGATTCGATATTATTTGACTTGGCTTGCCGATTGTTTCTTCTAGCTCAGCTTCAAACGTGATCGAGACTGATTACGAATTTGGTATGTGTTTTAGTGCTTTTGATTTCTGGTTTCGATGCTTTTTCAATTGCCGATGATGACGATTGGGGGTTTTAATGTTTGAACTCGACTGATGATCATTTCCAATGATGATTGTGGGTTTATATATGGATTTCGATTTCCTTTAATACGTTCGTATGATTTGTTCAACATAGTGCTTCTGCCATTTGATTGATGTTGGACGTTGACGATTTATTTGACGAATTCAATTCGAATAATTTCCTTACTTTACTATTACGGCTATAATTTAAGATCGTTCGATCCTTCCTTGATCGTTACGGCAGCTACTTTCCTATTTTATTTTTGACCTTTTCAAATGCGTAATTTTGTGATACTTGATTTGCACGGCATTAATTTCGAACTTGTTGGTCATCACGTAGTTGACTTTGATTTGAAACACGGCTTTGATTTTGTATTTCCTATTTCATGACTTCGGCTTCTATGGATTTTGTTCACTGATGCTCCCTGTTGTATATGCAGTGTATTGATTGTCTGCACTCTATCTTGTATCACTTGTGTCACTGGTGCATGTGAGTAAGTGGTTTGCTTTATTATTGATTTGCTGTTGCACTTGCCACTTTATCTGCTTGCCACTAATCATATGTCAAGGTCGTGCATGTTGACGTCTTTGAGCTTCACTTTGATATCTTTGCAGACCACTTGATTTTCCTGTAGCACTTCGGTTTCACTTGCCTATTGTTGCACTTGCATACTGTTGTCTCATATATTTGTGTTTGTTGTAGTTTTCGTATTGTTGAGTTTCCATATCTTGTGCTCGAGCTCTTTGCACACTGATGCGTTCTGGAGTTTGTCTTGTTGCAGTTTGGCTTTGTGTACACGTATATAGTTGTGTAGCTTCACTTGCATTTGTGTTCTGATTCATTTGTTCTTCAGTACAGCACCTTTTCTTTGTTTTTCATTCTGCATCTCTGATCTGGAAGCTTCACTATTTCATCTGATAGTTGAGTCTGTGCATTTCTGAGTCTTTGTTCATCCCAATTCATTTAGATCCCTGTAGCTTGCTGTATTTGTCTCTGACCTGATGGTACTTCATCCAGATTACTTTTGCTCTATGGTATGCATTTTGTATATTCATGATGCCTTGATTTTCATTTGGCTTCACATGTGTACACTTTGTCATTTGAGTTGCTGTGTTGATCATGCTTCAACACTTGCTGTTTACTGTGTCAAGTTGTTGTCTTCATATTGTCACTATATCATGTTCGATACATTTTGCATTTCAGTTGTTTGTTTGACACACTTGAACTATACATTCAAGTCTGCACTCATCTTTACCACTGAACTATTTACTGACTTTTAGTGTTCATTAGTTTATTCTATATGTTGTTGATTCAAGTAATTGTTGGTCGACTATCTCTTTTAGTCGAACTTTGATGGTGCTTGAGTCTTGTTCCTGGTTCGTGTATATGAGCTGTTTTACTTTGTTTTGGTTTATTTTGATTTGATGCAGGTTTGAGGCTGTGCTTTCTTGTGAGTTTGATTTGAGCATTTTGTATGCTTACAATTTTGGGTTTCCAGTTGCACTTGGTTCATTGTGATTTTGCTGGAATGACTTCGACATTGGTTTTTGTAGTTAGTTCCTTACTTTTCATTGTTGCTTGGATATTGAACTCCTTCATGCTTGAAGTCGTAGCCTGTACACCTGCCCTGTGTTGAATCCAGCTAATAGTTCGGGTTTGACCTTGTGTGTGTGTTGTGATTTTATTGATATTTGCACCTGAGTTGAACCCGTCCTTTTATTTTGGGTTTGACCTTGTGCTCACCTGTCCCTGTAAATCAATCAAGTGTATATCGGTGTGCATGGCCTTGTGGCATGTACAGTGATACACTGTGCATGTCACATTGTTCGTGTGTGACGAATTCAAATGTGAATAATGACGAACAACCCAAATAACTGAGGCAAATAATATTTTCAAAATTCATATTTTATTTTATATTGAAAAAATATTTATTTTTCAATTTTACTGCGTTAGTGAATATTTTTGCAGATTTGCTCAGATGCTGGATTCTAACTGGAATGAAGTTGAAGATAAATACGAGTGTGAGTGATATGTAGTGAGGACAACTGTAAATTGAATTATGATGTAATGAGAAATTGTAATGTAATTGAAATTGTATATGTATAGTGAGAGCTTGAATTTGTACTATTCAAAAATGTAATAAATATTTGTTTGAATAAAATTTCTGTTCGAATTCAAATTCTGTGTTATTTAATTTTATTTAGAAAATATTTATTTAATCTATGAAAAATAAAATAGTACATTAACAAATACATTTAAATGAATACATATATGTTTATTATCATCAAACAAAAATCATATAAGCGCATATTCAACAATCTCCCCCTTTTGATGATAACAAACATATATTTAAGATTTTGAATATATTAAATGTATTTGATCATTCATATTCTCTAATTGCTCCTCCTATTTAAATGCTTCCTCTCTACGCAAAGCTCCCCCTAAATATATGCATACAAATAAAAATATGCAAATGAGCCTAGATGCAAATAGAAAATTATTTGACTTTTGCTTGATTTTATTTGACAAAATCTTAACTTTTCTCTCCCCCTTTTGTTATCAGCAAAAGAGTAATGGTGTTAGAGAAAATAGAGATAAAGTGATCGATATTTATCCAAGATTAGAACTCAATTGAATATAAATATTAAATTTCAATAAAAAATCAAACAAAAATCATAACTACCCTCGTTAGGCGCATATTCCACTTTTAGACGTAATGGAAATGGTGTCATCATATAAAACCATACAGTTATATCTATTTATGGTACATTTATATCAGGAATTTGAATATCTACTAATCATGCATAACCGTTAGGACTTTTAAATGAGATTATAGTATTCTAATTTAATTTTAAAAATGAATTTAAGTATCTTCTAACCACGCATGACCGTGAGGACTTTTAAATGGGATTAGAATCAACTTGTTTAATTAATAAATCAATTTTGATATGTGTTCCATACATACATAACCGTGAGGACATTTAAATGAGCATGGAAGCACATACCAAATTCCAATTAATTCACCCATGCATAACCGTGAGGATTTTTGAATGAGAGTGAATACTTTGGATTTTATTTTATTTTAAAAAACGAATGATTCCTGTTTAAAGTACCACATATCGACACACTATATTGAATTTTTGACGAGCGATGGTCGATAGAAATATGATGGACATAGACTTGGTCATGGAATCTTTACCCAACAAAAAGTTTTATAACTCTTGTTTGAATCTCTAAAGAAATTTTTATAAATATACTATCTTGAGTAATGTATGATAAATATCAACACTCATCACTTTTTCTGTAATGATCGAGATTTTTCGTTGACGAAAACCGACATTAATACGTCCACTGTATCAACTGCCGAGCAACCGAAGGCCGAAAAACCGTACCGTTAGGGTTTTAGAAAAAGAAAAGGTAGAAGAAGATAGAAAAAGATAGAACAGAACCGAAGAAATAACAGAACAACATCAGAATCTCACAATTCGCAGCAGAACAACATATAATAAATAAATGAATAATCTTTAAACAAAGAACTATATCAGTTGTTACATTACATTACATCATCAGAGTGTACAACAACAAACAACATCAACAGCGGAAAAGAAATACTATATACTAGTAATACGCCATGCCATCCATCTTGCCTCCAGCAACTCCTGAATTTCCAGAATATCCTGATAAACCTAACTCTTGACTGCCCGTGTGGAAATTGGTGGGTACCCAGAGTTTAGGAAGGAAAACAATAAACTCCGAGTCAGTCATGTGACTGGTGTGAGAACTCAAAATTGTTTATTTATCTTTAAAATCAAAATAGAAGAATATTTTTAAAGTCAATTTGAAATGCTTTTAAAAATGCGACTACCATAAGGCCTCCCGCACACACACACAATGCAAACGCAGAATCGGAGGAGATTTCTCCTTATGATAGTCAAAGATGCTTGATACGCATTAAAAAGCACATTTGATATTATTACTAGTGCATAGTGTAGAGAAATTTGTTTCGAAAATAAAGATATAAATCTTAGCCAGCAAAGGCATTCCGCACTTATGCCTACTGTAGCTACTATGCTCAATAGCAGGTTACCGCCGCATTCCATAGCAGGTTATACAACTAAATCCGTACAAGATCATATTGTTTCTTTGGATTTCCAACAAATGGTCAGGCCAAGGAACTTCCCATTGCCACATGGAAACGCCTCTGGAAAGACGTCCCGAGAACCAAACCGGATCTCTGCCAACACAAGGCCGGGTTACCCCTAATTGGGTAACTAATGACACGAATATGTCATCCCCCGATCGTAACCGTTCTATCCGAGGATCCTCGATTTCTAACAATCACAAAATATGCAGCAACAACATAGGTTAAATATCTGGGCTCCATACCATGATACCGCCTCTATCCAGAAGGAATGACATACACTAAAGGGGCGCTACCCCCTAATAACATTGCCGCATCCTTCCTGTTTTGACCATTTCCGGGGTGTGAGGTCCGACAAAGTCTCGTCCACAAAGCCACACTTTATACAAAAGCCGTGCTTTGGGTCAACAAATGATCATAGAAATGATCACCAAGATAAATGATCAAATAAATGATCCTATCACAAATGATCAAACAATGATCATTTCACAGCAACACTCAGCATGCCACACTACCAAATTGGGAGTATATCACTAATAACCTTCAACTATATAACCTCTGAGCTTGTACGTCTCAGAGAAGGGTGTTAAGCTAAGAGAATAAATTCTTCGCCACCAACAGAAATATATTTGAAAGAAATCAGTTTTATATCTCAATTTGTAATGTCAGACATACAATCCATACAAGCCTATTCCGGGATCGAACAGAACCGAAGGCGCTTACAAATAAGTCCTTGCATTCCGGATATTCACTAATCACGACAGGACTTCCCGTCACTAAGGGTGATAAAACCTCTATATCGGAGATCAGCCGATGTAGAGTAACTCGACGGTAATCCTTCCGTTTTCACAGATATCCGGTCTTCAACACCGGTCATCAAATGCAATCCATTACGACGTATCACATATTCAGAATGGGTTATACGACCCCAAGGTCTTTTCCCGGCTAACCCGAATAGTGAGCGCTTATTCAAAAATAAGTGTGGCATTCAAATTCAAACAAATCACAACAAATACCTATTTAAAGGTAAATATTGATAGTCGGATTATTTAACTATCAATAGGCGTGCTCAACATCACCAAATTCCAAATAATTTCCCAAATTATTTACTTTCCAAAATATCTTTACTAGATATGAAATTTCCACACTTCAATCATTTGAAAACAAATTTTCAAATCACTTTTCAATCGATTATCACTTTTGAAAAAAATTTCAATCATTTTCCTTATGCGAAATACTTTTATTTCAACATGGTTCATTTAAACCAATTAAATAAATCCTTAACGATTTACTTTATATTTACGTTCCAAATCTGTAAATTAATTCCCCTTTTCATTTATAAATTCCATAGTGAATTTACATTCCAAAATATCTATGAATATACAATTATCCAAATCGATTTCTATTATTTGTTTTCAATTTACCTTTAAAAGATAAAGTCTCAAAATATTCAGTTCATATTGGAAAACATTTCCGTACTTATTTATTAATAAGTAATTCACAAATCCATTCAATTTCAACACTTCGAATTTAATATACTTAAATCGAAAATTAAATATATATCTCATTCTTTAAGAAATCATTCTCTTAAACACATTTGATTGGGCCAAAACGAATGTTGCGTAAAATATTGTTACGACGACCCAAAATCACTAGTATAGGAATTCAAATTTAAAATAGATATCTAAATCCCAATACTATACAAAACATTTCCTTTCGGAAACCATTTACTATAACAACAGTGTTATAGTCCACCATTTCCTTCTATTTCTCAAAAACGTCTATTTCAACAATGAATGTTGAAATCTATGTATTCGATACTTAATGCATTTTAAAATGTCTTTAAAATCAATAACTTCATTTCATAATGTTCCTTCCCCAAAAACATATCCATTTCATTTAATAATATATTCACTGTCCAAAATCGTGAATATAATTCCTTTCATATATTCCTATATCCAACTTATCAAATTCAATTGATTTCGGATTTATAAACAACGTTTATAAACTCCATTTATATTTTTATAAACTTCTATTTATAAAAATCCTTTTTATATCTCATTTTAAATGCCAAAATCCCATTTATAAGCTGATTACTTATAAATCTTCTATTTCACAAAATCTATTCATTTTATAACTTCACAACTTATAAATCTATAAATTCCGTTCACTTATGGAATCCATTTTTATTTCATTTTTAACACTTATAAAAACTCCTTTTAAATATTCCAATATTTTTAATTTATAAATATCAATTTTGTAAGTCTTTTATATACATCATTTTTAATAATTCAAAAATCCTAATTTAAACCAATTTATAAATTAATTAACTATTTATTTCCAAAAATCTCATTTCGGTTATATTTTACAAAAACAGTAATTTTTATAACATAAAAATTTATAACGTTTTAATTATTTAAAATGAATAAACCCAAAATTTTATTAAAACATATACTTTGAAAAATCACTTTAAAATTCCTTTTAAAACCAAAATCATTATTTTTAAAACTTCAGAAATTGATCCGATGATGCAACAGCACCAAATAGTCAATCACGACATCCAAATATCATATATCGATATGGTAATCAACAAATATCAAAATATCTATAAATAAATCAATATAGTTGAGGAATTCAGTTGGATCCCTCCAACCTGCTTCCCTGCATCCAAAAACATTAGCACAATACCAATTCCGCTCCAGTACGGAATTATTGCGGTATATAGGAGTTATAAAATATTATCCGCTTAATAGAGGCGCAATAGGGTCTCATCCGCTATACAATGCGAGAAATCAACAACTGCAGTATATACATATGCCAATATATATATATTGCTATTATATATAATACCAATTTCACTGTTTATGAAATATTTGCGGTATATGTTTTTAGTAAATAACATCCGCTTACTAACGGCGCATAATGTCTATTTTAACAAACAATAGATAACAATCATCATTCAAACATACATTCAAGAATTTTAAATCTAACTATTTAAATTATAAATCGAAACCGATTCGATTGAGTGAGAAGTTCTCACCTTGATTTCAATTCCGTTTTAGCTTTTATTTCTAATAAAATTAAATGCGCGTTTAACTTTACCCAAAATTTTCACTAACTCCAAACGACTCCAATCCAATTGCATCGCGTAGTGCTCATCCATACGATTCCAACGCGACTGGTTTCGCACGTTTTCGACCTCGTATGCAAAAGATATGAATTTATGAAGTTACACGAATTTTTTATAATAATTTACAACATTAATTTTAATTTTTAAACCTACGATTCATCACAGCCCTTAGATTCAAACCTCCCCCCATCAGGACCGTGCGCTCCCCTCCCCTTTCTCCTTTCTCTTTCACGCGTGCGTTCCCAGTATATTGAAGCCGAACCCATTCATCCACAAAACCCTAAATCACGCGACTTTCCCGAGCCCTTCCACATCAATCAGACACCCCCACCACGTGCGCCTCCCCCAGAGCCACCACCGGCCCCAAAATCTTCAAGCTCGGTCGTGTATTTGCCCTTGAAAAACGTGCCGAAAGTGTGGCCTTTGCAGCCAATTTGCTGACGATCTATCGCACAAAATCCAATCACAACCGTTGGATCTGGAGATCTCGTTGCTCTCAACAAGATTGTAGTTGGGGGTTTGTTGAAACGATTGACGGATTGAAAGAAAAATGGGGAGGAAGTGTGCGAATTTCTGGCCATAGAACGTAAACAAGCGGTGGCCACGAACGTATAAACTAGGGTTTGGTAATTTTTCTTATTTTTGTGAATTTAAGGTCTATTTATAGGAAATTTTTGAACACTATTCATCCGGGTTTTCCAAACTCCGATTTACGCGCGGTGACCAGCGTTTCTAGGGTTTATCCCACGTTCCGGACGTAATGGAACAGGTTTCAGAAGCTAATTCGGTCATCTGTGCGAGATATGGAATTAAACGTTCGATTTAAAATTAAACCGATTAAACGATTTTCTAGGCGTTTTAGCTTGCACCGAACAAACGGTAAATCCAATTGACATGAAATTTGAAACCATACAATAATATCACATTACGGATCCGATGAAACTGGTTTTGTCGAAATCCGAGACTTTTTGAAAAATGACTATTTTAACTCGCTAAATTAATATTAAAAACAATTTCGATGCGTTTCGAGCTGCCACGATCAAATGATAACTCCGATTGCTACGAAAATTGTAATACGATAATAACAAACTATTACGGATCCAATGGAACTAGTTTCATCCAATTCTGAGACTGTTCAAAAATTGGCTATTTTCACTAGTCGATTTTAATATTAAAATACTCAATTTTCACAAATTAACTTTTAATTCGATTTTAAAAGTTTATAACATCATTCTAACTTCAATATGATGAAATAAAATTTTACAAATCATTTTCAATCATATTTAACCCAATTTTCAATTATTTCTGAAATTTCAACTATTAAAATATCGATTTAATTGTCCAAATTAAATCCAATACTCGAAAAATAAATTATTCGACTTATTAATTTCACTTGTTAATATTTAAAATTAATTAAATATACAAATTTAAATTACCAAAAATTCTGGGTCGTTACATACTTCCCCCTTGAAAAGAATTTCGTCCTCGAAATTATCAAGTAAGAAAAGTTACAGAATCTATTAATTTTCCCAAAATCCATAATTAAACTTCTTACAATACTTTACTAAGTTTTCAAATCATACTTAGTTATCTTTTCAAAACAATCTACTATTGTTTAACTTTCAATTCCAAATCAAAATCATGGTTTTCAAAACTTTCCAATTTTTTCTCAAAATTTTTCTAACGCCTTAAATTTTCGAAAAAATTCGCCATAGTCTCCTTTGCGCGGCTCGATCCGAAAAAAAAATGACAGTATATATATCACAAATATACATCTCATCAAGTGATGAGGCATCCCGCAGGGAAAAAAGTGTAAAAGTACGGTATGTAATCCGAGATATGTACCTTATTATATTATTAGCGAGCATATACGGCTAATACAGCGCGAAAACGAACTCCAAATGCGAAGCAACGCCATCCGCACCTACTAACACTCAACAAACAACATGAGAATCATGCATATATGAAAATTTTATCAACATACAACATATAGTAACATAACAACTGCATAATATAGCAAATGCAAATAAACAAATGCGAACATCAACCAACTATCATCCATAACCAAATCAATATTCATTCATATTCTCATTAATATTCAATGAACTGGTTTTCAATTTAAATCACATTTGATTTATTATTGTTGGATTTACTAACATTCATTCATATTCAATTTTAATTAGTTTGCATTCACTAATTAAATCCAATTCACATTCAATTCTATTCAACTTTATTTACTTTCAATTTAAATTCAATTACCTAGCTTTCAATTTCGCTAATTCAATTTCATTAATACTTAATGAATTATATACAATCAATCAATCAATCAAATAACAACAAATGTTTATTCAATACAACCAAATTATTAATTTTACATTCAATTTGGTCCATCATTTTTAATTCCAATCGGATCATATTAAATTGACTTCCATTCAACTTATTCAACTTCCAATAACATTAGCTTCTAATGAATTAACACTTATATTCATTGTTTCATACTAATTATTTACATTCAATTGATTAATATTCCATTTATTAATTCAACTGTTAACTCCTTTAACAACATAAAGTTGAATTTCATTCATATAACTCAAGTTCAAATTCTTAATGACTTCATTTCATTAATTCACTTATTAATTTACTTTGACGCCAAGAATCAACTTCATTCAACATCACTTAAGTTATATTCCTTTTCAACCATCTTATCAAATCCAAATCAATTTATTTAACTTTCCTTTTGTTAAATTTCAAATCACATGTCTTTGATGACAACTCAAATTTATTTCAACTTGGATTTTATTGATCTACTTATACTTCCTTTAATTTAACCCCATCCTTTAAGTTAAATTTATTCTATTAAAACTCAAATTGTATAAGTTATCAACTCATTTATCATTCCCATAAATATTTTAAATAAGATTCCAGAGTCCTTTCAAATCTTTCAAAACCATTTTTGAAATCAATTCAATTTCCCTTTTGAATTTCAAAGCCAAACCCAAATTTTCCAAACAACTTTCATTTAAAATTATTTGGCAGCAATCCCTCTTTTGGAAACCCAAAAATGAACAACAATGATGCCGCGGTCATAATCGGAATGATTTTCCAGCGACCGAAAAGAGTTTAGAGCTTTAATTTCTCCAAAATAATTTTCTCAAAATATTGAATCCTTCCAAAACACTTCCCTGAAATTTTATTTTTGATTATAAATCACATTTATAAATCTTTTATTTATATAATTTCACTTATTGTATATAAGATTATTTCACAATTGTAAATCACATTAATTATAGTTCCATACTTATAATTCATTTGCTTATACAATTCATTCTTTTACAATTGTTGTTTTTATTTAACTTATTCAACAACCAAACAAACAATTATATACACTTTAATAATTCTTAAAAAAATTATTCCTTTATATATAAAATATAATTAAGGTAAAATTATTTCATTTATCCAATTAAAACAATATTGTGTCAAATTGTTCTGTCCAAGTGTTTAGAGATCCCTATCAACAACGTTAATTACTCGTGTTGACCAAAATCCATATACCACTCAACAAACCAATCATCACAATATAAAACAATTTATATTCACTAACAAATACGCACTCGTATCTATTATTACACTCACACTCATTCTAGAGTACTACTGACTCCATCTCTAATGAGTAATTCCCAACAGAGCCATGGTTCTCGCTTAACCATAAGCTCTGATACCAAATGTAACGATCGAGATTTTTCGCTGACGAAAACCTTCATCAATACGTCCACTGTATCAACTGTCGAGCAACCGAAGGCCGAAAAACCGTACCGTTAGGGTTTTAGAAAAAGAAAACGTAGAAGAAGATAGAAAAAGATAGAACGGAACAGAAGAAATAACAGAACAACATCAGAATCTCACAATTCGCAGCGGAACAACATATAATAAATAAATGAATAATCTTTAAACAAAGAACTATATCAGTTATTACATTACATTACATTACATCATCAGAGTGTACAACAACAAATAACATCAACAGCGGAAAAGAAATACTATATACTAGTAATACACCATGCCATCCATCTTGCCTCCAGCAACTCCTGAATTTCCAGAATATCCTGATAAACCTAACTCTTGAATGCCCGTGTGGAAATTGGTAGGCACCTAGAGTTTAGGAAGGAAAACAATAAACTCCGAGTCAGTCATGTGACTGATGTGAGAACTCAAAACAGTTTATTTATCTTTAAAATAAAAATAGAAGAATATTTTTAAAGTCAATTCGAAATGCTTTTAAAAATGAGACTACCATAAGGCCTCCCGCACACACACACAATGCAAACGCAGAATCGGAGGAGATTTCTCCTTATGATAGTCAAAGATGCTTGATATGAATTAAAAAGAACATTTGATATTATTACCAGTGCATAGTGTAGAGAAATTTGTTTCGAAAATAAAGATATAAATCTTAGCCGGCATAGGCATTCCGCACTTATGCCTACTATAGCTACTATGTTCAATAGCAGGTTACCGCCACATTCCATAGCAGGTTATACAACTAAATCCGTACAAGATTGTATTGTTTCTTTGGATTTCCAACAAATGGTCAGGCGAAGGAACTTCCCATTGCCACATGGAAACGCCTCTGGAAAGATGTCCCGAGAACCAAACTGGATCTCTGCCAACACAAGGCCGGGTTACCCATAACTGGGTAACTACTGACACGAATATGTTATCCCCCGATCGTAACCCATCTATACGAGGATCCACGATTTCCAACAACCACAAAATATGCAGCAACAACATAGGTTAAATATCTGGGCTCCATACCATGATACCACCTCTATCCAGAAGGAATGACATACACTAAAGGGGCGCTACCCCCTAATAACCTTGCCGCATCCTTCCTGTTTTGACCATTTCCGGGGTGAGAGGTCCGACGAAGTCTCGTCCACAAAGCCACACTTTATACAAAAGTCGTGCTTTGGGTCAACAAATGATCATAGAAATGATCACCAAGATAAATTATCAAATAAATGATCCTATCACAAATGATCAAACAATGATCATTTCACAGCAACACTCATCATGCCACACTACCAAATTGGGAGTATATCACTAATAACCTTCAACTATATAACCTTTGAGCTTGTACGTCTCAGAGAAGGGTGTTAAGCTAAGAGAATAAATTCTCCGCCACCAACAGAAATATATTTGAAAGAAATCAGATTTATATCTCGATTTGTAATGTTAGACATACAATCCATACAATTCTGTTCCGGGATCGAACAGAACCGAAGGCACTTGCAAATAAGTCCTTGCATTCCGGATATTCACTAATCACGACCGGACTTCCCGTCACTAAGGGTGATAAAACCTCTATATCGGAGATCAGCCGATGCAGAGTAACTCGACGGTAATCCTTCCGTTTTCATAGATATCCGGTCTTCAACACCGGTCATCAAATGCAATCCATTATGACGTATCACATATTCAGAATGGGTTATACGACCCCAAGGTCCTTTCCCGACTAACCCGAATAATGAGCGCTTATTCAAAAATAAGTGTGGCATTCAAATTCAAACAAATCACAACAAATACCTATTTAAAGGTAAATATTGATAGTCAGATTATTTAACTATCAATAGGCATGCTCAACATCACCAAATTCCAAATAATTTCCCAAATTATTTACTTTCCAAAATATCTTTACTAGATATAAAATTTCCACACTTCAACCATTTGAAAACAAATTTTCAAATCACTTTTCAATCCATTATCACTTTTGAAAACAAATTTCAATCATTTTCCTTATGCGAAATACTTTTATTTCAACATGGTTCATTTAAACCAATTAAATAAATCCTTAATGATTTACTTTATATTTACATTCCAAATCCGTAAATTAATTCCCTTTTTCATTTATAAATTCCATAGTGAATTTGCATTCCAAAATATCTATGAATATACGATTATCCAAATCGATTTCTATTATTCATTTTCAATTTATCTTTAAAAGATAAGGTCTCAAAATATTCAGTTCATATTGGAAAACATTTTCGTACTTATTTATTAATAAGTAATTCACCAATCCATTCAATTTCAACACATGGAATTTAATATACTTAAATCGAAAATTAAGTATATATTTCATTCTTTAAGAAATCATTCTCTTAAACACATTTGATTGGGCCAAAACGAATGTTGCGTAAAACATTGTTATGACGACCCAAAATCACTAGTATAGGGATTCAAATTTAAAATAGATATATAATTCCCAATACTATACAAAACATTTCCTTTCGGAAACCATTTACTATAACAACAGTGTTATAGTCCACCGTTTCCTTCTATTTCTTGAAAACGTCTATTTCAACAATGAATGTTGAAATCTATGTATTCGATACTTAATGCATTTTAAAACGTCTTTAAAATCATTAACTTCATTATATAATGTTCCTTCCCCAAAAACATATCCATTTCATTTAATAATATATTCACTGTCCAAAATCGTGAATATAATTCCTTTCATATATTCCTATATCCAACTTATCAAATTCAATTGATTTCGGATTTATAAACAACGTTTATAAACTCCATTTATATTTTTATAAACTTCTATTTATAAAAATCCTTTTTATATCTCATTTTAAATGCCAAAATCCCATTTATAAGTTGATTACTTATAAATCTTCTATTTCACAAAATCTATTCATTTTACAACTTCACAATTTATAAATCTATAAATTCCGTTCACTTATGAAATCCATTTTTATTTCATTTTTAACACTTATAAAAACTCGTTTTCAATATTCCAATATTTTTAATTTATAAATATCAATTTTATAAGTCTTTTATATACATCATTTTTAATAATTCAAAAATCCCAATTTAAACCAATTTATAAACTAATTAACTATTTATTTCCAAAAATCTCATTTCGGTTACATTTTACAAAAACAGTAATTTTTATAACATAAAAATTTATAACGTTTTAATTATTTAAAATGAATCAACCCAAAATTTTATAAAAACATATAGTTTGAAAAATCACTTTAAAATTCGTTTTAAAACCAAAATCATTATTTTGAAAACTTCAGAAATAGATCCGATGATGCACCAGCACCAAATAGTCAATCACGACATCCAAATATCATATATCGATATGGTAATCAACAAATATCAAAATATCTGTAAATAAATCAATACAGTTGAGGAATCCAGTTGGATCCCTCCAACCTGCTTCCCTGCATCCAAAAACATTAGCACAATACCAATTCCGCTCCAGTACGGAATTATCGCGGTATATAGGATTTATAAAATATTATCCGCTTAATAGACGGTGCAATAGGGTCTCATCCGTTATACAATGCGGGAAATCAACAACTGCAATATATACATATGCCAATATATATATATTGCTATTATATATAATACCAATTTCACTGTTTATGAAATATTCGCGGTATATGTTTTTAATAAATAACATCCGCTTACTAACGGCGCATAATGTCAATTTTAACAATCAATAGATAATAATCATCTTTCAAACATACATTCAAGAATTTTAAATCAAACTATTTAAAATATAAATCAAAATCGATTCGATTGAGTGAGAAGTTCTCACCTTGATTTCAATTCCGTTTTAGCTTTTATTTCGAATAAAATTAAACGCGCGTTTAATTTTACCCAAAATTTTCACTAACTCCAAACGACTCCAATCCAATTGAATCGCGTAGTGCTCGCCCATACGATTCCAATGCGACTGGTTTCGCGCGTTTTCGACCTCGTATGAAAAAGATATGAATTTATGAAGTTACACGAATTTTTTATAATAATTTACAACTTTAATTTTTATTTTTAAACCTAGGATTCATCACAACCCTTAGATCCAAACCTCCCCCCATCAGGACCGTGCGCTCCCCTCCCTCTTCTCCTTTCTCTTTCACACGTGCGCTCCCAGTATATTGAAGTCGAACCCATTCACCCACAAAACCCTAAATCACGTGACTTTCCCGAGCCCTTCCACATCGATCAGACACCCCCACCACGTGCGCCTCCCTCAGAGCCACCACCGGCCACAAAATCTTAAGGCTCGGTCGTGTATTTGCCCTTGAAAAACGTGCCGAACGTGCGGCCTTTACAGCCAATTTGCCGACGATCTATCGCACAAAATCCAATCACAACCGTTGGATCTGGAGATCTCGTTGCTCG
Source organism: Allium cepa (assembly GCA_030765085.1). Classification (NCBI taxonomy): domain Eukaryota; kingdom Viridiplantae; phylum Streptophyta; class Magnoliopsida; order Asparagales; family Amaryllidaceae; genus Allium; species Allium cepa. The sequence continues at coordinate 722,349,497 of CM060937.1, read as the reverse complement.
CTGCAAGATTGTAGTTGGGGGTTTGTTGAAACGATTGATGGATTGAAAGAAAAATGGGGAGGAAGTGTGCGAATTTCTGGCCATAGAACTTAAACAAGCGGCGGCCACGAACGTATAAACTAGGGATTTGTAATTTTTCTTATTTTTGTGAATTTATGGTCTATTTATAGGAAATTTTTGAACACTATTCATCCGGGTTTTCCAAACTCCGATTTACGCACGGTGACCAGCGTTTCTAGGGTTTATCCCACGTTCCGGACGCAATGGAACAGGTTTCGGAAGCTAATACGTTCACCTGTGCGAGATATGGAATTAAACGTTCGATTTAAAATTAAACCGATTAAACGATTTTCTAGGCGTTTTAGCTTGCACCGGACAAACGGTAAATCCAATTGACATGAAATTTGAAACCATACAATAATATCACATTACGGATCTGACGAAACTGGTTTCGTCAAAATCCGAGACTTTTTGAAAAATGACTATTTTAACTCGCTAAATTAATATTAAAAACAATTTCGATGCGTTTCGAGCTGCCACGATCAAACGATAACTCCGATTGCTACGAAAATTGAAATACGATAATAACAAACTATTACGGATCCAATGGAACTAGTTTCGTCCAATTCTGAGACTGTTCAAAAATTGACTATTTTCACTAGTCGATTTTAATATTAAAATATTCAATTTTCACAAATTAACTTTTAATTCGATTTTAAAAGTTCTATAACATCATTATAACTTCAATATGATGAAATAAAATTTTATAAATCATTTACAATCATATTTAACCCAATTTTCAATTATTTCTGAAATTTGAACTATTAAAATATCGATTTAATTGTCCAAATTAAATCCAATACTCGAAAAATAAATTATTCGACTTATTAATTTCACTTGTTAATATTTAAAATTAATTAAATATACAAATTTAAATTATCAAAAATTCTGGGTCATTACGTTTTCAATCTCTATTTATCTTTTCGATAATTATTAGGGAGTTAGACTAGTCAAAATTGTTATTTAAAATCAAATTCAAAAATAATTATGAAATCAATTTTTTAAAATGACTAATCTTAAAATATGGTCAAAAATGATTTTCTCGAGGGGGTTATATGAGAAAAATTTCTGCTATTTGAAAATTATTTGAATTGAAAAATATGCTGATATTTTCTTTGAAAATACGATGCAGCTACTAAAAATCACGTTCAACTTGTAAGTTTTCTATCAACTAGATTACCAGTGTGATCTGCATCTGAATTTCTCTTTCACTCCAAAATATCACTAATTGAATTTGATTGACCAGACCATGAAGAGTGTACCAAAAAATTCCAAACTCAATTTTAACAGCAATTTAAATGACATTCTTTTGAATTGGAAAATAAGCTGTGTAAATAATCAGAAACCGTGACTATAGAGTTAGGCATATTATAATCAAATGTATTTTTATCCAACAAAACACTATTTTTAATCCAAACTAATATATATAAATTAAATCAAAGAGTCTAGAGAATTTAAAAGTGTGTTTGGCATAAACATAATTGGCCAGCTATTTTTAATAAGTCAGAATCAAAGTCATCATCTTTTCATCATCTCGATATTGGCTGATTTTAATTCAGAATATGGTGCACATTATCACATTTAATACATCGTTCAAATAAATATACCATTACCTATTTTACCTTCACGATATTTTTCGTTGTTGTCCATTGTGATTCTGTCACCTTTATACTAGGCTAAGGAACTTTGCTTTGTCGCCCGTTGTGTTTCCGAAACAGACAAAAACCAGAGAACACTGTTGTTGTTCCTTAGCCTGCCACCACACCTACATGATGAAAGATTTTTGTGACCTATTTGTTTTTATAGGTCCATGGTTGTTAGTGGCAGAAGATTAAGAAAAATAATTTTGTGGAGACCCAAAACTATTTATAATTATTCCCTTCGGCACCCAAATTTGTTTAACTTTGAGAGTTTTTATATATGTGCCTTTTGGAACCCAAATCGGTATAGTTTTCACATGCTTGGGTCTATACTAGCAATTATTGTGATTGTGTCCATATTTTCTACAAATTGTGCATATAGAATTTTCTTGATTAATATTTCTTTCAACATTTTTAGATTGATTATATCCAAGTCCTTGTCTAACCGTATTACCAGTTTGCTTTCCTAATATCATATTCAATGATTTTTCACCTTTTGAAAATTTATCTAAAGTCGTTGACAGTTGTTGGACTTGTGTTTTGAGAGATTCATTTTCGTTTAACAATTGTGGGCACTTTTTAATAGAATTCTCTCTCCTATTATTTTTCATTCTCTTTTAAAATCATAATTTCATTTTCAAGTGATTTTATATTGATTTCTGATTTTTTAATTTCCTCTTCGAATGTTGGACACTTATCACACTTAGAGATTCTTCTTTGATAGTTTTTAACTAATTGGTCAAGTTGTTTACTTAAATCTATCGAAGTATCTTTTTTCGATTCAAGTTTGGCATACTTCTCCCTAAGTCGTTCAAAACAGCCATTCACTTCGTGGAAATATATAAGTAATTCTGAATGAGAAAGTTTTGATACCTCACTTGGCACGTCATCATCACTGTCAGTTATTTCACCATGAAGACGCATGTCTCCTTTTTCATTCTCACTGTTAGCACTTTGATTATCTTTATCACTAGCATTCCACGTGGCTGCAAAACTTCTCCTTTTTCATTTCTTTTCAAAGTCGCATCGATTTTGAGGACAATTGGGCTTGATGTGTCCGGGTTGGTCGCACTTATGACAGATGATCTTTGTTTCTTCTGGATTGTCTAATATTTTATCTATTCTACTTTTCAATCTTCGATTTAGAGCTGGATTTCCGTATTGGTGATTCCACCTTTTGACTTTCTTTATTACGAGCTCCAATTCTGCTGCTCCGTCATCATCATCATCACTATCACTTTCTGTTGTTCCTTTAAGTGCTATTGATTTCTTTCGAGTATCACCTCATTCACGTTCTTCCTTGAATTTCATTTCTAGCTCATAAGCGGTGAGATTTCCGATGAGTTCTTCGACTTTCATTTGTTTTAAATCTTTTGATTCTTGAATGGCAGTCACTTTGGCTTCAAACTTCGTGGAAGGACTCTGAGGATTTTTCGGACTACCTCCAACTCTGTATATGATTTTCCAAGAGCTTTTGATTTGTATATGACGCAGCGGATTAATCAAACAAAACTTCAATCGATGGAATGTAGCAATCGGTGAGTTGAAGATACCAAAATGCCCAAGTTCGTTGATCCAAAGATACCGAACTCTAGCTATCTCAAACACATTGATAGCGCACTATACCGTGTTCTAAGATCTACGATTCTTCATACGTTGATCTAGCGCACTAGATTCCGTGAATCGGCTTCTACGATCGTTGAATCGAGCGCACTCGATTAACCGAAAGAGGAGATAGGAGATTACACTCAACTACCAATTGGTATGAAAGCACAAAGCTAACAAAAGAGAATTTTATTCCAAAATCAACCCCTTCAAAAATTACAACACACGCGTATTTATAGGAGTTACAACCCAGTCCTTAAGTCGTATATGACCTATGACCTCCTTAGGTCGTTGCCGACCTATCAACAGTACACACGACTCATCATTTAAGTCGCACACGACTTAGTACATTACACACTTACAAGCAACATATCTCACGACCTATACTACGTCGTTGCCGACTTATCAGATCACAGTTACATCACCTGTTCACAATTACAGACGACTCATCATAAGACGACTTAAGAAATAACGACCTAAAGACAGTACATGTTCAACGACTTAAGACATTACGACTCATATTTCTGCTACAGACGACTTACGACCTAAGTAAGGCCGTTAACGACCTAAGACAGTGGCATAGCTTGCTTCTGGAAAAGTTAGATCGTGAAAGTGTTAGGTCGCAAAGTTTTTAGGTCGTGACTCGCTAGCTCGTCTCCCTTCACCACGTTAGGTCGTATACGACCTAATACGCCTTCATTAACTCGCAGCTTCTCCTCCTTAGGTCGGGGCCGACCTAAAATATGTTCTGGTTCCTTTAACCCGTTGTCTCTTATCTCGTTAAGTCGTAAACGACCTAGAGTGTCCCAGTTAGGTCGTGGGTCACTGCTGTTAGGTCGTGAACGACCTAAATTTTCTCTCTTAGGTCGTGCACGACCTAGGACTTGTGAATTTCTCGAATTTTCAGATTGCTCTGCATCATCCTCCCATGGTTGAGAAAAATTCGACCTCGAATTTGTACATTCTTCTTCATCTGATTGTTTATCCCCGTAATAAGGAACAAGATGTTTAACATTGAACACGTCAGATGTGTAAACCTCTTCTGGCAGCTTCAACTTATAAGAATTTTCATTAATTTTCTTCACAATTTCAATTGGACCAATTTTCCGCGCCTTCAACTTGTTGTAAGCACCCGCCGGAACACGATCCTTTGTCAATACAGCATAAACCAAATCACCTTCTTTAAATTCAACATTTCGTCGTTTCAAATCTGCAAACTTCTTATACTTCTCATTCGATTTCTCCAATCGTTCCTACACGACTTTATGACATTCAGTCAACTCATCAACAAAATCAGCAGCTCGTTTAACTGTTCCCTTCGACTGTGGTACTATTGCCAAATCCAACGGTCCCCTGGGTAAATTTGAATAAACAATCTTAAATGGACTGAATCCCGTGCTACGATTCACTGCATGATTATGGGCAAACTCGGCTTGGCATAATTTCATGTCCCAACTTCTCAAATTATCCTGTACAAGACATCGCAACAAATTTCCCAATGACCTGTTAACAACTTCTGTCTGCCCGTCAGTTTGCGGATGATAAGCACTACTAAATTTCAGTTTCGTTCCCACCATCTTCCACAAACTCAACCAAAAGTGACTCAGAAAACGAGTATCTCTATCCGACACAATAGACTCTGGCAATCCATGAAGTCGATAGATCTCCTTGAAAAATAACTGTGCTACTCGAACTGCATCCGCTGTCTTCTTGCAAGCAACAAAATGTGCCATCTTCGAAAACCTGTCCACCACAAAAAATATCGAATCATTTCCCCTTTGAGTTCTAGGCAAACCCAAAACGAAATCCATGCTAATATCAACCCATGGCTTAGATGGTACTGGTAATGATATATACAACCCTGCATTCGTTGCTGTTCCTTTTGACACCTGGCAAATATGACATCGCTCCACAAATCTTTCAACCTCCTTTCTCATCGACGGCCAAAAATAAGATTGTGAAATCAATTGCAAAGTACGATCACGGCCCACATGCCCTTCCTCGTGTAACTCTTTGACAATTTTTAACCTCAAGCTACAGTCTGGAATACACAAACGATTCCCTTTAAACAGAAAACCATCAACCAACGTAAATTCATCGGTACTCTCACTCTTCACTTTCTCAACATATTTCACAAAGTAAGGATCTTCATTAATCATCTCCGGCAACATCTCAAAACCCGTCACTTCAACTTTCATTGTCGTTAATAAATGACTCCTCCTACTCAAAGCATCAGCTACTCGATTTGTCACCCCTGATTTGTGCTTAACGACAAAAGTAAACTGCTGTAAATATGTAATCCAAGATGCATGTCTCGCTGAAATCTTATCTTGCCCCTGTAAATGTTTCAATGCTTCATGATCTGTATAAAGGACAAATTCCTTCTGAAATAGATAGTGTCTCCAATGCTTAACAGCTTGTACAACAGCATAAAATTCAACGTCATATGTACTGTATCTCATCTTTGCTCCTGACAACTTTTCGCTGAAATAAGCAACTGGCTTCCCATTCTGACTCAGAACTCCTCCAATACCAACCTTCGAAGCATCAGTATGCAATTCAAACAATAACGGAAAATTAGGTAGAACAAGAATTGGTGTAGACGTCAACAATTCCTTGACCTTCTCAAAAGCAACTCCCGCTTCCTCTGACCATACAAACTGTTTCCCCTTCATGCAATCAGTAACTGGAGCCATCACGCTACTGAAGTGTGGAATGAATCTTCGGTAGAATGACGCTAGCCCATGAAAACTTCTCACTTCCGTAATCGTCTTTGGCTGTGGCCAATTCCTGACAGCTTCAACTTTACTCTGGTCAACTTGAATACCTTCTCCTGAAACAACATAACCCAGAAATAAAACTCTGTGCGTCATAAACACACATTTCTTCGTAGCAGCATAAAATTGTTCCTCACGAAGAATAATCAATACTTCCCTCAAATGTTGAACATGCTCCTCCATACTTCTGCTGTAAATTAGAATATCATCGAAATAAACCACAACGAACTTCCCAATGAATGGTCTAAAGATTTGATTCATCACCCGCATGAATGTACTAGGTGCATTTGACAAACCAAATGGCATAACCAACCATTCGTACAACCCCTCTCTCGCCTTGAAAGCTGTCTTCCATTCGTCTCCAGGTCTGATTCGAATTTGATGATAACCACTCTTCAAATCAATCTTCGAGAATATAGTTGCCCCACTCAACTGATCCAGTAAGTCATCCAACCTTGGCATAGGAAATCTATAACGAACAGTAATCTTGTTCAAAGCTCGACTGTCAGTACACATTCTCCATGTTCCATCCTTCTTCGGCACTAATAATGCTGGCACGGCACAAGGACTCAAGCTTTCCTGAACACGTCCCTGTTCCAACAACTCTTCCACCTGCCTCCGTAACTCTTCATGTTCCTTCGGACTCATTCGGTAATGTGGTCTATGTGGTAACACTGCTCCCGGAACAAGATCGATTTGATGTTGAATGTCTCTCAATGGTGGTAACTCCTTTGGCAACTCCTCTGGAAATACATCTTCAAACTCTTTCAAAACTGGCTTTGCTTTTTCAGGAATTTCAACCTCTTCACTGCTCTCACGCCCAATCAACAAAAATACTTCAGGCTCCTCTTCCACTTCCTTGACAAACTCCTTCAAAGTCAACAGTGTTTTCAATTCTTCAATCTCTTCTAGCTTGCTCTCCTTCTGTTGTTGCTTCTTAGGAACCAAAGTGATTTTCGTACCCTCGAACATGAAACTGTGACTATTGGCATGACCATCATGTTGAACTGCTCGATCGAATTGCCACGGTCTGCCCAACAACAGATGACAAACATCCATATCCACAACATCACACCAAATTTCATCTTTGTATTTCTTCCCAATAGAAAAATTAACACAAGCCCTTCGACACACCTTCACTTCACCACCCTTCCTTAACCATGCTAGCCTGTACGGTTTAGGATGCTTCTCAGTTTTCAAGTTCAATTTCCTCACAGCCTCTGTAGAAATAATATTATCGCAACTTCCAGCATCAATAACGAACTTGCAAACTTTCCCCAGAATAGTGCATGTCGACTGAAAAATATTGCTTCTCAACCAACTACAATCCTCCTCTTGCTTTGGTGTAAGACATGACCTCCTCATCATAAGATTACAACCTTCATCTCCAAACAATTCTTCTTCCTCCTCAACATAAGGTATATTTGAACATTCTGCCTCCTCACCTTCATCCTCCTCAACTTCTGCAACCATGGTTCTCTTCCTCGGCTTCGGACATTCATTGCTTTTGTGACCCAACTCCTGACAATTATAACACTTAAACCCACTGCTAACCTTCGCCTTCTCAGCCTCCTTCACCACTGGCTTTGAAACAGGTTTAGGAACATTAGAACTTCCACCAACACCCCTTGCTTGATTATTGGAATTAGTAAACACACCACCTCCACGCCTTCCTTGTTTCTCCCAAGCCAACGCTTTCTGATGTGCCTCTGCAACTGATCTAGGATAAAACATATTAACCATATCCTGGATCTGCATTCTCAATCCCCCAATGAATCTAGCAGTTAGCTGTTCTTCCGTTTCCATAATATCATTCCTGGCAATGATTTGGTAAAATTCATCAGCATAATCACTAACAGACTTTGTCCCTTGCCTCAGATTCTGCAACCTCTGGTACATAAGTGATTGGTAGTTGTAAGGTAAGAAAGTAGATCTCATCAACTTCTTCATCTTATCCCACGATTCTATCTTTGACTTTCCCATTCTCTCCCTAGTAAGTTTAGTTTGTTGCCACCACGCCAAAGCTCTCCCCCTCAACCTAGTAGCAACCAACTTCACCCTTCGATTCTCCGGGACCTCCTTGAAATCAAAGATCTCTTCAACATTTGAAACCCAATCTAAGAATTCTTCAGCAGCCATTCCGCCTTTAAATTCCGGAATCTCCATCTTCATACCCGATTCCCATCGACGATCATCTTCAACATCCCGATAAGAATTTCGAACTTGGTCTCGATCTTGATAATGAATACTAGCTCTATCACCTTCTTCAACAAAATCAAAGGTACGTCTACATCGATCTCGACCATTATCATCCCTTCGTTCATGCATGCTTCTTTGACTATGTCTCTCTTCATCTCTATATGCTTCATTGTCAAATTCACGTTGACTTCTCCTCTCTTCATGTGCATAGTCATGATGATCTCTTCGTGATGATATTGATGTTTCTCTTCTATCTCTACAAGAATGTGGCGATACCCTCCTCGCTTCCGTAACCGATGGAGAAACTCGGTTTCTCCATGGTTCGAGTTTGGTGATCTCCTCCTTTGATTCAAATCATTCATCAATTTCTCCAATTTACCAATGCCTTCATCAAACTTCTCATTAATACGTTGTTCCATAAGCTCGGCTTCTTCTCTACGATACAAAGCTTCAACGTTTTGATGACGATTAGCTCTCCTTGGTGGCAAGAATGAAAACTTCACAAACTTCTACAATTCAAACACAAAACTCCAAAGTTTCAACAAGTTACGATTCAACACTTAACTCGGCAAGGCTTTAGCTCGGCAATGGTTCAACACGGCTCAACCTTGACTCGGCTATGACTTGCCTCGGTCCAACTTGTCTCGGTTACAAATTCAAGCACTTCAAACCTTGGCGCGCAAAACCCAAGATAGATCCAAACAATTTCCAACTCCTCGATCCAAAATGAAATGAATCAAACACTCTAATGTTGTTACAAATTCAACAAGAACACAATGAACTCCTTCAAACTTCAAAAACTTCAAAAACTTGGTTCCAAGAATCAACTTAGCTATGATTGGCTAAGTATGGCTCTGATACCAATAATGACGCAGCGGATTAATCAAACAAAACTTCAATCGATGGAATGTAGCAATCGGTGAGTTGAAGATACCAAAATGCCCAAGTTCGTTGATCCAAAGATACCGAACTCTAGCTATCTCAAACACGTTGATAGCGCACTATACCGTGTTCTAAGATCTACGATTCTTCGTACGTTGATCTAGCGCACTAGATTCCGTGAATCGGCTTCTACGATCGTTGAATCGAGCGCACTCGATTAACCGAAAGAGGAGATAGGAGATTACACTCAACTACCAATTGGTATGAAAACACAAAGCTAACAAAATAGAATTTTATTCCAAAATCAACCCCTTCAAAAATTACAACACACGCGTATTTATAGGAGTTACAACCCAGTCCTTAAGTCGTATATGACCTATGACCTCCTTAGGTCGTTGCCGACCTATCAACAGTACACACGACTCATCATTTAAGTCGCACACGACTTAGTACATTACACACTTACAAGCAACATATCTCACGACCTATACTAAGTCGTTGCCGACTTATCAGATCACAGTTACATCACCTTTTCACAATTACAGACGACTCATCATAAGACGACTTAAGAAATAACGACCTAAAGACAGTACATGTTCAACGACTTAAGACATTACGACTCATATTTCTGCTACAGACGACTTACGACCTAAGTAAGGCCGTTAACGACCTAAGACAATGGCATAGCTTGCTTCTGGAAAAGTTAGATCGTGAAAGAGTTAGGTCGCAAAGTTTTTAGGTCGTGACTCGCTAGCTCGTCTCCCTTCACCACGTTAGGTCGTATACGACCTAATACGCCTTCATTAACTCGCAGCTTCTCCTCCTTAGGTCGGGGCCGACCTACAATATGTTCTGGTTCCTTTAACCCGTTGTCTCTTATCTCGTTAAGTCGTAAACGACCTAGAGTGTCCCAGTTAGGTCGTGGGTCACTGCTGTTAGGTCGTGAACGACCTAAATTTTCTCTCTTAGGTCGTGCACGACCTAGGACTTGTGAATTTCTCGAATTTTCAAATTGCTCTGCATCAGTATACAATATTGGAAAGTCATCCATGCATCTCTTTGACATTTTCTTCTTTTGCCACTGTGAAATTCTCGTATTCGCTGCTTAGTATGGCAAGGTGAGATTCTTTGACTTGAGATGTTCCTTCGTGAGTTACTCCTAATGTGTGCCATATTTCCTTCGCAGTTAGACAATGTGAGACACGATTAAATTCAAATTGATCCAATGAACAGATAATAGAATTCATAGCTCTAGCAATAGCATGTTGTAATTTATTTTCTAGTTCTGTCCATTGATCCATCGGTTTATCTATTTCCTGATTATCTACAATTATAGTTGGTACTCTATAACCTGTCTCAACAATGTTCCAAACGTCAATGGTTTTCAGAAAAATTTTCATTCTATTTTTCCAATAAGCATATTCACCATTGAACATTGGTGGTCTAACTATGGACTGACCCTCAACAAAAGCATTATTAAAAGAAGCCATTTTAAAAATTCAAATTTTTAAAACAAAAATTGGTTTTTGTAAAATCAAATTTTTGAAACAAAAACGACATTTGTTCCTAGTTCTGATACCACTTTTAAGATCGATTTCACCCTAGAGGGGGGGGTGAATAGGGTGATAGTATTAATTATAAAAATGAATTACGGATAGGCATGTATATATCCAAATACCAATCAATATATCATATATCATCCAAACAATCATCAATCATCATAAAATAAATTTATTCTCACTTATATAAAAAATACCAATGAGTCAGATAGAGTGAGTTGTGCTCACGTTGCTGCCAATAGCAGTTGTAGTGTTTTATTATGAATAAAATTAAACAGCCGTTTAATTTTACCCAAAATTTAGACTAGCTCCAATCTACTCCAAACCAGCTCTAAAATGTAGTGCTCGCCAATAAGGACCCAACGCAACTTGTTTTGTCAAAAATGGACCTCGTATGACAAAGTTATGATATTTAGAATTTTGTACGAATTTATATAAATCAATTTCAATTTATATTTTATTTTTGAACCTTAAACATATCAGCCTTTAGATTTTACTTCACGAATCAGGGCCACACGTTGCGTTTTCTCCCTCCTTCCCCTGTCATTCTTGCCGAACCCAACATCACGTTCGAGCTTTGAACGCCGCACCACCTATCGACGACTATACGTCGATCAACCTACGCTGTTTCGAAGCCCTAGCCCGACTCCACCTACGGCCAAAGCCCCGATCACCATGGCTACCCCATCATGACGCGGTACCGCCGAAATGCATGACCTTTGAACCTCGATTTCGACCACCATGAAGCACCGATGACGATCACAGTCGTTGATCCCCTAAATCTCATAACCCTCCACAAATCTCTAGTTGAAGTCTCGTCTAAAAGTCGGTGGATGGAGTGAAAATTGAGGAGGAACGAGGATGTTTGCTGGCCATAGAAAAGAAGGTGGTGGCTTGCCCTAGATTATTAGGGTTTTGTGGAAAAGTGAAAATATTTTGGCCTTTTATAGAAAATTTCACGACACTATTCACTCGAGATTATTCCGAAGTCCAAACGAAGCATGCCGCCTGGCGTTTATAATGTTTAAACCCTATTCCAAACACAATGGAATATATATCGTGAGCCAACTAGATCTGATTTGAAACATAGGTTTTCGAATCGACTATTTAAATTTAAAATTTCACTTAAACGCATTTCTACGCATTTTAGCTTGCCCGGGACAAACCGTAAATCCGATTGACACGAAATTTGAAATCTTACAATAATATAACATAATAGATCCAATGAAACTTTTCATAGAAATCCGAGACTGTGGGAAAAATGGCTATTTTTACACGTTAATTAAATATTAAAATATTCAATTTCTACAAGTTAACTTTTAATTCAAATTTAAAAGTTCTCTCACATCATTCTAATTCAAATAGAATTTAATACCACTTTATAAATCATTTTCATTCATATTAAATCTTGAAAATTTACCAAATTGCAAATATTAAACTAACGATTTAATTATCCAATTAAATCATGATATTTGCAATATAGTTATTCAGTTTATAAAATTAACTTGTGAATATTTAAAATAAATTAAATATACAAATTTAAAATGACAGAAATTCTAGGTCCTTACATTCTACCCTACTTAAAAGAATTTCGTCCTTGAAATTACTAAGTAAGAAAAAGTCACAAAATTTATTATCTTTTCAAAAACAATTTGTTCAAATTAAGTATCAAATCCCTTTAAACTTTTAACTTTTTCCAAAATCCATTGGTTAAATTTCTTACAAAAACTTTTCTAACTTTTCAAATCCATATATAGTTATCTTTTCAAAACCAACTAATATCGTTTAACTTTATAACTCAAAATCAAAATTTTAGTTATCGAATTTTGTCCAATTTTCCCAAAAATATTCTAACGCTTTAAATTTTCAAAAAATTTCGCCAGTGCCTCCTTTGCGTGGTTCGATCGTAGTAGGATCACAACATATATATATATACGTGTGTGAGTGTGTGAGTGTGTGTGTATATATATTTATATATGCATCTCATCTTTGGAGTGGCATCCCTTAGGGAAAAAAGTGTAAAAGTACGATATATAATTCGAGATATGTACCTTATATATTTTTAGCGAGCATATACGGCTAATATAGCGCGAAAGCGAGCTCCAAATGCGCAGCAAGTGCCATCCGCACCTACTAAATACTCAACAAAAAAATGTGAAACATGTATATAGAAAGTAACATCAATATACAACATATACCTATACACAACTATATATGCCAATATAGCAATGCAACAAAAGCAACAAATCCAACCATCAAACAACTATCATCCAACAAACATATAACAAACCAATCTCTATCCAAAAAATCCATGGCCACGTCAATATAAATTCATTCCTTATTGATATTCATTGAATAAATTTTCAGTTAAATCACATTTGATTCATTAACATTGGATTTTACTAACATTCATTTATTCATATTCAATTAGTTTATTCACTAATTCATATTTAAATTTGTTCACTTTCAAATCAAATTCAATTCTATTTAGATTTACTTAACTTCCAATTTGAATTCAATTATTTATCTTTCAATTTCATTAACTTAACTTCATATGAATTTCTATACAATCAATTAACAACCAATGCATATTCAATATAACTAAATTTATTTAATTTATTCTCAACATCCATATTTACTTCGGCTACCTTCAATCTTGTTTTAACACTTTTACTTTCAGTTGGTTCAATATTCAATTGGTTCAATATTCAATTGACTTTCATTCAATTATTTAATTTTCAATTTCATTAGCTTTTAATGAATTTACATCCATTATTCTATATCTATTCGTTTACATTCGATTGATTAACATTCAATTCATTAATTAATTCAATTGCTAATTTATTTACCACTGAAGTTGAATTTCCTTATATAACTCAAAATCCATATTCATTTTCATCAATGCACTTATTAGTTTACTTCGATACCAAAATCAACTTCATTTAACATTACTTAAATTATATTTCATTTCAAACATCATTTTTTTAACTTAACTTAAATTTCATCTCTAAGTCATTTTATTAACCTTTTACTAAAGTCAAATTCATATCACTATTCAAATTCAAATTTTGTTTTCTTAACAAGATTGTTTAACCATTTTAACAATTGATTTTACTTACATTTTCTCACTTCATAAGTTATACAACTTATTTATTTAAACTTCCCAATTCATATTATATAATCACTTAAAATTTTAGTTTCCATTTCAATAACTTACTTAATCTAGTTCATTTTCGATTCAATTTACCTAACCTTCCTTTAGTTAAGTTTCAAACCATATATTCTATTATGCTAACTCAAATTTATTTAACTTAACCAAAGTTAAATTTTATTATTTCACATTATAAGTCCAAATTCATTCCACTTATATTTACCAATTCTAACTTGGATTTTAAATTCAAATTTTTTTATCACAACAAAATTTAATTTTTCACTTTACTATGGTGGCAAATCAATCACATAGAAATTTGAAAATTATACTGATGATGCGGTAGTCATCACCCTTATTATTTCCCAGCAATAGTAGTGAATTCACTGCTTTATATTCTTTTTAAGAAATCCTTTTATTATTTATAAACCACATTTATAAATCTTTTACTTATATAATTTCACTATATTACTTCACTTATATAAGGTCATTCCAAATTCATTTACCTTATTTAGATTTGTAATAATATAATCTCTTTAAATTTGAAAAATAACATTCAAAATAAACAAGATTCGAATTTTCAAATTCTTAGTCTAAATTCATTTTTTATTTATAACTCATATTTATAAATATATTCATTTAGTTTCACTTCTATATATAAGACTATTTATCAATTGTAAATCATATCAATTATACTTCCATACTTTATAATTCATTAGCTTATATATTTTATTCTTCTACGATTGTTGTTTTTATTTAGATGATTCAACCAACTTTTATTAACTTCTATATATTTACATTTTCAAACTACCAAACAATTCATTTATATATACTTTAATAATTTTTGAAAAATTATTTCCTTTATATATAAAATATAATCGAGGTAAAATTATTTCGTTTACCCGGTTTAAAATGATACTATGTCGACTTGCCTCGTTTAAGCGTTTGGAAATCACAATCGATAATATGGCATCCCACATACCGACCAGAATTCACAAATAGCTCAACGGATAAGCAAACACAATATAAAACATTTTTATAATCACTAACAAATACATGCTCATATATATAATACACTCAAACTCATCTAGAGTGCTACTGTCCCTATCTATACTGAGTACACATCAAAGCTTAGGAATATACAAAATGTAAGCACTGATACCAAATGTGATGACCCGCAAATCCGTACCCTTTGAATCAACAATAAACCGCACATGTCCGACATAAAAAGCACAGACTGAAGGAAAGTCAAGAAGAAGAAAAAGAAGAGAGAAGAAGAGAAGAGAAGAAAGAGAGAAGATATAACCAAACAAAACAATACAAAATCTCACGTCGCAGCGAGAAACATATAATATCATACCAATGATCTTTACAAAATAGAAACTTTATATACACACGTCAATCAGAGTACAACAATCAATCATAAATTATCAGCCTGAATAGTTATAATATCCTAACCTCACAATTGCCGATAATATAAAACAACTAAGCATAGCGGATAATCAATAAACAAAATAGATACGCATATACGTAAATGAAGATCCCCAGCTTGCTTGTTGAAGCTCCAAAAGCACCAATATGAACCTGTAAATATACTCGGTCTGACCCGAGCATTGAAAGGAAAGAACGTCCGGATCAGTCTAGTAAACTAGCGTGGCAAACACACTCAACTGAATTCATTAAATTACAAAAAAATTCCTTTATCAAAACAAAAGTATCTCGTAACACAAGTCCATACATAAACACGGATATGTTTTTACCTTTCGATAACTAAAGCATTTCATACCAAATCATCTGATATTATACTATTGTCTAGTATACAAATAATATTAATCATAGCCAAAAAATTATATTGATTAAATTCCAGCATATACCCCAAATTGGGTAATACAATCAAAATGGCAGGCACATAGTGGAGTTTGGATTTCCATACAAATGACCAGGTGAAGGGACTGCTTTCCTAATGGGTACACCTCTAGATGGATTTCCCGAGGCACAGAACATTTTCCCTCTACTAACACAAGACCATCCCACCTCTATAACTAAATGGTACCGAATATATCATTCTCCGGTCGTTTCCAACCTTTTCCGAGGGCCCTCAAAGCATACAAACCACAATAATCAGATACACGACGTCATAGCGTGTAAAGATATATCTAGAAGAGGATGATCATATCCTACTTAGGAGCGACCCACTTAGGCTTGCCGCTTCTAACACTTTTTGGTCATTTTCGGTTGATGAGGCTTGAGGTAACGATTACCTTTCACAATCACATTCACATCACTTTGAATGCAACATGGCCTTTTCCGTTGACTACTATTGCCTTCAACAAAATACAACCCTTAAGCTCATACGTCTCAAGGAAGATGTTAAGATAAGAGAAGTTGCCTTCTCCGTCACCACTGATGTACATTTGTAAAAATCAATGTACGTAATATATAGAAATGCAATGTCAGACAAACACCATAAAAGTTTTCCAGGAACAGGACAAACCGAAGATACTTTCCTACTAAATCCTATCGGAAAATCCCTAGGATTAGTAGCGAATAGTCCTTACATTGGATATTTCACAATGAAGAGACCACTGCCACTATATGTATATTTGGATTTTAACCCCAAATGATCAACAAGCAGTCCCCCTACTATGAAAATCCTGAATATCAATATCATCACAAGCAACCTGCACAATCGCCGCATATACATTGGTCCAAAGTGGTTTTCGGATAAATCCGATCCTAGTCTTTTCGCACCAACTACGCAAAAGCATTTCTCAACCGCACACAGAAACTGAGTCTCATAGACTTGTCACGTCTCTAACTTTCAACTTGTTATCCTTCAGGCCAAGAAGGAAGCTCGATAGATTGGAGTAATACTCCACACTATACGAATCAACATCATCAACCAAAATAATAATCAAGCCTACACAGAAGGCAACGTACTAAGTGTACGACTAAATAGTTCCTATATCAAGTCGAGGAACCAAAATGGCCAAATTTGATAGTCGGTTATTTAACTATCAAAGCGAACAAATATTCAGGACAATAACAATCACTAGGCCCTTTTAACTAATCTTTTACTAATTAAATCACTTGCCAAATATTCACTACAAATTATCATCAAAAAGATATATTCTCAAACCATTTGAACTTTTCTACATTTGGAAAACATTTCCATATACTTATTTAACAATAAGTAATTCACAAATCATTTTGTTTTCAACATTTAGAAAATATTACATATACTTAAATCTGGATTAAGTATATATTTCATTCTTTAAGGAAAACATTCTCTTTAAACACATTTATTTGGGTCAAAATGAATGTTACGTAAAACATCGTTACGGCAACCCAAAATCACTAGTGTAGGGATTCAAAAATTAGATAGATATATAAATCCCATATACTATACAATACATTTCCTTTCGAAAATCATATGCTATAATAGTAGTGTTATAGTCCATCATTTTTCTTCTCGAAAACGTCTATTTCAACAATGAATGTTGAAATCTATGGCTTCAATACTTAACACATATTAAAACATCTTCAAACCATTTTATTCCATTTAAAATCTCACTTCCCAAAAATATCCAGTTTATTTAGTATATTATTCACTGTCCAAAATCATGAATATAGTCCACTTACCAAATCCATTATTCCTACACATTTATAAAAGGATAATCCACTATTCAAAATCGTGAATACAATCCTTTTTCCAAATCAAATATTTCTTACATTTATTAAAGGATAATCCATTGTCCAAAATCGTGGATGAAATTCATTTAAGAAACGAATATTTAACTTATCAAATTCAATTGATTTCACATTTATAAAACAATCACATCTATGTTTTATAAAAATTTCCATTTATAAATCTTCTTTATTAACCAATTACATTTATTTCATTTATATGCCAGAAATTCAAATTATAAGTTAACTACTTATAATTCTCTTTTTTTGCAAATTTGTTCTTTTATAACTTCAAAAATCATATATCTTATTCACTTATAAGATTCATCTATACTTTATTTTAACGCTTATAAAACTCGTTTTATAATTCCAATATTTTAATTTATAAAATATCAATTTTATAAATCTTCTTTACAAACCATTTATAACAAATCAAAAATCTCAATTTGAACATTTACAAATTAATCAACTTCATATTTCAAAAATCACATTTTCATTCTATTTCACAAAAATCATAATTTTTATAACATAAAAATTTAAAACGTTTATTTATTTAAAATAATCCATTTATGTAACGGCCCGCCTTTTTGGACAGTTTTAAACCGACGATCAAATACACATGTCGATTCCAAACCATTAAAAGGGCAGATAGTTATTGGGGTAATTAAGAAAAGAAAAGGAAGGGAAATAAAGGAAATGAAACAACACAGAATCTCACAGCGGAAGGCTAAAGTATAATAATAAAATAACAGTTCATGAAGCTGTTAATTAAATGAATACATTTGAAATGAATACATTTGATTATTATTATACAACATTTATCAGAGTTACATACACAACAAATATCATACAACAATGCAGCGGAATGGAATG
Organism: Allium cepa; assembly: GCA_030765085.1. NCBI lineage: Eukaryota > Viridiplantae > Streptophyta > Magnoliopsida > Asparagales > Amaryllidaceae > Allium > Allium cepa. Next base: position 722,331,067 of record CM060937.1, on the reverse strand, counting down.
AATATAATAGTAGTAGATAATATACCAAATCTTCGTCTCCGTCCTCCAAGGAAATGATCTTCAACCTAAACTGAAAACTCAGGACTGACCCGAGCATAATGAAAAGACAAAACACTCGAGTCAGGACTAAATATCCTTATGAAAGTTAAATCAATCGTAAATAAATATGAGTGTAAACGGCGTCAGAGATGTTTATGGGGTTTGACATCTCCTATCCAGTGTCAACGTGCGTGCAATAACTTAAGAGATGTTACGGGATTTTCCATCTCTCAAGGATCCGTTAAACTATCTACTATGTAGTAATATACGCTAAGTAGATAATGTCTATCAGTAATATAAAGTATCAAAATAGCGTTAAGGCGTTACCATAATCCCCCTTAACACATTTTTATATTCCCAAAAGCATATACAAGACCGTAGTTTCCCCAAAACCGGAAGTCACCAGAGGGCAATCCATATACTCAAGGTACAAATCAAAACGTAGTGGTCGCGAATAGGATAATCAGTATGACAAGGTACATGAGGCAATACCAACTAGGATACTAGTAGTTGCGTGATCCGGACTGATGTTGGGCATAGCCAGCAGCTACCCCAACACCGCGAAACAACACTCCCAAATCAAGGGGTGCACCCAAATCGCATCACAAATGTAATAGAAATGGTATCGAAGAAGTGTGTCCGCTAGAGGTGGCGAACCTCAATGGCCCGGCGCGGCTCCTGTTTTAGTCATGTCAGGGGTCATCCAATAATCGTTCTCTTTCTTCAGTCAACGCGTTCACCAAACCATCCACTTCATTCTGGATCAACACTCCGCGTATAATAGTTATTAAAGTGGTTTTCGGTATCGACAGAGAGTATGTCCATATCCGATCCCGGTCTCTTTAATAACTACGTATTATTACACCGATGGCTCTTTTATATTTCAAATTGATTCATGATTGATAACAAAATATCATATTCGCTTTAAATTCAAATCCATTTCAAAATCATCATATATTCAAAATTATCAATTTTGTCCGATAAATAAATTTCACTTCAAATTTGATTCGAATTCAATTTAGGTTATAATCTCTACTTTAACCTAGTTCGTATTTAAACCAAAGGTTTAAATATAAACATTTCCGTCTCTTTAACCAGTTTGAATTTAAGAAAATAGTTTAAATAGTTTAAAATAGTTAAATAATTCAAAATAGTTTAATAGAAAATATTTAAATAGTTTAATCGAAAATAATTTGAATATAAAATTGTTTATATATAAAATAGTTTGGAAAAAATCAAAATTTATTTGATAAATAATTCCAAAGTCAAACCGGTCAACTTCCCAAATTTCCTATCCAAATCAAATCCAAATTCCATTTCGATTTAATCGATTTATTCCAATTTCAACTTGAATAAATTTCTATTCCACGTAAATTTCGATTTCAATTCACAAATTTCTTTAAATTTCAATTCAATTCCAAATTAATTTAAATCTAAATTTCAAATAAATTTTCAATTCCAAATTCAAACTTGAAATATCATTTCATATCAATTTTCTTAGAAATAAACAGAGTTCGATTAAAAGTCCAATCTTTTAAAACAAATCAACTTTCAAAAATTTACACCGTATTTCAATTTTCAATTTTAAATCTAAACTTTGATTTTATTTAATAATTTCGTTTACCAAGTTTGAATTCTAACATTTCGAGCTCCAATTCAAAATAATTCAATTTCCATAAATTGGATTTTATTCTTAAAATCAATTCATTTAAATAATTTCAAAACAACTTTTAAAATCATTTAATTTATCCAACTCGGTGTCCGTATATAATTTTCTAACCTATGGCCAAGTGATTAGTTATTACAATTAAATATCAGGGATGAATATATCATTTAAATCAATCACAGTGTCATATGTATGCATAGCAGGATATATATAAACAAATAAACATCCAAACATTTAAATATCAACCAATAGCATCCATCAAAATACATCATCCAATAAACAATACAATTCATGGCAGTTTCATAGTTATCAATGTCAGGTAATTTAATCGCAATTCAATTTTAATTTCAATTTAACTGTCAATTTAATTTTTCAACGGTTAATGCAAATGACAAGCTATATGACAATTAAATTTTTACCAAACAACGACCAATAAAATCATAACACTTCATAATATCAAATTTAACTAGCATAAAGATATTTAGTACGGTGTGAGCGTTATAAAAACACTCACCTTGATTTTACGATTTTAAATCAAATCGAACGACGTTCGATTTAACTCAAAATTTTCTCTAGCTCCAAATGATTCCAATCCAGATCCATTGCGTAGTCCTCGTCGACACGATTCCAACGCAAAAAGTTTCGTGCGTTTTCGACCTCGTATGAAAAAGTTATGCTATTTTAAAGTTTATACGAATTTAAATATACAATTTCAGCTTTATTTTAAATATCAAACCCTCAACTCCATCCTGGCCATCGATTTCTGCATCTTCAGATCTGAGCCGTCCCTCATCTCTTCTTCCTCAACGTGACAAACGCACGTATAACAACCCATAGCCGCCGTTCTTCAAGCAATTGTCACGACCACCTCGACGACTTCTAGAACGATCAGGACCCATCATCTCGAAGGCCTTCGCGAGCTCCATCTTCACCGTGAGTATGGTCAAACTCGGCTGCACCTTTGGCCTCGAAAAACGTGAAAAACGCAGCAGGTTTGAACGTGATTTCCCGTCGATCCGTGGCTCCGTTTTTGATCATCTCCGTATGGATTTGAAGCTTTCATCGTGCTCTACAACTTTGTAGTTGAGAGTTTTTGCTAATTGTTGATGGATTGAGAGGAAAATGAGAAAGAAGTTTCAAATTTCGTGGCCATTGATTCAGGAAATGGCGGCTAGGGCTGAAGCCAATTAGGGTTTCTGGATTAAAAAATAATAAAACTGCCTCGGTTTGCGTGCGTATATATATAGGTAGGTCCAAAATCATCCGAACTCCAATCGAGACGTGCCGCCAGGCGTTTATAAGGTTTTACCCCCATTCCGGACGCAATGGAACTAGTTTCAAGGCCTAATTCGATCATATGTGAGAGTTACAGAAATAAACGATCAATTTTAAATTAAACCGATTAAACGATTTTCTATGCGTTTTGGCTTGCCCCGGACAAACGGTAAATCCGTTTGACTTGAAATTTGAAATCTTACAATAATATAACATTACGGATCCAATGAAACTAGTTTCGTCGAAATCCGAGACTGTTCAAAATTTGACTATTTTTCAGTCAATAATTAAATATTAAAATATTCAATTTTCACAAATTTACTTTTAATTCGATTTTAAAAGTTCTACAACATCATTCTAACTTTAATATGATAAAATAAAATTTTACAAATCCCTTTTATATCATATTAAACCCGTTATTCAATAAGTTCCAAATATTAAATTTTAACAATTTAATTGTTTAATATTTGACGGATTTCAATATTGGAATTTTAAATAAAATTTCATTATCAGTCGGTTTACTATATTACTTCGAATCAATTACCTTTGACTACATATTATTTCAATTGATTTGAGATTTCATTCAATTCATAAATAATTAACTAGATAAATTTGTTGCATTTCATTCTAGTTATTATTATTCCAAACGACTTACAAATTTTTTTCTAACACCAAATCACGAAATCTTATTAAATTAGCTAATTTAATTATCGAAAATTTACGGGTCGTTACAATTTACTTAACAATTCAAAATTATATATTTTAAAAATCGCTTGAAAATACTTTTCAATTTGGAAATCATCACTTAAACATTTTTAAATTTCCAAAAATAGGCCCAATGCTGGAGTAGCACCAAATACATAAATCACGGCATCCAAAACATCATACATCATATGATAACAGAATATATGGCAATATCTGTAAATAAATCCAATACTGGTTAGGAATCCAGTTGGATCCCTCTAACCTGTCACTTGCAATAAATAAACATATTAGAAATATATGTACATTGTCCGCTTCGAGGCAGACGCACGTATAAAGGGTCATCCGCTCATACATAGAAACGTATAGGGTCTCATCTGCTCCAATAGTAAGGTATATACCCAAATACCAATCAATATATCATATATCATCCAAACAATCATCAATCATCATAAAACAAATTTATTCTCACTTATATAAAAATATCAGTGTGTTAGATAGAGTGAGTAATACTCATATTGCTGCCAGTGGTAGTTGAAGTGTTTTATTTCGAATAAAATTAAACAGTCATTTAATTTTACCCAAAATTCACACTAGCTCCAGTCAATTCTAAATTAGATTTAAAATGTAGTGCTCGTCAATACGGACCCAACGCAACTTGTTTCGTCAAAAACGGACCTCCTGTGACATAGTTATGATATTTAGTAGTTTGTATGAATTTATATAAATAAATTTATATTTATATTTTATTTTTAAACATTAAACATATCAGCCATTAGATTTTACATCACCAATCAGGGTCGGGCGTTACATCTTCTCTTGTCCCCCTCCACCTCCCCCCTCTTGGTTCTTGCCGAACCCAACATCACACTAAAGCTTTGAACGCCGCACCACCTATCGACAACTATACGTCGATCAACCTACGTCGTTTCGAAGCCTTAGCCCACCTCCACCTACGGCCAAAGCCCGGATCAAATTGGCTACCCCATCACGACGCGATACCCCTGAAACCCATGACCTTTGAACCTCGATTTCGACCACCATGAATCCCTGATGTCGATCACAACCGTTGATCCCCTACATCCCACTACCCTCTACAAATCTCCAATTGAAGTCTCGGTATAAAAGTCGATGGATGGAGATAAAATTAAGGAGGAACAAGGATGTTTTCAGGCCATAGAAAAGAAGGTGGAGGCTTGCCCTAGAGGATTAGGGTTATTTTGGCCTTTTATAGAAAATTTCGACACACTATTCACCCGAGATTTTTCCGAACTTCAAACGAAGCGTGCTCCCTGGCGTTTATAATGTTTTACCCCTATTCCAAACACAATGGAACATATCAGGAGCTAATTAGATCGTATTTGAAAGATAGGTTTTCGAATCGAATATTCAAATTTAAATTTTCACTTAAACAGATTTCTACATGTTTTAGCTTGCCCCGGACAAACCGTAAATTTGATTGACACGAAATTTGAAATCTTACAATAATATAACATTACAGATCCGATGAAACTAGTTTCGTCAAAATCCAAGGCTGTGTGAAAAATGGCTATTTTTACACGTTAATTAAATATTAAAATATTCAATTTCTACAAGTTAACTTTTAATTCAAATTTAAAAGTTCTCTAGCATCATTCTACTTCAAATAGAATTTAATACAATTTTATAAATCATTTTCATTCATATTAAATCCAATTTTCAATTATTTACGAAATTTCAAATATCAAATTAACTATTTAATTATCCAATTAAATCACGATATTTGTAACATCCCACCTTTTCTCATGCTTTAAATCGATACACGTGCCAATTCAAACCGTACGGAAGGGTGGATTGTTTTGGGTTAAATAAGGAAAAAACAGGGAAAGAAAAACAAAATAGAATCTCACAGCGGAAGGATAAAATATAATAATAAATGTACAGTTCATAAACTGTTTAAAAACATTTGATTCTTCTTTATACAATAAATATCAGAGTTCACATACCAATCATAAACAATGCAGTGGAATTAAATAGTGTAGTGGAATATAATTAATAATAATAGTAGAAATCTCCGTCTTTGTCCCCCAGATCTAAAGTCTTCGATCCTGAAAGCTCGGACTAACCCGAGCGAATTTGAAAGGACGAAAACACTCGAGTCAGAACTAAAAGATCTTATGTGAGTTAAATTAACAGAAATAAATATGAGTGCAGTAAGTCAAGAGATGCTCGGGATTTACATCTCCTAAGGATCCGTTAAACTATTTACTATATAGTATATTGCGCTATTACAATAGTGTCTATTTGTAAAATAAACTTAATTTTTAATAGCGTTAAGGGTTTACCCATATAGCCCTTAACACAAATGATGCCAGTAGTTTATACAGTACCGTAATACCACCTGATCGGGAGGCTACCAGAGGATACTCAATAGGTAGGACATAAATAGAAACTCGTACAAGGCGTGATAGGGTAGGTGACACGGCACAACTAGGCAATGCCAAGGTAGATATACCAATTACGCTTCCGGGTCGGTGGTAACGCATAGCGCGCAGCTACCACCCACCTCGAGCCACACCCCCAAATAAAATCAAAAGTGGCCACCGAATCAATCCAAAGTCAAAGTATAATATCGAAGTGTCCGATCAAAGGTGCTACCTTATTAACCCGTCGATCGCTCCTGTTTTAGCCACCTTATGCCAACTCACGGGAGTCGGGTCCATGGATTTACCTTAAAGGAAACGCCACCACCATCCTACTTCATTCTGGAATCTCCACCGCGTACACGGTTGTTAAAGTGGTTTTCGAGGTTGGCAGAGAGTATGACAACTTCCGATCCCAGTCTCTTCAACAACCAATCGTTATTATAACACTTCGGTCTTTAAAATAGTTTATACTTTAAAACTAGAAAATAATTATCCATTTCAAAACCCATAAATACGATATCATTCCCATTTGGAAACAACTCATTTCCATATTATTATTATTTTTAAACCCAAATCAATAATATCATTTTCATTTCAAATATATTTCTTTTCCAAAATCATACAGCTTAAAATTTATAATATCTGGAAACCAAACATTTGGATTGCAACTTTCAAAACATAATACTTCGAAATTCATAGCTCTAAAACCATAACTTCTAAAAATTGAATGGTTTTGGATATTCAACAATATATAGAATGAAATAGTTGATTTTATATTACTTTAAAAAATTCCGCGACTTACCATTCATTTCATTTAAGATTAAGTCAAAATCCATAAAAACCACTTCAGTTTCAATATATTTCAAACTTTGAATATTAAACAATTGAAACTAAGGTTGTAAATTTCTATTCAACAATTCGAAGTCCTGTTATTTATTTTGAAATATTGGCATTATAAATCCGAAATCATTTTAAATAAAACTCAAATTACTTTTAACTATCAATATTTCCTCCAATTTATTTATAATAGAAATATTCATTTAATCCATCTTGAATAAAATTTCAGTTACAAATATCATACCTTTTAAAATTTCAAGTTAATAAATTCTACATCAACTTATGAAGTTAAGTTCTTAATTAAGCTTGATTCTAAATGAATTTTCAACTTAACTCCCAATATAAATTGATTTAAACATTAAAAACTCTATATATTCTCAATATCTTAACACGTACTTAACCATATAATATAAATAGTCAAACTCCATTATTCATCTTGTTTATTTTATTTAACAAATTTACACACAGCTTAAATTCAATAATTTAACCATATATGTACATAAAATAAGAATTTATACAGGGTCAAAAATTAATACTTATTAAACCGTATCCTATCCAAAACCATAAAATCCTTTCAAAAAATAATAATTTTATATATATACCACGGTGCCTGCATGTAATTTTCTACCCTATGGTCAAGTGATACAGATATTTATCATTTCAATCCGCAGTTTAATAATAAAAATGCGGTTGTATATCATTTCAAGCTGCAATCCCGAATGAAATTAAATGCATAACAACTTGCAGTTAATATAAATAAACATTCATTCATCCAAATAACAATCGTCAACCATTTATTACAAATCATCATCCAATTTAAACAAACATCAATATAGAGCATATAAAATATAACAGGTAATAAATACAGGTATTAACTAACAGTTTATATTCAATAATAAATTTAATAACTGTTTAACTAGCAGTTTATATGCATATAAATAAATTTTAACTGTAAAATTTTTATGCAATAATTAAATTAATTCAAAGTTAATTTAAATAAATGCGATTTAACTGAGTTAATGAATAAAACATGCCAAATAGTCATAAATAAATTTCTACTGATATCTAAATAAATTTAACAAATATAAGAAATTTTAGAAGTTGTGAGTGGGTTAAAACACTCACCTTTTGAATCTAATCGAATTTAAATCCGATTTAAACCCAAAAATTTGAAAGTCTCCAAATCTGTCCAAACCAGCGTCAAAGCGTCCGGAATTATATTACGATCCTAACAAAAAAATTGCACGTGAAATGAAGTTTGTATGTAGAAGTTATTGATATTAGAATGTTACAAACAAAATTAAACAATAAGTAGAAAAAAATAAAAATAAAAAAATAAAAAAAACGACATGTCACCTCACATCTTCTCCCCCATCTCACTGTACACGAAAACCCTAACTCATGTACACGAGTTGTAGCCGCCACCCAACGTGAGTTTCACCCGCCGCCTCGAGCCCTTCCAAGGTGATCAAAATAGGCGGCCACCCTCCTCATGCCGAGCCGACCCTAAGGCCTCCATCTTGAACCATGCGGCGCGGCCGTTAGCCTCCCCAGGCCGTGGCGTATACCCTAACTTTGCGGCGAATTCGATGACCATCTCGATACTCTAGCCGTACAGATGTGTGCTGCCCGACGTCACCTTCGCAACGGCACAAGCCGATCGTCGATTAGCTTCAGATCTACCGTTGAATCAATCAAACTCCACTACGAACGGCTTGTACTGATTCGCAATTTCTGGACAAACGATGAATCGGATTGAAAAATGAATTACACCATTGACTTACGCTCGTCGAGTGCTTCAACATATATTTTTTTTGGAATTTTTCTAAGGACTTTGAATTTTTGACTTTGATTTTGAATTGCAGTCTTTTTTGGATCTAGGATTTGCATCCATTTAGGAGGAGAAAGAGTTGAGGAAATGAACGCACAAACAATTGAGAATAGATGGAGGCTGGGGTTTATAACTAGGTTTATATAGGTAGGTTAGAAATTTGAATAGATGGATCGTGTTGGATATACGTGCTAACAATAAGGTGGCCCAAAAAGCCCATTCTGACCCCGGAACGAAATTGGTTAAACCCATATATCAAAATAGGTGTTTAAAAATATTCTGAATGCGATGGAAAATGTTTCACGTCCAAATTCCATCGTAAGAAGAAGTTATGCTGAAATCAATATTTTCAAATTGATTTCAGATTGTTTTCAATTAAATCGATTTCAAGGCATTTCGCGTTCGTACGATCAAACGACAAGTCCGATCGCTGCGAAACTTGAAACCCTACAATAATTCACTGTTACGGATCCGATGAAACTGGTTTCGTCGAAATCCGAGTCCGTGACCAAAATGGCTATTTTTGTATTAATTAAATTAATTGATTAAATCCAATTTTATATTTTAAATTCTAAAATTGACAATTTTATCGTCTTTATATTACTCAAACATTTAAAATGATTTAACAAATTTTTAGATGTCAATTTATTAAAGATTAAATAAATATAAACCTTCGATTTCATAAAATTCAAATCTATAGATAAATTTCCAAAATTTCCTTTTAATTGAATTAACCTATATTTACTCCATTCATAAATTTCAAATATAAAGGTTTACGATTGGGTTTTAAATTAACACATAAATATTTCCAGTTTTTAACTTAATTTTTAAATTAACGTAATAATTACATATTTGATTTTTATTCATTTGCAATAAATCAAACTATTATAAATTAAATAAATTAACTCACGATAAAAAAATCCAAATTCTAAAATTCCTAAATTTTATCACCTTGATTTACTCATAAATTTAAAATTCCTTAAACAAATTCTCATCTCAAATTTTAAAGTAACTTAAATTACCAATCATAGTATTTATTTAATTTCTTAAAATAAACCTTTTATTATAAATCGAATCCGATTTATTATAGTAAGTTTCCAATTTAATGGATTAGATTCAATTTCAACTTTTAACTTACGCTTAAGTATAGGTCATAATCAATTTATAACGTATTTCTTTCTTAGTTACTACTTTACATACTGCTCGTATAAATTTCACAATTAAACCTAAATTTTAAAGTAACGCTTATAATAATTACGACCCTATAATTACTCAACATTTAAACGAACGTTATTTCATTTTAAATTAGTATAACCTTCATTTATTTTATTATCACTTATTACAAATTCTAATTCCATTAACAAATAAGCATGTAATTTATAATATATGTTTACAAGCCATATGTTACAAATTTTGAATTCATCCCAATTCCTTATTGTTGACTTAAATTAGCATTACTTACATTGCATTAACATCGTTACTAAAAATCCCTATCCAATTGCAATTAATATTCTAATGAATACATTTACTTTTTCCGTTATGTTATAAATTATCAACCAAGAAACGTTTATTACTTTCAACAACATTGTAATTTACTAATTACCTACATTGATTATATACGTTTTCCATTATTATCATTTATTAGAATTCTATTCAACTTTCCATCTTATGCATATGGTTAACCTTTCTATTGATTTTACCTTCAAAATTTTCAGTTATTTTCTTAACTTACAAAAAGGCAATGATTAATTACATTTAATCGCTATTAATTAAATACATTGGTAACGAACAATAGTTGTCACCATTATACAATTTATAACATTTGTAATTTATTCTATACAACAATTATTACCTACCAATATTATTTCACCCCTAAATACAAAACCTGCAATTATTCTTATTATCATATTCCATTTACTGTTAACAATGTTTATTACATTAGATCAGTTTAATACTTTCCTTAAATTTCTCATATTCAATTTATATATAGGTAAAATTCTTTTCACTACTAAAAATCATTTGAATTAACTTCGAATTACTATAAGTAGGTTATTAATTTATTTATTGTTTCTACTAAATTTGATTACAAACCTTTTAATTTAACCAAATTAAATCCATGAAATTTACGGGTCGTTACACTCTCCCCCACTCAAAACTTTTCGTCCCCGAAAAGGAAAAGAAGGGAAATGAAGAACTAAGAAATCAATATACCTTATTCAAACATTAACTTTATAAACAATAAAATTTGTAAAATTAAATTATTTAGTTAAAATATCTCAATTTATAACCATTAAACCTTTTTATACTTAAATTACTAAAGTTTGGAAAACATTTTCAAAATATTTCCAAGTTCAAAATTTACGGAAAAATTTTTGGCAGAGTCTCCTTTGTAGGGAGAGGCTCGGGAGAAAATATAATATCAAAGTATAACAATTATATAACATATATTGTCCAAAATATTATATCCCAACTCTGGAAAATATATAAAATAGCGCTGTAAACCGTAATCTGAAACGTACCTATTTGTCGGGCAAGTTACGCTTATTTTATGGAACCAAAAGCAGTAGCAATTGCTTCCAAAACCTGCGTTTCACTTATAAAATCTAAAAGGTTAACAATTTATATAAAGTGAAATATTTAAGTAGTTTCAATCACTAACAACAAATCAATAAAACAACCATCAATTTTAGCACCAGCATACACAACAAATACAAAGCAACCATTCAACCAAACAAACAAATAGTGGTTCGGGTTCAAAACTTTTAAATTGTACAGAATGAAGAAATAACTACTAGCGCATCATTTACTCAACGGTCTAAGATAAGAGTAAATAGATTATTCGTTCACCCAAACCCAATTTTATAGTATCTTATCCAAACAACCATAACCAAACAACAGCAATTCCTACAAACAAATCAATTAACTCATTATTATTTCTATTTCATACATTAGTTGTTTGATTCTTTTCATTCATACAACAGTTTATCTTTTATTTTCATTTATTTCATTCAATTTTATTTTCATTTTATTTCTTTCAATTTTATTCAGAAATAACTCCAACCCTATTTCTTAAATTTACAATTTCTCTTTATTATATTACATCCATTTATTTTCACTTACTACTTACTATTATTCATTTCCATTGACTCGGGTCATGCTATTAACTACTATAATTATTCATTCATTTATTATTGCATGACCTCATTTACTTACACTTTAATTACTTAAGTTCATAATCATCTATTTGTCATACTTACCTTTAATTATATTTACTTGGTAAAATTTCAATTATAACATAAGTTTATAACATTAAATTCTCATTTAACAGCAATTTCATTGAATACTTTCATTATTTCAAATTTCTATTTGTATAATATTCTATTACAATCTCTTATTAAACATTTCAACTTTTAATATTTGGTAAGTTATATATATATATATATATATATATATATATATTATTTAAGGATGTAATTCGAAAGTTATACAAGTTTTCCCATTTGTTTTAATTAATTCATTGTTCAATAATTTTTTACCTTTTCCTCATAAGTTACAATTTCAATTTCCTTTTTATTTCCTTTATAACATAGCCTTAAATCTCTTACCTAAATTAGAGGTTTCAATTATTAATTACTTACCTTCTATTTCACTACAATAATTGAAACAATTAATTAACGAAAATTTAAGAATTTAATACCGGGTTAAATTTCAAATTATTTTAAAATAATAGATAAATATATTCTTACAACTTTTATATCTCTAATTGTACTTAAAACAATTCAAAATTTATATATTTTTCAAAAATGGATCTGTAGTAAAACTACTACAGTGGCCTTCCCCCTTCAAAACTCGAAAATGAAAGTCGATGATGCGGCCGCCATCACCGAAATTATTTTCCAGCGACAGAGAGGAAAGTACAAAACTTTTTTCTCCAAAATCTTCTTTAAAACAATTCTTCCGAATTATAATAAATATTTATATCAGAAAGTACTTATAAATAATATTATTATATTCCAAAATTTATTCGAAAGAAATTCCAAAACCCCGGATCTTAAGTTCTAAATTTCCCAAATTTCATTTATTTTATTTTTCAATCTTATTTCTATTATTATTTATACACTTTATTACCTAACAACCGATCTATTGCAGCCAAATACATATATCATTTGAAAATTTTATTTTATATAGAAAATATAATAGGCAAAATTATTTCATTCGCCTATATTAAAACCAAATATTATGTCAGTCTGTCCTATTAAGTGTTTAGAAATCCGTATTGATGTCACAGCGTCCTATGCATCAACCAGAATTTATAAATACAAAACAGAACAGATTAACACAATATAAAAATCTTTTTATAACACTAACAAATACGCTCTCTCATATATATACACTCAGCGACTCCCATAGGGTATTAATACCCCATTAGTACAGAGTCAAACCCCACAAAGCTAAGGTTTATCGCTAAACCAATGCTCTGATACCAGATGTAACATCCCGCCTTTTCCCACGCTTTAAATCGACACAAGCGCCAATTCAAACCATACGGAATGGCGGATTGTTATGGGGTAAATAAGGAAAAAACAGGGAAAGAAAAACAAAATAGAATCTCACAGCGGAAGGATTTTTCTTTGCATAGAGCCTGTTGTCCTTGATTTGACGAAGTTGGACCATTCCTGTTCCTCTTTACATATTGCTGGAGCTTGTTTTCCTTTAATAGTTCCTCAATCAACTCTTTCAAGTGACGGCACTCATTGGTATCATGCCCGGGTTGGTTATGGAACTGGCAAAACCTTCCATTCTTCTCAGCTTTCTTATTAACCCTCTGCTTAGCTGGTGCGGGGAATTCAACCGTGTCTTTGTTTGCAAAGTAGATATTCTGCGGGGTATCAGTCAGAGGGGTGAAGTTGAAGGGACGATTTTTCTTTGCATCTCCTTGCTTCTTCTGACCATCGTTTCCCCTCTTCTGATTGCCAGATTCCTTCTTAGTCGGAACAGCATTACTATTTCCAACCCCTATCGATACCACCTTAGCCGGTGCTTGGAGGCTTTCCAAGCGCATGAATTCATCGGCTTTCTTATAAAACTTGTCAAGCGAATTCCGTTCTTTCGTTTTCGACCACTTCCCGAACTCACTTGCCTTGTCAATAGCCTCATCAGGTACGTTAAAATCATTCTCGGCTCTGCGTTGTCTACTTCAGCCAAAGCTGTATTGAAGCGATTTAAGAAAGATCTTATGGATTCTCCAGGATTCTGCTCCAAGCCGGATAACGACATTATATCTTTCGCCTTCGAAGCGTACAATCTGAACTGTTCCTTAAACTTTCTAGTCAAATCAGAAAACTGGTCTATCGACCGGACCGGCAGCTTTGTGAACCAAAGTAAAGCAACTCCTTCCAGGTATACCCGAAAATACCGGCATTTGATCTCATCAGAAGCTCTGGCACCCGTCATGTGCCAATCATACTTGTACAGAAATTCATTAGGGTCAGTCGCCCCTTATAAGCCGGAATGGTAGGAGGAACGAACTTCCTAGGAAACTCTGCTTTCAGAATCCTTTCAGTGAATGGAGTCTTGCTTGGAGCGAACCCCCATTCTTTTTCGTCTTCCTCCCTTTGCATACTTTCCTTCATGATTTGTCGGACCATCCCTGAAAAATATTCCTCATCATTAAGGGGCTCAGCAGGACAGGCATCGGCCATCTTCTCAGAAGTTTGCCTTGACAGGCGCTCACGGAAAGTTGGCTGTTGTCCCGATCCTCCAACTTGGGGATGTGTGTCTTTGACTAGGCCAGCTGCCTTTTGAGGAACATCTCCGTCTTCAACATCTTGAACATTATCAGCAAATTTTGGTTCGTTATTCACTGGTTGACGGTTATCCCCAAGCAAAGCGTTCAACCTTTCCAACATCAGATTGTTTTGGGCTTCCATCTGCTGATATAGCCCAGAAACCGCAGCATCCAATTCTGCTCGCGTTACTCCAACAGTTTGAGTTGTTTGACTTAAAGGAGGAGAAGTGGCAGTAGTCTCGCGAACATCGTCGGATCTAACAGACTTGTGCTTTCTTCCACGAGCCATTATTTCTAATAAACTTCTGGTTTTTAGAGAGATCCTATCCACAAATTTCTGCCAAGCTACGATGACAGTATCCTGAGTTGGGTTCTCAGTGAAAGCACCAAAAATGTTATCGTAAAAATCAAACGCTAACACCCGGTGCGAGTTGTGTAAGTGTGAAAGCACTATCCGTCGATACGGGAATTAGAAATAAGCAGGAAAATCTCAAAAAAGCAGTAAAAGACACAGTTTTTATAGTGGTTCGGCTTATAGTCAAGACTACGTCCACTTTCAATCTCTTTATTGCTGACTCAAATACAACTTATACAACTCTCTTCAATTACAACACACTTTAGACTAGTAGTTCAAACTTCGATGTAGAATAATCCTTCGAATCCATGTCGGATGATGTAGATTTTCTCTTAAAGTTTGTTGTAATGTCCTTGGTGTTTGGAGTGCTTGAAGTGCTGTTCGGGTTGAGAAAATGGCAGAGTATTGGCGCTTCGAGAATGAGCTAAAAGTCCCCCCTCATATTGGAGTAAGGACTGTATTTATAGGAGATTTCCTGGGCGAGGTATAAGCCGTGCACGACCTAAGGTGGGTCTTAGGTCGCTAACGAGTTAAGGGAATACGAGCTACGACTTAACTGGTTCTCACTTGGTCATTTGAATTTGCTGGTAGATCTTAACGACCTAAAGGAAAGCGACACGATTTTATCACCAAGTACTAGGTCGTGAATGGCCTAAGATAAGTCGTAGTTCGGTGGTGACTTATGGGAGTAGTTAGCGAAAAATGTTGAGATATCCAATGTAGCGACTAAGGCTAGGTTGTTGAGCCACACTTTACTCCTTATATCGTTAACTCAATAGGTCATGAGTCATTGGACCATTGAGTCGCCTAGCCTTCAATCTGTTAGGTCGCTGGATCATCTAATCTTTTAGGTCGCTGCTTTCCTTAAGTCGTTACCTGTTAGGTCGCTTGGCAGTGTTCTATCTTTTAAGTCGCCGGAGCTCTTAGGTCGCTGAGGACTAAAGTCATTAGGTCATCAACCTTTACGTCGCGGGGTCCATAATTGTTAACTTGTTTATGCTTTAAGTCGCTTATGAGCTGCTTCATGTGTTAGGTCGTTAGGTCCTTATCTTGTTAACTCATAGGTCGCTTCGGTCTTTAATTCGCTAAGTTGTGATGCAGAGTCTCATTCCAGTTGCCTCGCTATTGCCTTGGGTCGCTTAGTCGCTTAACATGGGAGTTAACAATGACCATCTTGATAGTCTAGTCATACATATGTGTGCTGCTCGACGTCACCTTCGCAACGGCACAAGCCGATCATTGATTAGCTTCAGATCTACCGTTGAATCAATCAAACTCCACTACGAACGACCTGTATTGGTTCGCAATTTCTGGATAAACGATGAATCGGATTGAAAAATGAATTACATTGAATTACGCTCGTCGAGAGCTTCAACATATATTTTTTGGAATTTTTCCGAGGACTTTGAATTTTTGACTTTGATTTTGAATTGCAATCTTGTTTGAATCTAGGATTTGCATCCATTTAGGTAGAGAAAGAGTTGAGGAAATGAACGCACAAACAATTAAGAACAGATGGAGGCTGGAATTTATAACTGGGTTTATATAGATAGGTTAGAAATTTGAATTGATGGATTGTGTTGGATATACGTGCTAACGCTAACGTGGCCCAAAAAGCCCGTTCTGACCCTGGAACGAAATTGGTTAAACCCGTATATCAAAATAGGTGTTTAAAAATATTCTAAAAGCGATGGAAAAAGTTTCACGTCCAAATTCCATCGTATGAAGAAATTATGCTGAAATCAATATTTTCAAATTGATTTCAAATTGATTTCAATTAAATCGATTTCAAGGCGTTTCGCATTCGTGCGATCAAACGAGAAGTCCGATCGCTACGAAACTTGAAACCCTACAATAATTCACTGTTACGGATCCGGTGAAACAATTTTCGTCGAAATCCGAGTCCGTGGCCAAAATGGCTATTTTTATATTGATTAAATTAATTGTTTAAATCCAATTTTATATTTTAAATTCTAAAATTGACAATTTTATCCTTTTTATATTACTCAAACATTTAACATGATTTAACAAATTTTTATATGTCAATTTATTACATATTAAATAAATATGAACCTTCGATTTCATAAAATTCAAATTTATAGATAAATTTCCAAAATTTCCTTTTAATTAAATTAACCTATATTTACTCAATTCATAAATTTCAAATATAAAGGTTTACCAATGTTAACGTAAAAATCAAACGCTAACACCCTGGTGCGAGTTGTGTAAGTGTGAAAGCACCACCCGTCGATATGGGAATCAGAAATAAGCAGGAAAATATCAGAAAAGCAGTAAAAGACACAGTTTTTATAGTGGTTCGGCTTATAGTCAAGCCTACGTCCACTTTCTATCTCTTTATTGCTGACTCGAATACAACTTATACAACTCTCCTCAATTACAACACACTTTTGACTAGTAGTTCAAACTTCGACGTAGAATAATCTTTCGAATCCATGTCGAATGATGTAGATTTTCTCTTGAAGCCTGTCGTAATGTCATTGGTGTTTGGAGTGCTTGAAGTGCTGTTCGAGTTGAGAAAATGGCAGAGTATTGGCCCTTCGAGAATGAGCCAAAAGTCCCCCCTTACATTGGAGTAAAGGCTGTGTTTATAGGAGATTTCCTGGGTGAGGTATAAGTCGTGCACGACCTAAGGTGGGTCATAGGTCGCTAACGAGTTAAGGGAATACGAGCTACGACTTAACTGGTTCTCGCTTGGTCATTTGAATTAGCTGGTAGAACGTAACGACCTAGAGGAAAGCGGCACGATTTTATCACCAAGTACTATGTTATGAACAACCTAAGGTAAGTCGTAAGCCGGTGGTGACTTATGGGAGTAGTTAGCGAAAAATGTTGAGATATCAAATGCAGCGACTTAGGCTAGGTTGTTGAGCCACACTTTACTCCTTATATCATTAACTCGGTAGGTCGTGAGTCGCTGGACCATTGAGTCGCCTAGCCTTCAAGCTGTTAGGTCGCTGGACCATCTAATCTTTTAGGTCGCTGCTTTCCTCAAGTCGTTACCTGTTAGGTCGCTTGGTAGTGTTCTATCTTTTAAGTCGCTGGAGCTCTTAGGTCGCTGAGGACTGAAGTCATTAGGTCGTTCAAACTTTTGGTCGCGGGGTCCATAATTGTTAGCTTGTTTATGCTTTAAGTCACCTATGAGCCGCTTCATGTGTTAGGTCGTTAGGACCTTATCTTGTTAACTCGTAGGTCGCTTCGGTCTTTAATTCGCTAAGTTGTGATGTAGAGTCTCATTCCTGTTGCCTCGTTATTGCCTTGGGTCGCTGAGTCGCTTAACATAGGAGTTATGAAAAAGAATGGGGGTTCGCTCCAAGCAAGACTCCATTCACTGAAAGGATCCTTAAAGTAGAGTTTCCTAGGAAGTTCGTTCCTCCTACCATTCTGGCTTATAAGGGGACGAGTGACCCTAATGAATTCCTGTACAAGTATGATTGGCACATGATGGGTGCCAGAGCTTCTGATGAGATCAAATGCCGGTATTTTGCGGTATACCTAGAAGGAGTTGCTATACTTTGGTTCATAAAGCTATCGGTCCGGTCGATAGACCAGTTTTCTGATTTGACTTAAAAGTTTTAGGAATAGTTCAGATTGTACGCTTCGAAGATGAAAGATATAATGTCGTTATCCGGCTTAGAGCAGAATCCTGGAGAATCCATAAGATCTTTCTTGAATCGCTTCAATATAGCTTTGGCTGAAGTAGACCACGCAGAGCCGAGAATGATTTTAACGTACCTGATGAGGGCTATTGATAAGGCAAGTGAGTTCGAGAAGTGGTTGAAAATGAAAGAACCGAATTCGCTTGACAAGTTTTATAGAAAGCCGATGAATTCATGAGCTTGGAAAGCCTCCAAGCACCGGCTAAGGTGGTATCGACAGGGGCTGGAAATAGTAATGCTGTTCCGAATAAGAAGGAATCTGGCAATCAGAAGAGGGGAAACGATGGTCAGAAGAAGCAAGGAGATGCATAGAAAAATCGTCCCTTCAACTTCACCCCTCTGACTGATACCCCGGAGAATATCTACTTTGCAACCAAAGACACGGTTGAATTCCCCGCACTAGCTAAGTAGAGGGTTAATAAGAAAGCTGAGAGGGATGGAAGGTTTTGCCGGTTCCATAACCAACCCGGGCATGATACCAATGGGTGCCGTCACTTAAAAGAGTTGATTGAGGAACTATTAAAGGAAAACAAGCTCCAGCAATATGTAAAGAGGAACAGGAATGGTCCAACTTCGTCAACTCAAGGACAACATGCTCCTTTTCATCGTCCTAGCTCAAGTGAAAAGGCAGCAGCTCATGAATCAGAGAGGCCCGTTATTAATGTAATTACAGGAGGACCTCACCCAGCTGGCAGAAGCTGGGGTGAGATGGAACGGTACGCTCATGCATTGATGTTTGCGCCAGCGGAGGAAAGTGTTTTTGTGTTGGAAGATGTTGCACGTCTGAAGCAGCAGAAAACTTTTAATGATGACATTGTCTTCAGAGTCAGGGATTCTATGGGTGTTGAAGCCCCTACCATAGATCCCTTGGTTATTTCTGTTGGCATTGGGCCAGCAGTTGTAAGAAGAGTACTTGTTGATTGCGGTGCCGCTTGCAATATTCTTTTCAAAAAGACTTTCGATCAGATGAAGATCCCAATGGCTGATGTTCAAGCTTTGTCGCAAAAGATTGTTGGGTTTACTGGGGAACCCAGGCAGCCGATTGGGACTATTGACCTGTTCGTGGAACTTGGAGAGGGGCAGAAGAAGGTCGTTCGAAGGCAGACTTTTGTAATGGTTGATGAATTTTCTGCCTACAACGCCTTCCTAGGCCGGCCAACTCTTACAACCTTTAAAGCAATCCTCGCCCCGTGGTGCCTTTCCATGAAATTCCCCACAGATAATGGAGTCGATGTGGTTAAAGGAGATCAGAATGCGGGGCGGGAATGTTATCTGATAGAACTGCGTGAAGCAAGAAAGAGAGAGATGGGAAAGGATGCGGCAGCCCCAGTCCGCATCAAAGAATCAACCTTGTAGCAATTACAGGGCGGACCCTGTACTGGCGAATGTAGCGAAGCAAGAAGAAAGATGGATCCTAGAAAAGCCAGTGCAGCGGAGAATCGAGTGGTGTCAGTGGAAGTAACGGTACCAGTACCTGTCGACCCAAAAGACCCAAACAAGGTGCTGAATGTGGGTTTACAACTTAATACGGCGGTTCAGAATATTTTGATATCATTCCTGGAAGCAAATCTGGATGTATTCGCTTGGACCCATGCTGATATGTGTGGAATATCACCTGAAGTTGCAGTACATACTTTGAATATGGATTCGAAGTTTACACCTGTGAAGCAGAAAAGAAGAACCCAGAGTCCCGAGAGGTCAGCAGCATTAAAAGAAGAGGTAGATCGGCTCATGGAGAATGGCTTTATCAAAGAATCTACTTATCCGAATTGGGTTTCAAATCCAGTACTAGTTAAGAAAGCTAATGGGAAGTGGAGAGTATGTATTGACTTTTCAGATTTAAACAAGGCCTGCCCCAAAGATTGTTTCCCGTTACCCAGGATCGATAAGTTGGTGGATGGAACAGCGGGGAATGAATTGTTGTCTTTTATGGATGCTTACTCCGGATATAACCAGATCACGATGCATGAGCCAGATCAGGAGGACACGAGTTTCATAACCAATGTAGGTATGTACTGCTACAAAGTCATGCCTTTCGGACTGAAGAATGCAGGGGCAACTTACCAAAGGCTTGTTAATGCGATGTTCAAGCCACATATCGGAAAGACCATGGAAGTTTATGTTGACGTTATGTTGGTTAAATCAAAGAAAGCAGTAGACCATATGGACCACTAAGCGGAAATGTTCGTCGTCCTACGAAAGTATGGAATGAAGCTTAATCCCTTAAAGTGTTCATTCGGGGTGGATTTCGGAAAGTTCTTGGGTTTCATTGTGAGCGCTAGGGGCATTGAGGCTAATCCTGCTCAAATCACTGCCTTAAGAGAAGTCAAAGCTCCTAGAACGAAGAAGGAACTGCAAAGTCTCAATGGGAAAGTCGCTGCTTTAAGCCGGTTCATTTCCAAAGCTACTGATAAATGCATTCCATGCTTTGATGCTCTGAAGAAAGGAAGGAAAAACTTTGACTGGACTCCAGAATGCCAGAAAGCTTTCGATGAATTAATTCGTCATATGGAAACTCCTCCGATACTTTCTAAGCCCGACGATGGTGAAGATCTTTTTGTATACGTGGCGGTCTCTGCTCATGCTCTTAGTGCGGCACTGGTGCGAGAAGACGCCAAAATTCAGCACCCAGTCTACTATATTAGCAAAAGGTTTACTGGGGCAGAAATGAATTATTCAAAGTTGGAGAAGCTCGCCTATTGTCTACTGATCGCATCAAGAAAATTGAGGCCATATTTTCAAGCTCATCCAATCAAAGTCCTTACTGATCAGCCTATGAAGCAAGTCCTCTTTCGCCCTTAGACTTCGGGTCGCCTTTTGAAGTGGAATATTGAACTCAGTCAATATGACATCACTTATCATTCCCGTAGAGCAATCAATGGACAAGCTTTGGCAGATTTCATCGCAGAATGTACAGACAAAGGTGATAGCGGAGAAGTAGTGACCAATAATCCCCCAATTCGATGGAAATTGTATGTTGATGGCGCAAGAAACGATTACTGTTCCGGGGCTGGGGTTGTGCTTGAAACCCCTGAAGGGCGGTCATTGTGTTATGCTTTAAGATTGGAATTCCCTTCGACAAACAATGAAGCAGAGTATGAAGCTCTTATTGCCGGTTTGAGAATTGCCAAAGAATTGAATGTCAAAATGTTTCAAATCTTCAGTGATTCACAACTTATTGTATGTCAAGTCAAGAAAGAGTTTCAAACTAAAGGGGGAAATCTACCCGCTTACTTGTCAAGAGCCTGGGAGCTTCTCGATGACCTTGACCATTATACGATAAATCATATACCCCGGGAAGAAAACATGAAGGCTGATTCTCTCGCAAAGTATGCAAGCACTGGTGAAGCTCAATTATTGGGACTAGTTCCTGTGGAAGTCCTGTCAACTCCAAGCATTGATGAAATGGATATTGACTGGAGCATGACTATATCACACGAGCGAGAATCATGGATGACTCCGATATTGAAATATCTGCGCGACGGTTCTCTACTAGAAAACTCAAAAGAACGACGGAAGTTGTTAAGAAAAGCCTCAAGATACATAATTCAAGATGACCGGTTGTATAGGCGAGGATTATCAATGCCATTACTCCGATGTGTGACCAAGAAAGAAGCTGAGATAATTCTAACTGAAGTACATGGAGGAGAGTGTGGAGATCATTCAGGTGGTCAAACACTAGCGAAGAAAATTCTCCGTTATGGGTATTTTTGGCCAGATATCAATCGTGATGCTGCAAGTTATGCCCGAAAATGTGACCGATGCCAGAGATTTGCAAAAATCCTAAGGGCACCTTCTACTGAGATAACGCAGATGGTCAGCCCGTGGCCATTTGCTATTCGAGAAATAGACCTCATCGAGCCTTTGCCAACCACAAAATACGGAATCAGATATGCTATTGTTGTTGTTGATTATTTTACTAAATGGGATGAATCTGAACCATTAGCTACTATTACTTCTAAGAAGATGATAAACTTTGTAACTAAGAATATCATTTGCAGATATGGTGTGCCTCAAAAGATAATCACAGACAATGGAACCCAATTCGAAAGTGAAGAGTTCCACGATTTTTGCAAGAAATTCAAGATCCAGAAAAGCTTCTCAGCGGTAGCTCATCCGCAGGGAAATCGACAAGTGGAAGCAGTAAACAAAATTATCAAATCGACCATCAAAAAATAGTTGGAAAAGGCGAAAGGTGGTTGGGTCGATAAGCTTCCACTAGCACTATGGGCATATAGAACTACACATAAAAATGCGACGGGGCGCACTCCATTTTCATTGGCATATGGATCAGAGGCAATGATTCCGGTAGAAATAGAAGTCCCTTCACATACAAGAATTCATTTCAACCAAGCAAAAAATGAGGAGTTACAACTTGAAGCACTTGACTTCCTTGATGAAAGAAGGGAAGAGGCTCAGCTCAGAATTGCGGCCCATCAGCAAAGAATTGCCGGGCACTTCAATTCCAAAGTTTGCCAACGCAGCTTTGAGATTGGAGATCTAGTCTTGAAAAGGGTCATGACAGCAACAGGAGCGTTTGCGCCAAACTAGGAAGGGCCGTATGTCATAGGCAAAAAACTTCTCGATGGCACTTTCA
Source organism: Allium cepa (assembly GCA_030765085.1). NCBI lineage: Eukaryota > Viridiplantae > Streptophyta > Magnoliopsida > Asparagales > Amaryllidaceae > Allium > Allium cepa. The sequence continues at coordinate 722,307,895 of CM060937.1, read as the reverse complement.
AACTAATAACCGTCGAAGGAGATCCAATTCCAAGAGCTTGGAACAGAAATCATCTGCGCCCATATTTTACTTAAAGGCTTTAATGAAATGTTGTAAAAGAATGATGAATGTATGATTTTTGTATTGAAAGCTATTATAAAGCCAATGGAAGTGAATAATAAGAACTATAAAGTGGATGTAGGCCTAGTTCTTGGCCGAACCACTATAATTATTGTGTTCTTTACTAATGTAAACTGCTTGTTTTATTTCGATATATAAAATACGTCAATTGTATTGCTAAAATGTCGATTTAATAATGCAGGCCATTAAAACAAAGCTTACCCTCACAAGACCAAGCAATCCCAGACATCACCCAACAAGCAAATGCTAAGCCGCTCAAAATTTCCATACTCAAATCCTACGTAAGAAGTACTTGAAGCAAAAAAGTTAGTGATTCTGCTGGAAGTGGGCCCTTGCTAACTAATTGCGGTTGTTTGTACAAACAAGCATCCGATTAAATAGCCTGTGTCTGCCCCCGTCAACTCGCTTAACTATGAAGTACACTTCTTTGGATAAAGGAAATTACTGGCTATAGAAAGGGAGGTTTGTTTGGAAAAGATAACGGGGATCGCCGATATGAATAGATGGCAAAGAGACATGGGTGAGCAATCATCAAACAGCCAAAGACCTCTTCGGAGGCACAAGCCCTCTTCGGAGGCACAACTCTTCGGAGGATAAAGACCTCGAACGGGGCATGCCAGAAAACTTTCTCAACAAAAAAGATTGGTATAGAATGACCGGGAGCACCTTCCCAACTGGAAGGCAAGGCGCTTGCCCACTAGCTGAGACAATTTGCGCAGACAAGTGTCCAAGTAACTCGCGTCCACCTTGTGAATCCATACGATGATCGGAGGCACCTTCCCAAGTGGAAGGCAAGGCGCTTGTTCACTAGCTGTGATAGTCTGTGCAAATAAACGTCCAAGTAACTTGCGTCTGCCCCGTGAATCCAGCTAACCATGAGGAAGAAACTTCCAGGCATACTCGGAGGCACACATTCCACCGAGATTTGAAATAAAACTTCACAAGTGCTGGAATGTGAAAAGCCCTCTTCGGAGGCCCATTTCACCATAGTTGAAATACTAAAAGACCTCTAACGGGCCTCCCCAGAAAAAGAGAGCTCTTTCTCGACAGAAAGTTGCGGACTGATCGGTGGAATAGAACACTCGTGTCCGCCCCGTGAATCCATTCAACTGAGAGAAGGAAACTCCAAACTTCCAGGCAAAATCCTACTCAGAGGCACACATTTCACCGTGATCTGAAATAAAACTTCACACGAGTTGAAATATGAAAAGCCCTCTTCGTAGGCCCGCTTCCCAGCGAACAGGGAAAAGATAAAAGCCTCTCCCAAGAGGCAGAAACAAAAAAGACCTCTTACCAGAGGCACAATCAAACAAAAAGACCTCTTCCCAGAGGCGCAACCAAACAAAAAGACCTCTTCCTAGAGGCACAATCAAACAAAAAACCCTCTTCGGAGGCACGAGCAGGCAGAAGCCCTTTTTTGGAAGCCCCACTGTACTATGAAGTAAAATTCACTTGCCAAAGAAAAAGTGACTTTTTCCAAAAGTGAAGTGTAAAAACTTCGCGAAAAAAAAAAGAGAAGACTTCTCCAATATGAAGTGCATTCTACTAGATTAGAAAAATATTTCCTTGGAACGGAAATATTATCCTATAAAGTACAAATGCAAACCTCCTTCAAATGGAAGAGTTGTTCTCTAAAGGAAGAGTACAAGTCTTCTCGAAACAGAAGAGTTGTTCCCCGAAACTTTGCCAATGTGAAAGAGATTGCAATAAACCATGGTATGGGGGCAATACAATATAGTCATCACAAAAATAAAAACAACGCTCAAGCAACATACCATTGGTTTACTGCAACTTCACATAAAGAGGATAAGGAAACTTTCATGAAAACGGAAAATAAATGCATTCTTAAATACAGACAGAAATTTGTATAAGTAAAAGAACCATTTTATTCCATACTATGAGAATTTTATACATATGCAGGTTTCAAACCAAAAGAAGGCGGGGACTGGTACCCGCACAATCTCCAGTCAACGCAAGCTTATACACAAGCAAAAAGCAAAGAGCGGGATAAAAAGCACAGGACCAAAGCCAACATTTCTTCTTCCCTCTACCTTTTGAGCCTGCGCCTGGCCGGATGACCAACTTCTTGCGCCAGCTTGAAAGAGTAGGGGAAGAAGGAGAAAGGGGAACAATTGGACTTGTTTCTGCTTTTTCCTCGCCGGCTGAAGCTTCTTTCTTCTTTGAGACTCCACTTTTCCCCCTTTTCTTAGAAGAAGACCCGCTTCCTGGAGTAAAAATTGTGGCTAACGGCGTATCGTCAGAATCAGTTAGTTCCGGAGTCTTTTCGCCCTCTTCAGTTTCTTCTCCCCTATGTTCTTGTGAAGCAATGGGATCATCCAAGTCTTGGAGAGCTTTTATTTGCTCCTCTTGTGAACCCGGTTGAGAGGCAGAAGGAGGAGTGACCGGAAGAGACGGGGGAGGAATAACTGGAGGAGGGGAAGTCTGAACAATGCTTGGTACTTTCTCTACAGAAGAAAAGAAGTTAAAGTCAGTATCTCTCGAAAAGAGAGGACTTAGTGGCGTGTCGAGATTTAAAAAATAATCAAGAGGTTCATCAAACTAATGTGAAGCGAACGAGCAGTCCACTTGAGCAAGATCAGCAGTAAGGTTACCTGCCGAAGCAGGCTTTATTATGTCAACTTCAAAGCCCCGCGCGTCACCACTATCTTCACTATCATCTCCATTGTGAGCAGTTGCACCTTCAGTGATGGCTTTAGTAGGAGGCGGAGAATGGGAACCAAAACCAATAATGTCGATATCGGCTGAAATCGAAGGTTGAACTGGGTCGGTTAAAGTTGCCTTTCCGGCTCTCTCTTCGGCCAGTTGCTCCTTTCCTCTGGCAAGAGCGGCGCAGGCATTGTCATCAAGATAATTTGCCTCTAAATCCGCCTCAGTATAGCCAGCACTGCCAAACATGTCAAGTATGGCCTCCCACACTTCGGCCAAAGTTATTTCATATTTGGGGCCTAGAAAGGAGAGACTACCACTCCCCAGGACGCTATGCAAGTAAAAGTCAAACAATGTTGAGCTGATATTGGCCTTCGTTGCTTCGTGAGACTCTTCAGCTGCAATTTTGCCGACAACAGCCTCATCACGCTCTCTTTCAGCATTAGAGAGTTGAACTTTTCGCATTTCGATCTCCACGTCCTTGGAACTAGCCTTCTTTCGCAGCTCTACAATATCAGCAATATGGCCCTCATTAATTCTTTTTTGCACATCAAGCCTATCTTCAGCATCCCTTTGAGCGGCATGAGCATCTTGCACCTGTTGTTGTAGCACTTGCTCCCTTTGCGAATAGGAAGTGGAGGAAGTGGCAAGCTCTTCTTTGATTTTTTCAACTTCCGCTTCGAGCTTTTCATTATAAGTAGCAATGCTTCTCATTTCTGCATCATGTTTCTCAAGAATCTTCTTCCACTCAGATTTGTCATTTTCCATTGTTAACATGGCTTCAAGATTCGCGCGATTTACTCTTTGGAGCTCATCGACAAGCTTTTGCCAGCTTGACGTTCTTTCGATAACAAGTTTGACAGCATCAAGGTTGCGCAGCATAGCCTGCTTATCGATCAGGACCAGGTCAAGATCAAAGCGCACTCCTTTCAGGCACCAGTTCGGGAATCGGCTCTGAAGAGTAGCTGGGCCTGGACCAACTCGATATGGGGGCCTTCCAATGATTATTTGAATATCAGTACGTGCCAAGGCAGGAGATTGAGGCAGTACAGGAGCAGCAGGTTGTTCGAAAATCTCGGATGCTAGTTTTTCGCCATGTTTGGCTCGTTTACTCATATCTTCGGCAATCTGACTTTTTCCCTTGTCGTCGCGGGACTTCCGTTTATGAGAATCATCTTCCCTCTGGGAAGAATCGTGTCGCTCATCCCGTTTTTCATGGCGTTCTTCGTAGGCACACCTTTCACGAGCTTTTCATGCGGCTCTTTCTTCGTCGGTTTCCTTATAAGAAGGAAGATATCTCTTGGGATCAAAAGAGCCACGTCTCCCATAGCTCTGAAAGTCATCGTAATAAGAGCGTCGCCCCATTGAAAGACCTGAAAATGGAAAAGAGGCAAAGCATGAGAATCTTTGAAGTAGAGTGCGTGTAAGTGCATAAGAATGCTATAAATCCTAAGTGTGTGAAACGTGCAAACTACGCGCGTCGAACTACGAACCACTCCTCGGTTGTAGGGAATTATGGGTTTCATGGCTAACGTCAACTCTTGAGCTGACGAAGTCTATTGTAAAGTGGATGTTGCTTCAATTGCTGAAGAAGTAGCTCTAGCAGAAACAGGGTCGTCTTTAAAGAGCTCATGTGAAGTGATCATCAGATCGCTCAACCCTTCAAAAATGTCATCCCCACTCTGCTTGGCAGGACTCACTCTCTGAGTTCCCTCTTCGCCGGATTTCCTTGAATGATGAAAAGGCTCTTCCTCTTCGATGATCGGGGCAAGTGTAAGCTTGTCAGATGGCCCTGCAATATCAGTAGAAGTAGATCACTTCACCAGTAAAGCTTCAGAGGTAGGTTCCTTCAGTATAGGTTCCTCAACAGGAATGGGGGCATTTGGCGATTTGGCCGGAGAATCGGGAACCTCATGAGGTTGAGTGGAGCGAAAAGAGTGCAAAAGCTCGTACTGGTGCAAAAGTTCATCTCTCAGCAAAATCTTAATGCTTCTTTCTTCAGCCGACAGGGCAGTTAATCTATCAAAGGTCGTCTTGTGAATGGGGTTTCTAGAGGGAGGAGGAAGTGTTGTAAAAGAAAAGAATGAAGTTAGCACTTAGCAATTGAAAGCTGAAATGAAGAAACGGGGATTAGCAATCTCACTTCCTTTTGTCCAGATGTCATAAAACCCTAGAGGACAGAGGACAGAGAAGAATTGATTCAGAAAGCCGTAAGCACTTTCGGAAAGATCAGTAATTAGTTTGCGATTTCTGGCACTTCTCACAAATATAAAGGAGGGGTGGTCTTTATTCTTTGCAAATGTGCAGAAGTAGCAAACTTCTTCGAAGCTCGGGAGGCGGTTAAGCGTCTTCCTGAATAAAACACACAATCCCATCAAGATGGCGTATCCATTGGGATGTAGTTGGAAGGGAGAGATGGTTAGCCGGAAAAGGAGTTGATGAAGAAACTCGTTGAAAAGGGGAATGGCACCACAAAGGCACATCTGACGGTTGACGGCAACAAAACCAAGAGGAGGCCTGTCAGCAGTATCCTTTGGGCCAGGAAGTCTAGCATCTGCTTCGGCAATCCCAAATTGAACACGTAGTCGATTGAATGTCCGCTGACTCAAGGTAGTTGGAGTTCTCTCCGGAGGATCAACCAATGGTTCAGCTACCGGGAAGACTCCTTTAGGTTGCTCGATTATTTCTTCTTGAGAAGACATTCTACACAAGGAACTGGATATTCAAATATGAAGGTGCACGTTTCCTAAATGTGTGAAGTGTTGTGCAAAACTAACAAGGTGACAAGCAAGTATAACTGGAATTAAAAATTAATAAACATATGACAAGTGTAAATTTTCAGGACTTGTCGCCTTAAGTCCAGATGCAGGTGCAGTATTGATGCAAACAAATCGACTTTAGTTGATTAATATTGCTTTACTACTTCACTTAAATTTGTAGGTTCACAGCATTTCACATAATTTCTTTAAGTTGATTACATTTTATCGGCTAATCTGTCATTCGATGTGGGCAATCAGTGGCAGTATATTCATCCCATTTTCTGCAAATGTTGTATTTAACAGGTTCTTAGCATCCAAGTTAGTACAATCCGTAAAGAAGTGCAACAGAGTTCAGGCAGTTCACTCTAGCTGTTCAAGTTGGAGATTCAAATTAAGTTCTGTCAATTTTTTGCAAGAAAACAAGTTTAAGCAACTTAATATAAGACAAAGTTCCATTAAGTCGTTCTTTTAAGTCAAAAAGTTCATTATCATCCTCTGGCGAGTTAAGGTTGTGATGCATGTTAAAGAATAAAGCTTCAAGTCAAAATGCCGCAAAATTGCTCAAGTCCAAGCTCGGCCACGACTTAAGAAGTCAAGTTGCGTACAATTAAGGTCGTAGGGAAGCTAACACGACCTAAGAAGTTAAGTCGCGTGCAATTAAGGTCGCAAAAGTTCTTACGTCGGTCAATTCGAAAAACGTGCAAATCAATTAAATTGCAAGAATTTCAAGGTCGTCCAAAATCTGTTAGGTCGCTTCAGGTGGTTATTCGGCAATTTCAAGTTATCTCCTTAACCCGCTAGCTCATCTCCAACCCGATAACCAACTATCGCCCAAACAACGAAAAAACTATCATCCTCTCCGCTAAGACCATTATTCATACCACCAGCACACCCAACGCTGATTCGAATCATCTCAAATCCGTCTCACTGCTTTGCTCCCATGAATCGCAACAGTAGCACAACTCATCGCGATCAAAAGTGAAGCGAAGCACACAAACTTGGATTGGATCAGATGATGGGGTTTCGAGGTTGAAAGGTGATCGTGGTTGTATAAAAGTTGAATTCACTTACACAATGTGAAAGTAGTGATGAATTGGCTGCTTGATTGGAAAGGATTTGCCTTAGGAAGCTCGAAAGATCAGTAATGGCGGAGGAAGTTATTAAGACAGTTCAGTTAAGGGGAAGGAGCAAGTTAATGTTTTAAATAGGGTGAAAAGAAGAAGACGAATGGCCAATACGAATTATCTCTTGGGTCGCTCATGACCTAACGAAACTAGATCGAAGCACACGACCTACGACCTAGGCGTGTACTTCGAGGGGCAAATGTAAACTCCTATGTTAAGCGACTCAGCGACCCAAGGCAATAGCGAGGCAACTGGAATGAGACTCTGCATCACAACTTAGCGACATAAAGACCGAAGCGACCTACGAGTTAACAAGATAAGGTCCTAACGACCTAACACATGAAGCGGCTCATAAGCGACTTAAAGCATAAACAAGTTAACAATTATGGACCCCGCGACCTAAAGGTTGAACGACCTAATCACTTCAGTCCTCAGCGACCTAAGAGCTCCGGCGAATTAAAAGATAGAACACTGCCAAGCGACCTAACAGGTAACGACTTAAGGAAAGCAGCGACCTAACAGCTTGAAGGCTAGGTGACTCAATGGTCCAGCGACTCACGACCTACTGAGTTAACCATATAAGGAGTAAAGTGTGGCTCAACAACCTTGCCTAAGTCGCTACATTGGATATCTCAACATTTTTTGCTAACTACTCCCATAAGTCACCACCGGCTTACGACTTACCGTAGGTCATTCGCGACCTAGTACTAGGTGATAAAATCGTGCCGCTTTCCTCTAGGTCGTTACGATCTACCAGCTAATTCAAATGACCAAGCGAGAACCAGTTAAGTCGTAGCTCGTATTCCCTTAACTCGTTAGCGACCTATAACCCACCTTAGGTCGTGCACGACTTATATCTCGCCCAGGAAATCTCTTATAAATACATCCCTTACTCCAATGTAAGGGGGTACTTTTGGCTCATTCTCGAAGGGCCAATACTCAGCCATTTTCTCAACTCGAACAGCACTTCAAGCAATCCAAACACCAAGGACATTACGACAGACTTCAAGAGAAAATCTACATCATTTGACATGGATTCGAAAGATTATTCTACATCGAATTTTGAACTACTAGTCTAAAGTGTGTTGTAATTGAGGAGAGTTGTATAAGTTGTATTTGAGTCAGCAATAAAGAGATTGAAAGTGGACGTAGGCTTGACTATAAGTCGAACCACTATAAAAACTGTGTCTTTTACTGCTTTTCTGAGATTTCCCTGCTTATTTCTGATTCCCGTATCGACGGGTTGTGCTTTCACACTTACACAACTCGCACTGGGGTGTTAGCGTTTGATTTTTACGTTAACAACCATTGAGTATAAAATTATCACATAAATATTTCCAGCTTTCAACTTAATTTTCAAATTAACGTAATAATTATATATTTGATTTTTATTCATTTGCAATAAATCCAACTATTATAAATTAAATAAATTAACTCACGATAAATGAAATCCAAATTCTAAAATTTCTAAATTTTATCACATTGATTTACTCATAAATTTAAAATTCCTGAAACAAATTCTCGTCTCAAATTTTAAAGTAACTTAAATTACCAATCATAGTATTCATTTCAATTTCTTAAAATAACCGCTTTATTATAAATTGAATCCAATTTATTATAATAAGTTTCCAATTTAATGGATAAGATTCAATTTCAACTTTTAACTTACACTTAAGTATAGGTCATAATCAATTTATAACGTATTTCTTTCTTAGTCACTATTTTACATACTTCTCATATCAATTTCACAATTAAACCTAAATTTTAAAGTAATGCTTATAATAATTACGACCCTATAATTACTCAACTTTTAAACTAATGTTATTTCATTTTCCATTAGTGTAACCTTCATTTATTTTATTATCACTTATTACAAATTCTGATTCCATTAACAAATAAGCAGGTAATTTTTAATATATGTTTACAAGCCATATGTTACAAATTTTGAATTCATCCCAATTCCTTATTATTGAATTAAATTAGCACTACTTACATTGCATTAACATCGTTACTAAAAATCCCTATCCAATTGCAATTAATATTCTAATGAATACATTTACTTTTTCCATTATGTTATAAATTATCAACCAAGAAACGTTTATTACTTTCAACAACATAGTAATTTACTAATTACCTACATTGATTGTATGCGTTTTCCATTATTATCATTTATTAGAATTCTATTCAACTTTCCATCTTATGCATACAGTTAACCTTTCTATTGATTTTACCTTCAAAATTTTCAGTTATTTTCTTAACTTACAAAAAGGCAATGATTAATTACATTTAATCGCTATTAATTAAATGCATTGGTAACGAACAATAGTTGTCACCATTATACAATTTATAACATTTGTAATTTATTCTCTACAACAATTATTACCTACCAATATTATTTAGCCCCTAAATACAAGACTTGTAATTGTTCTTATTATCATATTCCATTTACTGTTAACAATGTTTATTACATTAGATCAGTTTAATACTTTCCTCAAATTTCTCATATTCAATTTATATACGGGTAAAATTCTTTTAACTACTTAAAATTATTTGAATTAACTTCGAATTACTATAAGTAGGTTTTTAATTTATTTATTTTTTTCAACTAAATTTAATTACAAACCTTTTAATTTAACTAAATTAAATCCATGAAATTTACGGGTCGTTACAATATTTGAAATATATGTTATTCTACTTATAAACTTTACTTGTGAATATTTAAAATAAATATACGAATTTCAAATGATAGAAATTCTGGGTCGTTAATTTCTTCACCCTAACAATCCGCCTTTTAGTTCAATTTGAGTTGACATGCGCGGTTGTTTGTCAGCTTAAAATGCACAGAATAGTGGGTCATTGCAACTCCAATTTCAATTCAAATAAATTCGATTTCGATTTCAGATTAATTAAATTTGCTTTTAATTCCAATTGATTTCAAATTCAACTCCAAATTGAATAAATTTCAATTCAATCCCAATTAAATTTCAACTTCAATTCCAAATTAATTTCAAATTTCAATTCCAAATTAATTTTGATTTCAATTCCAAATAAATTTCAATTTCAACCATCCGATTCAATGATTTAATTTCAACTCAATTCTCAATTTTAAACCATTTCAATTTATATCAATATCACGTTCGATTTTTAAAATATCGATTCAAATCACTTAAATCAAATTAACTTTTAATATTCAATTTAAAATCCATATCTTCAAATATAACTAATTCCGATCTCAATTTTGGAATATCGTTTTATATTACTTTTACTTAGCAATATTCAAAGTTCGAATAAAAGTCCAATTTTTTAAAAAAAATCAATTTCTGAAATTCAAATCATATACTGATTCTAACTTCAAAATCTCAACTTCGATTATTTAGACAATTCCTATTATCTAAAATTTTGCCATTTCGAGCTTAAGCTCGAAAATAATTATGACGCCCCACCGCTATACCCACGCTAGCCAAGAACACTACGGAGTAATGCTGTCAACTAGCATGGAGAATAAGGCTGTTGAGGAGTGACCATTTGTGTAATATCTTTGTGCGAGTACTGATATGTCAGATAAAATATAACTTGCATGCCTTTCAAGACGAAATCCGACATACCGACACAAACTCAAAGTTACTACACAGTGGCTTTTGTGTCTTCGGAAACAAATATAGAAATAAACATAACACAAATCAGTCACAGATAACTCATATCACAAAGGCGGAAGAAGATATGAACAGATAACTAACACATGAAAGTGTACATCCGAGTAGTGGTCAAAAAGATCCACAATAATACAGAAGAATAACAACACGTGCTATACAAAAATACGACTATGAGTCTATATCTCAAGTGTATACAACAAAAACTGCTAATATAAATAGTTAGCCAAAAGTCACAGTAATGAATCCCTGGGGAGAAGTCAAGCAGAAGCACCTGTAACATCTCGGTCTGACCCGAGTATTATTTATAAGAAAATAATAAACGGATCAGTCTAGCTATAAATATCAGATGACATGATATAGAATAAGAGATATGGCATAAACATATGATAACCATACGGGCATACTACAATAAGTATGTAATTGAAACTCAACATGAGATTAATCAATATCACAAAAATCTTCACAAAGATCCAAAAAGGGTATCATACCCAAAACTTGTAGTCACAACAAGTCAATGACACACGAATTCACCAATGCACAAAAATTGATAAATCATATCAACGAAAATAACTAAAATTGGTGAAGCATAAATTCCAGAATTCAACACACGAAATCCAGAAATCATAAAAAGGGGGAGGCCTATCACACGAACGGGGGCATGAAAACTCACCTACATATGTATCACACGAACAAGACGCTATCTCATGGTAGCTAGCCATTAATTTTTGACACACGAACGACCCGAAGACCATGGGGCTCTACCCTACATGTGCGAGTCGAAATCACACAGAAACGGGGTCTAGTCTAAATCGCACACAAAGAGACATCGCACAATTGCTAGTCTAAATTACAAAAATGATCGTCATGATCATCAAGAAGTGTCAATTACAGCAAGCTAGTAAATATATGAGCTTAGCTTCATGTCCCATAAACACTAGCTTAACTTAAATATTTACGAACAAATTGTAGATTTCCACTAGAAAATTGTCACAAAAGATTGAATCGAACAAGTCCAAGAATTAACCGACGAAGTAAACGCAAGCGTTTCATACCACTTGTTTTACTAAGTCGTTTAATTAGATTTCTCATACGAGTGAGGAAAAGGTTTGTATATACTAATAGATTGGAAAATGGTTTAAGAGAACGAGTTTTGTAATAAAATAGTGTTGAAATCATTTGATGAAAGAGTTTTGATATTTACTACTGGTATTGAAACCATTATGTTTTTAAAGTGACAAATCATCGAAATGATTGTAGAAACAATCAATCGCTAAAATTCACGTTCGAAGTCATGAATAAAGTACAAAGAAATCGATATCGAATCCACCAAAATGGATATTTCCAAAAATTCCCAAAGAAAAGAAGTCATCAAAGTCAATAACAAATGATAACAACAAATAGGGAAATAGCACAAATCGATTAAATTTGAAAACCACGCAATAAAGGCGAAATAGGCAAAACAGCATCAGGTCGGTCGGCCGGCAACAGAGCTCGGTCGACCGGACCCTGTTCTAGAAAAATCCATGGGAAGAAGGTCGATCGGCTGAGTCCTGTAGCCAGTCGACCGGACCAGAGACAGAAAGGTGCCTATGCACATTAGTAGCAGGTCGGTCGACCGGCCCAGGGGTTCGGTCGGCCGAACCTGATGTTCTGCAAATTGAAACCTACTTCAAATGAGGTGCAAACTTCTTCAATTTGCAATCGGACGAGCATGGACGCTAGGGGATTACGCCCATCGGCTACCCGGTCCTATTGGCTCCTCGATGCATCACCAAAAACATGTTCCAACATTCAAGTTATGATTTTTAAGGATTTGAACTCAAAACACTAAAAATTGGAATATTCACCAAATCAATCCAAACCAAAAGCAATTGCACAAAAATAAGTGTTAGGAATTCATACCTAACAATCGAAGATAATTATAAGCATCGATGTGAGATAAAAATCTCACCTTTGAACCCAAACAAATGAAGAAGAAGCTCGAAAGCAAAGGAGAATGAACCACTCTTCAAATCCAACTCAAGAAGCTTAATTTTAAGCTTTAAAAGAAGAACATTCCCAAAGTTAGGTTTAGGAATTTGTGAAATTGATAAGAGAATGAGTTGGAGAAGAAGAAGAGAAGGCTTACCAATGGGTTCTCTTGAATTTGGAGCTAGAAGTTGGATTTGCTAATGAAAACTAGGGCTTGGAGTTTTAATTTCCTCTTCCACTCTCCATTGTTATAAAAACTTGAATATTAGGAAATGAGGAATGATATTGAAGAGGAGAAGGGGTTGGGACTGAATACATAAGTGGGGTTAATGGGCTCAGCCCTAACCAAAGCCCTAACTGAAAAAGTAGCAAAATTCCACTAACTCCAAACATATCAAAGCTTATACTCAAAAAGATCGAAACGTCGTTTTGAACTCAATGGAAGTGGTCACGAGTCCTAATTCGACTGTTTGCAAAAGGTGGCTTTTCGGACTAAATTTCGAGTATCGATAAAATATTTAAATAAAATATTTAAATATATAACCGACAAATATGCGGGTTGTTACAATAATTCGATTTCCATAAATTTGATTTTTATTTCTTTAAATCAAACCATTTAAATAATTCCAAATAAAAAAATTTAAAATATTTTAACCAATCCGGTGTCCGTATATAATTTTCTATCCTATAGCCAAGTGAATCAAATATTTCAATTTTATTTCAGAGATGGATATATATTATTTCAATCCAAAATAAATGTCATAGGTATATATCATTTAAACCTATTTCTTAATTTATTCGGAATAATTCTCATAACAATTATATAGGGCCACATTATATTGAGGGTGATAACGAGTGTAACGATCCCGATTTAAAGACGAATTTAATTTTTTAAATTAAATTTTATATTCGGGTTAAATTGTGTATTTATTTGAATTTTTCAAATTTAATAAGAAATGTATACTTATTTGTTTTGAATTTGATTTGAAACTCAAAATAAATGTTTTAAATTGAATTGAATTATAAACAAAATTTTGTTTTGGGAATTCAAAATGAATTTTCTTTGAAAGGTTATACTTGGAAAAATAAAATATGTATGATTATTTATTTAATGTATAAATTGTGTCTTAATTCATTTTCTTTGAAAATTTATAAAATATTTAAAATATAAATTACCGTATCAATATTGAAAATAAGTAAAGTATAAAATCAAATGTATACTTGATAGTTAAATTATAAATAGAAATCAAATTTAAGAATGTATGTTAATAATAAAAGTACATGGTCACATGGCAACATAAAATCAAACAATCTTCAAGCTTAAAGCATATTTAAATCAAGTATCCAAAGCAAAGCTCAAATACAAGAGCCTGGGAATTAAATTAGGCAAGCTAAAAGTCATCTCAGTAATCAAAAGAATAAACAAATATAAATGTCTACATAGCAAAACTGTAAAAGCAAATGGCAATAGAAGAAAACAAAAAAATAGCCCGTACAAAAGATTCAAAATGGGATTGTATGTAAACCAAAAGGGAACGCAAGTATTTAATGTTTCTTTTTTAGCCTAAATAAGATCATATCAGTCGAAAATAAGTGGTGCTTAGTCAACAAACGAAAAAATAAAAATATATCTTTGGTCAGATAAAGGAAGTACCTGTTCAAATAAAGAAAAAATTAAAACAACTTGCATGTACCAGTTAACCTACCCTTTACAATCTCATTTCCTATATATCAATATTATCCCATTTCAGTTCGTTCTACAACTTAAGCAAAACCAAAAGAAAAGGAAAACATCGCCATTTACCAGCCCAACTATCATTCAACTTTAAAAGAAGCAAAAACAAGATTCAAGAAGAAAATCAAAACTGTTTTCTTCAAAACACAGAATTACTCTCTATTTTTCAAACTGAGGTGAGTAAACATCAAGTTTTTAAAATTTTTAGTTTATTTAAAATTAATAAAGTTGATTCATTATTATATATGAAATCTATTGATCTTTGAATATAAATTATGAATGTTTCTGTGATGTTCTGTTGCTTCTCTAAAAAGGATGCAGATTTCATAGTTAGTTCCAAAACCATGATTTTTCTTATTTAAATCTTTGTAAAGCTTTCAGTTTGCATTCAAACAAGATGATAAACCTCAATCAAGCATTTGAAAATAAAAATAAAAATGAATACATCATGTTTAAAAGAATACATCACTGTAAATTTTGTTTACACGTATTCAACTTGGATTTTGATAAAAATTGATTGTTGTAAACAAATTCAAGTTCATAATCTAAATCTATATTGAAATTTATGTTTTTTAAAACTAAAACAAAGATTTTTAGTTAGGTATTTTAAGAGTAATTTATATGTGAACCAAATTTGCATTTTGTCTATTTTCAAACAATCAAATCAATTTTAAAAGCTGAAACTTGAATTGAAGCATGTTTGATCATCGTTGAGTTCGGAAAAATTATCAAAGAAATTTTCTATTGTACGGTTGGATAGGACGAGTTCAAATTAGGGTTTAAGCTTGAGTTTTTTTATGGTCTAGAAACGTGGTGGTTTCATCGTCATGGGTTGACCGAGCTGCACGCGCGTTTGGGTGAAGGAAGTATGGGGTGTTGACACGTCGTGGCCGGAGTTTCATGGCGTCAGGTGGTCGTCGTTGGGGAGGCCGAGGTAATTTGGGTTGATGCATTTGTGTTGTTGGTTCACGCTTCAGGCAAAATTTCAATTTTGATAATTTCGCGATGAATTAAGTTTTGATCTCGTATGTATGGACGCATCGTGGTTTGCTGGAGGTCGTGATGGTCACTGAAGGAGCGCCGCGGTGATGTGCACGTGCACGTCATATTTGGGTATCAGTGAGGTTGTTGAGTCGGAACTCGAGTCGAACTCGAGAAACTGCGTGATTTGCTTCGGGATGGAACTCGCGTACGCGAGTATATCTGGGCTATTTTGGGTTAGGTACTTAGAACCTAGGAAAAAAAAAAGAAAGATAAAGAAAAAAAAAAGAAGAAGAAGAAAAGGTTACAGGGAGGCT
This sequence comes from Allium cepa, assembly GCA_030765085.1. Classification (NCBI taxonomy): domain Eukaryota; kingdom Viridiplantae; phylum Streptophyta; class Magnoliopsida; order Asparagales; family Amaryllidaceae; genus Allium; species Allium cepa. The sequence continues at coordinate 722,292,568 of CM060937.1, read as the reverse complement.
CGGGGAAAGTGGGGAAATACACGAGTTTGGACCCGAGTTGGCCTGGGTTTGCTCGGGTTACTTTGATTATGGGTTTGGACCCAAATAAAAGTTTAACCTTTACTATCAACAGATTTCAAGGAAATGAATCTTGACTATATTGAATAAAAGGCTTATGACTAATTTTAATAAACTAAGTTGATACTTAATAATCTAATTAATATTTTAAATAATTAAATTTAATATAAGAATTTAAGTTAATTAACATTAAACTTTCTATAACTATGATAGATTGATTTCCAAAGTATAAAGAAGACTTTGAAATGGTAATAAAGGTAAATAATGTTTATTAATTAATGATTTTGAAAAGAAATTAAGAATGATTTAAAATTTGTAATTAAATTGATTTATAAAACAATTGAGTGTTCAAATTGATTTGTAAATTAAGAATTTGTTATTCAGAAAAATTAAAATCGATTAATCCAAATTGGCGGTTAATTTAATAACCAATTTTGAAACAATAAATCGAGTTAATTAAGATTTAATTTATTTACCTAGATTTTAAATCATTGATTTAAACAACACTGCAAATAATTGTGTAGTTAATTCATTTAAACCACATTGGAAAATAATTAATCATGGCTGTACACGATATTGATATTTCTGTTCTGATTGTGGTACTGTGTGATATAAATTGCCATGTACTGTACTGTGATTGTGGTTTGTTCTTATTAATGTGAAAATCCTATTGCACGCAAAACGGCATTTGAATTTCGATGCGACAGAGAGTTGGATTCCAGTTGGTTATTAGAAACCCACATCGAATTTTAATGATGAATCTTTGTGACCGATAAATTTATTTTATCTATGAATCTGTGAATGAAGATAAGCGTTATGGATTATACCGCTTATCGATATTGGTATATCTGTGATGATTGATATTGTGCACTGTTGTGTAAAATCCCTGGACCGCACTTGTACACACACAAATATGGATTGCACGTGGGAATCGGTTAAGTCACAAACTTGTTAAAATAGTTTTAATTTGAATTTTAAATTCAAATGGATTGAAAATAAATTGGGTTTAAAGTGAAAAGCTTTTGAAATGTGTTTCAAAAAGTGTAAGTTATTTTGAATAACTGAATTAAGATTTGAAATTTGAATAATTTGATTTAAATTGGAATTCAATATCTGAAATCGAATTATATATTCAGTATTTACGATATAAAATGGTATACAAGTTTATACACGTTTTTAAACATTTTTTAAAGTGTTGATTTTGGAAATCTAATTACCCGAAGATTTTAACTTGTATAATGAGGTCGAATTTTCCCGAGACGAAAACTGCTAGTTTTTAAATAATAATAGCTTTCATTAAAGAAAGGGTTTCCAAATTGTGTTAAATGATTTCAAGTTTGAAATAGAATTTGAAATGTTTTGAAAGCTATAAAATGAAACTTTGATTCAAAGATCGAATAAGTTAATCCAACTTGAATTGGAATTGTTTTTGAAAGGCTATGAATGAACCTTTGAAAACAAGTTTTGATAGTTATAAGTTAAATCTTGATTTAAAGATTTAACGAGTTAATTGGAATGGTAGTTGTTTTGAAATCCACAAATGGATCTTTGTGAATGGGGTGAACTTTGTGAACTAAATCTTTTTGTTTTAAAAGATTAAAATTGTGGAAATTGTTTAAACCATTGAAGGTTTTTGAAATGAATCTCTTTTGTTTAAAAGATTGGAAATGGTAATTTTATTTAACCATTCAAATGAAAATTTGGGCTTAAAGCTGTGATTTAACTGAGCCCCCAATATCCATATGATTCTTAAGTATTGCGCTCACTATTCGGTTTAGCCGGGAAAGGACCTTTGCGTCACATAACCCATTCCGAGTATGTGATTCGACGTATATGGATAGCATTTGAAGACCGGTCGTCTAACGACCCGGAATTTTCGATAGCGAAAATCCCAGATGGTTATGAAAAAAAAAGAGATAGAAGAAAAGAAGAACAGAAACAGCAAACATCCCACATTCGCAGCGGATAAAATATAATAATAAGTAATAATAGTTTACAAAAGAATCTATATTTGTCGATTACATTTTAATATACATCGGAATTTCACACATATACAGTCACTGAATAAATATAAGTATCATGTCTCAGATTAGCGGATATATAAATACAGAGGAAGCACTCTATACGCTCCTGCCATCCAGCTCGCCTCCTGAGCTCCAGAACGTAACTACCTGAAAATCTGTAATACTCGGTCCGACCCGAGCATTACATCAAAGTAACACTCGGGTCAGGCTGGAAACAAGCGTGAGTAAACCCATCTAACATGGAATACAAAATTATACAACTCATATAAACCCGGGGTAACTTATATCAATCTACACTTCACAAGTTGTTATAGACATCACTTATTTCACGCATCAATTTCTAAGTGCCGGAACTTATATTATATGATCCAATTCACCTAAATCTTTCTATTACACCTTATTGATTTCACATATTAATTTATAAAGAATCAAAGCGTTTTCGGGTATCAACTAATACCCGACTCCAGTCTTTTCGAATCCAATGTCATCAAAACTCAAGTTATTCAATTGAATACTATTCACTTTTAATTATCGGATATCACATTTCGTAGCAATTCATTATGGATAGATAAACTCAACACATTTGTCTCTGTTCAACCCAACATATCATCTCGCACATCAATTCATATCAGCGGTATCAACCAATCCGAAACACTTATCATCATTCAATCATTCATGTACTAGATTGATCTCTTCCATTAATTACATTAATTAATTATCCCCTAATTATTCTCACTAGTTAATTATTCTCAAATTTCATTTAATAATTAAACTTTAACTTAATTACATTTATTAATCAGCATAGGTTAATCACAATCAAAAATTAACTTCCCTTGATTGCTCCATCAATTAAGCCAGCTCTTTGATTTAGTGATTAATTAATCCTTTAATTACACTGAGTAACTTATCACTTAATTTCTTCCTCTAAGTAATTATCCTTTAATTACTTCTCATCAAGTAATTTCCTTCAATTAATTTCGTCCAGTAATTATTTCCTACTTACTTCACTAAGTAATTATACCTCATTAATTAGCTTTAAAAAAATTTATTTAACCCAACATCAAATGATCATCTTCAATCAATTGAACTTAATCAATTAACCAGTATTAACCACTTTAACGTAAATTATTACACAAATTAATTAACCTTGCCCCTACACATTGATTACATTGATCATAATTAATTACTCGAATTAGTTATTCTATAATTACTTACACTTATTATCCTCTAATTAATCATCCTCGTTAATCAACTAACCCTTTCATTAATTCTCTTTCTTAATCAATCCTTTAATTAATTTCACTAAGTGATTAATCCTTAATCATTTCCTTTAAGTAATATTTCATTATAACAAATTTTGGTTTTAAAAAAAACATTTTTATGTTTTAACAAACTTAAATTAACCATCATACCGTTCCTAAATTAAAGTTTAAGGTTATTTTTAAAGTGGAAGGGAGATTTTAGCAAACATTTAATCACACAACCCTTTTTAACTTCAAACCTTTATTTTAAATAATCTTTAATTAAGCCTAAGATTCCTATTCCGGCTTCGGGTTAAACCCCAGCATTTCTCGAGTTCCTCCCCCGAGTTCCCCTTCATCTTCTACTTCTTCTATTATTTCCTGATAAAACTTCCAACAAAAACACTACCAAACTCACGCGAGCATCCCGATACAATACTCGAGAATCACCCGAGACCCTCATTATTTTTGAAGCAACAACACAACACAACACAACACAAACAACAGGCACGAGATAAACTATGTGCACGTGCACATTACCTTGTCGCTGCTCCGATCGCCGCTGCGATCTCAGATAAGGCATTGCCGATGATCTCAACGCAACTGACCACCCAGAAATCCAAACCTTTCGAGAAATCAAAAATCAAATATTTAAACCCATTGGCAAAAAGAAACCGATCAACTGTATGTCACCCGCCGCACCACCACAGATCACCAGACACTCCGATGCCTTGTCCAAAACTTTGCCAGCAACCAACGCTCCCATTCCAACCATCTGGACCAAGTCCGATGTGCCGACGACCTCTGCAAAGTCTCGCAAATGTTCTCGCTCTAACCCAGGTCTAAAAACCTAAAATTCACGCGACAAGCCATTACGCACATAAAACAAATCGAGTTTATTTTTCCAACATGCGCCTTTCCTTGCCCTTCCTCCCTGCCCAGCTTCGATTCACGAAATCGAATAAGCAACTGGAATTTAGGCGAAAGCCTAAATCTGTTCAATCCTGATTTCCCAATACAATACCGCATTAAAAAATTTAAAATCACCTTCAAAAATCATCATTTGCGATGACAAATATATTTATATAAGGAAAATCATAAATTATGATGTTCAAAATTATTCGCAATATTTGTTTGCTTACAGTAAAGTATCCCTTTACTGTCTATATTTTGCAATTACTAAGTGGAATGATTTTCGAAATAACCTACACTGACAATCGAACAATGGTACATTGGAATTCATGATCTAGAATCGTATGAATCAAGAGATATGTTTTATTTTACATTTGAAAAGCTGTTAGAGAACTTAGGAAGAAGAACTGAACATTTAGAATGCAGATACAAATAGCTAAACGTAATATCAGACCCAATTGATTTACTCAACACTACTTTTACCTATCTGAATAATATGTAGTAACAAAATAAGGCTATGATTTACTCACCAGATTAATGTGTAGAGATTAAAAAATTTGATGTGCTGGAAACTTTAAATCTGTAGATCCTTGAAACTACAACTGGAATTGCTGGGAAACTAAAATACTATGTTGAGTAGTTTTAAACTTTGGATCTGTTTTGAGTTGAATTTGTATGATTTGTTTTATGTTATGAAATGCAGTGATATCCATCTCCTTTGTTATACTTGGTTCCCGTGAAAGAAAAGTAACAAGGTAGAGGTATAAATAGAGAGGTAGGCTGCCCTCTTCATCAAGTGTTTTATTTACTTTATTTCATTATTTCTGGCTTGCAGAGTTGTGACGAACGAATGAAATAAGGAAGAGATGATATATAGAATAAAGTTTGCAGGGTGATTATTTTCTTTGTACAACAATGGTCAGACATTTTTTTTTCTTCTTCTATGGAGGCTGATATGATTTTGTTCTTGCTAGAGATGATGGCATTTAATGCCTTGGTTCCTTTTCATGTTTACACATATTATCATAATGTTTGCTGTAGATAAAGATTTGTATGAAGACATACATATGGCAGGTAGACATATTGCTTGTAAATGAAGATACTTGTGTAAAAATGTTTGTTTTTATTAACTTCTAATTTGAATAGTTTACATACATATGCTTATGTCAGGTTTATACTTTATACTTTGACTGATTTCCCTTTTTCTACTTTGTTTTCATGCTGATTTTAGCTTTATACATTTATGCTTTCAATTTTCAGTTTATGTTGTATGTTTACCAAAATTACTTAATCCTTGTTTTTCCTTTATTTTTATTTCTAACTATCAATATTTAAGTTATATTTAGTATGGTTTACTTACCTATATTTGTACTTATTTCTATTTGTAATTTTAACTATCAATAGTTAAATTATATTCATATGTTTGACTTATATTTAATATTTATATTTTATATTGATAGACTTTGATTTTATTTTAAACATTGTTATCCATATATATATATATATTTACCAAATGTTAATAGGATAGAACATTTTAATCAATTATATAAGATAGATTTTATTGTAAATATTATCAAGAGATTTTATTTAAATTCGCAAATCAAATTTTCCTTTCAAAAAAAATACAAATCCATACCAATAAATGGACATTATTTCAAAATTCATATTTATTTTAAAATGATAAGTTCCCTTTTATTTAATTAGATTGAATATTTATTAAAATAATAGGGCCAAAATCTAGGGTCGTTACATTCCTTCCCCCTTTGAATCTTTTAGTCCTCGAAAAGGAACGAAACCAGATTTATTAAAATGCTTAAAATCAGATAAATTTTCTTTGATCATTTTAAATTACTTTAAAAATTTGTATAATATTACTAAATTAGTTCTTATAAAAATACATTTATAACTCGATGTTTCGACAAGTCCATTCTCGTTCTCACAGAAATTCGGTCATACGTTGATCAGGCGTACGACTGAAAATCTATAAGTGCTTGGTAAACCCGTTTCAACACCCAGTGAAAATACTTGGAAAATAATTTTATTGAAGATATAGAAAATAGTTTTTGAAAAGTAGTGGAAATATCTTTGGTGAGAATGCTCTGAGAATCATCACTCCCATCCATGGTCGTAGTTAACCCGATGGTTACGTTGTCATCCCGACAAAATCCATAGATAACTATAGGCCTCCGCACCCCTCAATTACACCATGGAACCCACGACAGATCGCAGCTACAACTGGGGTTACGTAGCTATCATAGCAAAAAACCATATAACTGTAGGCATCAGCGCCATCGAATTTCGCTGTCAAAAATGCAACTTATCCACTCCACTTGACCATAGATCGCAGTCTACCGATGTTGCGCTGCCTTCTCGGCAAAATCAAGTGTAGACTGTTGGCACTCATCCTCCACACGATTTCGTTATGGTCCCCACAGTAGATCGCAGCGACATCGAGTTACACTATCGCCGCAGCATAACCCAAATGCCTCTGTAGGCATCAACGCCCTCGACTTTCGCTACCCAATAATCCTCAGGAACTAGTTTTGTCCGTACTCCTCACAGGATCAACTTTAGAACCCCCCTTGGGGCTCAAGGCAGCACCACCCGGTGGCACTCCTGAGAAGTTCATTTCAAAGGAGCGCCTTTTTCCCCAGAGCCATCATCAAAACATTTTATACTATACATATAGTATCTTCAAATCATACACCTAGTATGATATCATACAAAGCTCCTTTACACAAAATAGATTATCCCAAAATCGATAATTCTCAAACTAGGCTTTCCAAATTCAATATTGATTTTACCCAAAAATCAAAAGCCTTTCCAAATCCAAAGGTTCTTAAAACCTTTTCCAAAATCCTCATAAGATCCTTTATATATATATATATATATATATATATATATATATATATATATACAGATATATAGAACTTTTAAAACTTTGGATCTTTCCAAACTTGTATAAAACTCCTTTTATACTTCAAACACCTTCAAAAATCTTTTTCTTCCGGTAATAGATTTAACAAGGAATGGTTTATCTTATATAACAAAGATATATAACTTTGTTTATTCAAATTCAAATATTCAAATTTGATTACTCTTTCCAATATCAATTTCATTCAAATCCGTACGATGTACACATATCATCCGTACGCTATACCAACCTGATCGCTCACACGATCACACCATTTCACTTCCGAACTAGTATCGTCCACCCGACTTCCTAATGCGGACACAGATCTGGTTTCTTGATCAGAAACCGTCATTCTCCTTGCATAGGCATAACTATAATAGAGAATATCCAGAACCAATCAACAATCCATATCCAGGTTCGCCGTCGAAAATCGAGTGAAAAATCTCAACTCGGATCGATAAACTATCTAGAAATTCTGTGCTCGAATCTGGGTCAAATTGCTATGCGAATAGAATAATATACGTACATCCTACGTATTTATTTCCATTGATTATTAGCAAAATCAATTTCCTTTCTATTCACACTTCCTTAAGTTTCCCATTCACTTATTTACAATTGCCTTAATCCTTATTTGAATTATCACTTCAATTCTTATCTCCATTGAGTATTCGATTAATAATAATTTGAACTCCGACGAATTTATATTTAGAAAATAGCTTGAAAATTTTAAGAATAGAGAAGTAGTTGAAAAATAATTATTAGTTCGCAAAATAACTGTAAAATAGTCAAGTAATTGTATAATAGTTGTGAAATAGCTAAATAGTTTCATAAATTTTAGATAATTTCAAAATAGTTGTAAAATAGTAATTAATTTGTAACATAGTTGAAAAATAGTAATTAGTTTTAGAAAACAGTTGAAAAATGGTTAAATAGCTCCAAAAATAATCGTAAAACAAGAATATAAAATAATTTGGCTTTAAGAAAGAAAGGTTGTATATATTTAATAGCTTAGAAGAATAAGTTTATATCAAAACAATTTATATTGAAATTAGTCAAGAGCCAACTGTTCACTTCCCCAACAATTCAATTTAAATCTCCATTTGAAATCAGTTCCAATTCAAATAACTCCAAATTCCATTGGACTTGATTAATTCCCAATTCAAGTTGAATCCATCTTGATTCCTTCCCCAATTTGAATCAAATTCTAGTTGATTTTAATTTTGTTCAATTTTAATTATAATTTCATATTATTGCAATCAATTTGAATTATTATCAATATGATTTCAGAATCCAAATCACTTCAATTTAATCCAATCCAATTTCCCATTTTAAATTATTTTTACTTATGTATTTCAATGTTCAATACTATTTTATTTAAAATTTTAGTTTATTATTCAATTTAATTTTCCAGTTTGAAGCCAATTCTTAAACAAGTTTAATTTACAAATTCAATTATTCAAATTTTTAATTCAAAGTAATTCCATGTCCTAATTTTCAAATTTATCCAATTCAAATTTTCCATTTGAATTTTTTAAACTTATCCATCTTCAATCATAATTCCAATTAATTCAAATCAAATTCAATTTTGAAACTAAACTATTGAAATTTCAGTTTGAATTAATTTCAAATTCCAACTCAAATAAAGAAGTGATTTATTAGATCATACTACCACAAAATATTTCATATATAGATAGACTGTACATTAGCAGTTCAATATTACACCCATTAACCACAACAAAAGCCTTACAAAGTCAAAATTAAGATGTTTACACCATCACCTTGGTTTTAGAGTCCTAGCGTTACTATCAGAATCCTTCTTATGGACTTCCCTTTAATGGGCAAAGCCCAAACATGCACTTTTCAACAAGTTGTCCCCACTTATGGCATTTTCCACAAAAAGTTTCTGCCCCCTTATCATTCTGGATGACCTCAATGTTTCCTACTGGATGTTCCATAACCTTAATCTTCTTCCTCTGTCTCTTGGGACAATTTCTCGCGATATGTCCCAGCCCTTTACAATGGTAGCAAATGGTTGACTCGTTGACCGGTTCCATTTATTTACGCTTCACCTTCCTCACTTCAGGACAATATTTAAGGAAACATCCCTTCTTATGACACTTAAAGCATAATATCTCGGAATGAAATCGTTGGAATGTACCCTTTAATTCCTCTCTTGTTTTTCCACAGGTAGCTATGTAATGACCCTTATTATAACATCTATAGCAAGTGACATTATCGTAAGGTCCAGGTCCATTTCTTTCCTTAATTCGATTTTCATACTCCTGAATTGCTATTTCCCGTTCCATACGTGCAACTGCTCTTCGTTCTCTATGCCTTGCTTCCATTCTTCACTCTTATCCATTTCTCTCAAAGACTGAATTTCTAGAGGGACTTCCTAACCTATAATTTAGACTTAATTAGAAGAATTCAACTCTTATATAACAATTTGCTTACCTAGATATACCTTAAGTCTTAAACCACCTTTGGTTTTAAATTCAAGCCCAATCTTCAAACAACCCATTGTTTGCAACAAGTCTCTTTTATTCAAATTTAAGATTCCACAATTCAGGTATTTTCAATTTTATAAGTCATACTTTACATAAATGTTTACTTCTTTAAAGTATTTCATTTTGCTTACCCATTAATACACATCTTATTATTTAACGCACAACAATCACTTATGATAATAACCAAGATTATCATATCTAAAGCCATCTATTATCATCTTATTCTGAAATACTTCTCCAATTCAAGATTTCAATTTCAATTTGAATCCATTTCAAACTTATCTTTATTTAATTTCAGTTTGGTTGTATTATATTACTTCTTAATTTAATTCTAATAATTTAACAATAAATTTCCTTAATATTTATCAGAGTGGGATATTGATTTATATCTCAAAATATAATCTTACATAAAATCATTTAAAATCTTTATATAAGAAAATAACAAGTACGCTCTCATATCTATATATATACACACACACTCAACTCATTCTAAGGTACTATTGACCCTATCCTTAATGAGTACACCCACCAGAGCCAAGGTTCCCGCTTAACCTGGCTCTGATACCAAATGTAGCGACCCAGAATTTTCGATCCCGAAAATCCCAGATAGTTATGAAAAAAAGAAAGAGATAGAAGAAAAGAAGAACAGAAACACCAAACATTCCACATTCGCAGCGGATAAAATATAATAATAAGTAATAACAGTTTACAGAAGAATCTATATTTGTCGACTACATTTTAATATACATCAGAATTTCACACATATACAGTCACTGAATAAATACAAGTATCATGTCTCAGATTAATGGATATATAAATACAGCGGAAGTACTCTATGCGCTCCTGCCATCTAGCTCGCCTCCTGAGCTCCAGAACGTAACTACCTAAAAATCTGTAATACTCGGTCTGACCCGAGCATTACATCAAAGTAACACTCGAGTCAGGCTGGAAACAAGCGTGAGTAAACCCATCTAACATGGAATACAAAAGTATACAACTCAAATAAACCCGGGATAACTTATATCAATCTACACTTCACAAGTTGTTATAGACATCACTTATTTCACGCATCAATTTCTAAGTGCCAGAACTTAGATTAGATGGTCCAATTCACCTAAATCTTTCCATTACACCTTATTGATTTCACATATCAATTTATAAAGAATCAAAGCATTTTCGGGTATCAACTAATACCCGACTCCTGTCTTTTCGAATCCAATGTCATCAAAACTCAAGTTATTCAACTGAATACTATTCAATTTTAATTATCGGATATCACATTTCGCAGCAATTCATTATGGATAGATAAACTCAACACATTTGTCTCTGTTCAACCCAACATATCATCTCGCACATCAATTCATATCAGAGATATCAACCAATCTGAAACACTTATCATCATTCAATCATTAATGTACTAGATTGATCTCTTCCATTAATTACATTAATTAATTATCCCCTAATTATTCTCACTAGTTGATTATTCTCAAATTTCATTTAATAATTAAACTTTAACTTAATTACATTTATTAATCAGCCTTGGTTAATCACAATCAAAAATTAACTTCCCTTGATTACTCCATCAATTAAGCCAACTCTTTGTTTTAATGATTAATTAATCCTTTAATTACACTGAGTAACTTATCACTTAATTTCATCCACCAAGCAATTATCCTTTAATTACTTCTCATCAAGTAATTTCCTTTAATTAATTTCGTCCAGTAATTATTTCCTACTTACTTCACTAAGTAGTTATACCTCATTAATTAGCTTTAAAAATTTTTACTTAACCCAACATCAAATGATTATCTCCAATCAATAAAACTTAATTAATTAACCAGTATTAACCACTTTAACGTAAATTATTACACAAATTAATTAACCTTGCCCCTACACATTGATTACATTGATCATAATTAATTACTCGAATTAGTTATTCTATAATTACTTACACTTATTATCCTCTAATTAATCATCCTCGTTAATCAACTAACCCTTTCATTAATTCTCTTTCTTAATCGATCCTTTAATTAATTTCACTAAGTGATTAATCCTTAATCATTTCCTTTAAGTAATATTTCATTATAACAAATTTAGGTTTTAAAAAAAACATTTTTATGTTTTAACAAACTTAAATTAACCATCATACCGTTTCTAAATTAAAGTTTAAGGTTATTTTTAAAGTGGAAGGGAGATTTTAGCAAACATTTAATCACACAACCCTTTTTAACTTCAAACCTTTATTTTAAATAATCTTTAATTAAGCCTAACATTCCTATTCCGGCTTCGGGTTAAACCCCAGCATTTCTCGAGTTCCTCCCCCGAGTTCCCCTTCATCTTCTACTTCTTCTATTATTTCCTGATAAAACTTCCAACAAAAACACTACCAAACTCACGCGAGCATCCCGATACAATACTCGAGAATCACCCAAGACCCTCATTCTTTTTGAAGCAACAACACGACACAACACAACACAAACAACAGGCACGAGATAAACTATGTGCACATGCACATTACCTTGTCGCTGCTCCGATCGCCGCTGCGATCTTCGATAAGGCATTGACGATGATCTCAACGCAACTGACCACCCAGAAATCCAAACCTTTCGAGAAATCAAAAATCGAATATTTAAACCCATCGGCAAAAAGAAACCGATCAACTGTATGTCACCCGCCCCACCACCACAGATCACCAGACACTCCGATGACTTGTCCAAAACTTTGCCAACAACCGACGCTCCCATTCCAACCATTTGGACCAAGTCCGATGCGCCGACGACCTCTGCAAAGTCTCGCAAATTTTCTCGCTCTAACCCAGGTCTAAAACCCTAAAATTCGCGCGACAAGCCATTACGCACCTAAAAATATCGAGTTTATTTTTCCCACATGCGCCTTTCCTTGCCCTTCCTCCCTACCCAGCTTCGATTCACGAAATCGAATAAGCAACTGGAATTTAGACGAAATCCTAAATCTGTTCATTCCTGATTTCCCAATACAATACCACATTAAAAAAATTAAAATCACCTTCAAAAGTCATCGTTTGCGATGACAAATCAATTTATATAAGGAAAATCATAAATTATGATGTTCAAAATTATTCGCAATATTTGTTTACTTACTATAAAGTATCCCTTTACTGTCTATATTTTGCAATTACTAAGTGGAATGATTTTCGAAATAACCTACACTGACAATCGAACAATGGTACATTGGAATTCATAGTCTAGAATTGTATGAATCAAGAGATATGTTTTATTTTAAATTTGAAAAGCTATTAGAGAACTTAGGAAGAAGAACTGAACATTTAGAATGCGGATACAAATAGCTGAACGTAACATCAGACCCAATTGATTTACTCAACATTACTTTTACCTATCTGAATAATATGTGGTAAGAAAATAAGGCTATGATTTACTCACCAGATTAATGTGTAGAGATTAAAAAATTTGATGTGCTGGAAACTTTAAATCTGCAGATCCTCGAAGCTACAACCAGAATTGCTGGGAAACTAAAATACTATGTTGAGTAGTTTTAAACTTTGGATCTGTTTTGAGTTGAATTTGTATGCTTTGTTTTAAGTTATGAAATGCAGTGATATCCATCTCCTTTGTTTTACTTGGTTCCCGTGAAAGAAAAGGAACAAGGTAGAGGTATAAATAGAGAGGTAGGCTGCCTTCTTCAGCAAGTTGTTTTATTTACTTCATTTTATTATTTCGGGCTTGCTGAGTTGTGACGAATGAATGAAATAAGGAAGCGATGGTATATAGAATAAAGTTTGCAGTGTGATTATTTTCTTTGTACAACAATGGTCAGAGATTTTTTTTTTCTTCTTCTATGGAGGCTGATATGATTTTGTTCTTGCTAGAGATGTTGGCATTTAATGCCTTGGTTCCTTTTCATGTTTACACATATTATCATAATGTTTGCTGTAGATAAAGATTTGTATGAAGACATACATATGGCAGGTAGACATATGGCTTGTAAATGAAGATACTTGTATAAAAATGTTTGTTTTTATTAACTTCTAATTTTAATAGTTTACATACATATGCTTATGTCAGGTTTATACTTTATACTTTGACTGATTGCCCTTTTTCTACTTTGTTTTCATGCTTATTTTAGCATTATACATTTATGCTTTCGATTTTGTGTTTATGTTGTATGTTTACCAAAATTACTTAATCCTTGTTTTCCTTTATTTTTATTTCTAACTATCAATATTTAAGTTATATTCAGTATGGTTTACTTACCTATATTTGTATTTATTTCTATTTGTATTTTTAACTATCAATAGTAAAATTATATTCATATGTTTGACTTATATTTAATATTTATATTTTATATTGATAGACTTTGATTTTATTTTAAACATTGTTATCCATATATATCTATTTACCAATTGTTAATAGGATAGAACATTTTAATTCAATTATATAAGATATATTTTATTGTACATATTATCAAGAGATTTTATTAAAATTCCTAAATCAAATTTTCCTTTCAAAAAAAATACAAATCCATACCAATAAATGACCATTATTTCAAAATTCATATTTATTTTAAAATGATAAGTTCACTTTTATTTAATTAGGTTGAATATTTATTAAAATAATAGCGCCATAATCTAGGGTCGTTACAGGTCGTGAAGACCGGGTATTTGCAAGAACGTTAGGATGTCTTATCGATTGTCTCTGCACTGAGTTGCCCCAGATAGAGATTCCTTAAGTGATGGGAAGTCTGACCGGGATTGTGAATACTCGGATTTGCAAGGACTTCTTTGGAAGTGCCTTCGGATCTGTTCGAACCCAGAACCGACTTGTATGGATTGTATGTCTGACATTACATTTTGAGATATAAAGCAGATTTCTTTCAAATACATTTCTGTTGGTGTTGGAGAATTTATTCTCTTATCTTACCACCCTTCTCTGAGACGTACAAACTCAGAGGTTATGCATTTGAAGGTTATCAGTGATATATTCCCAATTTGGTAATGTGGCATGCTGAATGCTGCTGTGTACTGATCATTTGTTGATCAAAGCATGGCTTTGTGCCTAGCTTTGTGGACGAGACTTCGTCAGACCTCACACCTCGGAAATGGTCGAAACAGGAATGATGCGGCAAGGTTATGAGGGTCGCTCCCTTTAGGGTATGTCATTTCCTTTTGGAAAAGGGTGGTGTCAGGTATGGAGCCCTGATGCTTAGCTCCAATCTCATTTACTGTGTGGTTGTTGCTTTGTGATCGAGGGGCCTCGGATAAAGGTCCCAAAGGACCGGGGGGTGGCATACTCGTGTAGTAGTTACCTAGTTACAGAGGTAACTCGGCCTTGTGTTGGCAGAGAGCTGGTTAAGTTCTCGGGACGTCCCGCCAGAAGCGTACCCATGTGGGAGTAGGAAGTTCCTTAGCCTGACCATTTGTTGGAAATCCAAAGAAATAATATGAGCCCTTTACGATTGCAATTTATAAAACCTGCTACCTCAAGTGGCAGCTATAGTAGGCATAATATAATGGTACCTATGCTGGCTAAGATTAATATTCTATCTTCG
This sequence comes from Allium cepa, assembly GCA_030765085.1. NCBI lineage: Eukaryota > Viridiplantae > Streptophyta > Magnoliopsida > Asparagales > Amaryllidaceae > Allium > Allium cepa. The sequence continues at coordinate 722,277,369 of CM060937.1, read as the reverse complement.
AAATGCTTTCTACACTATGCACTAATAATAATATCAAATATTTTTTCTCGTATCGAGCATATTTAACTATCATAAGAAGAAATCTCCTCCAATTCTGCGTTTGCATTGTGTGTGTGGCGGGAGATCTTATGGTAGTCTCATTTTTCAAAAGCATATCGACTTTTCTTTTAAAAATCTGTTTTTATGTAAAAGCAACTGTTTTTGTTTACTTATACCAGTCCCATGACTGACCCGGAGTTTATTGTTTCGTTTCTAAACTTTGGGTGCCCATAATTTCTACGCGGGCAGCCAAGTATCAGGTTTTCGTATTTTGGAGTTAGCAGTATTTTGGAACTCTTGCTTTGGGGATATCTTAGGAGCTTTTCGGAGATCTCAAGTGTTTTGCTTTTAAGAGTCCGTTATCACTTCTTTCATTGAAGACTTTTGGATATATGATCATCGATATATTATTATGATGTATTTGGAGTTGTGGTATATGTATTAAATACTCTGATGTATTATTGGATATCCTGATGTTGTATCTGTGATGTATGCATGATATTCTTTTTGTTCCGCTGCTATATATTCATCTGATTTTTTCATAAGCTCAGGCGATACGAATTTGATGTCGTTTGTCGGACATCGAGTTCGGGTCGTCACAACGGGATACATATATAATAAATAAACATCCAACCATCCAATATATCAACCAATATCATTCAATTGCAATCAACACTTAAATCGGCAAATAATTCACAATAATTTCGTAGTTATCAATATCGGGTATTTTACTGGAAATTAAATTCCAATTTCAAATTTAACTGTCAGTTTTGACTTTTAACAATCAATTCATAGGACAATTTAGACGTCAATAAATTTATCAAAAAACAATCAATAAATTTATACCACTTCAGAATTTCAAACATAACTAGCATAAAAATATTCTAGTACTTCTTGAGCATTATGAAACACTCACCTTTTATTTAAAACTAAAAATATTTCAGATTCAAATAAATCCCAACTCGATTCCATGTTGAAGCCTTCGTCGATATGATCCCAAAGCAATTCGTTTCGTCCGAATCGGCCCTCGTATGCGAATGATATACAATAATTAGCATAACGATGTCATTAAAATAAAATTAACTTACTTAAAATTATTAAAACAATAACCTAACCTATCTCTTTCTCGTTGTTCTTGTTTCTCTCTGTTCGTTGCTTCCAGTCGAACGCGCCCACCTATCTACCCTTTTTCGATCAATCGACGCTCGCTAGGAACCACGTCGATGCTGCCGTAGACCACACCAGTAGCCGCGCCACCCTACGCACTGCCTCGCCGCTTCCACTTGCGGGGACCTCCAAACTACACGCGCGCGACTCCTCAGTCGAAGTCGAGACAAAACCACCCAGCACCGATGCTCTTTCCACCTGACGAGCCACCTCCGCCTGCGACCTTCGTTCGCCATTTTCTTCAACCGATTTGTTTTTTTTCTTCGACTGTTGTTTTTTTATTTCGATCTGCGGTTTGAAATAAAGAAAAAGAGGGAGAGATATATGAGGAAGACAAAATGGTCGAGTGATTTACACGTATTGCCTGAGTATATAAAATATTATATTTGAAAATGTGTAACTAATGCCTATGAAAATTCCAAACTCCAAACGACGCATACCGCATGGCGTTCCATTCTAAACACAATGAAACTAGTTTCGAGGCCTAATTCGATTATATGCGGAAGATAGCTTTTCAAAATCAATAAATTTTAATCGAATTCCTTAAATTTATTTCTATGCATTTCAAGCTCGCACGGCCGAACGACAAGTCTAGTTGCTACGAAATTTGAAATCCTACAATAGTTCACTATTACTGATCCGATGAAACTCGTTTCATTGAAATCCGAGACAGTGGCAAAAATGACTATTTTTACTCGTCGAATTAAGACGAGCAATTTCCAAATTTTATTTATCCACTTTTAAATTCAATTTTAAAAGTTAAACATTTTTATTCTTGTTTAAATAAAATTTGAATCAATTTTCGACATCATTTTCATTCGCATTAAATCCAGAATTCAATTATTTAAATATTGCAATATTAAATTTTAGACAATTTAGTTATCTAATAATTTACATTATTTCAAATATAAGTTATTCCACCTGAAAAATTAAATTTTAAAAAAAAATTCAAATAATAAAACAACTACTTCCATTTTAGACTCATTCAATATTCATTATTCAATTTAAACTATTATTTGTAACCCATTCAATATATATGGAATCCCGTTTCAATGTTAATTATTGCCAAATCATCGAAATTGGTTGTTTCAAAATTTTATCCAAATTCAATAAGTTACAAAAATAAACGTTAAAAGTTTTTATTTCTGACCATTATTATTCAATCATCACATCAAATTTAAAAATTAAAATAGTTAAAAATACGGTCATTACATATATCTTTAGAAAACTATTATAATTCATTTATCATTACTTTATAACTATTTAAAATTAATTATTATCATTTATAAACAATAAATTGAATAATTAAAATAATTATTAACCTATTAATTCTCAATTTAAATTCATAAATAAATTATTAAATATAAGGCCATCATTGATGATGTCATATATAACATTATTTTCCCAAAAATAAAATAAATAATTTTATTTCATATTCTTGTTCAGTTATAAAAATAAGTATATGTACCCCACTCCGCGCTTCAAGTTTTACGATTATAGAGTTGTTTATCGATAAAACAGCTTTCGGTCATTTTATCGATATTCCGTCAAAGCCTATATTTTCGTAAATACTTATTCAAAATAATATTAACATTATTATTTATCATTCAAAACATCATAATCTATGTTTTTTAAAGCTTATATTTGAAAATTAAAAATAAATATAATTTATTAAATTGATAAATTTGCGGGTCGTTACACATTCATTCATCAAAATGCGATTTTATTTTGAATCCCTTTTCTTTTAAGAAAACTTAAGAACTAAATACCCGTTTTTTGTTTCAAAATATTTTTGAAATAATACTGTATATGTTAAACCATAAAAAATGTTCATATAGACCAAGTAACACCAAAATGACACCGAGGAATTGGATCTTATTAAATAGTATCATACAACCCCTTTACTAAGAAGGGCAATAGTTAAAAGAAGTGCTTACCATCCAAATACATCTCCTTCCCATTTTTAGTCACTTTTCAGAAGCTCATACTAATCAATTTAACATAAAAATACATCTTTTTTTTCCTAATCCGATTTTGAAACAATATGTTATATATTTCCAAATAAATAGTTTCAAGAAAATATATTTCCAGTTTTCTTTGGGTTTGTTCTGGATTCAAACTTATTTTGATCGCACAATAACAAAGGGAATAATTTTCTAAGTGTGTTACAATGTTTACCTAAGTAAATATCAGATAGTCACTTAGAAGATTATTCTGATACTACAAAACTAATCAAGACCCTTTTCTTAAACTACCCAAAGAAAATATACCTTATTTAAAATTTCTCTTTGAAATATTTATATTTATAAGTATATTTAGGTAATACTATTATTACCTTTACCTTTTCTAAAGATACCAAGATTTACTTTATCAAGAATCCTTCTACATTTATAATACAAATCTTATCAATCAAATAAAATTATCTTTACATAATAGCCTCCTCTATTATAGTAATCCTTTTTAGAAAGTAAGCTTGTTAAACCTACATTATCAACGAATGCCTTATAGTCAATCGTGAAACTAAACACGCAAGGTGGTCATATTTAATTTAATCAAAACAAATGCTCGTAACATGATCGAGTATAAATAAACAATCAACAAATGATACATAAATAACATTGTTTACAAACAAACAACCACAACTAAAATAACTATACAATAATTTTGAAAATTATTCTTTTATATATGAAATATAATCCTAAGTAAAATTATTTCATTTACCAATTTCAAAATAATTTAGAACATTTTAATGGCACTAACAAATACATGCACTCATATATAATACACTCAAACTCATCCTTGGTTGTCACTTACCCTATCTCAAATGATTTTACACACCAGAGCCAAGTTTCTCGCTTAACCTTCAGCTCTAATACTAACGTAATACCTCGCCTTTTCAACCTCAAACGTCGATACTAATAATTTTACGGTATTCACGTGCCAAACATCCGAGTGCCTGAAAGACAGATTGTTAGGGTAAAAGAAAAGAAAAGACATAATAGATTCTCACATCGTAACGAGTCACATATAATATCCAAAGGATCTTTAACCAGGAAAAAGTTAATATTTATAGAACAATCACAGTAACTAACCTAGAACCAGTCTATATTGTTATAATAGCATATCCTTACAAATGCTGATGAATGCAATTAAGAAATAAAGCGAAAAATAAAAGTAAGGGATTATGTCTTGGAGGCATATTGTAGTGGCCCGCAAAACCATACCCCTTTAAGTCGATAATATTTCATATCAGCTCAACTCAAATTGGACGGAAATACGAATCTTTAGAGTAAAGAAGAAAAGATAGATGAAGAAATAGAACAACAACAATAAAATCTCAAAATCGCAGTGGAACAAAATATAATATATAAAAACAGACTTTTATACAAAGGAATCTATAACTGTTTTATACTTACAATCATCAAAGTACAATAATCAATACATCAATCTGGACAATTATAGTAACTTGTCCTCATACAGCGGAAATATAATCAAGTACGAAAATACGTTAGAACTCCTCCAACTGGCCACCTAGCTCCACAACATTCTATCCTGAATCTGTAATACTCCGTCAGACCCGAGCATTAACACCCGAGTCAGTCTAGAAAACTAGCATGAGAAAACATACTCAATTTGAATTATTAGAGTCATCAAAATTCTTTGAAAACAATGGTATCTTGTAAGACCGCGTCACACATAAACACAATGGATTTTACCTTACGATAACCAAAACATTTTTATAGAAAATCTAGTGATATTATAATAGTGTCTAAGTACAAATACTTATTCAAATAGCTGAAAATGTTACGTTAATTAAATTTCGGCTTACTAGGCTCTACAAACAAAACCGTTAGCTCGTATTGGAGAATGGATTCCAACGAATGACTGGGCCACTGGGGTACCGCCCGTCACAGTACACCTCTAGAACCATGTACCAAGGACCATGTCGGGGTCCCCTGCTATACAAGACCGGCCTACCACTGACCTGAATAGACCGAATATGTTATCACCCGGATTCTCCCACCCTTTCCACCAAGTGCTCCTTCCATGCACAACCATATTCATAATAAATAGGTTTTCCAAGGACATCTAGAAAGGTGATAACAAACCTTAATTAGGTACGACCCACTTAGCCTTGATGCATCTCCTTTAATTTAATCATTCCCAGTGTTAACGCTAAAAATTGAACGCTAACACCCCGGTGTATGTAGAGGTTAAGTGAAAGCACCACCCGTGAACACCGGAATTAGAAACAAGTAGGAAAGTCAAAGAGAAAGCAGTAAAAGACAACAATTTTATAGTGGTTCGGCTTCAGGTTAAGCCTACGTCCACTTTAATCCTCTTTATTACTGAACCAATATAACTTTACAACAATTTTCAATTACAATAATGATGAGACAAACAACTAGAACTCCGATGTAGAAGAATTCTTTGAATCCATATTGATTGTGTTAGATTTCCTCTTGAAGTTAGTTGAGATGCCTTTTTTGTTTGAAGTGTCGAGTAAGTCGAGAATTCAGCAGAGTATCGGCGTTCCAGGAATGAGCCAAAAAGGCCCCTTTTAGTTGGAATAGGTGGTGTATTTATAGGACATTTCTGGACTAGGTCGTAGGTCGCGGGCGACCTTGGATGGGTTGTAGGTCGCAAGCGACCTAGGGGATGTGGTTTACGACCTAATAAGGTCGTACTAGGTCATCTGAGCGAGTTAGTAGGTAGTAGCGACCTATGGGAGGTCGGTACTGAAGTATCTTAAGTCGTCCACGACCTAGCGAAGCCCCTTTTCAACCAGGTACTGGCTGTCAGCGACTTAGCACTTAAATCATAAATGTTATATCGGCTTGCTTAGGTCGCAAGCGACCTAATGAGAGAGAGTATACATGCGGCTTTGTTCTGGAGCTCGCTAGGTCGCTTCCTTTTTTGGCTCGCTAGGTCATTGGATACTAAGTCGCTAGGTCGCACTCTGCCTTAAGTCGTGCATTCTTCAGATAGTTAAACTCATTAGCTCGCTGAGTGGCTTAACTCGTTTAGTACTTTAGGTCGCTAGCTCGCCGTTGGTCTCGCATCCATGTTAGGTCGCTTGGGCTGTTAGGTCATGCCACATTGAACTGCTCTATGCTCTAGGTCGTTAAGTCGCTTCTAAGTTAACTCGTTCGTACTCTAGGTCATTACTTCGCTGCCATATCTAGCTCGTTACATCGCTGATTCATGAAAAAGAGGAGTTAACATTTGCCCCTCGAAGCATATGCCTAGGTTATTGGTCGTATGCTTCGATATAACTCTGCTAGGTTGTAAGCGACTCAAGAAGATTGCTAACTCGCGCACCCAATCATCTCCTTCCTCTGTCTCCTTTATAAACTATAATTCGCTCCGTTCCCCTCAGTTTATTACCTATCCCTTTACCGCCATTGTTGTCATTCAAGCTCAGAAGCTATCGCAAAATCTCTTCCTTTTCATCCCCAATTGTTCATTCCAACAGCAAACGAAGGTAATTCCGATCATCTATTTGTCACGTTCACCACTGATTCCTCCATAATCATTTCAATACAATTTTCGCCACAATGATGTAAGATTATGTCCTGATTCGCCTTCCGATTATTGTTGAATCCTTGGCGATTGCTTTAAAAAGTGAATCGACCTAGGGTTTCATGGAGTTATCTTGGTGAATGTAAAGTTTTTAGAATCGATCAGGGGTTTTTGAGGATGTTTTGGGAGTTTGAAGGAGACAAGGAGATGGTCATCGGGTTAATAGGTTTTAGGCTTTGCTGTGATGCTTCGGTGAGGTAAGGGAGACGAATACGTGGCAGCATGCAAGGGGAGAATAAGACTTAGGATTTCTTGATGGAAGAAAGCTTGGCATATTCCTAAAATACTCTCAGAGCGACCTAATGAGTAAGACGACCTAAGGGTCTTGCGACTTATGATGCATGACCCATTACTTTGGACGAATCATCCTCTTTAAGGACCTACCTCTAGGTCGCATCATGACTTGGGCGAGCTAACTTTTGCAGCACAACCATTAAGTCGCAGACGAGCTAACACTTAGACACTTGATGTGGATTAACTTCCTATGACTTAAGCTTTTAGGTCGTGAGAGTGTCTGAACGACCTAATACTTAACCAAATTTGCATTACCTTGCCCTGAAGTTCTATGCCTTGAACTCTTTGACTTGAACAATGCGACCTAAGAAAGTTCGCCTTGGACGTTTGCAAAGCTTTAACAAAACTTGATTGAATTTCCAACTTGAACAGCTAGAATGAACTGCTTGAACTCATCGTACTCTTTTACAAATTATATTAACTTTAATGCTATTAACCTGTTAAATACAACATTTGCAAAAAATGGGACGAATATAATGCCATTGACAGCCCACATCGAATAACAGATTAGTCGATAAAAGATAATCAACTTAAAGAAATTATATGAAACGCTGTGAATCAATAAACTCAAGTGAAGTATTAAAGCAATGCTGAATTAATCAACCAAAGCTAATCTGTTTGCTTCAACACTATACTTGAACTTAAAACAACAAGCCCTGAAGCTTTTTAACTGACAACTATTAACTAGTTTAATTTCAGTTATATTTTCTCGTTATTTTATTAGTTCATCACAACACTTCACAAATTTAGGAAACATGCACCTTCACATTTGAATATCCAGTTCCTTGTGTAGAATGTCTTCTCAAGAAGGGATAATCGAGCAATCCGAAGGAGTCTTCCCGATAGCCGACCCATTGGATGATCCTCCGGAGATAACTCCAACTTCCCTGAGTCAGCGGGCATTCAACCAATTACGAATTCAATTTGGGATTGCCGAAGCGGATGCTATACTTCCTGGCCCAAATGATACTACCGACAAGCCACCTCTCGGTTTTGTCGCCGTCAACCGTCAGATGTGCCTTTGTGGTGCCATTCCCCCTTTCAATGAATTTCTTCATCAAATCCTTTTCCGGCTAACCATCTCTCCCTTTCAACTACATCCCAATGGCTACGCCATCCTGATGGGATTGTGTGTTTTATTCAGGAGGACACTTAACCGTCTTTCGAGCTTCGAAGAAATTTGCTACTTATGCACATTCGCAAAGAATAAAGACCACCGCTCCATTATACTCGTGAGAAGTGCCAGAAATCGCAAACTTATTACCGATCTTTCCGAAAGTGCTCACGGTTTTCTGAATCAATTCTTCTTCGTCCGCTGCCCCCCAGGGTTTTATGCCATCTGGAGAAAAGGAAGTAAGATTGCTCATCCCCGTTCTTTCCGTTTCAGCTTTTCAAGATCCGAATTGCTAAGTGCTAACTTCATTCTTTTCTTTTACAGCACTTCCTCCTCCCTCTAGAAATCCCAGTAACAAGACGACTTTTGATAGATTAAGTTCCATGCCGGTTGAAGAAAGAAGTATTAAGTTTTTGCTGAAAGATGAATTTCTGCACCAATACGGGCTTTTGCACCCTTCTCGTTCCACTCAACCTCATGAAGTCCCCGACTTTCCAGTAGAGGCATCGGATGCCCCAGTTTCCGTCGGAGAACCTACGTCGAAAGAACGTACTGTTGAGGCTTCCTTGGTAAAGTGTTCTACTTCAACTGATGTTGCGGGATCATCCGGCAAACATGCACTTCCCCCGGTCATCGAAGAAGAGGAGCCTCCTCAACAATCCGGGAAATCTGGTGGCGAAGGAGTTGAGAGAACAAGTCCCACTAGGCACAACGGTGATGATACTTTTGAGGGGTTGAGTGACCTGATGATTACTTCTCAGGAGCTTTTTAAAGATGATCCTAACATTGCTAAAGTTACTTCTCCAGCAGTTGAAGCGACATCCGTTCTGCAACAAACTCCATAAGCCCAAGAGTTGACACTGGCTGTTAAATCCATCATCACCTCCCAACCCAGGAGTGGTCCGTGATTCGACGCACGTAGTTTACACGTTACACACACTTAGGACTTTTTTCAGCACTTATATGCGCTCAACTCTCTTGCTTTCAAGATTTCTGAGTTTATCTTTTCTTCATTTTCAGATTCTCCAATGGGAAGAAGTGGCTCCTACTATGATGATTTCCAGCGTTATGGGAAGCGCGGTGCTTATGACCCTAGGAGGTATCCTCCTGCCTCTTGGGAAACTGACGAAGAAAGAGCTACGAGGAAGGCTCGTGAAAGGCACGCCTATGAAGAACGCCACGAAAGACGAGATGAGCGACATGATTCCTCCCAGAGGGAAGATGATTCTCATAAACGGAAATCCCTTGATGATAAAGGGAAAAGCCACTTCCCTAAAGATGCGAGTAAAAGGGCCAAACATGGCGAAAAGCCGGCGTCCGAACTTCTTGAAAGGCCCGCTACTCCTGTGCCTTCTCAATCTCCTGCCCTTACTCTTACTGATATTCAAACAATTATCGGCAGGCCCTCGTATCAGGTTGGACAAGGCCTGGCCACTCTTCAAAGTCGGTTTCCGCATTGGTGCTTGAAGGAGTGCGCTTTGACCTTGATTTGGCCCCATTGACAAGCAGGCTATACTGCGTAATCTTGATGCTATGAAACTTGATATCGAGAGAATGTCTAGCTGGTAGAAGCTTGTTGATGAGCTTCAGAGAGTAAATCACGCGAATCTTGAGGCCATGCTAACAACGGAAAACGACAATTCTGAATGGCAGAAAACTCTTGAGCAGCATGACGCGGAAATGAGGAGCATAGCTACTTATATTGAGAAACTTGAAGCAGAAGTTGAAAAACTTAAGGAAGAGCTCGCCACTTCTTCCACTTCCTACTCTCAGAGAGAGGAAGTGCTTCAAAAACAAGTAAGAGATGCCCATGCGGCGCAGAGAGATGTTGAAGCCAAATTTGAAGCGCAGCAGCAAGCTGTAGAAAACTACCGGGCTGATGTTGATCAACTTCGAGAGAAAACAAACGCCTAAAACTTGGAGATTGAACTGCTCAAAACTCGACTTTCTGAAGTTGAGAAGGAGCGTGACGAAGCTGTTGCCGGCAAAGCTGCAGTCGAAGAATCTCATATGGCAACTAAAGCTGAAGTCAGCTCCACTCTATTCGAGTTTTACATCCATAGCGTTCTAGGCATGGTATCCTTAAGTTTTTGGGGCCGGCATATGAAATCACTTTGGACAAAGTTTGGGAGGCCATACTTGATATGTTTGGAGGAGACGGATATGCCGAAGTAGATTTAATGGCGCATTATCTAGATGATGATGCATGTGCCGCTCTTACAAGGGGAAAGGAGCAACTTGCCAAAGAGAGAGCGGAAACGACAGAAGGAGAACATTTAGGAAAGACAATCTCAACCGACCCAGTTCTACCTTCAGTTTTGGCCGATATCGATATTGCCGGCTCCAGTTCCCATTCTCCTCCTCCTGCTAAAGCCGTTATTGAAAGTGCTGCCGCCCACACTGGAGATGAGACCCAAGAAAGTGCTGAAGCGGAGGACTTCGAAGTTGATATAGTAAATTCTGCTTCTCCAGGTAACCTCAACGTTGATCTTGCTCAAGTGCACTGCTTGTTCGCTTCGACCGAGTTCGATGAACTTCTTACCTATTTGTTAAGCGTCGATGAGCCATTATCCCCTCTTTTTACGAGGAATACTAACTTTAACTTTTCTTCTCCTGTAGAGAAAGCACCAAGTATTGCTCAGCCTTCCCCTCTTCCAATTGTTTCCTCTCCGCCTCTTCATATTACTCCCCCTTCCATTTCTCAACCGGGGTCACAAGAGAAGCAGATAGAAGCTCTTCAAGGCTTGGATGACCCGGTTGTTTCTCAAGAACAGAAGGCCGAAGAACCTGAAGAAGGCGAGAGAACTCCGGAACAGACTGCTTCTGATGACATAACATTGTCCACTCTTTTCTCTCCGCGTAGTGAATCTTCTTCTAAGAAGAGGGTGAAACGCGGAGTCTCAAAGAAAAAGAGAGAAGCTTCTGCTGGCGAGGAAAAAACAGAAGAACATCCAGTTGCGCCTCTTCCTCTTTCTTCCCCTACTCTCACAAGCCAGCCCCAAAAATTGAACATCCGGCCAGGCGTAGGCTCGAAAGGTGGCAGGAAGAAGAAATAATGGGCTTGGGACTTATGCCTCTTGTCTTGTTTTTCACTTTTTTGCTTTTATATACAACGACTTATGTCGACCGGCGATTGTGCGGGTACCGGTCCTTGCCTTCTTTTGTTTTGAAACCTGCACATGTATAAAAAAAATTATAGTATGGAATAAAATGATTCTTTTACATGTACAAACTTTTGTCTGTATTTGAGAATGCATTTATTCTTCTCTTTTTTCTTATACAGGTTTCTTTATTTTCTCTGTGTGATGTTGCAGTAAACCTATGGTGTGTTCTTTGAGCATTGTTTTCATTTTTGCAACTATATTATATTGCCCCCATACCATGGTTTATTGCAATCTCATTCACATTTGCAGAATTTTGGAGAACAACTCTTCTGTTTCGAGAAGACTTGTGCTCCTTCTTTAGAGAAAACTTTTCCATTTGAAGGAGGTTTGCATCTGTACTTTATAAGATAATATTTCCGTTTTAAGGAAATATTTTTATGATTTAGTAGAATGCGACTAGTATTGGACAATTTTTCTCTTTTTTTTATCGCAAAGTTCTTACACTTCACTTTTGGAGAAAGTCACTTTTATTTTGGCAAGTGAATTTTCCTTCGTGGTACAGTGGGCCTCCGGAAAAGGGCTTCGACCTTCTTGTGCCTCCGAAGAGGGCTTTTGTTTGATTGTGCCTCTGGGAAGAAGGCTTTTTGTTTGATTATGCCTCTGGGAAGAGGGAATTTTGTTTGTGCCTCCGGGGAGAGGGCTTTTTGTTTGTGCCTCTCGGGAGAGGGCTTTTTTGTTTTTTCCTCTGGGGAGAGGCTTTTATCTTTCCCCTGTCCGTTGGGAAGCGGGCCTCCGAAGAGGGCTTTTCACATTTCGACTCGTGTGATGTTTTATTTCAAATCATGGTGAAATGTGTGCCTCTGAGTAGGGCTTTTGCCTGGAAGTTTGGAGTTACCTTCTCTCGGTTGGATGGATTCACAGGGCCGACACAAGTTACTTGGATTGTTTGTTTGCACAAACGTTATCAGCTAGTTAACGAGTGTCCTATGCCACCGATCAATCCACAACTTTCTGTCGAGAAAGTGAACTCTCTTTTTCTGGCTAGTCCCATTAAAGGTCTTTTAGCATTTCAAATATGGTGAAATGGGCCTCCGAAGAGGGCTTTTCACATTCCAGCACTTGTGAAGTTTTATTTCAAATCCCGGTGGAATGCGTGCCTCCGAGTAGGGCCTTTGCCTGGAAGTTTGGTGTTTCCTTCTCTCGGTTGGATGGATTCACGGGGCAGACACAAGTTACTTGGATTGTTTGTTTGCACAAACGTTCTCAGCTAGTTAACGAGTGTCCTGTGCCATAGGTCAGTCCACAACTTTCTATCGAGAAAGAGAACACTCTTTTTCTGGCAAGTCCCATCAGAGGTCTTTATCCTTCGAAGAGTTGTGCCTCCGAAGAGGGCTTGTGCCTCCGAGGAGGTCTTTTGCTATTTGTTGCCTACTCGCCCATGTCTTTTCGCCATTTGCTCATATCAGTGGTTCCCTGTTATCATTTTCAAGCGCACATTCCTTTCTTTTGCAAGTAGCTTATTGTATCCAAAGAAGTGTACTTCATTGTTAAATGAGTTCGCAGGGGTAGACACAGGCTAATTAATCGAATGTTTGTTTGCACAAACGTTCACAATTAGTTAGGAAGGGTCTACCTCTGGCGGAACCACTAACTGTTTGCTTGAAGCACTTCTTATATAGGATTTGAATCTGGAATTTTTGTGGCTAGATATTCATTTGTTGAGTGATGTCAGGGATCGCTCGGTCTTATGATGGGTAAGCTTTGTTTTAATAGCCTGCAATATTAAATCGACATTTTAGCAATACAATTGAAGTACTTTATATATCGAAATAAAACAAACAGTAGAGAACACAAGATTTATAGTGGTTTGGCCAAGAACTGGGCCTACATCCACTTTCTAGTTCTTATTATTTACTTGCACTGGCTTTACAATGGCTTTCAATACAAGAGTCAAAGATTCATAATTCTTTTTACAAACTTAAGCAAAGCTTTTAAGTAAAATATGGACGCAAATGATTGATGTTCCAAGCTCTTGGAATTGGATCTCCTTCGATAGCTGTCGGTTTGAAAGTGCCATCAAGAAGTTTTTGGCCTATGACATATGGCCCTTCGCAGTTTGGCGCAAACACTTCTGTTGCTGTCGTGACCCTTTTCAAGACTAGATCTCCAATCTCAAAGCTGTGTTGGCGAACTTTGGAATTGAAATGCCTGGCAATTTTTTGCTGATGGGCTGCAATTCTGAGCTGAGCCTCTTCCCTTTTTTCATCGAGGAAGTCAAGTGCTTCAAGTTGCAACTCTTCGTTTTTAGCTTGGTTGGAATTAATTCTTCTATGTGAAGGGACTTCTATTTCCACCGGAACCATTGCTTTCGATCCATATGATAATGAAAATCGAGTGTGTCCGGTCGCAGTTTTGTGGGTAGTTCTATATGCCCATAGTGCTAGTGGAAGCTTATCGACCCAACCACCTTTCGCTTTTTCCAGTTGTTTTTTGATGGTTGATTTGATAATTTTGTTTACTGCTTCCACTTGCCCGTTTGCCTGCGGATGAGTCACTACTGAGAAGCTTTTTTGGATCTTGAATCGCTTCCAAAATCCTTGGAAATCTTCACTTTCGAATTGGGTTCCATTGTCTGTGATTATCTTTTGAGGCACACCATACCTGCAAGTGATATTCTTAGTTACAAAGGTTATCATCTTTTTAGAGGTAATAGTAGCTAATGTTCAGATTCAGCCCATTTAGTAAAATAATCAACTGCAACAATAGCATATCTGATTCCGGATTTGGCGGTTGGCAAAGGCCCGATGAGATCTACTCCCCAAATAGAAATGGCCATGGACTGACCATCTGTGTTATCTCAGTGGAAGGTGCTCTTGGATTTTTGCAAATCTCTGGTATCGGACACATTTTCGAGCATAGCTTGCAGCATCACGATTAAAATTTGGCCAAAAATACCCATATCGGAGGATTTTCTTTGCCAGAGTTTGACCACCTGAACGGTCTCCACACTCTCCTCCGTGTACTTCAGCTAGAACTGTTTTAGCTTCTTTCTTGGTCACACATCGGAGTAATGGCATTGAGAATCCCCGCCTGTACAATCGTCCATCTTGAATTATGTATCTGGAGGCTTTTCTTAGCAACTTCTGTCATTCTTTTGAACTTTCTGGTAGAGAACCGTTGAGCAAATATTCCATTATCGGAGTCATCCATGATTCTTGCTCTTGAGATATAGTCATGATCCAGTCAATATCCATCTCATCAATGCTTGGAGATGACAGGACTTCCATAGGAACTAATCCAAATAATTGAGCTTCACCAATGCTTGCGTACTTTGCGAGAGAATCTGTCTTCATGTTCTCTTCTCGAGTTATATGATTTATCGTATAATGGTCAAGATCACCGAGAAGTTCCCAAGCTCTTGACAAAAAAGCAGGCAGATTTCCTCCTTTAGTCTGAAACTCTTTCTTGACTTGACATACAATAAGATGTGAATCACTGAAGATCTGCAACACTTTGACATTCAAATCTTTAGCAATTCTCAAGCCGGCAATAAGAGCTTCATATTCTGCTTCATTGTTTGTCGAAGGGAATTCGAATGTCAATGCATAGCACAACGACCACTCTTCAGGGGTTTCAAGCACAACCCTAGCTCCGGAACAGTAATCGTTTCTTTCACCATCAACATATAATTTCCATTGAATTGGGGGATTATCAGCCACTTCTTCCTCACTATCACCTTTATCTGTACATTCTGCGTAAAAACTGCCAAAGCTTGTCCATTGATTGCTCTCCGGGGATGATAAGTGATGTCGTATTGGCTGAGTTCAATATTCCACTTTAGAAGACGACTCGAAGTCTCAGGACAAAACAGGACTTGCTTTAGAGGTTGATCAGTGAGGACTTTAATAGGATGAGCTTGGAAATACGGCCTCAACTTCCTTGATGCAATGAGTAGACAATAGGCAAACTTTTCCACTTTTGAATTATTCATCTCTGCCCCGGTGAATCTCTTGCTGATATAATAGACCGGGCGCTGAATTCTTTCGTCTTCTCGTACCAACGCTGCACTGAGAGCATGAGATGAGATTGCCAAATATACCAAAAGATTTTCACCATTGTCCGGCTTAGAAAGTATTGGAGGCGTTTCCATATGACGAATCAACTCATCGAAAGCTTTCTTGCATTCAAGAGTCCAGTCAAAATTTTTCCTTCCTTTCTTCAGTGCATCAAAGAATGGAATGCATTTATCAGTAGCTTTGGAAATGAATCGACTCAAGGCGGCGACTTTTCCATTAAGACTTTGCAATTCCTTCTTCGTTCTAGGAGCTTTTACTTCTTTTAAGGCAGCAATCTTAGTAGGATTAGCTTCAATGCCCCTAGCACTCACAATGAAACCCAGAAACTTTTCGGACTCCACCCCAAATGAACATTTCAAAGGATTAAGTTTCATTCCATATTTTCGGAGGATTGCAAACATTTCGGCCAAGTGGTCCATATGGTATACCGCTTTCTTTTACTTCACCAACACATCGTCAACATAAACTTCCATGGTTTTGCCAATCTGCGGTTTGAACATAGCATTGACGAGTCTTTGGTAAGTTGCTCCTGCATTCTTAAGTCCGAAAGGCATGACTCTATAGCAGTAGAGACCAACATCGGTGATGAAGCTTGTATACTCCTAATCCAGCACATGCATCATAATCTGGTTTTATCCGTAGTAAGCATCCATGAAAGATAACAATTCGTGCCCCGTTGTTCCATCCACCAACTGATCTATCCTGGGTAACGGGAAGCAGTCTTTGGGGCAGGCTTTGTTTAAATCTGAGAAGTCAATGCAAACTCTCCATTTTCCATTAGCTTTCTTAACTAGTACTTGATTTGAAACCCAATTCGGATAAGTAGACTCCCTGATGAAACCATTCTCCATAAGCTGGTCTACCTCTTCTTTCAACGCTGCTGACCTTTCAGGACCCTGGGTTCTTTTTTTCTGTTTTACCGGTGTAAACTTCGGATCAATATTCAAAGTATGTACCGCAATTTCTGGGGATATTCCGCACATATCAGCACGAGTCCAAGCGAATACGTCCAGATTTGCCTTCAAGAATGATATTGAGGAATTTTGAACCGCCACATTAAGTTGCAAACCCACATTCACTACTTTGTTTGGATCTTACGGGTCAACAGGTACTGGCACCGTTACTTCAACCGGCACCACTCTACTCTCCCCTGCACTAGCTTTTCTGGGATCCGTTTCTCTTTATGCCCCGCTATGCTCGCCAGTGCAGGGTCCACCCTGTAATTGCTACAAGGTTGGTTCTTTGATGCGGACTGGGGTTGCCGCATCTTTTCCCATCTCTCTCTTCCTTGCTTCACGCAACTCTATTAGATAATAATCTCGCCCAGCATTCTGATCCCCTTTAATAACTCCAACGCCATTATCTATGGGAAATTTCATAGTGAGGCACCACGGGGCGAGAATTGCCTTAAAAGCCGCAAGAGTTGGTCGGCCTAGGAAGGCGTTGTAGGCAGAAAATTCATCAACAATTACAAAAGTCTGTTTCCGAACTACCTTTTTATGCCCCTCTCCAAGCTCCACAAACAAGTCGATAGTTCCAATGGGCCGCTTCAGTTCCCCAATGAACCCAACAATCTTCTGAGATGAGGCTTGAACATCAGCCGTTGGAATTTTCATTTGATCGAATGTCTTTTTGAAGAGAACGTTGCAAGAAGCGCCGCAATCTACAAGCACTCTTCTCACAATAGCCGGCCCAACGCCTGCAGAGATGACCAAAGGATCCATGGTTGGAGCTTCAATGCACATAGATTCCCTGGCTCTGAACACAATATCATCATTAAAAGATTTCTGCTTCTTCAAAGGTGCAGCATCTTCTAGCACAAAAACACTTTCTTATGTTGGTGCATACTACAAGGCACGGGCATATCTTTCCATCTCGCCCCAGCTTCTGCCTACTGGGTGAGGCCCTCTTGTAATCACATTAATGACAGGCCTTTTTGATTCATGCACGGTATTCCTCTCGCCCGAGCCAGATGGATGAGCAGGAAGTTGCTGACCCTTAGTAGACAAAGTTGGGTCATTTCTACTTCTCTTAACATATTACTGCAACTTTTTCTCTCCCAGTAGTTCTTCAATTAAAATTTTCAGATGGCGACATTCGTTGGTATCATGACCAGGTTGATTATGAAACCGACAGAATCTCCCACTTTGGGCAGCTTTTTTGCTAACTCTCATCTCAGGCGGTTTAGGATATTCTACTGCATCTTTGGTGGCCAAAAAGTTGTTCTCCGGAGTGTCAGTTAAAGGAGTGAAATCTGAAGATTTTAAGAAGCGAGGTTTCTTCGTACCTTTCTGCTTCTTTCCACCATTGTTTTCCCTTTTCTGACTCTAGGATCCTCTTTTGGTAGAAGCAGTAGTATTATCCTTAACCTCTGTCAATGCCACTTTAACTAGTGCCCGAAGGCTTTCCAAGTGCATGAATTCATCAGCTTCCTTATAGAATTTCTCAAGCGAATTCGGTTCTTTCATCTTCAGCCACTTCCCAAATTCGCTTGATTTGTCGATTGCCCTCATCAAGTATGTCAGGGCCATCCGTGGTTCTGCATTCTCCACTTCATCCAAAGCTATGTTGAAGCGGTTCAAGAAAGACCTAATCGATTCCCCAAGATTCTGTTCCAGGCTCGAGAGTGACATAATATCCTTAGTCTTTGAAGCATACAACCTGAATTGCTCTTTAAACTTCCGAGTCAAATCGGCGAACTGGTCTATGGATCGGACCGGAAGTTTTGTGAACCAGAGCAGAGCCACTCCTTCCAAGTATACCAGAAAGTACCGGTATTTGATCTCATCAGACGCTCTAGCATCAGTCATGTTCCAATCATACTCATACAGGAATTGATTGGGGTCGCTTGTTCCCTTATAAGCCGGGATGGTCGGAGGAACAAACTTCCTTGGGAATTCTGCCTTTAGAATCTTCTCAGTGAACGGAGTTTTGCCTGGAGCGAATCCCCATTCCTTCTCATCTTCATCTCCCTGCATGCTTTCTTTCATGATTTGTCGCACCATGCCGGAAAGATATTCCTCATCATTTAAAGGATCTACAGGACAGACTTCGGCCATTTTCTCGGAAGTTTGTCTGGATAAACGTTCACGGAGAGTTGGCTATGGTCTCGATCCTCCAGGTTGAGGAGGAGTTTCTTTAGTGGGGCTAGCAGGTCTTTGAGGAATATTCCTTTCCTCAGGATCATGAATATCATCTGCAAGGTTTTCTTCGTTATTCACCAATCGACGGTTTGCTTCGAGCAACGCGTTTATCCTCTCAAGCATTAAAGTATTTTGAGTTTCCATCTGCTGGTATAATCCAGATACTGCAGCTTCTAACCCTGCTCGTGTAATTCCGGCACTTGGTGTTGCTTGACTTGACGAAGGAGAAGTGGCAGTATTTTCATCGACATTACTAGGTCTTGTAGATCCACGCTTTCTTCCAGGAGCCATTATCTCTGACAGATTTCTGGTTTTGAGAGAGACTCTTTCAACAAACTTTTGCGAAGAAATGGCGAAGATATCCTGAGTTGGGTTCTCAGTGAAAGCACCAAAAATGTTAACGCTAAAAATTGAACGCTAACACCCCGGTGTATGTTGAGGTTAAGTGAAAGCACCACCCGTGAACACGGGAATTAGAAACAAGTAGGAAAGTCATAGAGAAAGCAGTAAAAGACAACAATTTTATAGTGGTTCGGCTTCAGGTTAAGCCTATGTCCACTTTAATCCTCTTTATTACTGAACCAATTACAACTTTACAATAATTTCCAATTACAATACTGATGAGACAAACAACTAGAACTCTGATGTAGAAGAATTCTTCGAATCCATGTTGATTGTGTTAGATTTCCTTTTGAAGTTAGTTGAGATGCCTTTCGTGTTTGAAGGGTCGAGTGAGTCGAGAATTCAGCAGAGTATCGGCGTTCCAGGAATGAGCCAAAAAGCCCTCTTTTAGTTGGAATGGGTGGGGTATTTATAGGAGATTTCTAGACTAGGTCGTAGGTCGCGAGCGACCTTGGATGGGTCGTAGGTCGCAAGCGACCTAGGGGATGTGGTTTACGACTTAATAAGGTCGTACTAGGTCATCTGAGCGAGTTAGTAGGTAGTAGCGACCTATGGGAGTTCGGTCCTGAAGTAGCTTAAGTCATCCACGACCTAGTGAAGCCCCTTTTCAACCAGGTACTAGCTGTCAGTGACTTAGCACTTAAATCATAAATGTTATATCGGCTTGCTTAGGTCGCAAGCGACCTAATGAGAGAGAGTATACATGCGGCTTTGTTCTAGAGCTCGCTAGGTCTCTTCCTTTTTTGGCTCGCTTGGTCGTTGGATGCTTAAGTCGCTAGGTCGCACTTTTCCTTAAGTCGTACATTCTTCAGATAGTTAAACTCATTAGCTCGCTGAGTGGCTTAACTCGTTTAGTACTTTAGGTTGCTAGCTCTCCGTTGGTCTCGCATCCATGTTAGGTCGCTTGGGATGTTAGGTCGTGCCACATTGAACTGCTCTATGCTCTAAGTCATTAAGTCAAGTCTAAGTTAACTCGTTCATACTCTAGGTCATTAGGTCGCTGCCATATCTAGCTCATTACATCGCCGATTCGTGAAAAAGAGGAGTTAACACCCGGTTGATGAGGTTTGAGGTTAAACGTTACCTTTCAAGAACAATTTTTCTTAGAATACTCATGTCCTCCATTGCCGATGTTTTTATAGCATTTATCCATAAAAGTTGCCCTGGGGTTGGAAAAACTGAATCACCATCTTCGTCATCCTCACGGTATTCATTCATAACATTCAAACCGAATCGAAGTGGTTTTCAGATAATTAAATCCGATCTCGTCTCTTCGAAACGATTAACGAAATTGGCCAATATTGATAGCCGGTTATTTAACTATCAATAAAACAACCATAAGCAAATGTTGGGACCAATGTTATATATCTCCAAAATGTTTGTTCCAAAACATCTTCACCAAGATATATATATTTAATATCTTTCAATATGTATATTTTTGAAAAAAATTTCAACACTTGTATCCAAAATAGGATATTTCTCTAGTTAAATACTTCGAAATATTTTCAACTTCCATTTTTATAACACTTAGAAAAATATTTTTGTCCCAAATATTCCCACTAAAATATTTCCAAAACCTTCCTTTCAATGCTTAGGAGAATATTTATATGTACAATTTCCAAAATCTTTTCAGTATTTAACTTGGAAATATTTCATGCCTACCTCATAATCCTCTAGAATTTTCAACAAATTCTTCTTACGATTTCCAAACCAATTATACTTATTTATAACCTCATTCAAACATTTATAACTTCTTTAATTGGATTCAATTCCTTTTCGAAGTTATCGCATCTGACATTGGAAACTTTCTTTAAGTCCCGATAATTCTAGTTATGAGATTTCCCTTAAAAAATCTCATTCTTAAATCAAAATTGTTTACACATCTCTAGAGTATTTTATAAATAAATTTTCAATCCTCTCAAAACTGTATATATATAATGGCATTTTTAAAGAATAGTATTTTATTTTAGTTTAAAAATATGTTTAAGTTATTCTTTAAAATATCAACATTTTAATAAACGGTTAATAACTCATTTAAAATGAAACAAATCAAGTCGCATGGCTTATTATAAAAGTTAAAATTTTATTTCAACAAATATTAAATATTTGAAAAAATCCATTTTTCGAAGTATTCCAATATTAACTAGTTTAAAAAATTCCATAGTTTTAAATAATAAAGTCACCCTTTCGAAAAAAACAAACTTAACTTCTTAAAATATATTTTATAACCTCGATAACCAATTTAATTCATAACTTCCTCTCGATTTCACATCATATTGATTTTAATTCGGATTCCCTAACCATTCCCATTTCAAAAATAGAGTCTACTATTTTACACAACCCTGTTTTCCATATTCTAATATATACTCACCCTATGAATTTATATTTCCAATTATCATTTGATATCGAATTCCTTTATTTATAAACATTGTTTATCCTTTTTGACTTTTATCTGTTTATAAACAAATATTATTTATTTAACCCCATTATATACATTCTTTTCTTGTAAATTCCATTTACACTTCAAATCTATTTTCAATATTGTTTTTTACTCCTTTTTATATTTCTAGAATATCGCTTATAATATTCTCTTTTATAATACATTTTTAAAATCCCATTTAATAATTCACAATAGTTAAGTATAACTAAAAATCAATATGTTTTTCTAATTTAATTATTTAAAATAACTCCAATTCCAATATATATATTTTTATATCAAATCCCTTTAACTCCATAAATTTTGAAAATGTATTCATAGTATTTAAATTATCAAATTCAGGCCAGTGCTACAATAGCATCCAATAAATTTCAATCTCTATAATAATCTATAATCGATTATTTTACAAAATTCATATATCATCATATATGAAAATAAACAATAAATTTGAGGAATCATGTTGGATCCCTCTAACCTGTTTTTTTCCTGCATCCACAGATGTTAATACAACATAAAAAAATACCAATCCCACTTCGAGGGGGATATCGCGGTATATAGGGTCATCCGCTATTATGCTGGGCGCATGGGTCTTATCCGCTATAATATGCAAGAATTCACTCTAAATACTAATACATATACTAATATATATATATATATATATATATATAAATATATATATATATTTAACAGTCAACGGATAATAATTTTATAACATCAACCAAGCAACCAATAATTTTAAATTCAACATTTTAAAATGTTCTAGCCATCCAAATGAGTGAGATTTCACTCACCTTGATTTTTATTTTTTTCTGAACATCTAGATTTTGAATTTCTAAAATGTCTAAGCAGCCCTATAAAAATTCCAACCCAATCCAGTCGCGTAGAGTTCACCGTTACGAACCACACTCGACTTGTTCCTGAATTTAGATCTCGTATGAATTTTTAATTAGAATTTTATTAGCATACGATCTACCAAACAAAATTAACTAATTTATTAAAAAAAGTTAAACATTTGATTTATAGTTATTAACAAAAAATAATACCTTAATATCCCTTCAACCACTAGCGCCTCTCCCTGACTTCACCCACGAACGCAGACGCCCAGATTTCCCCCCACAATTGCGATTTCTGGTGCGAACAACCTCGCGAGCTTGCCTGGAAACACCGACGCCTGAACCACCTTCACGCCGACGTACGTCATTGCACCTTCACGCGCCACCCTTCTAGAGCCGATGCCATCCCCAGGTCGCTTCATCTCTGCCTATTCGAGCGAGATTATCGTGTTCCGTTCCCTCCCCTATCCGTCGATGCCATCACCTAGCTCTCGCGTCACTCGAACTACAGAAATCTGTAGCTTGGTAAGAATACATGAATTCGAAGATTGAGGAAATCACCTAGCTGTCATTTCGATTTCAAATTGCCCGAGAGCAATCGCGTTCGAACCTTATTTGTTTTTTTTTAAATTGTCGATCGGCTTATGATTTGAGGAGCAAAGGATGAAGAGGTGGTTCGTTTCTCTGGAGAAGAATGAATGTACGCGATTTTAAAAAGGAGGAAGGTTGTGTGTTTTGAATGTTTTATCTCGTGATTTGAACAGGGAGGGGTTGGGTGCGATGTTGTCAGCTTTGACTAGACTTTAATTTGAATATATATGTGTGTGTGTGTGTGTGTGTGTGTGTGTGTGTGTGTCTATTTGAATCTAAATATCTCACATTACATAACCCGAAATTTTGAACCACTATGGAGGCGTGCCGCTAGGCGTTCATAATGTTATACCCCTATTCCAAACGCAATGGTAAAGGTTTCGGGTCCTAATTCAGTCGTATATTATGGAAAAGGTTTAGACCCAATTAATATATTAAATTTTTGATAATAAATTTCAACGCGTTTCTATCCCGTACGACCACACGATAACCCCAAATGCTGCAAATTTAGACATCCGACAATAATATAATATTACGAATCCAATGGAACTGGTTTCGTCAAATTCCGAGACTGTGCCTCGGAAGGCTATTTTTAAATGTCAATTTAAATGAGCTATTTCTAAAATTGAACTGATCAATTTAAGTTCAATTTTTAAAACTTATATTGTCTTCATTATTATTAATATGAATTTTATAAGCCTTTAAATTGTTTTAATCGAGCTTAAAACTCCAGATATAGTAACTTAACCAATATTCAATTATAAAATTCAATAATTAAATTATCCAATAAATTGCTATATTTAAATTCTGAATTTATTCTACAAATAAACCCAAGTATTCCCTATTCGAAATCAATTTAAAATTTAAATTCAATATTTTAAAACCATTTAAATATTCCTCAAACATCGAAAAATCCGGGTCGCTACATTCCTCTCCTCTTAAAAGAATTTCATCCTCGAAATTTCTTAGGCAAGAAAATTGTAACGACCCGCAAATTCGTACCCCTTGAGTCAACACTATTCTACAGCAATCAACTCAAGTTGTACAGAAATATAAACCATTTGGGTTTAAGAAGAAAAGGTAGAAGAAGAGAAAAAAACAAAATCAACATCAGAATCTAAACATCGCAGCGGAATAAAATATATAGATAATAAATAATCTTTACTCAATCAAATAATCTCTTTTTATATATTACATCAATCAGAGTACATCAATCACAGCTCAACATCAATATCATACAAATGGGTACACAACAACTCAACACAGCGGAATATGTATGTATATATATATATATACAAGTACGGGAGTACGTATCGCCATCCTGCTCGTCACCTGTGCTCTACAGCATATCCTGTATCCTATAATACTCGGCCTGACCCGAGCATTACAGTTAAATAACACTCGAGTCTATCTGGAATACCAGCGTGAGAAAACCACACCCAATTGATTTTTAAAGTCTAAAATTCCTTTGAAAACAAAAGCTTCTCGTAAGACCACGCCACAAATAAACATGTCGGGTTTTTACCTTACGATAGCTAAAACAATTTTTTTTTATAGAAATCCTCTGATATTATAATAGGGTCTATATACAAATACTTATAAAATAGCCGAAATTGTTACATGATTAAATTCCAGCTACTAGCCACAGAGTGGGTAATACAAACAAAACTCGTACAAGGCTCATAGGGAGAATGGATTTCCAACTAATGACTAGGCACTGGGGTACCACCTGTCACAGTACGGGGCCTAGATCACCGTACCGAGGAGTACGCCCGCTCCCCTGCAACACAAGGTCGGGACTATCCCTTACTGGATAATCCCAACTGAGATCACCCCGCGGTTAGGATCAGCAAATGCCCACTAAGCCGAAATAAAAAGGGACACCTAGACTGGAATGACCTCACCCTGCTTGGGTGCTACCCACCTAGCCTTGCTGCATAACCCCTGATTTTCAGTCATTCCCGGTGGATGAGGCTCGAGGCTAATCGTTACCTTTTAGAACATATCCCTTAGAATGCCCATCGTCCACCTGACAATGTTTTGCAAGCATTCATCCACAGAAGTCCATCCCGGGTTCGAACGGAACCGAAGGCACTATTCCTACTACATCCATTTTGGAAATTCCCTCGGGATTAGTAGGGACTAGCCCTTGCACTTCATTGCTCCATCTTCAAATCCAAACTCGTTTACAAGAAATATACAAACCGGATCGAAGTGGTTTTCGAGAAATTAATCTCGATCCTGGTCCTTCGAAACGATCAACGCATTTGGCCACTATTGATAGTCGGTTATTTAACTATCAATTAATATTCACAAACAATCATCCAACAATAAATAATTTCCCAAATTATTTATTTATCTCAAAATATCTTTATAACATATAACTTCACTTTTAAATCCGTTTTAAAACAGTTTTCAAACTATCTCCCTTTTCTCAAAATAAATTTCGAGTATTGTCATTTCCATTGGAATCACCAAGCACAAAACTAGATTTTCTAAATTAATTTAAAACACTTTACTTTTAAAAATATACTTTAAACATTCAAATTAAAATTTCTTTAATAATTTGTTAAAAATACATACTTTACGAATATTTGAAAATAAGGTTACTTAATAAAATATAACACCAGATTTACACTTTTAAAACAAATACTAAATCACTCTTTAAATAATTATTGCTATAATATATTAAAAGGAAATACTTGCTTTAGTAATTAAATATTAGAAATAATAAATTTTACAATACTTGCTTTTTTTAAAAACAACTTTAAAACATTTAATTTATATTTAAAAATTTACTTTAAAAACGTACTTGGTTATCCAGGGAAAAATTCCAACTTTAATCACTTAAATCAATTTCCCAAATTGATTCCCAATTTACTCCATTTGAAATAAGTTTCTGTAATTACTCAATTCATTTCAAAGTTCATTAATTATGCACTTAATTATTATTGTTATTATTTTCCATTTGATTTTAATCTTTCAACTGAAATATACAAATTTCAGGCTTTTCACATTTTCTTCTTTGTTACTTTCAAAATTTATAATCTTAAATTTAAAATAAATGTTTTGTTCTTTTAAATATTAGCATTGGAGTTTACAATTCATTAACTTTCTATTTATTCATAAATTTCCCTTCTATACTCAAGATTTATTAATTAGAATTCTTATGTCACTTTATTTCTTTTTTTTCCTTTTTCATTCTTAAATTTATTCAAATTTCCATAATTATTTTACTTACAAATTCACTTCCTTTGTTTTCTTTCCAATATCCAAGTTATATATTTTTGGAAATTCATTATACCCAAATATATCCAATCAAACCATAGCATTCAATATTTCAACATAATCCATCATAAAATATCAAATCATCATAACAGGGGGATTTAAATAATTTAAATAAATGTTGAGGGATCCAGTTGGATCCCTCCAACCTGTTTTTCTCCTGCATCCACAGATGTTAGCACAATATAATATTCCAATTCCAAAATATACCATAATATATCACATCAATCAAGTCAACCATTCAAACAATTATTTAAATTTAATCATTTAAATTTAAACTTAACTGAGTGAGATTAACTCACCTTTGACCAAAGATTTGTAATCCGATCCACACCGGTTTGATTTCTTTCAGAATTTAACCTTGTATAACAATAGATGATTTCATTAATATTCGAACCAGTCGAATAATTAAATTCTTCTTTGATGAATTTAATTTACTAGTGATTTCATTTTAATAGTTCCCATTTTAACAAAAGATTTAATCTAAACAAATAATTAAATTTAAACCAATAACTTAAACTGTAAATAAACAATTAATTCCCATTTAATAATTTCCATTAGCTAATCATCAAACTTTAAATTAATCATTTGGTTTTGACTAGTAATTTGATTTTTAAGTTACCAAATGATTAAATAATTTAATCTCTTTAATACATCATATTAAAATAACCTAGGAAATTAAAAATGTGTAAACACATATATAAATCTTTAAATTGAAAAAGAATAAATTATTTTATATCGTATTGTACATTAAATCTTCTCTAACTATACTTTCCTGTTTCTATATCTATACACACACACACATCTGTAATTTAAAGCTTGACTCCACTATATAAATATAAAATTCTTATATATATATATATATATATATATATATATATATATATTTAAAAAAACTACTTGTCTTCTGATTTTTAAATAAATTAGAATAAACACAATACCTTACAGTAAGGCTCGAAACACGAACGCTTGCCCCACGTCAGCGACTTCGACGTCGATGCTCCCTCGCAGCTTCCAAGTCGAGATTACGGTGTCATGGCCCCATGGTGTCGCAAGTGCTACGTCCACCTCGTAACAAACTTGCGGTCATGAGAATCGCCATGCCCTAACAGGAACCCGCGACATCGCCTGAGTGTCAAGTTTTAGCTTGAACGAGAATTCATCCCCAAATTCGATTCGTGAGATATCAAAGGCTATAGGGTTGAACAAAGAGAGGAACGGAATTCGAAATCTGATTTTTTATTTCAAATTGATTTAAGAAAGAGGGAAACGTTCGATTCAAGTTTGGATGGGGAAGGGAGGGACGCGAACTGTGCCTGAAGAAATAAAAAGGGGGGTATGCGAATCTTCTTCGGCCATTAAATTTTTTCTTCGAATGATTCGATTATGAACTGAAAGAAGAAGGGAACTTGTGAACGGTTTAAAGGGAAAGGGTAGCGTGGTTAAGAATGAATAAAGGATGTCGTATACAAGAAGTTTGATTTATTAAATTAAATTCCATTAGATTATTATTAATCAAATGTCCAGTGCGTTTACATCTTGTACACCCACACACTAACTCCGATCAAAACGAAATTTGAAATCCGATAATAATTCAATATTACGGACTCAATGGAACTGGTTTTATCGAATTCCGAGACTGCGCCTTGGAAGGCTATTTTTAAATTCAATTTAAACAGTATTAAATTTCAAAACTTAACAAATCATCCTTG
This sequence comes from Allium cepa, assembly GCA_030765085.1. Taxonomy (NCBI): domain Eukaryota; kingdom Viridiplantae; phylum Streptophyta; class Magnoliopsida; order Asparagales; family Amaryllidaceae; genus Allium; species Allium cepa. Next base: position 722,249,589 of record CM060937.1, on the reverse strand, counting down.
AATTTGTTTTCAACACTTCTATTCCCTTCAGTATTATCAATACAAATTTTATATGCCTTCAAATATTTTTAATAGGCTTAAAACTCCAGATTCAACAATTTATCCAACTTTACTTATTTAAATTTAATATTTCAATTAACAAAAAAGTTTGTGATATTCGTAATTCAAGTTAAAATTACTCTATTGAACATTTAAAATCAATTAAATATTCAGATTTTAAATGCTCGAAAATTCCGGGTCGTCACATTCCTTCCCCCCTTAAAAGAATTTTGTCCCCGAAATTGCTAGTTAGGAAGAATGGTCCAATACACGTTTACTTTTTCCCGAAACTAAATGGTTTCTAATAATTCAACATCTTATCAACTATCTTTTTATAAAAGATCCGTTATTATTCTTATTAACTTTCCAATTTTTTCCCTTAGTTCGCAAACAATCCTATTTGCCCAACCATTCAAGTTTTAATCATAAAACCAATTTTGAATTATCAAAATTTTCTCAAAATTTTTCTAACTCCCTAAATTCCCGAAAATTTTTGCCAGCTTCTCCTTTGCGCGGCTAGCTCGGCACAACTACAAAATGGCTCTACGGCCTCCCAAAACCAAAAAGAAAACAAAAGGCCAAGTGGCTCAATCCAAATCCAAATCAAATTTCATACCAAATTTAAATACAAACCTTTTTGTCAGCAATTCAATTTATCATCTGAAATCAAAACCAAATTTCCTTTCTCTTTATAATACCTGCATATCCTGTTTAGCACCAATATCCAATCACAATATTCACAAAACATTTTATCGACTTTCTTACAAATGTCAATATTTATTCATTCAAATAACAACTTAGAATATATTTGCAATATTCAATTTCAAATTAAGAATTTATCATTCCCTTCTTAAATTAGAATAAGCATTATATATGTTTCTTATATTTATTTTCACTACCCACTTTAGTTTATATCTATTTCTATTCAAATTAATTCCTTCATTATCATATGAATTTAATTTATTTTCACTCCAAATATTGAATTTTATTGTTCATTTATAACTAATCCATGGCATTATTTCAAATTGGTTTCCTTTACTAATTTATTTTAGTTTCCAATTCGGATTCGATGGTCGTTAACACAAATTTCCAAAATTTTCGAAAATTTTCTAGCTCCCAAAATTTCTAAAAAATTTTGGCAGAGTCCCCTTTGTACGGAGGAGCTTTTGCAATTTGACAAAAGAGATAAATATATATACATCGACCCACAGGGTTGGAAAAATCAAAAACAGTTCATATTTCCTATTTTTATTTCGTAGGCGTACCTTATTTAACATTTTTAAGCAAGCAGCTTATTAATTTAGCAGTTAGCGTGCCGAAAATCCAACCACACGGCTCCCAAGTACCTGTACTTACTCAATTTAAACATGTAAGTGCCAAATATATGAATTTTATTAACATTTCACTCTATTTAAACAACTACAACACATGAATGTTTAAAAGCAATGTAACCAGGCAATGTTATAAGCAACTTTTATAGTTTTTAACACTTATGCACACTTTTCAAGCAGTCTACACGCCATTTCATTTAATTTTAATGGCTTACAATACCATTTCTTACCTTCAATTTATTTTAACTCCAAACAAGCTCATATTTAATTCAATCGATTTTAAAATCAATTCTATTTCATTTTTATCAATTCATAGCATCTTAATTACTTCCATTTACATCAAGTGACAATTTATTCTATGCAATTTGACGAGATCTATGTGAATAAATAAGTATTTATGCTTTATAATCAATTGAAATTGATTTCAACTAAATTTATACTTAATTCTATTCCATTTTTAAATTTATCTACAATCCATCTATTCTCATTTTCATTGCATTTTAAATTTGAATACACTCACTTGCATTTCGTTTTGTTAACCAAACCAGTTTATTCAAAACCATTAACAATTTAGGTTTATCTTCATTACCAATTAAATTTCCCTTTTATTTTAATTCATTCACGACCATATATTTAGCTCGACCCATTCCAATTAAATTTTATTCTCAACCCAATCATTAGCATTTCATTTAAAACTATTCTATTAAACTTGAAAACATTCGATTGTTAATATTGTCTCCAATTTATTTCAATTACTTAACATTTTAAATGGCTTACAATTATTTATTTAAGAATTCTTCATTCCATTAAATATTATTGGCAACTCACCGAATTTTATTTCAATTAAAATCCATTTTTACTCGATCTAAATCCAATCCACTATTATTAATCTTAATTTTAAGTTGAATTCAATTCAACTCCTTTCCATCCTTTAGCTTAAGTTTATTCACTCCAATTTTATACTTAAGCTCATTTCATTTTCAAGTAAACTTTTTTTTTCTTTTTCTTTATTCAACTTAATTCTCTCCCAATTAAATCTCATTTTAAATCTGCAATTTCATTTGATTAGTTATTATCAAATTTAACTTCCCAGATTCAACTCATTCAATTTATTACCTGGCTATCTTCACTTATTTGGATTTTGTTTGCAATTCGTATCATTACTATTTCAATCCAATTTCATTTTTATTCGAGACAATTCAATTATACTTAATTTATTAACACTTCACATTAAATTTTAATTAATAACTCAAGTTCTGAATCCACCATCCATTTTCAATCTACCACCAAATTTCATGAACTCACAATTCAGTTACATTTACTTTACTGACAATTCAAGTCGAATTCAATTTATAACCTGAGTTTTATTTCCAAATTTCATCATAAATTCACAATTCAGCTTCTATTAAACAATATTACGTTCCCATTTAAAATTTTTACTATCTAGTTTATTATAAAATTAGTTCTCTCCTATTTATAGTTCAATACTTGATTTTCAATTTCAAATATCACTTCATTAAATTTTCTTAAGTTCAATTTATTTTATAATTCAAGTTTTGTTCTTCATTTAATTTTTCAATTCATCAAACAATATTTATTTTGGGTTTTCTACTTCACTTTCAGAAATTTATAAGTCACCACGTATTATTGGCACGATTCCATTCATCATAGGCTTGAATATATTGTTCTTTTTATTTTAACTCAAGCCTTATGCTTATCTATAACCCCAGCATATTTTGTTCCATGCATTTTGAATTCTTTTACATGTCATTGCTAATTTATTTATTTCAATTCCAATCCTTATTCAATTTATTTCCCATTCGTTCAAGTAAGAATTTAATTCCATTCATTAATTCAATTGAATTCTTATTCCAATTCAATTAAATTTTAACTCAGATTTATTTAATCTCAATTCGATTTCAACTTAATTCAAATACAACTGAATATTATTTTCAGCCTACTCAATTACTTCAATCCAGTTAAATTTTATTTTCCAATCCAACTTAATTTCATTTTTTTTTAACTTTACACTTTAAATTTAAATTCCAACATTCAAAGCTTATATTTCCTTCCTGATTTAAAACTCATCTCAATTTATAAGCTTACAACTTATAAGCTTACAACCTATCTCATCAGGATTTTTTTAAACACCCGGCTTTGGCTTCAAATTATTTTGAAACCTCCAACATCTCAAATCACATTTCTCAAAAGCCAAACCAATTCTGGTTTTATTCCCAACAAATTTCCTTTGAAATTTGCAAAAACAACTAGTTTTTCTAAGTAAATCAATTTGATAGCAATCCGTCACTTAGAAATTCGAAAATGAATACTGATGATGCGGCCGTCATCATCAGAATTATTTTCCAATAATCCGAGTGATTTCAATGCTATATCACTTTCAAAATCCCTTTAAAACAATTTCCTTTCAGAAATATCTCCAAAACAATTGTGCTATTATTTATCTTCGAAACACTTCCAAAATCTCTGGGATTTAAATTTCCAAATCCTGCTTAAATCAATTTTAACTATCATTCATTTGCATAGCTTATGCTCATACAGATACTCCTTTTATTATATTAAATTACATTTATAATTCACATTTAAAAATTTCATTTTATAATGAATTATTCCCTTAAATTTTAGTTATATTTCAATTTCTAGTTAAATTTTCACTTAAAAATGATAATACATTAATATTATCATTCCTAACATCCAAGCAACCATATATTAGCTAAATAGTTTTCAAAAAAATTGCTTTATATCAAAGTAGGTTTTTGGGTAGAATTATTTCATTCACCCACATTTAAAACAATACTGTGTCGATTGTTCTATTCAAGTGTTTAGAAACCCCCTCGATACAGTAGCGCAGACTGTGTCGACGAAGGTTCATATGCCACTCAATAAACCAATCAACACAATATTAAAACAATTTATATTCACTAACAAATACGCGCTCATATTTATTAATACGCTCAAACTCATTATAGAGTATTACGGACTCTAATTTAAATGAGTAATTCCCTCCATTGCCAAGGTTATATCCAACCTAAGCTCTGATACCAACTGTAACGACCCGCAAATCCGTACCCCTTGAGTCAACAATATTCTACAACAATCAACTCAAGTTGTACAGAAATACGAACCATTTGGGTTTAAGAAGAAGAGGTAGAAGAAGAGAAAAAAACAAAATCAACATCAGAATCTAACCATCGCAGCGGAATAAAATATATAGATAATAAATAATCTTTACTCAATCAAATATATCTCTGTCTATATATTACATCAATCAGACCACATCAATCACAGCTCAACATCAATATCATACAAATGGGTACACAACAACTCAACACAGCGGAATATGTATATATATATACACAAGTACGGGAGTACGTATCGCCATCATGCTCGTCACCTGAGCTCCACAGCACCTCCTGTATCCTATAATACTCGGTCTGATCCGAGCATTACAGTTAAATAACACCCGAGTCAGTCTGGAATACCAACGCGAGAAAACCACACCCAATTGATTTCTAAAGTTTAAAAATCCTTTGAAAACAAAAGCATCTCGAAAGACCACGCCACAAATAAACATGTCGGGTTTTTACCTTACGATAGCTAAAACATTTTTTTTATAGAAATCCTCTGATATTATAATAGGGTCTATATACAAATACTTATAAAATAGCCGAAATTGTTACATGATTAAATTCCATCTACTAGTCGTAGAGTGGGTAATACAAACAAAACTCGTACAAGGCTCGCAGGGAGAATGGATTTCCAACTAATGACTAGGCACTGGGGTACAACCTGTCACAGTACGTGGCCTAGATCACCATACCGAGGAGTACGCCCGCTCCCCTGCAACACAAGGTCGGGACTATCCCTTACTGGATAATCCAGAGTGAGATCACCCCGCGGTTGGGATCAGCAACCACCCACCAAGCTGAAATAAAAAGGGACATCTAGACTGGAATGACCTCACCCTGCTTGGGTGCTACTCACCTAGCCTTGCTGCATAACTCCTGATTTTCAGTCATTCCCGGTTGATGAGGCTCGAGGCTAAGCGTTACCTTTTAGAACATATCCCTTAGAATGCCCATCGTCCACCTGACGATGTTTCGCAAGCATTCATCCATATAAGTCCGTCCCGGGTTCGAACGGAACCGAAGGCACTGTTCCTACTACATCCATTTTTGAAATATCCTCAGGATTAGTAGCGACTAGCCCTTGAACTTCACTGCTCCATCTTCGAATCCAAACTCGTTTACACGAAACGTACAAACCGGATCGAAGTGGTTTTCGAGAAATTAATCTCGATCCCGGTCTCCACGAAACGATCAACGCATTTGGCCACTATTAATAGTCGGTTATTTAACTATCACTTAATATTCACAAACAATCCTCCAACAATAAATAATTTACCAAATTATTTATTTATCTGAAAATATCTTTATAAGATATAACTTCACTTTTAAATCCTTTTTAAAACAGTTTTCAAACTATCTCCCTTTTCTCAAAATAAATTTCGAGTATTTTCATTTCCACTGGAATCACCAAGCACAAAACTAGATTTTCTAAATTAATTTGAAACACTTTACTTTTAAAAATATACTTTAAACATTCAAATTAAAATTTCTTTAATAATTTGTTAAAAATACATATTATACTAATATTTGAAAATAAGGTTACTTAATAAAATATAACACCAGATTTACACTTTTAAAACAAATACTAAATCACTCTTTAAATAATTATTGCTATAATATATTAAAAGGAAATACTTGCTTTAGAAATTAAATATTAGAAATAATAAATTCTACAAAACTTGCTTTCTTTAAAAACAACTTTAAAACATTTAATTTATATTTAAAAATTTACTTCAAAAAACGTACATGGTTATCCAGAGAAAAATTCGAACTTTAATCACTTAAATCAATTTCCCAAATTGATTCCCAGTTTACTCCATTTGAAATAAGTTTCAGTAATTACTCAATTCATTTCAAAATTCATTAATTATGCACTTAATTATTATTGTTATTATTTTCCATTTGATTTTAATCTTTTAACTGAAATATACAAATTTCAGGCTTTTCCCATTTTCTTCTTTGTTCCTTTCACAAAATCTTAAATTTAAAATAAATATTTTGTTCTTTTAAATATTAGCATTGGAGTTTACAATTCATTAACTTTCTATTTATTCAAAAATTTCCCTTCTATACTCAAGATTCATTAATTTGAATTCTTATGTCACTTTCTTTCTTTTTTTTCTTTTTCATTCTTAAATTTATTCAAATTTCCATAATTATTTTACTTACAAATTCACTTCTTTTGTTTTCTTTCCAATATCCAAGTTATATATTTTTGGAAATTCATTATACCCAATTATATCCAATCAAACCATAGCATTCAATATTTCAACATAATCCATCATAAAATATCAAATCAAAATAACAGGGGGATTTAAATAATTTAAATAAATGTTGAGGGATCCAGTTGGATCCCTCCAACCTGTTTTCTCCTGCATCCACAGATGTTAGCACAATATAATATGCCAATTCCAAAATATACCATACTATATCACATCAATCAAGTCAACCATTCAAACAATTATTTAAATTTAATCATTTAAATTTAAATTTAACCGAGTGAGATTAACTCACCTTTGACCAAAGATTTGTAATCCGATCCACACCGGTTTGATTTCTTTCAGAATTTAACCTTGTATAACAATAGACGATTTCATTAATATTCGAACCAGTCGAATAATTAAATTCTTCTTTGATGAATTTAATTTACTAGTGATTTCATTTTAATAGTTCCCATTTTAACAAAAGATTTAATCTAAACAAATAATTAAATTTAAACCAATAACTTAAACTACAAATAAACAATTAATTCCCATTTAACAAATTCCATTAGCTAATCATCAAACTTTAAATTAATCATTTGGTTTTGACTAGTAATTTTATTTATAAGTTACCAAATGATTAAATAATTTAATCTCTTTAACACATCATATTAAAATAACCTAGGAAATTAAAAATGTGTAAACATATATATAAATCTTTAAATTGAAAAAGAATAAATTATTTTATATCGTATTGTACATTAAATCTTCTCTAACTATATTTTCCTGTTTCTATATCTATATACACACACACCTCTGTAATTTAAAGCTTGACTCCACTATATAAATATAAAATTCTTATATATATATATATATATATATATATATATATATATATATATATATATATTTAAAAAAAAACTACTTGTCTTCTGATTTTCAAATAATTTGGAATAAACACAATACCTTACAGTAAGGCTCGAAACACGAACGCTTGCCCCCACGTCAGCGACTTCGACGTCGATGCTCCCTCGCGGCTTCCAAGTCGAGATTACGGAGTCGTGCCCCCATGGTATCGCAAATGCTACCTCCACCTCGTAACAAGCTCGCGGTCATGAGAATCGCCATGCCCTAACAGCAACCCGTGACATCGCCTGAGTCTCATGTTTTAGCTTGAACGAGAATTCATCCCCAAATTCGATTCGTGAGAACTCAAAGGCTATAGGGTTGAACAAAGAGAGGAACGGAATTCGAAATCTGATTTTTTTTCGAATTGATTTAAGAAAGAGGGAAACGTTTGATTCAAGTTTGGATGTGGAAGGGAGGGATGCGAGCTGTGCCTGAAGAAATAAAAAAAGGGGTATGTGAATCTTCTTCGGCCATTAAATTTATTCTTCGAATGATTCGATTATGAACTGAAAGAAGAAGGGAACTTGTGAACGGTTTAAAGGGAAAGGGTAGTGTGGTTAAGGAATGAATAAAGGATGTCGTATACAAGAAGTTTGATTTATTAAATTAAATTCCATTAGATTATTATTAATTAAATGTCCAGCACGTTTACATCTGGTACACCCACACACTAACACCGATCAAAACGAAATTTGAAATCCGACAATAATTCAATATTACGGACTCAATGGAACTAGTTTTATCGAATTCCGAGACTGCGCCTCGGAAGGTGTAACGACCCGGGATTTTCGAAGCCGAAAATTCCAGGTAGTTATGAAAAAGAAGAAAGAGATAGAAGAAGAAGAACAGAAACATTTCCCTCCCCTCTCCTTTTTGAAAATTTTAATGGCGTCTTCTTCGTCCTCTTTTTCTTTTGATTCTGCTTCTTTCCCTCCTCTCTCTTCTTCGTCTTCATCCTTCCCGTCTTCTTCTTCTACTCCTATTTTCTCGTCCAGTCTTCCTTCTGCTTCTTGTCAGTCTGTGTCCTTTTCATCTTCTTCTTTTAAGTCGTCTTCTCCTGTTTCGAACTGGTCTTCTCTTTTCAAGTCTTTACCTAAGAATGCTGGCTCTTATAAGCCTATTGATTTTGATATTTGTAGGGATAAAGCGTCCGCTACTCTGCCTGATCTTGTTCGAGAAGAGGGTTTGAAATATTGGGAAAATCATTTGGTAGGCTTTTTCTTGGATGGTACTCTTTCGTTCTTGACAGTTGTTTCTACTCTGAAAAGATTTTGGAAGCTTAAAGGTGATGTGGATTTTAAATCTGATGGTTATAATTTCTATTTTAAATTTTCAAATCAAGAGGATAGGGATTATGTTCTTAAGTTGGATCCTATTTTCATTAGAGGTAGAATGTTTATTATTACTAAATGGGATCCTTCGGTTGGAATTTCACAAGCTCAAATCAAGAAAGTTCCTGTATGGATTCACTTTCACAGAATTCCAATTATTCTTTGGACTTTGATTGGGATTAATTGGTTGGCTTGTCATGTTGGTAGGCTTATTTGTTTTGATAATAGCACTGAGAAACTTCAGAGATTTAAGTATGCTAAAGCGCTAGTTGAGATTTCTCCTGAGTTTGATTTACCTGATACTATCTCTATTCCTCAATTGGGTAGCAACTGTCCAGATGTTAAGCTTTCTTATGATTGGAAACCTAAGATTTGTACTCATTGTAAAATTTTTGGTCATGATACTGCTTATTGTGAATTTCTTAATAAGGATGAAAGGAAAGTAATAGGAAAGGGGCAAGATGGTGAGAAGTGTGTGGATAAAACTCAGCCTGATATTGTTGCTAATACTGGTAATATAGTTCATAATGAGAAAGATTGGAAGAATGTTAAGAGGAAGAATAAAAGTATCTGGAAAAAGAAAGAACAAGTAGTTGTTGATAGTGTTGTGAAAGTTGATGGTGGTGTTGTGAACGAGAATGGAGTCTCTTTTTCTTCTTGTCCTAATACATCTAATTCTCTTGACAAATCTTTGCATTCTTCTCTTCATTCTAATTCTTTAGCTTTAGATTCTTCTTGTTCAAATCTTTCAATTGATGGTGGTGTTGCTTCTTTTTCTCATATTGGTAATAGTTCTTCTTCTGTTAATGTCTCTAACTCTTCTTCTGTTGACTCTACTCTTACATCCTCTTGCTGTTCTCAATTTAGTAATCAATCTCCTTCCAATTTATCTTCCAGCTCTCCATATTTGCATTTGTCTCCACCCAGTCATATTATTCTGCCTCCCCCTTCTTCTTCTTGTCTTGATGCTGGTGCTAAGATTGTCCATGACCTGAATAAGGGCAAGGATTTTAAATCTCATGAAGTTCTTCCATGTTCCTCCTCTAAGGAAAATTCTCATACTAGACATACTAGGAAAAATCCTTCACCTTTATTACCTCCTTTACCTTTTAAATGAATAATATTGCATTCTGGAATATTAGGGGTGCCAATTCACCCTCTAAACAATTTGAGATTAGGAATCTTTTAAAAGAAAAGGATATTCAATTAATATGTATTTCTGAAACTAAGCTTGATATTCAATCTTCAGTCAAAGCTGTAGCAATTATAGCTCCTTCCTGGTCTTCTGATCATAATTTTCTTGAAGCTAAATATGGTAGATTGTTGACTTTATGGAATCCTAGTGTTTTTAATCTTTCTAGAATCTGTGCTTCAGATCAATTCATTCACTATCAATGCACTCATTTACCTTCTGGTTTGAATTTTCTCCTTACCTCTGTATATGCTCATAATTCTTTGTCTTTAAGACAGATCTTTTTGGATCATCTTCCATCATTAAATCCTCTATCTTTTCCTTGGCTTGTTGGTGGTGATTTTAACTGCATGTTTGCTTGTGATCAGAAATTTGGTGGTTGTTCTTTATCACTCAAGGATATATCTCCTCTTAATAGTGCTATTTGTCAAGCAAATTTATTTTCTCTCAAATTCTTTGGGTCTGTTTACACTTGGTCTAATTGTAGTAGGAATGGTAATGTAACCCTTTGCAAACTTGATCATATTTTTATAAATCTGCCTTTTCTTCAATTTTGGCCTAATTCTTTCTATCATATTCATCAACCTTCTCTTTCAGATCATTGTCCTTTAATATTTCAAAATGGAGCTGATAAATTTGGTGGAGGGAAACATACTTTTAAATTTTTTAATTTTTGGACTAAGCATGTTGATTATTTTGTTATTCTCAGACAAGTTTGGAGTATGCAATTTGGCAAAGACCCTCTTGCAAATATTATTCTTAAGATGAAGGTGCTAAAGTTTCATCTTAAAGTGTGGTCAGCAGAACATTTTGGAACTGCCTAGAAATTCTTTCTATTTGGGTCTGCCTTTGATTACATCTAGACTTTCTAAGCAAGATTGCATGCCACTGTTTGAAAAGATCATTGAAAAGCTACACTTATGGCCAGTTGGTAAACTTTCACAAGCTGGTAGATTAACCATTGTTCAGTCAATAGCTGTAGCCATGACTACATATTGGACAAGGCACTATATTCTTCCAGCTAAGCTTATTAATATGATTACTAGTGCTCTTAATAAATTTTTATGGCATGGTGATCCATTTTCTAAGAAGTTAATTCCAATCTCTTTTAATAAACTTTTTGATTCAAAGAAACATGGTGGTCTTGGAATAACTAATATCTGTCAATGGAACAGAGCTGCAATATCTGTTTATTACAATAAAATTTTTACAACTGACAACAATCTCTGGTCACAATGGGTTAATCATAATCTTATTGGTAGGAAAAACTTTTGGACTATGTCAATTCCTCAAAGTTGTAGTTGGAGTTGGAGATGTATTTTGAAGCTTAGAGAAACTTTTATTCCTTTAATTCAATGTAATCATGATCTGATTAAGGATTTGTCTTTTTGGCACTCTCCCTGGTCTAAACAAGGCTTAATCTTAAGTTCAATTGTTGATTACAATTTGAGAAATATCTCTGGTATAGCTGATCTAGCTAAAGTTGTTGATTTTATTCATGATGGCAGTTTGGTTTTGCCCTATACAAGCTCTTTTCAATTAAGACAATTATGGAACATCATTTCAAGTTATCCTACAATGAGATCTGATAATGTGCTAGTATGGTCTGGGAAGACTTTTTCAATCAATCTTGTTTACAAATCTCTCTGTGATAATGGTTTTCTTTTTCCATGGTATACAAGAATTTGGAAAATAGGTGGCAGTGCTAAGGAAAATTTGTTATTATGGAAAGTGATGGCTAATGCATTAAATACCAAGGATAAACTCTGTAGGATTGGAATTATCTCAGACAATATGTGTGTTTTTTGTAAGTCTGAAACAGAATGTAACACACATTTATTCTTTGAGTGCTCTTTTGTCTTTCAAATCTGGTATAGATTACTATTATCTTATGGTTTCTATAAACCTTCAGCTGTAAGTTCTATTGAATGGTTCAATATTTTCAAGGCTACTAGATGGAAATCATGTCAGACAAGGCTTCTGCTTAAAATGTTAAAAAGATTGGTTTATGAAGTTTGGCAAGAGAGAAATAATAGAATATTTGGTAGCAGTATCAGGAGCTCCTCACAATTGTTTGATCAGATACACAGGAATATTCTTTGGTTTCTAAGATCTGACTCTTGTTAAGATTAATTCTTGTTTACTGTTTCTTTTTTAAGTTTGGCAACAGAGGTTTCTGGATGCATTGACAATGAGAAGCTTTCACTGGTAATGCTGTTGTTCATATGGGTGTTGCTTGTTATGTCTGTTTGATGAAGCATTTACAGAGTGAAGAATTTTCAGAGTGAAGCATTTACAGAGAGCTTTTACAGGGTGAAACCTTTTATGCTGATGATTGTTTTCTTCTTCCTGATGCCATCTCTGATTTTTTGGTTCAAAGCTGCTGCCATGTTTTCCATTATTTGTTATGTAGTTGTTGTTTGATGTTTGTAATTTGGTCAGGGTTGTAAGTCAATTCTCTAATTGTATTATGGTCATAGTTGTTAATCTGGTCATAGTGTGGTCATGGGTATATCCTGGTTTTGAATTTTATTCTTGGTCATGGGTGTAATTGGGCTTGCTAGTTGGTTACTTTTCTTTGGTTGTAATTTTTCATTAGTTAATAAAGTGAGCTTTTTGCTCTTGCTTTTCAAAAAAAAAAAAAAAAAAGAAGAACAGAAACATCAACAACTCACATTCGCAGCGGATAAAATATAATAATAAATAATAGTTTACAGGAGAATATTATATCAGTTAATTACATTTAATATACATCAGAGTTACACTTATATACTGAAACTGGACATATACAAATCATGTCTCAGATACACATATACTACAGCGGAAATACTCTATACGCCACTGCCATCCAGCTCGTCTCCTGAGCTCCAGAACGTACCTACCTGAAAATCTGTAATACTCGGTCTGACCCGAGCATTACACCAAAGTAACACCCGGGTCAGGCTGGAAACCAGCGTGAGTAAACCCATCTACCATGGAATAAAAAAGTATACATCCTATATAAACCCAGGGTACTTGTATCAATTTATAACTTCATCAATTGTTTCACACATCAATTTCTATGTGCCATAACTTAGCTTATATGGCTCAATTCACTTAAATCATTCCATTACATCCTATTGTTTCCACGTATCAATTTATAAAGAATCGAAGTGGTTTCGGGTATTAACTAATACCCGACTCTAGTTTCTTCGAATTCGGTTCATCTAAACACATTTTATCCAAGTGAAATACAATTCAATTTTAAACAAAAGATGGCACATTTTCTTAGCAATTCCTTATTGATAAATAACCACATTATCATTGCCCACCCAAGCACAACATCTCACGAAATAATTCCATATCAGGGTTTCAATCAATTCGGGGCTTTTAATTATCATTTAATCATACATAAGCAAGATAAGTCAACTACACCATCTCGAAACTATTACCTTTAAGACCTGCTTATTACTTTCAACCCAATTGATTAACCATGCCATAATCATTCATCTTAATTAATCCCCCGTGATTAATTATTCTTTAATTACATTAAGATTATTATCATTATTTAATTACCTTCATTATGTAATTATACTTGACCAACTCCATGGATGTTTATCCTAATTTAATCAATTAAACTTAATTAATTGCATCCATTAATCAACCCCAATTACTCATAAACAGTAATTACTTACCCAAGTAATTACCCTTTAATACTTCCATTTAAGAAATTCCTTTTAATTTATTACATTCTGTAATTATGAATTACTTCACTAAACCTCCTCAATTATTTATATTTAACTACCACTAAACCCAATTAATGAATTTTAATTGCAGACTTAATATTTTTTTTTTACCATCAATTGATAACCCTTAATTATTGATTAACACATCTTAATTACAAATTAAGTAGTCCTTAATCACCAGTTAATTAGATTAATTAATTTACGTAACAATTAATCATTTGTTAATTAACTTTAAGTAGTTAATTACAATTTTATTTATCAATTAATCAATAATTAATCCGAACTCTAATTACTATTTTAATTATTCTTATTTATACAAGATTATTATTATCAATCTATAATTCCAAACTTATTAAATCTTAAACCATTTATTTAATCACTATTATAAATTAATTTCATTCTTAATTACCTTTAAATTTAAATTATCCATCTTATTTTTCTTCCAAAAATAAAACCTTCTTAACAAAATTTAAATCAAGTCTTAGCTTAATCCTTGTCAACAATGTTCACTTACACAATACTGAGTTTTGATAACAAAATAATATAACAGCGTTTAGGCTTATCCCCTTAAATGGACCCGAGTCAAACACGATAGTTACCCGAGTAAGGCCCGAGTTTCCCAAGCATTTGCCTGCGTCCCTTCTTTCCTCTGCTCGTGTCCATCTTCTTCTTCCTATATTTTTATGTAGTTTAAAGTTTAAACTTAAGTATAAAATTAAAGCATCAGGTAACCCACTCTCGTACTCGACTTAAACCCGAAGCAACAACTTCAAATACTCGAGCATCCCTTCAAAAACCAAACCCAGATCATCAATCATGCACGCGACCCACCGTGCACTTGCACACGCCGCCGACACACCTCCGACACCTGAGATGATCATCCACAAATCGACTCTCGATCCCTCCATCGATCGAACCAACTAAACCCCTGTACGAACTCGAAAATAAAAAGTTAACCAATTCGAGCTCCCAGAACTTAATGCTCCGGTATAAGCTTCCACGTTCTGGCGACGTCAACCACCCAGGAGTCATGAAACTCTGGCCATTACTGCCCCGGTCTCCACGCTATCACCCCTCTGCATACCGTGCCGCTCGATCACCCAGAAGAGGCGAAATCACTTCGTCTCCGACCATGTTCAAAATCGCGAGTTAAACCCTATTTTTGCCTCGATCCATCACTTTCTACAATAGAAAATTAAATGAATATTTTTCCTGACTTTGTAGATCGTCAAACTAGCCTCTCCACAAATTTCAACCTCAAAAGTTTGTTGGATTAATAGAATTTGATAGAAATGTAGTTTTTTTTCATCTGTAAACTGCTCATAAATTTCTAAACTAAATTTTTTTATACTTGCTTTAAAAATCCTGTTTTTGAATATATATTCCAGATATAAAATCAAAATATCAATCTGAGAAATTCGAATTCTAATCATATGATTACTCTTTTTTTTTTTTAACTGTAAACTTTGAATTTGCAGTATCCTTATTCTCTGTAAAACTTCCAAACAACTCCAAGCCCTGATTTCAGTATAAACAAACTTATTAAATTAAGATTCCTAAGTGTAAAGTGTTTACAAGCAGAAGTATTAAATATTCCCACCATACTTTGCTTTGTACCAAATATATAGAAGAACAGGTGATAAAGGACTTCCAGAGCAATAGAAAAGTTACAGAATTGTTTAGTTAACCCATACAGCAACCACATATATAAAAAAAAACAAATACACAAGTTAAAACAGATATTTACTCACCAAAATTTTGAACAGAGCTACTCCCTGGATTAAATAATAACACGATATTCCTTGCTTGATTTGATTAGAAGGTGATTTAATTGCTGTGTTCTATGATGCTATTCTTTTTTTTTTCATGCTCAGTTTTTTTGATTCTGAACGAAATGGAAACAAGAGATTGTATATATAAAAGACAGTGAACAGGTTGATGATGAATATACAGGTACAAGATTTTTTATTTTTTTTTGTTATACTGTGTTTCATATTTGTTTAAATCTTTGACCAGATTTTGTTTTCACATGGTGGCTGAAATGATACTTGGATGTGCTTGCATTAATTAACTTGGCTTGTTTTATAAGTTAAGGCTTATTTTATTTTTTTATTTGGTACTAAATATTGATCAATCAAAATGGAATGAAGATGATATATACAGAGAAGATTTTACAGGTTTTGTTCTCTTAGTACACAAATTTGACGGAGATATTTTTTTTTTGTGTGGAGGCTGAAATGATCTAAGTTGTGCTTGAATTGAAATGTGCATTAAATGCTTATCAACATAAACTTGCCTTGTTTTACATCATATATGAATATTGATTTTATATACTTAACCTGCCCTTTTGTATACATGTCTACACACTCCTTATTTAATATATATATAAACATATATACACTGATGGTTATACCACTCCTCTTATACAATATTTAGGTATACGTTGATATTATATATATACTCACACTATTTCCCATAACATACATACATATTTGTTTTGCCACTATTGGATATACAGTTATACATATTTTATCCATATTTTTTTTATACTTGAACAGCATAAAACTTGTACGTAAATTTATATCTTACGGATGTATTGTATTGAATTTAAATGGTGAGGTATATATTACTAATTTTCTACAGGATTTATCATATACAGGGATTTTAAAATCCAATATTTCATATAGTTCTTTAAATCAATTTATATAAATAAACCCAGATATTTCAGATTATTGGTAAATTTATTCGTTCGACTCAATAAAATCAATTAATTATCAAATACTCAGGTGTCCAAAAATCCGGGTTATCACATCCCTCCCCCCTTTAGAACTTTTCGTCCTCGAAAAGGAACGAAGCTAGATTTACTAAAATGCTTAAAATCATAAAAACTTTTCTTGATTATTTTTAAACTACTTTAAAAATCTATATAATATTTCTAAAATAGTTTTTATAAAATACTTTTGTAACTCGATGTTTCGACAAGTCCGTCCTCGTTCTCACAGAAATTCGGTCATACGTTGATCAGGCGTGTGACTGAAAATCTATAAGTGCTTGGTAGTCCCGTTTTCAACATCCAGCGAAAATACTTATGAAAAATAAATTTGTTGAAAATATAGAAAACAGTTTTTGAAAATAGAGGAAATATCTTTGGTGAGAATGCTCTGGAAATCATCACTCCCATCCATGGTCATAGTTACATACCAGGGTTACGTTGCAGTCACAACAAAAGTCCATGTAACTACAGGCTCTCCGCGGCCTCTCGATTACGCCATGGATCCCACACAACAGATCACAGTTACATCCAGGGTTACGTTGCCGTCGCAGCAAAAGTCCATGTAACTGCAGGCTCTCCGCGGCCTCTAATTTCGCTGTCGAAATGAAACTTCTCCACTCCTACATAGGTCGCAGTCTACCGAGATAAACTCAAAAGCAGACTGTTGGCTCTCAGCGGCACACACGACTTTTGCAATGTTACCATAGGTCGCAGTTACATCCTGGGTTACGTTGCAGTCACAACAAAAGTCCATGTAACTGTTGGCTCTCCGCGGCACACACGACTTACGCTATGGTAACTCAACTCATAATCCTCAGGAACTAGTTTTGTCCGGACTCCTCACAGGATCAACTTTAGAACCCCCCTTGGGGCTCAAGGCAGCACCACCCAGTGGCACTCCTGAGAAGTCCATTTCAAGGAAGCGCCTTTTTCCCCAGAGCTATCATCAAAACATTTTATACCATACATATAGTATCTTCAAATCATACACCTAGTATGATATTATACAAAGCTCCTTTACACAAAATCTATTATCCAAAATCAATAATTCTCAAAGTAGGCTTTCCAAATTCAATATTGATTTTACCCAAAAATCAAAAGCCTTTCCAAATCCAAAGGTTTCCAAAACATTTTCCAAAATCCTCATAAGATCCTTTACATATATATATATATATATATATATATATTCAAAAATATATGATTTTAAACTTTGGATCATTCAAACTTGTATAAAATCCCTTTATACTTTAAATATTTCAAAAACAAATTTTTTTTCTTCCAACAATAAATTCAACAAGGGAAGATTTATCTCATATATCAAAGATATACAACTTCGTTCATTCAAAACCAAATATCCCAATTTAATTCCTCTTTCCAATATCAATTTCATTCAAATCTGTGCGATATACACATATCATTCGTATGCTATACCAATCTGATCGCTCACCCGATCACACAATTTCACTTCCGAACTAGTATCGTCCACTCGACTTCCTAGTGCGAACCAGATCTGATTTCCTTAATTAGAAAACCGTCATTCTCCTTGCATAGCCATAACTATGATAGAGAATATCCAGAACCAATCAACAATCCATATCCAGGTTCGCCGTCGAAAATCGAGTGAAAAATCCTAACTCGGATCGATAAATTATCTCAAAATTATGTGCTCGAATCTGGATCAAATCACTATGCGAATAGAATAGTATACATACATCCTACCTATTATTTTCATTGATTATTAGCCCAATCAATCCCATTTCTATTCTCATCCACTTAGTTACAATTGCTTCAATTCCATTGAATTATCACTTCAATTCTTATCTCAGTTGGGTATGTAATCAATAACAGTTTGAACTCCGACCAGTTTATTTTTGGAAAATAGCTCGAAAATTTTAAAAATAGGTAAGTAGTTGAAAAAAATAATTAGTTTGCAAACTAACTGTAAAATAGGTAAATAATTATAAAATAGTTGAAAAATAGTTAAATAGTTATAGAAATCTTAAATAGTTGCAAAATAATTGCAATATAGAAATTAATTCGTAACTTAGTTGAACATTAGTAATAGTGTATAAAACCGTTGTAAAATAGTTAAAGAGTTCCAAAAGTAGTGGCAAAAACCAGTATAAAATAGTTTGGGTTTAAAAAGAAAGTTGTATAGTAAGTAGATAGATTTAAAACTATTTATATTAAAACAATTTACATCGAAAATGGTCTAGAGTCAAAACTGTTCACTTCCCCAACAATTCAATTTAAATTTCCACTCCATTTAGATTGACCCAATCCCAATTTAATTAACTCCAATTTCCATTGGACTTGATTCATCCCCAATTCAAATTAAATTGATTCTCAATTTCCTTCCAACTTCAAATCAAATTCCATTTGATCTTAAGCCAATTCCACTTTAATTACAATTCCAAATTATTCAGATAAATCTGGACTAATATAAATTGAACTCTCTTCAAGTTCAATAACCCTTTCAAGTTAATACAACACAAATTTCCAATTTTAATTTTAAACTTGTACAACTTCAATTATAATTTAAATTTTACAACTTCTATTTATAATCAATTACATTCACATTTTGCTTTTAACTTGGAGTTATACATTTTATTTATCCAATATATTTTTATTACTCCATAAACATTTTAATCAAGATCCCAGAGTTTAAACAAATTTCCAAAATTCTTTGGCAAATTCATTCATCCTTTTGAATTTCAAAACCAAACCCAGTTCACAAACAATTCTAATTTAAAACAATTTGGTAGCAGTTTCTCTTCTACAAACTCGAAAATGCACATCGATGATGCTGCAGTCATCACCGATGTTATTTTCCAGTAACCGAAAGAGTTTAATGCTTTTATCTCTCTAAAAACACTTCCAATATTTTTGAAATAATGCTATTATTTCTCCAAAAAATTTGGAAACCACTTTCAACCCAAAGAAATTTTAGATTCTCCCAAAAATTCCAAATTCCGAAACCATCCAATTCATAATTAAACATTACTCTGGAATTTTCATCCTAGTTTATTTTCAAATATTCTCTGGAATTCTATTCCAAATTATAGTCTCATTTATTTAAGAAGTTTATTTCAATTTATAGATTACATTTACAATCTATATTTCAAATTCCTTTTTGATTTTAAACCAATGCCACTTTAATTTCAACCATTACAATTCTATCCAAATCTTCCATTTAAATTTTTGAACTTATACATCTTCAATCCCAAATTCAATTAATTCAAATCGGGTTCAATTTGAATGAATTTAATTCCAACTTCAAATTTAAATCATCTCGAATTATATAAATTCGAGTTAAATTCTCAAGGATTGGTTTAACCTTTTTAAACCAAATTAACTTTATTTATTATAAAGTTTCAAACAATTCTATTTTCTGAGTTCTAATTCTAGAATTTCACTTTTAATTACTTTAATTTAATTTGGTTGTATCTTATATTACTTCGTAACTTAATTCCAATAATTTAACAACCAATCACCTAAATATTTCATTAGAAAAGAATATTGCTTTATATATCAAAATATACTTTTATATAAAATCATTTAAAACCTTTATATAAGAAAATAACAAGTACGCGCTCATATATATATATATATACACTCAACTCATTCTAGAGTACTACAGACTCTATTTAATGAGTAATCCCTACCAGAGTCAAGGTTCTCGCTTAACCTTCAGCTCCGATACCAAATGTAACGACCCTGGATTTTCGAAGCCGAAAATTCCAAGTAGTTATGAAAAAGAAGAAAGAGATAGAAGAAGAAGAACAGAAACATCAACAACTCACATTCATAGCGGATAAAATATAATAATAAATAATAGTTTACAGGAGAATATTATATCAGTTAATTACATTTAATATACATCAGAGTTACACTTATATACTGAAACTGGACATATACAAATCATGTCTCAGATACACATATACTACAGCGGAAATACTCTATACGCCACTGCCATCCAGCTCGTCTCCTGAGCTCCAGAACGTACCTACCTGAAAATCTGTAATACTCGGTCTGACCCGAACATTACATCAAAGTAACACCCGGGTCAGGCTGGAAACCAGCGTGAGTAAACCCATCTACCATGGAATAAAAAAAGTATACATCCTATATAAACCCAGGGTACTTGTATCAATTTATAACTTCATCAATTGTTTCACACATCAATTTCTATGTGCCATAACTTAGCTTATATGGCTCAATTCACTTAAATCATTCCATTACATCCTATTGTTTCCACGTATCAATTTATAAAGAATCGAAGTGGTTTCGGGTATTAACTAATACCCTACTCCAGTTTCTTCGAATTCGGTTCATCTAAACACATTTTATCCAAGTGAAATACAATTCAATTTTAAACAAAAGATGGCACATTTTCTTAGCAATTCCTTATTGATAAATAACCACATTATCATTGCCCACCGAAGCACAACATCTCACGAAATAATTCCATATCAGGGTTTCAATCAATTCGGGGCTTTTAATTATCATTTAATCATACATAAGAAAGATAAGTCAACTACACCATCTCGAAACTATTACCTTTAAGACCTGCTTATTACTTTCAACCCAATTGATTAACCATGCCATAATCATTCATCTTAATTAATCCCCCGTGATTAATTATTCTTTAATTACATTAAGATTATTATCATTATTTAATTACCTTCATTATGTAATTATACTTGACCAACTCCATGGATGTTTATCCTAATTTAATCAATTAAACTTAATTAATTGCATCCATTAATCAACCCCAATTACTCATAAACAGTAATTACTTACCCAAGTAATTACCCTTTAATACTTCCATTTAAGAAATTCCTTTTAATTTATTACATTCTGTAATTATGAATTACTTCACTAAACCTCCTCAATTATTTATATTTAACTACCACTAAACCCAATTAATGAATTTTAATTGCAGACAGAATATTTTTTTTTTACCATCAATTGATAACCCTTAATTATTGATTAACACATCTTAATTACAAATTAAGTAGTCCTTAATCACTAGTTAATTAGATTAATTAATTTACGTAACAATTAATCATTTGTTAATTAACTTTAAGTAGTTAATTACAATTTTATTTATCAATTAATCAATAATTAATCCGAACTCTAATTACTATTTTAATTATTCTTATTTATACAAGATTATTATTATCAATCTATAATTCCAAACTTATTAAATCTTAAACCACTTATTTAATCACTATTATAAATTAATTTCATTCTTAATTACCTTTAAATTTAAATTATCCATCTTATTTTTCTTCCAAAAATAAAACCTTCTTAATAAAATTTAAATCAAGTCTTAGCTTAATCCTTGTCAACAATGTTCACTTACACAATACTGAGTTTTGATAACAAAATAATATAACAGCGTTTAGGCTTATCCCCTTAAATGGACCCGAGTCAAACACGATAGTTACTCGAGTAAGGCCCGAGTTTCCCAAGCATTTGCCTGCGTCCCTTCTTTCCTCTGCTCGTGTCCATCTTCTTCTTCCTATATTTTTATGTAGTTTAAAGTTTAAACTTAAGTATAAAATTAAAGCATCAGGTAACCCACTCTCGTACTCGACTTAAACCCGAAGCAACAACTTCAAATACTCGAGCATCCCTTCAAAAACCAAACCCAGATCATCAATCATGCACGCGACCCACCGTGCACTTGCACACGCCGCCGACACACCTCCGACACCTGAGATGATCATCCACAAATCGACTCTCGATCCCTCCATCGATCGAACCAACTAAACCCCTGTACGAACTCGAAAATAAAAAATTAACCAATTCGAGCTCCCAGAACTTAATGCTCCGGTATAAGCTTCCACGTTATGGCGACGTCAACCACCCAGGAGTCATGAAACTCCAGCCATTACTGCCCCAGTCTCCACGCTATCACCCCTCTGCATACCGTGCCGCTCGATCACCCAGAAGAGGCGAAATGACTTCATCTCTGACCATGTTCAAAATCGCGAGTTAAACCCTATTTTTGCCTCGATCCATCACTTTCTACAATAGAAAATTAAATGAATATTTTTCCTAACTTTGTAGATCGTGAAACTAGCCTCTCCACAAATTTCAACCTCAAAAGTTTGTTGGATTAATAGAATTTGATAGAAATGTAGTTTTTTTTCATCTGTAAACTGCTCATAAATTTCTAAACTAAATTTTTTTATACTTGCTTTAAAAATCCTATTTTTGAATGTATATTCCAGATATAAAATCAAAATATCAATCTGAGAAATTCGAATTCTAATCATATGATTACTCTCTTTTTTTTTAACTGTAAACTTTGAATTTGCAGTATCCTTATTCTCTGTAAAACTTCCAAACAACTCCAAGCCCTGATTTCAGTATAAACAAACTTATTAAATTAAGATTCCTAAGTGTAAAGTGTTTGCAAGCAGAAGTATTAAAAATTCCCACTATACTTTGCTCTGTACCAAATATATAGAAGAACAGGTGATAAAGGACTTCCAGAGCAATAGAAAAGTTACAGAATTGTTTAGTTAACCCATACAGCAACCACATATATAAAAAAAACCAAATACACAAGTTAAAACAGATATTTACTCACCAAAATTTTGAACAGAGCTACTCCCTGGATTAAATAACAGCATGATATTCCTTGCTTGATTTGATTAGAAGGTGATTTAATTGCTGTGTTCTATGATGCTATTCTTTTTTTTCATGCTCAGTTTTTTTGATTCTGAACGAAATGGAAGCAAGAGATTGTATATATAAAAGATAGTGAACAGGTTGATGATGAATATACATGTACAAGATTTTTTTTTTTTTGTTATACTGTGTTTCATATTTGTTTAAATCTTTGACCAGATTTTGTTTTCACATGGTGGCTAAAATGATACTTGGATGTGCTTGCATTAATTAACTTGGCTTGTTTTATAAGTTAAGGCTTATTTTATTTTTTTATTTGGTACTAAATATTGATCAATCAAAATGGAATGAAGATGATATATACAGAGAAGATTTTACAGGTTTTGTTCTCTTAGTACACAAATTTGACAGAGATATTTTTTTTTTGTGTGGAGGCTGAAATGATCTAAGTTGTGCTTGAATTGAAATGTGCATTAAATGCTTATCAACATAAACTTGCCTTGTTTTACATCATATATGAATATTGATTTTATATACTTAACCTGCCCTTTTGTATACATGTCTACACACTCCTTATTTAATATATATATAAACATATATACACTGATGGTTATACCAATCCTCCTATACAATATTTAGGTATATGTTGATATTATATATATACTCACACTATTTCCCATAACATACATACATATTTGTTTTGCCACTATTGGATATACAGTTATACATATTTTATCCATATTTTTTTTTTATACTTGAACATCATAAAACTTGTACATAAATTTATATCTTACGGATGTATTGTATTGAATTTAAATGGTGAGGTATATATTACTAATTTTCTACAGGATTTATCATATACAGGGATTTTAAAATCAAATATTTCATATAGTTCTTTAAATCAATTTATATAAATAAACCCAGATATTTCAGATTATCGGTAAATTTATTCGTTCGACTCAATAAAATCAATTAATTATCAAATTATCAGGTGTCTAAAAATCCGGGTTATCACAGAAGGCTATTTTTAAATTCAATTTAAACAGTATTAAATTCCAAAACTTAACAAATCATCCTTGAATTTGATTTCAACACTTCTATTCCCTTCAGTATTATCAATACAAATTTTATATGCCTTCAAATATTTTTAATAGGCTTAAAACTCCAGATTCGACAATTTATCCAACTTTACTTATTTAAGTTTAATATTTCACTTAACAAAAAAATTTGTGATATTCATAATTCAAGTTAAAATTACTCCATTGTACATTTAAAATCAATTAAATATTCAGATTTTAAATGCTCGAAAATTCCGGGTCGTTCTACAAACCCATTAACTTTGTCAAAAACCCACATAGTAAAAACTTGATATTCACTTTTCTAATCTTTTAGTCTTTACCAAAACAATTAGTTTTCAATTCTAATTCCAAAACCCTTATTTCAATTTTAATTTGAAATCAATTTATCATTAACAAAAAATTACCAAAAATTTTCAAAATTTTGCTAACAGCCTAAATTTCCAAAATTTTTTGACAGTGTCTCCTTTGTAGGAGAGCCTTTTGCAATATGACAAGAGAGATAAATATATATACATCGGCCCACAATGTTGGAAAACAAAATATATAACAATATTCTATATTTTCGCAGTATTTAATCCGAAAATGTACTTTATATTTGCACTTTTAAGTAAGCGTCTTATTTATGCAATTCGCGCAATTAAAGTCAAGAAAAATAGCTCCAGGAATCTTTGCTTACTCAATTTAAACACGTAAGTACCAAATATATGAAATTCCATGATATTTCATTTATTTAACTAGTATAAACACAAAAATTTCATAAACTATCACCCTAAGCAAATATTCATAAGCATCTACACTGTACCAATACTAATTTAATTGCTTACACTCGATTTTTATGTCATTCCATTCAATTCGGAAAGATTTACAACAAAATTATTTTCATTCAATTCATTTTAAACCAAATAAACTCATATTCTTCCCAAATTGATCAAAATCAGTTTATTCACTTGCCATTTATTCATAGGAATTTAACTTACTTCCGTTCATGTCAAACAATAATTTTTCTGTGTAAATTCGACGCTATACATTTTATAGAATAACCTTTTTAGCTTATAACCATTTTAACTTGATTCCAAATCAATTTATATTTAATCCCATTCCTTTTTAATTTGTTCGCAACCAATACAATTACATTCCATTCATATTCATATCCATTGTTTTAAAATCCATTTTCTTTAGCTCGAAACATTCCATGCCATTTCATTTAATGGTCGTCTTACAAATTAATTTGAAGCCAAGCTTCAATTAAATATTAACTAAAGTTATTTATTTCAATCATTTTAACCAACAACTTAAGTTCACTTCTATTTGCAACAAATTCCATTTCAATTTATTTATTTAATTCATTCACTCAATCCTCTTCAAATTTATAATTCCATTTTCAAACTCATTCTTGAATCTATTTAAATGATAACAAGGCCATATTCAATTCATCTACCCTTCAATTGAATTTATTTACAACTCAAACTATTTCTATTTCTATTCATTTTTTTTGTTTTCCATTCAATCCAAATTCAACTCAATTTCATTCATCTAGCTTAAGTTAAATTTTCAATTCCATTTTATTTCACAATTAAATTAAATTATATTTTTCAATTCGATTCATTCACATCCCAATTTAATTCATTTAACTAGACTACTTTACTGATTTATTCCATTCAAATCACAATCAAATAAATTTCTAAAATTTTATTTATTCAACTTAAGTTGAATTCTATTTAATTTTATATCTTAATCCTAAACGATATTCTTTCCAATCCAATTTTATTTATCTTATCTCAAGTTAAATTTTAATTCTTTCTATCCTACTCAAGTTTAAATTTTATTTCCAAAATTCAATTCTCTTATTTTTTTCTTATTTAGAATCATTCTTGTAAGTTATAGCTTATTTCCTGATTATCTCCAACTTATTTAAATAAGGATTCTAAAATTTTTAAACACCCAGTATTTACGGCAAACCACTTTGAAATCTCGAATAATCCATATCACACTTTTCAAAATTAAACCAAACCACACTTTTTAAACTTAAACCAAACCTGGTTTTTATCCAAAATAAATTCCCTTCGGAATTTCCAAAACAAAACTTGTTCTCCCCAAAATCTCCATATCAAATGACACTGCTAGCAATCCGTCACTTAGAAACTCGAAAATGAAAATTGATGATGTTGCAGTCATCACTAGGGTTATTTTCCATCGACCGAAGTGAGTTCAATGCTATAACATCTTCAAAATCCATTTAAAACAATTTTCTATTCAAAAATACCCCCAAATTTATTAAAACTACTATCTATTTCAAAAACTTTGGAAAACATTTCCAAAAACCTCTAGGATTTAAATTTTTCAAATTCTGGTTTTAATCAAGTCTTATTTCAATTGTATAATCCATACTTATACAATTTCCATTTGATTATATATATATAACCATCTCAAATTTTATACTCTTATTTTGAATTTAACATTATCAACCAAACACTCCAATATGCTATAATAATTCAAGAAAATTATTCCCTTTATGTAAAAATATAATTTGGGTAAAATTATTTCATTTACCCGCTTCAAAGCCACACTGTGTATGTTTATCATGTTCAAGTGTCTAGAAACTCGTATCGAATTAGCGGCATCCCACTATTCGATCGGAATTTATATGCCACTAAACATATAAGTCAATACAACATAAAACAATTTATATTCACTAACAAATATGCCCTCATATCTATTATTATGCTTAACTCATTCTAGAGTACTACTGACTCTATCTCTAATGAGTAATCTCTACCGGAGCCAAGGTTCTACCTAACCTTCGGCTCTGGTACCAAGTGTAGTGACCCGCAAATCCGTGCCCCTTTGGGTCGATAATATTTCACATAAGCTCAACTCAAATTGGATAGAAATACGACCTTTAGGGTAAAGAATAAAAGATATATGAAGAAATAGAATAACAACAACAGAATCTCACGATCGCAATGGAACAAAATATAATACATAATAACATACTTTTATACAAAGGAATCTGTAACTGTTTTACACCTACAATCATCAAAGTACAACAATCAATACATCAATTTGGACAGTTATAGCAACTTGTCTTCATACAGCAGAAATATAATCAAGCACAAAAATAGATCTGAACTCCTCCAACTGGCCACCTGAGCTCCATAGCATTCTATCCTGAATACGTAATACTCGGTCTGACCCGAGCATTAAAACCCGAATCAGTCTGGAAAACCAGCGTGAGAAACCACACTCAATTTGAATTATTAAATTTATCAAAATTCTTTGAAAATAAGGGTATCTCGTAAGACCACGTCACACATAAACAATACGGGTTTTAACCTTAAGATAACCAAAACATTTCTATAGAAAATCTAGTGATATTATAATAGTGTCTAAGTACAAGTACTTATTTAAATAGCTGAAATTATTACAATAATTAAATTCCAACATACTAGGTTCTACAAAAAAAATCGTAAGCTCGTATTGGAGAATGGATTCAAATGAATGACTAGGCCACTGGGGTACCGCCCGTCACAATTCACCTCTAGAACCATGTACTGAGCACCACGCCGGGATCCTTTGCTACACAAGACCGACCTACTCCTGACCTAGATAGACTGAATATATTATCACCTTGGATGTTCGCACCTTTTCCACCAAGCGCTCTTCCATGCACAACCATATTCATAATAAATAGGTTTTTCGAGGACATGTAGGAAGGTGATAACGTACCCTAATTGGGTTGGACCCACTTGGCTTGGCTGCATCTCTCCTGTTTTAGTCATTCCCGATTGATGAGGTTTGAGGCTAAGCATTACCTTTCAAGAACATTTTTTCTTAGAATGCTCATCGTCCTCCAATGACGATGTTTTGATAGCATTCGTCCATAAAAGTTGTCCCGGGTCTTGACAAACCGAATCACCATCTTCGTCATGTTCACGGTATTCATTCGTAACATTCAAACTGAAACGAAGTGGTTTTCGAATATTTAAATCTGATCCCGGTCTCTTCGAAATGATTAATGAAATTGGCCAATATTGATAGTATGTTATTTAACTATCAATAAAACATCCATAAGTAAACACTAGGCCCAATTTTCTAAATCTCCAAAATATTTATTCCAAAACATCTTCACCAAGATATATATATATATATATATATTCAATATCTTCCAATATTTCTATTTTTGAAAACAAATTCAACACTTGTATCCATAATAGGATATTTCTCTATTTCAATACTTAGAAATATTTTCAACTTCCATTTTTATAACACTTAAAAAAATATTTCTATCTCAAATCCTCCCACTAAAATATTTCCAAAACCGTCCTTTCAATGCTTAGGTGAAAATTTATACGTATAATTTCCAAAATCTTCTAACTTGGAAATATTTCGTGCCTACCTCATAAGCCTCTAGAATTTTCAATAAATTCTTCTTACAATTTCAAAACCGATTATACTTATTTATAACCTCATCTAAACATTTATAACTTCTTTAATTGGATTCAAATTCCTTTCCGAAGTTATCGTATATGACATTGGAAACTTTCTTAAGTCCCTATAATACTATTTATAAGATTTCTCTTACAAAATCTCATTCTTAAATCAAAACTATTTACATATCTCTAGAGGATTTTATAAATAAATTTCCAATAATTTTAAAACTATATATATAAATATACATAATGGAATTTTTAAAGAACGGTATTTTATTTTAGCTTTAAAATATGTTTGAGTTATTCTTTAAAACATCAACGTTTTAATAAACCATCAATAACTCATTTAAAAGGAAACAAATCAATTAACAAGGCTGGCTATAAAAGTTAAATTTTTACTTCAACAAATATTAAATATTTGAAAAAATCCATTTTCCAAAGTATTCCAATATTAACTAGTTTAAATAATTCCATAATTTCAAATAATAAAGTCTTCCTTTTGAAAAAAAACAAACTTAACTTCTTAAAATACATTTTTAAAATCTCGATAACCGGTTTAATTTATAACTTCCTCTCGATTTCACACCATATTGATTTTAATTCTGATTTCCTAACCATTCCAATTTTAAAAATAGAGTCTATTATTTTTCTCAACCGTATTTTCCATATTCTAATATAAACTCACCCTATGAACTTATATTTCCAATTATCATCTGCTATCGAATTCCTTTGTTTATAAACATTGTTTATAAATTGTATAACCCTTTTTGGCTTTTTTTTGTTTATAAACAAATCTTATTTATTTAACATCATTATATACATTCTTTTCTTATAAATTCCTTTTGCACTTCAAATCTATTTTCAATATTTTTTTAACACCTTTTTATATTTCTAGAATATCACTTCTAAAATTCTCTTATATAATTCATTTTTAAAATCCTATTTAATAATTCACAATAGTTAGGTATAACTGAAAAACAATATATTTTCCTAATTCAATTCTTTAAAATAACTCCAGTTCCAATATATATTTTTATATCAAATCCTTTTAATTCCATAAATTTTAAAAATATATTCATAGTATTTAAATTATCAAATTCAGGCTAGTGCTGCAGTAGCATCCAATAAATTTAAATCTCTACAATAATCTATAATCGATTATTCTACACAATTCATATATCATCATATACAGTAAATTTGAGGAATCCAGTTGGATCCCTCTAACCCAATTTTTTCCAGCATCCATAGATATTAATACAACATAAAAAAATACCAATACCAATTCGAGGGGGATATCGCGGTATATAGGGTCATCCGCTATTATGCGGGGCGCATAGGTCTCATCCGCTATAATATGCAGGAATATCACTCCAAATATTAATATATATGCTACTATGTATATTTAACAATCAACAGATAATAATTTTATAAAATCAACCAAGCAACTAATAATTTTAAACTCAACATTTTTAAAATATTCTATCCATCCCAATGAGTGAGATTTTACTCACCTTGATTTTTATTTTTTTCGAACATCTAGATTTTGATTTTCTAAAATATCCCAACTGACCTCTAAAAATTCCAACCTAATCCAATTGCGTAGATTTCACCGTTAGGAACCATACTCGACTTGTCCATGATTTTTGGATATCATACGAAACTTTAATTACAATTTTATTAGCATACGATCTACTAAATAAAATTAACTAATTTATAAAACAAGTTAAACCTTTAATTTACAGTTAATAACAATTTATAACTTAATATCCCACCAACCACTAGCGCCTCTCCCTTACTTCACCCACGAACGCAGACGCCTAGATTTCCCCCCACAATGGCGATTTAGAGTGCGAAAAACCATGCGAGCTTGCCTGGAAACGCCGACGCCTGAACTACCTTCACGCTGCCGCCGCTATCGCCCCTACACGTGTGCCACCTATGATGCCCCACCTCTGTACTCACACTAGCCAAGAACACTACGGAGTAATGTCGTCGACTAGCCCGAAGAATAAGGCTGTTGAGGAGCGACCATCCGTGTAATTGCGTTGTGCGAGCACCGATATGCCAGATAGAAGGTCATGCATTTCATTTAAAGAGGAAATATAACATATCAAGTATAAAATCAAAGCTACTACACAGTGGCTATGTGGTCTTTGGAAACAAATATAAAATCACGATAACATAAATCAGTCAGAGATATTCATATCACAAAGACGGAAACAGATATGAATATATCACATAAAAGTGTACATCAAAGTAGTGGTCATGCAACATCCACTACAGCACAAAAGAATAGGTACAAGTGCTTGAAAAAAGAATATGTATACATCAAGGAGCCTTTATCTTGAATGTATAAAACAAAAACAACCAAGCTTAAGTAGTTAGCCAAAAGTTAGGTGACAGTCCCTGATAAGAAGTCAAGTAGGCGCACATAAAATACCTCGATCTGAACCGAGTATTATTTAAGAAGAAAATAATAAACGGATATGTCCAGCTATAAATATCATATAAAATGAGATTGGATAAGAGATATGACAAAAACTATGATAATAATAATGTCATACTGTGACAAGTATACATTAAATAATAACAAAAATCATACAATATCTCAAACTTTCTCAAACACAAAAAAGAATGTCATATTCTTTAGCTTATTCACCTAACCACAAATATTGATAAAACTTATCAATGTAAATCACAAAAATTGGTGAAACACAAATTCTAAAAATCATCAATTAGAAATCTAGAAATCACAAAGGGGGAGGCCTACCACAAACGGGAGCATGAAAACTCACCAACACGTGCATCACAAACGGAACGCTATACCATGGTCGCTAACCATCAATTTTGAGTCGAGGCTCCACAAACGGCCCAAAGACCATAGGTCGCTACCTAACCAATTTTGAGCCGAAACTCCACAAACGGGGTTTAGTCCCCCACACAAACAAAGAGACATCGCACATGCTAGTCTAAATCACAAAATGATCATCACTGATCGATAAGTGTAAATTACACTAAGCTAGTTAATAAATGAGTTTAGCTTCATGTCCCATAACCACTAGATTTACTTAAGTATTTGCGAACAAATTGTAGATATCCACTTGAAAATTGTCACAAGATTTCCACTTGAAAATTATCACAAGATTTCAATCGAACAAGTATAAGAATTAGCCGACAAAGTCAACGCAAGCATTTCATACCACTTGTTTACTATGTCGTTTAATTGGATTTCTCGAATGAATGAGGTAAAGGTTTGTATATACAAATAGATTGGAAAACGGTTTTAAAAGCGAGCTTAATATTGAAAGTGAATTGTTGAAATCGTTTTGATGAAAGAGATTTAGTATTGACTAATAGTATAGAAACCTTTGTATTTTAAAGTGAAAAATCACAGAAAACGATTGTAAAAATAATTGATCACCAAAAATTCACATTCGATGATGTGAATTAAAACCCCAAAAACTGATATCTAATCCAATCAAATGGATATTCACAAAAATCCAGAAAAGAAGTCATCAAAGTTGATAATAAATGACAACAACCAATCTGAACAACAAAAACCGATAAAAATTGGAAATCCAATCAAAAAAAGCCAAAATAGGCAAAATTGGCAGTTCCAGACGTCTGGGGGTTAATCCAGACGTCTAGATTTGGTCCTGGAAATATTTCAGAACCCTCCCAGACGTTTGAACGCTAACCAAACGTTTAAACACTAACTAGACATCTAGTAGGTTTGGACCAAACATCTGGTCCAAGACTCTGCCAATTTTTCTTTTCTGCCATCTTATATTTATTTTCTCCAGGGACCATAATCAGACGTCTGGACTTGATCAACCAGATGTCTGATTGAATGTTCTGGGAAATAGTTTTCCTAGGCCAATGATGGCCAAATTGATTCGAAAGTGATCGGACGAGCGACGGAGGCAAGGGATTTATGCCAAGCGACAACCCAGCCCTATTGGCTCTTCGATATCTCAAATAACATGTTCGGACATCCAAGATAAGATCATTAAAGATTTTGACATCAAAACACCAAAATTGGTAAATTCAACAAATCTATTCAAATCAAAAGCAATTGAACATGAAATAGATGTTAGGAATTCATACCTAGCAACAGTAAAAGCTATAGACATAGATGGGAGTTCAAGAACTCACCTTTAAACTCAAAAACAATGAATGAGAAGCTTTAAAACAAAGCAAGACCAATTCCTCTTCAATACACCTCTAGAATCTTCAATCTATTATCAAAGGTGAAGTTTTTCCTAAGTTAGGTTATAGGAATTTCTGGAAATTGAAGAGAGAATGAGATGGAGAAGAGGAAGAGGATGCTTACCTAAGCTTCTCTTTGATTTTAGAGCTAGAACTTGAATTTCCAAAGAGAAATAGGGCTTAGGAATTTTGACTTCCCTTTCTTTCCCCATTTTTTACTTTAGCTTGAAAGTGTTAGGAAATGAAAATGAATGAAGAGAAGGGGGGTGGAGTTAGGGGATTATGTTGGGTTAATGGGCTGAAACCCAAACCCAAAGCCCAATAGAAAAATAGCAAAATTCTCGTCAACTCTAAATATTTCGATGTTTATACTCAAAAAGGTCGTAAATGCCGTTTTGGACTCAATGGAAGTGGTCTCTAGTCCCAATTCGATTGTTTACAAAAATTAACATTTCGTACTTTAATCCGCCTAATGATGCTATATTTAAATAAAATATTTAAATATACAATCATAAAATATGCGGGTTGTTACAGACTCCCCTCCTTAAAGAAATTGCGTCCTCGCAATCCTTAAGAAGAAAACAAAGAGTAACAACCATAAAAGCATATCAACACAAAAGAAAATTTGAAATAATAAGTTCACCTCAAAGAGCTCGAGAGAGTAAGTCGGATGTGTTCGTTTGATGAATTCTCTGGATTCCCAAGAGCAATCCTTAGGATTTGAGGACCATTGAACTTTCACGAGTGGAACATCTTTATTTCAAAGGCGTTTAACCTCCGTAGCAATGATACGAACAGGATGTTGCTCATAAGTCAAATTAGGTGAAACTCCAATTTCTTCAGTAACACTGGGCTCAAGAATAGAATCGGAATTTCTAAGGCATTTCCGTATTTGAGAGACGTAGAATATGTCATGAATAGCAGAAAATTGAGACGTTAATAAAAGGCGATAAGCCATGGAACCAATGCATTCATTGATGAGAAATGGACCAATATATCGAGGTGCTAATTTTTCCTATCAACTTAAATGCACAACACCCTTCATAGGCGAAACACAAACACCAAATCTCCCACAGAAAATTCTAAATTCCTTCTTCGGTTATCGGCATAGGATTTTTGCCTACTTTGAGCTTCTTTCATCCTATGACGAATAAAATCAATATTTTCTATGGAATCACGAATAAAATCTGGACCTAAAACCGTCTTCCCACAAGCCTCAAGCCAACAAGAAGTAGATCGGCATGGCCTACCGTAGAGTGCTTCGAAAGGTGCCATACCAATACTAGATTGGAAGATAATATTATTATAGGAGAATTCAACAAGAGAAATATGATCTTCCCAAATTCCACCAAAGTCAAGAACACATGCATAAAGAAGATCTTCAAGAGTTTGATTCACACGCTCGGTTTGTCCATCGGACTGAGGATGGTAAGCGGTGCTAAAATTAAGCTTCGTTCCCAAAGCTTTTTGAAGACCCTTTTGAAATGCACTAGTAAACAATGGATCACGATCACTAATAATAGAAGTAGGAACTCCATGTAATTTAACAATTTCCTTAACATAGAGTTTGGTCAAAAGAGGTACGGTCTGAATGGACCGAATGGGAATAAAATGTGCGGATTTTGTAAGTCTATCTACTATCACCCATAAACTGTGATGGCCCAAATGAGAACGCGGAAGTCCATCAATAAAGTCCATGGAGACTTGATCCCACTTCCAAACTGGAATGTCCAAAAGTTGCAATAACCCACTGGGTCTTTGATGTTCATCGTTTTCAAGTTGGCAAGTCATGCAACGCTTAATGAAGTTAGCTATATCAGATTTCATTCCATCCCAATAATAAGTCGCTTCATATCTGCGTATATTTTACTACTACCGGGATGAATGGTAAATTTAGAATGATGAGAATCTTCTAAAATGTCTTTACGAAGATTACTAATACTTGGCACAATAAGTCTACCAAATTTTCGAATGTCGCCACGAGCATTGATTTCAAAGTCTTTCAACCCATCAATATTTTCATCCCTACAACTTAGGCAAAGATGTGACAATTCAGAGATCGTGCTTTTGACCATCAAGAATGCGGTCTAAAAGAGAAGGATGAGCTCAAGGCTACATAGAACAAGAGATGAACATGAATCGGATTCACGATCGCGAATCCACAAGCGGATAAAGTCTTGAGATCATTTGTTACGACCCGTACTTTTGACTATCGTAAGTTATTAAATTTAATGAAATTATTAGGTGATTATGGGTAAAAATATAACGATTTGTTAATATTAATTTATTGGGTAATTTAAATTGTTTGAATTTAATATTTGGAATTATTTGGATAATTGAATTCTGGATTTAATGTGATTAAAAATGGTATCAGAAATTGATTCAAATTTTATATAAATATGAATGAAGAGTATTAATATTTAAAATTGGATTTAAATGTGAATAAATTAAAATTTAAAATTTTATATTTTAAATTAACGAGTAAAAATAGCCACTTTGGCCACTGTTTTGGATTTTGACGAAATCTGTTTCATCGGATCCATAATAGTGAATCATTGTAGCAGTACAAGTTTCGTGACATTTAGACTTGTCGATTGGCTGTGCGAGTTTGAAACGTTCAGAATTTGAAATTTAGAATTTGAATAAATTGACTTTGAAAAGCTATTTCCACATACGATTGAATTTGGCCTCGGAACTGGTTCCATTGTGTTAAAAATAGGGGTATAAAATTACAAATGCGAGGAGGTACGTCTCGTTCGGGGCTTGAGAAATTACGGACGTTAAACGTCAGATATTTTCAAATCAATTAATTAATAATATAAATATCTATATTCAGACCCACATTCGTTATCCTTCTCGTCTATCACTCTTTTTCCCCATTTTATCTTCCAATCTCAGATCTAAAATGAATGAATATAAAAAAAAGAAATGAAACTGCCAATCGAACTAAGGAATAAAAAAGTCACGAATCGATCAAGGAACTGGGTCGGCACGGAAAAAGGCGATCGAATCGCGTCGACTGCGAGGCCGCGCGCGTGAACGACGATTGGAGCGACCGGAGCGACAGGAGGCAAATGAAGGTAGGAATGTGGGAAGGTGATGTTAGGTGGTAGAGACAGGATGGCCTAGGGCGACTGCGAGATGATGGCAGAAACGGCGAGACATTGGCGGTTGTTCTAGAGGTCGACGTGTCGATGATGGCATATGATCGAGAGAAGAATGGACGAGGCTGTCGCGGTTTGTATATGATGTGGTTTTGTGCTAGGTGAAGGCAGCTTGCGTGAGAGGTTGTGTGTTATTTTTTTTTTACTTAAGTGATAATTAGGTTATTAACTATATATTAAATTTTAATCGTATATTAATAACAATCAAATTGTTGCATACGAGGGTCGATTTCAGACGAAATAGATTGCGTTGGATCTGTATCGACAAGCTCTACGTTATGGTGCTGATTTCGCATCGATTTAGCTAGTTTGAATTTTTCTGATTCAAACAGGTGGGTATTTTATATGCCTACGTTTGACTAATATATTTTTATGTTAGTAAAATTTATATCGTGTAGTGTTAACTCTACTTTCGAGCGACCTAAAAATAGCCCGACCAAAAATTGGCACGACCTAAAAGTAGCCCGATCTAAAGAAACAGCACGACCTAACTATAGCACGACCTAAAGAAGATGAGATGACCCAACAACCTAAAGGTTAACGACCTAGCAGCTTGAGTAAATAGAGCGACCTAACGACCTAAAGGTGGACGACGTAACTGCCTAAAAGAATGGGACGACCTAACGACCTAAAGGTTAACGACCTAACGACTTAAGTTCCCTGCGACCTAAAGAGTTAAAGCGACAATGACCTAATGATTTGATAACCTATTTTAGGTCGTTCACGACCTAATACTTGGCGAAAAGACTATGCCGCTTCCCTATAAGTCGCTAAGTCCTACCCGTTGGTTTGTATGGACAAGTGCAGACCATTTAGGTCATAACTCGTTTGTCTTTAGCTTGCCAACTACCTACAACCTTCTTTAGGTCGCCCACACTTCTTTAGGACGCTCATGACCTTCCTTAGGTCGCTCACGACCTAAGGCCTGTCCAAAATTCTCTATAAATATACCCTAAGCTCCAACATGAAGAGGACTTTGGGTGGGGGATCATTTTTCTTCAAAGCAACAACACTCTGCCATTATCAAAGCCGAGCCTTACTCCAACATTCGAAATTCACAAGACGCTTCAATCGACTTCAAACAGGGATTCGACATATTCAATCATGAATTTGGAGAACTCTCTTGCATCGAAGTTTTTATAGCTACTTGTCTTTTTAAGTGAATTGTAATTGAAGGAAGTTGTAAAGGATTGTAATCAAATCATCAATAAAAGAGTTTAAAGTGGACGTAGGTTCAATCTTATGCCGAACCACTATAAAATTGCTGTCCTTTACTGCTTTTCTGTGATTTCTCTGCTTATACTCTAATTCGCATGCAAACGGGTGGTGCTTTCATCCTTGCTCTACTTACAACAGGGTGTTAGCGTCAGATTTTTACGTTAACATCTTTGGTGCTTTCACTGAGAACCCAACTCAGGATACTGTCATCATAGCTTCACAAAAATTTGTAGAAAGGATCTCTCTAAAAACCAGGAGTTTATCAGAAATAATGGCCCCCGGAAGAAAACGCAAGTCTGTTAAATCCGACGATATTCGCGAGACTATTGCCACTTCTCCTCCTTTAAGTCAAACAACTCCAACTGTCGGAGTTACATGGGCAGAGCTGGATGTCGTGGTATCTGGGCTACATCGACAAATGGAAGCTCAGAATAACCTATTGATGGAAAGGTTGAATGCTTTATTTGAGGCAAACCGCCAGCCGGTAATTAAGGAGGGAAACCTTGCTGATGAAGTGCAGAATGTGGAAGGAAGAAATATCCCTCAAAGGCCAGCTGACCCAGTGGAAAGGACACCTCCCCAAGCCGGAGGATCGGGGCCGCAACCAACCCTCCATGAACGGTTGTCAGGACAAAATTCGGAAAGAATGGCTGATGTTTGTCCCGCTGAGCCTCCAAATGATGAAGAGTATTTCTCAGGCATGGTTCATCAGATTATGAAGGAAAGTATGCAAAGAAATGAAGATGAGAAAGAATGGGGTTTCGCTCCGAGCAAAACTCCAATCACTGAAAAGATCTTCAAAGCAGAATTCCCAAGGAAGTTTGTCCCTCCAATTATTCCAACTTACAAGGGAACGAGCTATCCTAATGAGTTTCTGTATAAGTATGATTGGCACAAGACGGGTGCCAGAGCCTCTGATGAGATCAAATGCCGGTATTTTCCAGTATACCTGGAAGGAATTGCTTTACTTTGGTTCACAAAGCTGTCGGTCCGATCGATAGACCCATTTTCTGATTTGACTCGAAAATTCAAGGAATAGTTTCGATTGTATGCATCAAAGGAAAAGGATATAATGTCATTATCCAGCTTGGAGCAGAATCCTGGAGAATCCATTAGAGCTTTCTTGAATCGCTTCAATATAGATCTGGCTGAAGTAGACAACGCAGAGCCTAGAATGATTTTGACGTACCTGATGAAGGCTATTGATAAGAAAAGTGAGTTCGGGAGGTGGTTGAAAATGAAAGAACTGAATTCACTTGACATAAGAAAGCCGATGAATTCATGCGCCTGGAAAGACTCCTAGCACCGGCTAAGGTGGTATCGACAGGGGCTGGAAATAATAATGCTGTTCCGAATAAGAAGGAATCTAGCAATCAGAAGAGGGGGAACGATGGTCAGAAGAGGCAAGGAGATGCAATGAAAGGTCGTCCCTTCAACTTCACCCCTCTGACTGATACCCAGGAGAACATCTACTTTGCAAACAAAGATATGGTCGAATTCCCCGCGCCAGCTAAGCAAAGAGTTAATAGGAAAGCTGAGAAGAATGGAAGGTTTTGCCGGTTCCATGACCAACCCGGGCATGATACTAAATAGTGCCGTCACTTGAAGGAGGTAATTGAGGAACTATTGAAGGAAAACAAGCTCCAGCAATATGTAAAAAGGAACAAGAATGGCCCAACTTCGTCAACTCAAGGACAACAGGTTCCTGTTCATCGTCCTAGCTCAAGTGAAAAGGCGACGGCCCATGAATCAGAGAGGCCTGTTATAAATGTGGTTACAGGGGGCCCTCACCCTGTTGGAAGGTGTTAGGGTGAGATGGAAAGATACGCCCATGCTTTGAAGTATGCACCGGCGGATAAAAGTGTTTTTGTGTTAGAAGATGCTGCACCCCTGAAGCAGCAGAAAACTTTTAATTGTGACATTATATTCAGTGCTAGGGATTCGATGGGTGTTGAAGCTCCTACCATTAATCCTTTGGTTATCTCCACTGGCATTGGGCCAGCTACTGTGAAAAGAGTTGTGGTTGACTATGGATCTTCGTGCGACATTCTCTTCAAGAAGACTTTTGATCAGAAGAAGATTCCAATAGCTGACGTTCAAGCTTCATCGCTAAAGATTGCTGGTTTTACTGGGGAGCCGAAACAGCCAATTGGGACTATCGATTTGTTCGTAGAGTTTGGAGAGGGGCAGAGAAAAGTGGCTCGAAAACAGACCTTTGTTATTGTTGAAGAATTTTCTGCCTACAATGCCTTCCTAAGCCGACCAACTCTGGCAGCATTTAAAGCTATTCTTGCCCCATGGTGTCTGACCATAAAATTCCCCACAGATAATGGAGTCGGTATAGTGAAAGGGGATCAGAATGCTGGACGAGAATGTTATCTTACAGAGTTGCGTGAAACGAGGAAGAGAGAAATGGGAAAAGATGCGGCGGACCCAGTCCGCATCAAAGAATCAACCTTGTAGCAATTATAGGGTGGACCCTGCACAGGCGAACATAGCGGTGCACGAAGAGAGATGGATCCCAGAAAAGCCAGTGCAGGGGAGAATAGAGTGGTACCAGTTGAAGTGACAGTGTCGGTACCTGTTGACCCGAAAGACCAGAACAAAGTGTTGAATGTGGGTTCGCAGCTTAATGCAACGGTTCAAAATGTTTTGATATCATTTTTGAAAGAAAATCTGGATGTATTCGCTTGGACTCATGCCGATATGTGTGGAATATCTCTAGAAATTGCAGTGCATACCTTGAATATTGATCTAAAGTTTACACCGGTAAAGCAGGAAAGGAGAACTCAAGGTCCTGAAATGTCAGCAGCATTGAAAGAAGAGGTTGATCGACTCATGGAGAACGGTTTTATCAGGGAATCTACTTATCCGAATTGGGTCTCAAATCCTGTACTGGTTAAAAAAGCTAATGGGAAATGGAGAGAGTGCATTGACTTTTCAGATCCAAACAAAGCCTGCCCCAAAGACTGCTTCCCGTTACCCAGGATTGACCAGTTGGTGGATGGAACGGCAGGGTATGAATTGCTAACTTTTATGGATGCCTACTCCGGATCTAACCAGATCAGGAGGACATGAGCTTTATCACTGATGTTGGTCTCTACTGCTACAGAGTCATGCCTTTCGGACTTAAGAATGCGGGGGCAACTTACCAAAGACTTGTTCATGCCATGTTTAAACCACAGAATGGCAAGACTATGGAAGTTTATGTCGATGATATGCTGGTAAAGTCAAAGAAAGCAGTGGATCATATGGATCACTTGGCAGAGATGTTCTCAATCCTCCGAAAGTACGGTATGATGCTGAATCCTTTGAAGTGTTCATTTGGGGTAGAATCTGGAGAGTTTCTGGGTTTCATTGTGAGTGCAAGGGGCATTGAAGCTAATCCTGCTCAGATAACTGCCTTAAGAGAAGTCAAAGCTCCTAGAACGAAGAAGGAATTGCAAAGTCTCAATGGAAAAGTTGCTGCCTTGAGTCGGTTCATTTCCAAAGCTACTGATAAATGCATTCCATTCTTTGATGCTTTAAAGAAAGGAAGAAAATACTTTGACTGGACTCTTGAATGCGAGAAAGCTTTCAATGAGTTGATTCGTCATATGGAAACACCTCCTATACTTTCTAAGCCCGACAATGGTGAAGATCTCTTTGTATATTTGGCAATCTCCTCTCATGCCCTCAGCGCAGCTTTGGTACGGGGGGAGGCAAAAATTCAGTGCCCGGTTTACTACATCAGCAAGAGATTCACTGGGGCAGAATTGAACTATTCAAAGTTGGAAAAGCTCGCCTATTGTCTACTGATTGCATCAGGAAAATTGAGGCCTTATTTCCAAGCTCATTCCATCAATGTCCTCACCAATCAGCCCTTGAAGCAAGTCGTGTTTCGTCCTGAAACTTCGGGTCGTCTTTTGAAGTGGAATATTGAGCTCAGTCAATATGACATCACTTATCATCCCCGGAGAGCAATCAATGGACAAGATTTGTCAGACTTCATCGAAGAATGTACAGACAAAGGTGATAGTGAGGAGGTGGTAACTGATAATTCCACACTTCTATGGAAATTGTATGTTAATGGTGCAAGTAACGATTACTGTTCCGGGTCTGGGGTTCTGCTTGAAACCCCTGAAGGACGGTCACTGTGTTATGCATTGAGATTTGAATTTCCTTCGACTATTAATGAGGCAGAATATGAATCTCTCACTGCTGGCCTGAAGATTGCTAAAGAACTGAACATCAAGGCATTGAAGATCTTCAGTGATTCATAGCTTATTGTGTGTCAAGCCAAGAAAGAGTTTCAGACTAGTGGGGGAAACCTGCCTGCTTATTTGTCAAGAGCCTGGGAGCTTCTCGGGGACCTGAACCATTATACGATAAACCATATACCTCGGGAAGAAAACATGAAGGCATATTCCCTCGCAAAGTATGCAAGCAATGGTGAAGCCCAATTATTGGGATTAGTTCCTGTGGAAGTCCTGTCAACTCCAAGCATTGATGAAATGGATATTGACTGGATCATGACTATATCACAGGAGCGAGAATCATGGATGACTCCAATATTGGGATACCTGCGCAACATCTCTCTACCAGAAAGCTCAAGAGAACGGCAGAAGTTGTTAAGAAAAGCATCCAGATTTGTAATTCAAGATGGCCGATTGTATAGGCGGGGATTCTCAATACCATTACTTCGATGTGTGACCAAAGAAGAAGCTGAGACAATTCTAACTGAGGTACATGGAGGAGAGTGTGGAGATCATTCAGGAGGTCAAACTTTAGCAAAGAAAATTCTCCGTTATGGATATTTTTCGCCAGATATTAATCGTGATGCCGCGAGTTACGCCTGAAAATGTGACCGATGCCAGAGATTTGCAAAAATCCCAAGAGCACCTTCCACTGAGATAACACAGATGGTCAGTCCGTGGCCATTTGCTATTTAGGGAATAGATCTCATCGGGCCTTTGCCAACTGCAAAATCCGAAATCAGATATGTTATAGTTGATATTGATTATTTTACTAAATGGGCTGAATCTGAACCATTAGCTACTATTACCTCTAAGAAAATGATAAACTTTGTAACTAAGAGTATCATTTACAGGTATGGTGTGCCTCAAAAGATAATCACAGACAATGGAACCCAATTTGAAAGTAAAGAGTTCCAAGATTTTTGCAAGAAATTTAAGATCCAGAAAAGTTTCTCAGTAGTGGCTCATCCGCAGGCAAACGGGCAAGTGGAAGCAGTGAATAAAATTATCAAGTCAACCATCAAAAAGCAGCTAGAAAAGGCAAAAGGTGGTTGAGTTGATAAGCTGCCACTAGCACTATGGGCATACAGAACTACCCACAAAACTGCGACTGGGCACACACCATTTTCATTGGCATATGGATCGGAAGCAATGATTCCAGTGGAAATAGAAGTCCCTTCGCACAGAAGAATCCATTTCAATCAAACCGAAAATGAAAAGCTGCAACTTGAAGCCCTTGACTTCCTTCATGAACAAAGGGAAGAAGCTGAGCTCAGAATTGCGGCTCATCAGCAAAGAATAGCCAGGCACTTTAATTCCAAAGTTCGCCGACGCAGCTTCGAAGTTGGGGATCTAATCTTAAAAAGAATTATGACACCTACAGGTGTGCTTGGACCGAACTGGGAGGGGTCGTATGTTATAGGCCAAAAACTTCTTGATGGCACATTCAAACTTGTAACTGTCGAAGGAGACCCAATTCCAAGAGCTTGGAACAGCAATCATTTGCGCCCATATTTTTCTTAAAGGCTTTAGTGAAATATTGTAAAAGAATGATGAATGTATGATTCTTGTATTGAAAGTTGTTGTAAAGCCAGTGCAAATGAATAATAAGAACTATAAAGTGGATGTAGGCCCAGTTCTTGGCCGAACCACTATAAATCTTGTGTTCTTTATTATTATAAACTACTTTGTTTTATTTCGACATATAAAATACGTCAATTGTGTTACTAAAATGTCGATTTAATAATGCAGGCCATAAAAACAAAGATTACCCATCAGAAGACCAAGCAATCCCCGACATCACCCAACAAGCAAACGCTAAGCCGTACAAAATTTCCATACTCAAATCCCATGGAAGAAGTGCTTCAAACAAAAAGTTAGTGATTTTGCTGGAAGTGGGCCCTTGATAACCAACTTTGGATGTTTGTACAAACGAGCATCCAGTTAAATAGCCTGTGTCTGCCACCACCAACTCGCTGAACTATAAAGTGTACTTCTTTGGATAAAGGAAATTGTTGGCAATTAAAGAAAAAGAAGTGTATTTGGAAAAGATGACAGGGATCGCCGACATGAATAGATGGAAAAGAGGCATGGGCGAGCAAGCATCAGACAACGAAAGACCTCTTCGGAAGCACAAGGCCTCTTCGGAGGAACAACTCTTCGGAGGATAAAGACCTCAAACGAGGA
Source organism: Allium cepa (assembly GCA_030765085.1). Lineage (NCBI taxonomy): Eukaryota > Viridiplantae > Streptophyta > Magnoliopsida > Asparagales > Amaryllidaceae > Allium > Allium cepa. The sequence goes on along the minus strand of CM060937.1, from coordinate 722,205,775 downwards.
ATGGCAGAAGACTTTCTTAACAAAAAAGATTGATATGGAATGACCGGGAGCACCTTCCCGACTGGAAGGCAAGGCGCTTGTTCACTAGGTGAGACAGTTTGCGCAGACAAGCGTCCAAGTAACTTGCGTCCGCCCCGTGAATCCATACGATGATCGGAGGCACCTTCCCAAGTGGAAGGCAAGGCGTTTGTTCACTAGTTGAGACAATCTGCGCAAATAAGCATCCAAGTAACTTGCGTCCGCCCCGTGAATCCGGCCAACCATGAGGAAGAAACTTCCAGGTATCCTCGGAGGCACACATTCCACCGAGATTTGAAATAAAACTTCACAAGTGTTGGAATGTGAAAAGCCCTCTTTGGAGGCCCATTTCACCATAGTTGAAATGCTAAAAGACCTCGAGCGGGTCTCGCCAGAAAAAGAGAGTTCTTTCTCGACAGAAAGTTGCGGACTAATCGGTGGCATAGAACACTTGTATCCGCCCCGTGAATCCATCCAACTAAGAGAAAGAAACTCCATACTTCCAGGAAAAAGCATTACTCAGAGGCACATATTTCACCGTGATCTGAAATAAAACTTCACACGAGTCGAAATGCAAAAAGCCCTCTTCGGAGGCCCGCTTCCCAGCGAACAGGGAAAAGATAAAAGCCTCTCCCAAGGGGCAGAAACAAAAAAGACCTCTTCCCAGAGGCACAATTAAACAAAAAAGACCTCTTCCCAGAGGCACAATCAAACAAAAAAGACCTCTTCCCAGAAGCACAATCAAACCCAGAGGCACAATCAAACAAAAAGACCTCTTCCCGGAGGCACTATCAAACAAAAAGCCCTCTTCGGAGGCTCAAGCAAGTCGAAGCCCTTTTTCGGAAGCCTACTGTATTTAAAAAAAAAGAAGACTCCTCCAATATGAAGTGCATTCTACTAAACTAGAAAAATATCTTCTTGGAACGGAAATATTATCCTATATAGTACAAATGCGAACTTCCTTCAAATGGATGAGTTGTTCTCTAAAGGAAGAGTTCAAGTCTTCTCGAAACAGAAGAGTTGTTCTCCGGAACTTTGCCAATGTGAAAGAGATTGCAATAAACCATGGTATAGGGGCAATATAGTATAGTCATCACAAAAACGAAAATAATGCTCAATAAACATACCATAGGTTTACTGCAACCTCACAAAAAGAGAATAAAGAAGCGTGCTTGAAAACAGAAAGTAAAAGCGTTCTCAAATACAGACAGAAATTTGTATAAGTAAAAGAACCATTTTATTCCATACTATGAGAATTTTATACATATGCAGGTTTCAAAGTAAAAGAAATCGGGGACTGGTACCCGCACAATCTCCAGTCAACACAAGCTTATCTACAAGCAAAAAGCAAAGAGCGAGATAAGAAGCACAGAACCAAAGCCATCATTTCTTCTTCCTTCAACCTTTTGTGCTTGCGCCCGGCCGGATGATCAACTTGCCGGGCCGGCTTATAAGAGTAGGAGAAGAAGGAGAAAGGGGCACAATTGGACCTTCTTCTGCTTTTTTCTCACCGGGTGAGGCTTCCTTCTTCTTCTTTGAAACTCCACTTTTCCCCTTCTTGGAAGAAGACCCACTTCCTCGAGTGAGAAATGTGGTTAACGGCATATCGTCAGAACCAGTTGGTTCCGGAGTCTTTTCGCTCTCTTCGGGTTCTTCTCCCCTATGTTCTTGAGAAGAAATGGGATCGTCCAAGTCTTGGAGTGCTTCTATTTGCTCCTCTTGTGACCCCGGTTGAGAGGTATAAGGAGTAGTCACCTGAAGAGACGAAGGAGGAATAATTGGAGGAGGGGAAGTCTGAACAATACCTGGCACTTTCTCTACAGAAGAAAAAAGGATAAAATCAGTAAAGAGAGGAGATAAAGGCTCGTTGAGATTTAGGAAATAATCAAGAAGCTCATCAAACTCAGGTGAAGCAAATGGGTGGTTTACTTGAGCACGATTAGCATTAAAGTTACCTGGAGAGGTTGAGTTTCTAACGTCGATTTCGTAAGCATGTGCTTCAGTGCTTTCTTTGCCTTCATCTCCACCCTGTGCGCTTGTAATCTCAGTTATGACTTTAGCCGTGGGCGAAGAATGGGAACCGGAGCCCATGATATCAATGTCGGCCGAAGTCGAAGGAGGGGCAGGGGCAATTAAAGGTGCTTCTTTCTCTGAATGCTCCCCTCCCATCGTTTCAGCTCGTACTTTAACAAGCTGCTCCTTTCCTCTGGCGAGAGCAGCACGAGTTTCGTCATCAAAGTAGTGTGCCTCAAGTTCATCTTCGGAATAACCGGCACCTTTGAGCATATTCATTACAGCCTCCCACACTTCAGCCAAAGTAATTTCGTATTTAGGCCCTAAAAATGCAAGGCTGCCACGCCCCAGGATGCTTTGTAAAAAGCAGAGCTGATGTTGGCTTTTGTCTCTTCATGAGATTGTTCAGCGGCTCTCTTTCCAGCCATGGCCTCATCACGTTCTTTCTCAGTCTTTGATAATTGAGCTTTCAGCCTCATGATTTCTAAGTCCTGGGAGTTAGCTTTCTCCTGTAACTCTGCAAAGTCAGCATGATATTTTTCCACCGTCTTCTGTGTAGCTTCAAGACGGGTTTCAACATACCGTTGAGCGGCATGAGCATCTCGAACTTGCTTCTGAAGCACTTCTTCCTTTTGAGTGTAAGAGGTGGAAGAAGTAGCAAGCTCGTGCTTAAGTTTCTCAACCTCCGCCTCAAGCTTTTCGTTGTACTCAGCGATGTTTTTCATTTCGGTGTTGTGCTGATCAAGAATTTTCTGCCATTCAGACTTGTCATTCTCCATCGTCAGCACAGCTTCAAGGTTGGCCCAGTTCACCCTCTGAAGCTCATCGACGAGCTTTTGCCATGCTGGCATTCTCTCAATATCAAGTTTAACAGTGTCAAGTTTTCGTAGCATGGCCTCTTTGTCGATGGGAACCAAGTCAAGGTCAAAGCGGACTCCCTTTAAGCACCAATGCGGGAACCGACTTTTGAAGGGTTGGTGGACCTCTCTCAACTTGGTACGAGGGTCTGTCGAGAAGTGTCTGAATGTCGGCTCCTTCAAGGGCAGGAGACTTTGAAGGAATTTTAAGAGAAGTGAGAGCAGCGGCCTTTTCTGAAGTTGCAGATGCGGTCTTTTCATCAAGCCTGGCCCGCTTGCTTGGGTCTCCGATGTCATGACTCTTTCCTCTATCGTCATAAGTTTTTCTTTTATGAGAGTCATCGCCTCTACGGGAAGAGTCATGTTGCTCATCCCTTCTTTCATACCTTTCTTCATACGCTCTTCTCTCTTGAGCCTTTCGAGCAGCTCTCTCTTCATCAGTTTCCCTGTGGATGGGAAGATAGCGCCTAATCATACTGACCACGCCTTCCGTACTGTTGAAAGTCGTCATAATAGGAACCGCTACGCCTCATTGGAGAACCTGAAAATGAGAAAGAGGCAAAACTTGAAAATCCTAGAAGTAAAAGCGCATATAGGTACATATAATTGCTGAAAAATCCTAAGTGTGTGTAAAGTGCAGACTACGCGCATTAAACTATGAACCACTCCACGGTTGCGAAGAAATGATGGGTATAGTAGCTAACGTCAACTCTTGAGTCGACGGAATCTGCTGCAAAATAGAAGTTGCCTCAACTACTGAAGAAGAAACCCTATTGGTAATAGGATCATCTTTAAAGAGCTCATGTGAGGTCACAAACAGGTCACTCAACCCTTCAAAAGTGTCGTCCCCGCTCTGCTTGGCAGGACTTGTTTTCCCGGCTTCTCCATCACCGGACTTCCCTGAATGTTGGGGAGATTATCGAGGCTCTTCTTCTTCAATGACCGAGGCAAGTGCAAATTTTCCAGATGACCCCGCGACATCAATAGAAGTAGAGCACTTCACCAAAGAAGCCTCAGGAACAGGATCTTTCAGTGTAAGCTCCTCTACAGAAACTTGGGCATCCGGTGCCTCGGCCGGAGAATCAGGAACTTCATAAGGATGAGTAGAGCGGGAAGGGTGTAAGAGTCCGAACTGATGAAGGAACTCATCTCTTAGCAAAAACTTGATACTTCTCTCCTCAGCCGCCACATCGTTAAGCCTCTCAAAAGTCTGCTTGTGGCTTGGATCTCTACAAGGGGGAGGAAGGACTGCAAAAGTAGAGAGCGAGGTTAACATTTAGAAATTTGGATCTCGCAAAGCTCAGAAAAGGAAAGAATGGGGATAAGTAAGCTTACCCCCTACTCTCCAGATAGCGTAAAATCCTTGGAGGCAATGGACAAAGAAGAACTGGTTTAGGAAACCATGAGCGCTATCAGAGAGATCAGTGATAAGCTTGCGTTTTTTGGCGCTCCTCACATATATAATGGAAGGATGGTCTTTGTTTCTCGCAAATGTGCATAAATAGCAGACTTCTTCAAAGCTTGGGAGGCGGTCAAGCGTCCTTCTGAAGAGAATGCATAATCCCATCAAAATGGCATAGCCGTTGGGGTGCAATTGAAAAGGAGAAATAGCCAATCGGCGAAGGAGTTGTTGGAGAAAATTGTTGAAAGGAGGAATGGCTCCACAAAGGCACATTTGGCGGTTAACGGCAACAAACCCCAAGGGAGGACTGTCGGCAAAATCATTTGGCCAAGGGAGAATAGCATCTGCTTCTACAATCCCAAATTGGCGCGTAACTGGTTGAACACCCAGTAACTCAGGGTAGTTGGAGTTCTTTCTGGTGGGTTGACCAGTGGAGCAGCCATCGGGAGGGCCTCTCCAGTTTGCACTGCTTCTCCCTCTTGACGAGAAGACATTCTACACAAGGAACTGGATATTCAAATATGAAGGTGCACGTTTCCTAAATGTGTGAAGTGTTGTGCAAAACTAGTAGAGTGACAAGCAAATATAACTGAAACTAAACTAACAGACATTTTTCAGTTATAAAGTTTTAGAGTTTGTTGTTTTAAGTCCAAATACGAGTGCAGTGTTGATGCAAACAAATCAGTTTTGGTCAGACAATGCTTTGCTTTAATACTTCACTTGAGTCTGTTGATTCACGGCATTTCATATAATATCTTTAAGTTGATTATCCTTTATCGACTAATCTGTCATTTGATGTGGGCAGTCAGTGGCAGTATATTCGCCCTAGTTTTTTGAAAATATTGTATTTAATAGGTCGTTAGCATTAAAGATGGTACAATCTATTATCAAAGCACAGCAAAGTCATGCTAGTTATCTCGGCCGTTCAAAGTTCAAAAATTAAAAGCGCGATCAAGTTCTAGCAAAATTTTGAATCCTTCAAGTTGCTCAGGTCCTAGGTTGTATGGTTACAGAATGCAAGGAATATGCGATCAAGTCTTAGGTCGTCCACGACCTAACCAGAAGGTCGAAGTGATTTTAGGACACGAGGAGTAACTTGGTAATGAAGAATTGTTCAAGTTTTAAGTCGTCTACACGACCTAAAAGCTAAGTCACAAAGCATCACATCACGACAGTGCAAATCAGAATAAGTCCTAAGTCGTCAAGAAACAAGCACGACCTAAAAAGTTAGGTCGTGTGCAATTAAGGTCGTAGAGATTCTTAGGTCGGTCAATTCGACAACCGTGCAAATCAGTTAGGTCGCGAGAATTTCACGTTATCTCTTCTCAACCCACTGATCCTTCTCCAACCCAGTACCCGTTATCACCTTAATAAGGTCGATCCATCATCCTCTCAATTAAGTCTGTTATCCATTCATGCCACCAGCTCACCCAATTACGATTTGAATCATCTCAAATCCATCTCACTGCTTTGCTCCCATGAATCGCAACAACAGCATAACTCAACGCGATCGAAAGTGAAGCGAGGCGCACGAAGTGGGATTGAATCAGAAAATGGGGATTCGTGGTTCGAAGGCGATCATGGTTGGATAAAAGTTGAATTTACTTACACGATGTGGAGTAGAGATGGATCGACGGCTTAATTGGAGCAGATTTGCCTCTAGAAACTCGAGAAATCGCTAATGGCAGAAAGGGTTAGGGAAGCAATTAGGAAAGGGGGAAGAAACGAACTAACGACTATATAGGGCAGAAGCAAATAGATGTGCAGATTAAGCTATCTCTTAGGTCGCCTACAACTTAGTAAAGTTAGGTCGAAGCACAAGACCTACAACCTAGGCGTGTACTTCGAGGGGCAAGTGTTAACTCTACTTTCGAGCGACCTAAAAATAGCCTGACCTAAAATTGGCACGACCTAAAAGTAGCCCGACCTAAAGAAACGGAACGACCTAACTATAGCATGACCTAAGAAGATGAGACGACCCAACAACCTAAAGGTTAATGACCTAGCAGCTTGAGTAATTAGAGCGACCTAACGACCTAAAGGTGGACGACGTAACTGCCTAAAAGAATCGGACGACCTAACGATCTAAAGGTTAAGGACCTAGCGGCTTAAGTTCCCTGCGACCTAAAGAGTTAAAGCGGCAACGACCTAATGATTTGATAACCTATTTTAGGTCGTTCACGGCCTAATACTTGGCGAAAAAACTATGTCGCTTCCCTATATGTCGCTAAGTCCTACCCGTTGGTTTGTATGGACAAGTGCAGACCATTTAGGTCATAACTCGTATGTCTTTAGCTTGCCAACTACCTACGACCTTCTTTAGGTCGCCCACACTTCTTTAGGACGCTCATGACCTTCCTTACGTCGCTCATGACCTAAGGCCTGTCCAAAATTCTCTATAAATACAACCTAAGCTCCAACATGAAGAGGACTTTGGGTGGGGGATCATTTTTCTTCAAAGCAACAAGACTCTGCCATTTTCAAAGCCGAGCCTTACTCCAACATTCGAAATTCACAAGACGCTTCAGCCGACTTCAAACAGGGATTCGACATATTCAATCATGAATTTGGAGAACTCTCTTGCATCGAAGTTTTTCTAGCTACTTGTCTTTTGAAGTGAATTGTAATTGAAGGAAATTGTAAAGGATTGTAATCAAATCATTAATAAAAGAGTTTAAAGTGGACGTAGGCTCAATCTTAAGCCAAACCACTATAAAATTGCTGTCCTTTACTACTTTTCTGTGATTTCTCTGCTTATACTCTAATTCCCATGCAAACAGATGGTGCTTTCATACTTACTCTACTTACACCGGGGTGTTAGCGTCAGATTTTTACGTTAACATATAGCGATTAGAATCTATTGGTTGTTGTTTGATAAATCAAATTGACCTTTGAATTAATTGATAGAATCTGAATTTACAGTTAAATTGGCTTACAATTTAAATTGCCTGTAAATAGCTGATTTTAATGATTATGAAATCATTGTGAATTTATTTGCTGTTTTGATGATGGTTGCTATGGATGTTACTGGTCGATATTTTGGACGTTTATTAATGTTGATATATCATGTTATCATCCTGCTATAATTTACCGTATATAAAACTGTATGTTGAATCGTTTCCAGTAAATTAAGAACTATGTTGAAACGATACATACCTATGACATTTATATTGGATTAAAATGATATATATATATATATATATATATATCCATTTCTAAAATGAAATTGAAATAATTGATTCACTTAGCCATAGGGTAGAGAATTATGTACGGACACCGGATTGGTTAAATTAAATGATTTTTAAAATTTTGATTTGAAATTATTTAAATGATTTGGTTTTAGAATAAAAATGGGATTTATGGAAATTAAATTATTTTAAATTTGAGCTCAAAATAATGGAATTTAAATTTGGTAAACAAAATTGTTTAAATAATTGAAGTTGAAATCTTTAAGGTATAATCTAAATATAACGTGAATTGCAGAAATTGAATTGTTTTAAAAGATTGGACTTTTATTCGAACTTTCAATATTGCCAAGTAAAAGTAATATAAAACCATGTTTCAAAATTTATCTTGAAATTGTATTATATTTGAAGTTTTGGATTTTGAATTGAGTATTGAAAGAAAATTTGATTTAAGTGTTTCAAATCGATATTTTGGAAATCAAACTCGTAATTGCTATAAATAGAAATGGTTTAAACTTGAGATTTGATTTAAATTAATTTGAGATTGGAATTTTAATTAATTCAAGATTTGGAATTTAAATTAATTACAGATTGGAATTTAAATTAATTTGGAATTGGAGCTTGAAATTAATTTGGAGTTGGCATTGAAATAAATTTGGAATCGCAATAAAAATCGACTTGAAATCGTAATTGAATCCATTGAATCGAAATGAAAATTGGAACTGATTTGAATTAGAGATTTGGAAAGTGAACTGGCTTGAATTTAAAATAAATATCTTTTTATGAATATTTTTAGTATATATGGTTTGAATCTCTATTCTTTAGATATTCAAATTAATTTTAATTTATAAACTATTTTACTGCCTAAGCCATTTTTATTACTCAAACTATTTTCTATTAAACTATTTTAAATATTTAACTATTTTAAAACTATTTAAACTATTTTCTAAATTTCAAACAGGTTAAAAGGGTGGAAATGTTTATATTTAAATTTTGGATTTAAATACTAATTGGGTTAAAGAGAATTATAACCAAAACTGTAATTCGAATCAAATTTTGAAGTGAAATTGATATATCGAGTTGAATTGACATTGTGAAGTGAAAAATGATTTTTGAGCAAATATGATGACTTCAAAAATGGTTTTGACTTTTGAAACGAATATGGTATTTTGATATCAATTAATTGTTTTGAAAATGTAAAAGAACCAACCGGTGTGTAAAATGGCGTTGGGTTGTTAAAGAGACCGGGGCCTCTCATTGGCATACTCTGTCAATATTGGAACCACTTTGACAACTATGTACGCGGTGGATGATACCCAAAATGTAATGGTTGAATTGGAGACGTTTACTAGAATGAAGTAAGAGAACGGTGATGGATAGCCTTGACACTCGTGTCATAATTAAAATGACTAAAACAGGAGCCTTTGTCGGGCCAATGAGGTTGCTACTTCTAACGATGTTGATCCCTCGTATTACTATTGTGGTTTCGGAGTAGATGGGTGCACCTTATTTCTGTTTGGATTGATAGTCGCGGTCGGCCACGGATGGGTTACGACCAGCCAGAAAGGGTAAACTGGTAGAATCCTACCTTGGGCATTGCCTCACGTGCCTTGTCATATTTATTCCTATGCGAGCCCATAACGGCTTTGGTTTGAAACTATAAAAATGTGTTAAGGTGGATCAATGTAAAGCCTTACCACTATTTTGATATTTATTTTACTAATAGACATTATTTATTGTAGCATATACTATTATATATAAATAGTTTAACAAATCCATAAGGGATGGATAATCCCGTAACATCTCTTAAGTTATTGCACTCATATTTGTGATATTGATTTGACTTACATAAGAGTATTTTAGTCCTGACTCGAGTGTTTTGTCTTTTCGTTACGCTCGGGTTAGTCCTGAGTTTTTTCAGCATACTGAAGACTATTCTCTGAAGGACAAACACAGAGTTTTGGTATATTACTATTATTATTATCCTTTGCTTTATGCTATTCTGTAGTATTGATTATTTATCCATGATGTGTATATATAACTCTAATAAATCTGTATAGATTAAAATCAAATGTATAGTAAACAACTTCATGAATTGTTTATTTGATTGTTATATTTTATCATTTTCGTTGTGAGACTTTGTGTTTTGTGTGCTTCTTCTCTTTTTATTTTTCATATTTTAACCACATTGATTATCTATGTTCTCCATTGTTTAAGTCGGACATGTGTGGATTATTTTCGATTTTAAACCGTCCGAAATGTGGGTTGTCACAGTTGATATCTGAGCGAAGGTTTAGCGATAACCTTGGATTTGTGGGGTTTGACTCATTAGAGATAGGGTAGTAATACCCTAGAATGAGTCCGTTGAGAGTATATATATGAGAGAGCTTATTTGTTAGTGTTATAAAATGTTTTATATTGAGTTTACTTATCCGTTGAGTTGTTTATGAATTCTGGTCGATATGCGGGACGTCGTGTTATCGATAGGGGTTTCTAAACACTTAAACGAGGCATGTCGACATAATATTGTTTTTATTAAAAAAACCGGTAAATGGAATAATTTTACCTAAAGTATATTTGATATATAAAATGAATTTTTTTTAATGAAATTGTTATTAGGAGATGATAATATTTAGTTACCATCGATTATTGGTTGAATTAAAATAAAATGGATACTTTGTAAATTTACTTCATGAAACTTTCGATAATCAAATTGAATTAAAAAAAAATAGAGTAGGTTAAAATGACCAAGTTTAAATTAATGGAATATTTCGATAATAGGCTAAGAAAATTTGTATAAGTATATTTATAATATAACTTATATATAGAAATGAATTTTTAAAATTGGGAACTTTAGAATTTAAAATCCTTTTTGTTCTCAAAATTGTTTTCAAAGCCTTAAAAATAAGTAATAATGCTATTTAAAAGAGTTTGATGAGAAAATTATATTTTCAAAAGGATTTTTAAAGGAAATAAAAGCATTAAACTCGCTTGGTCGTTGGAAAATAATCTTGGATTACTGCAGCATCGCCAGTGTTCATTTTCGAGTTCTTAGTGAAGATTTCTACCAAAAAGAATTTATTTATTTTTGATTAAAACAAGTTTGATGGTGAAAAAATATATACATCGATTAAGATTTGATAGATACAGGAAAATTGTTTTGAACTTAAAATTGAAAATAGTACATAAGAAATAAGTTAAAACTTATAAATTTGAGTAGGAAAATAAACTGAAATTTAAAATAGTTAAATTTTTGGTTAAGAAAAAATAATTTACTTAAGAAATATTAAATTGATTGAGTTAGTGAAATGAAATAAATAAAATATAGTTTATCTCGTGAAAGCTTAAATATAAAAGTTTGAATTGCATTTGAAATGAAGTCGATAAATTGACAAAATGGAATTTTGAATGAATAAATTATAACTTATAGATTTGATTAAATATTCACCTTTAAAATTTTTACAACTTAATTAAGAATTTTATTAAAAACATTCTTTTAAAATCAAATTTAAAACTTTTAACTTTTACTTAAAAATCTGCTTTAAAACGTACTTGGCTTTTCAGGGAGCTACACTTCCATTTCAGAATAAACCAAAGAACCTTTTTATGAATCCCACACAATTTACCTTAAATCAAATTTACATTTAAATCCCATAAATTCCTTTCCACACTTTAAAAACAAACTTCTTTTATTTTTAATCACATTCCCATGTTCTGGAAAACCACCTTCAAAATATATGCTTAAAATATTTAAAATAAAGCTACTAGAAATTACTTAATTAAAAAAAATACTTAAGGTACTATATAGAGGTTTTCTAAGTAATTTAAGCCGAATTTAACCTTTAAAATAAAGTTATTGAATCAAATATTTATATTATAATTTCCTTTTGAAAACTTAATACTACTTTACCTTTAAAATAATTAAATATCATAATTACATAGATAAGTATTTACTTATACTTAAAAATAATTAAAAATAGTATATATATTTTTACCAAAATATTCTAAAACACATTTTAAACTGCCGATTTATATTCCGGAAGCTTTTCTTTGAAACATACCAAATTTCCAGGAAAAATGCACTTTCCATCCATTAAAGATAATCTCATCTTTACTTTTAAAACAATTATTCCTTTGTTATAGAACTTCTCACCGAAAATTTATATTTCCAAATTTATCTACTGATAAATATTTTATTCCACTTCATTTATAAAGCAAATTTTCAAATTCCCATTTCTCATCACAATTTCAAACCACTTAAAAAATTCCAAATCAATTTCCTGACTTTAATTTCCTTAATTTCATTACTTAAAAATTCCTTTCATTTTCCTTTAATCCCAATTCATTTATTTATATTTTAATAATACCAAAGTATATTTATCCAACCATAACACAGCATACAAAATTCCAAATCAATTTATAACAGGATATCAATGAGATATACCACAGATTATGAACATAATTTCTATTTGTGAGGAATCCAGTTGGATCCCTCTAACCTGTTTCCCTACATCCACGGATGTTAGCACAACAAATAAATATTGATCCAATCTGATAACCATTATCACATTCAACCAATCAAGCTATCATTTAAATATTAACTATTTAACCTAACTAGCATTCCAGATGTGTGTGAGATAAACTCACCTTGATTTTTGAAACGCCGAGCGTTTAAAATTTTAAATTAAATCGAACACCTTCGATTTAACCTAAATTCTTCACAAACTCCAATCGATCTCAAATCTGAACTGTAGCGTAGAGCTCCTCGCTGCGGTTCCAGCACCGCCAATTTCGTCGAAATCCGACTAAGAAAGCAAAAGATATTCAGTTTAAAGATTTGTATATATAATTAAAACAAAATTCTTTTTTTATTTAATATTACCATCGGCCGTAAGATTATGCTAACAAATCCAGGCTGCATTACTCTTCTTCCTCATGCGACATAAGGTTCGAACGAACCCATTGTCGGCCTCTAGGGTTTGGAACCTCTCCTCCCCTACTCGACTACACGACGATCAATCGACTCCACCACGAAGCCCACGACCTGCTCCACCACCACCCCAAGCCCCGACGAACTCGAGTCTCCCTACGTCTCGTGATTTGCGTGCGAACACCCGACGAACGCGGCCCTCAAACTCCCCCTCCGCTATGTTAAACAACCATTGGATGTGGCGACCTCGAAGAGCTCTACGATTCTCTAGTTGGTGGATTTGGCTAAAAGTTGATGGATGGAGAGATTTTCGAGATGAAAGGCGATACATTTTCGGCCATAGAAATAAGAGAGAGCAACGGCCAAGAAAACGAGGGTTTCTGCCCTTATACGTATATATATACACGTTTATAAAACATTATTTTATTAATATTCTCAATTTTAACAAACTTTTACAAACGAACTCCAAATCTCACATGCCGCAAGGCGTTTATAAGGTTTTACCCGCATTCCGAACAGAATGGAACGTGTTTCGAAAGCTAATTCAATCATATGTGGAAGATAGCCTTTTGAATCGAGTTTAAATATTAAATTATTGATTTTAATTTCAACGTGTTTCTCACCCGTACGAAAAAACGGTAAATCCAAACGCTACGAAATTCGAAATCCGATAATAATTAACTATTTCGAATCCAATGGAACTGGTTTCTTCGAATTTCGAGACTGTGCCCTAGAAGGCTAGTTTAACTCGTCGATTAAATCGAGCGATTTTCGAAATCGTCGAAATCACTTAAAATTTCACTTTTTAAAACTTTAATAGCTTAATTATAAATCGTACAGAATTTATATTCACATTAGAAATCATTCTGATTCATTTCGAATCAAAATCTGATTATTTACATTATTATTTTAATATTAAATTCTATTATAAAATTAATATAAAATTCCAAATTCAACTTATCGACTTTTAATTCCATCTAAAAATCCAATAGAAAGAATCAAATCAAACTAAAGTTAAAATAAACCTTAGAAACCATTTTCATAACTATTTACCTCCAGATTCACAAATCATCCCAATTCCCAAATATTAAATTATTATAATTTAATTTCAATTGAATTGCCATATTCGATATTTTAACTAATTATACTAATTTAACCAAAATCTTCTTATTCAGTATCAAATTATAATTCACATTCAACATTTAAAATGAATTAAATATTCAAATTCTAACAACCAAAATTCTGGGTCGTTACATTCCTCCCCCTTATAAAAATTTTAACCTCGAAATTTGTTAAGGTATGAAAAATTCTACTAAATTCATTTACAAAATTCATTCAAGTAAAACTCACATTCACTTCTCAAAACCTTTTTTCTTAATTCCAAAACCATTCGCTTTATTTTTAATTCAAAAGCTTCGTTTACAACATCATTTCAAAAATCGACCTTTCCTTATTAACTCAAATTTTCCGAAATTCCCAAAAAATTTCTAACTCCCAAAAGTTTGGAAATTTTTTAAAAACATCTCCTTTGTACGGAGAACGTTTCACAATATAACATAGATATATATATATATATATATATATATATATATATATTGACCCACACGGCCGGAAAACAAAATATTACAAAATAGATATATCATTTTCCCAATTTTATTGCGTAGGCGTACCTTTTGATTAGCATTTTTAAAAGCAAGCGGCAAATTATATTGCATACACGCACTCCAACTCTATCGATTGGCTCCCGCACCTGTACTTACTTAAACAAACACATCAGTTTTCAATAATATGAGAATTTAATAACATTCCATTCATTTACCTTAGCTAAACATATCAATTGTACATCCCAACCAATCAATTCCCAGAATCCTACATGTTAATCATATTTCATAGGAAATCACAAGATTTCAATTACCATATTAATTCCATAAAAAATCCAAACTTCATTTTATTCTACTCGAATGATTTACATTCAAGTTTACTACATACAATTCATATTTACTACAACCAATTCATTTTCTTTTCAATATGATTAACCTATGCTTTACTTACATCAATTTACTTCAATTCAACTCCAAATTGATTCAAAACCAAGTTTTTATTTTAAATTTGACATATTTTCATTTCTTTATAATTCACTTGCATTTATATGCAAATACACTTAATAAAATTTCAATCTATTCCAATTGATCCAAAAACCAATTTTTATTTACATCTTTTAATTCATTTACTTTATTTACGACAACGGACCAATTTCAACGCAAATTTTAATGTTATTCACGCAAGTAACCGTCACTTGAGCTTATAATCATTTAAAATTAATTCCAACACAATCTATATTAATTTTATTCCATTCTGAATTATTAACAACTCATACATTCTTATTTCATCACAATAATTAATTAAAATCTTTTCACTAGCATTTCAATTTTATTATCTAAACAAATTTCATTCAAGACCCCTTATAAAGCTCGTCCACGATCATTTTTCAATTTTCTTAAGTTATTTCAATAACAAAATAACTCCATTTCTTCTCACCTTAACCTTATTTCCATTTTACTTTGATTATTATTCAATCAAATTCCAATCCATTACAAATTTTAATTCAATTTGTTTACTTACTCAATCCATTTTAAAATTTAATTCACCTTCTAAATTCATTTCTGAATTTATTAATAACATGACCATTCCAATTATTCTAAACCAAAGCTGGGTTTTATTTTGCCTTTCAAATTTTTCACAAGCTACCAAAATTTTATTCATCCCATTACTCTTTTCATTTAATTTAGCTTACACTAAATTCATTTTCAAACAATTCTTTTGAATTTAGTTGAGTAAGCATTTACTTCATTCAATATCATTTCAACTAAATTAAATTTTCTTTTCAATTTAATTCATTTCCGATTCTAATTCAAGTTCAACTAAATTTTATTTAGCCAACTAAAATTCATACCATTTCCTTTACTATTTTAAATAAGAATTTAATTCTATTCAAGATTATTTATAACACAACTGAATTTAGATTTCAATCCAATCCAAATTTAACTCAATTTCTTTTTAATTTAAGTTAAATCCAATTCGATCCAATTTTATTTCTCCATATATAAGTTCAAGACTTATTTACTAACTTAAGTCCATTCGCCTTTTATATTTCACTTGCCGTTTCTCAATTTACATTTCATTTAGAATTCAATTCTTAAACTTTCCATTCTTTTTATCATAACATTCAACCATTTCTATTTAGGTTTTACATTTCATCTCCTATTCATAAGTTTACCAACTTATTTATTTGAAAACTCATATTTTAGTTATTTCCATCTTACAATCACAATTCTAGGCTATATATATACCACTTAATAGTTTAAGGATAAATTTTCATTACATAATTATAATCATTCTACATTTCAACTTTATATCCAATTTAATTCAATCCCAATTCCAGTTTATTTAACTTATCCTACGTTAAATTCAAATATATTGTACTCACTACCATTCATTCAAGTTAAACTTTAATTCCAGGACTAAATTTTCATTTTTCCTTTCTTATTTAAATCAACTCCACTTATAGGTTCAATAGTTGATTCATTTTGACCTTCACATTTATATTTTTAAAAAGGATTCCTAAAATTCAATTGCCCGGTTTTATTCCAAAACCATTTTGAAATCATAAATAACATATATCCACTTGGTATAACAAAATAAATCTCTGGATTCCAAAACAATTTGTTTTTACCAAGGCAATTTCCTTTTTTTAAAACTTCTAAAACAACTTGCATACACATAAAGTCCAAACAAATATCATAACCAATCTCCACGGTAGCAACCCATCACTTTAGAAACTCAAAAAAGAATTCTGATGATGTGGCCATCATCATCAGGATTATTTCCCAGCGACTAAATTAGTTTAGTGCTTCCTTAGTTCCATAAATTTCTTTCAAACAATTTCCATTCAAAAATATTTCCCAAAATAATACTCCATCATTGCCTTCAAACACTTTAGAAAACATTTCAAACATTCCTAAGATTTTAAATTCCCAAACCTTTTGTTTAAATTCATTTAAAATCCTTTTCAAAATTTCCAGGATTTAAATTTTGGTTTAAATCAAATTTTAGTTATACTCCTTTTTAAATAAATCATACTTATAGAATCCGATATGGTTATAACCATTTCAAATTTTAGATTTTTATATTGTTTATAATATTAACAACCAAACATTCAAATATTTATAATAATTTCAGAATATTATTCCTTTTATATCAAAATATAATTTTTTGGTTAAAATTATTTCATTTACCTACTTTAAAAACAATACTATGTCGGTTTACCTTGTTTAAGAGTTTAGAAACCCCTATCGACACGGTTGTACTTTCCGCACAGACCAGAATTCATTAACACTCAATCGTTAAGTCAACACAATATAAAAACGGTTTTATATTCACCAGCAAGTACGCGCTCATAGCTATTAATACAATCAAAATCCTAAAGTACCATGGACTATATTTAATGAGTAAATTCCCCACCAGAGCCAAGGTTATCGCCAACCTTGCTCTGATACCACTGTCACGACCTGCCTTTCTCGCCCCTCAAAAATCGACACAAAATACGCTATAGTATAATATGTCAACAATTGAGGATCGAGAAAAGATAGATTGTTGAGGGAAAAGAAAAAGGATAGAAGAAAGAAGGAACTAAACAATAACAGAATCTCACAGTCGCAGCGGAACAAATTATAATATATTATATCAGATCTTTACACAAAATGAAACTATATCTGTTTTATACAATATATCATCAGAGTATCACAAACAAACAACAATTACCAGCCTGACAATTTCAAACAATCACAGTAGCGGATATAAACAAGTACGAGTAATACGTCTCGGACTCCAACTCCACTCCTGAGCTCCACAGCATCCTTTCCTATAATCTATAATACTCGGTCTGTCCTGAGCATTACAATAAAATATTACCCGAGTCAGTCTGGAATAGCAGCGTGAAATAAATACATCCAAATTGATTATTAAAGTTTCAAAATCCTTTGAAAACAAAAGCATCTCGTAAGACCACGCCACAAACAAACATGTCGGGTTTTTACCTTATGATAGCCAAAACATTTATTATAAAATCCTCTGATATTATAATAGTGTCTATATACAAATACTTATTAATAGCCGCAGTTGTTACATTTATTAAATTCCAGCTACTAGCCACAATCGTGGGTAATACAAACAAAAACCGCGCAATGCACGTAGGGAGAATGGATTTCCAACTAATGACTAGGCACTGGGGTACCACCTGTCACAGTACGTGGCCTGGATCACCGTACCGAGGATTACTCCCAATCCCCTGCAACAAAAGACCGGGATTACCCCTTACTGGACAATCCTGAGTAAGATCACTCCACGGTTGGGATCAGCAACCGCACCACTAAGCCGAATAAAAAGGGAAATCTATACAGGGATAACCTCACCCTAATGGGTGCTACCCACATAGCATGGCTGCATATCCCTTGATTTTCAGACATTCCCGGTTGATGTGGCTTGATGCTAAGTGTTACTTTTTAGAACATTTCACTTAGAATGCCCATCGTCCACCTAATGATGTTCTGAAAGAATTCATCCATACAAGTCCTTCCCGGGTTCGAACGGAACCGAAGGCACCATTCCTACTACATCCATTTGGAATCATCCTCAGGATTAGTGGCGACTATTCCTTGCACTTCACAGCTCCATCTTCGACTATGAACCCGTCTTCCGATGAAAATGTCCAAACCGAATCGAAGTGGTTTTCGAGAATTTAATCCCGATCCCAGTCTCTTCGAAACGATCGACGCATTGGCCAATATTGATAGTCTGTGATTTAACTATCAATTGACATTCACAAACTACCATCAAATAATAAATAATTTCCCCAAATTATTTATTAATCTCAAATTATCTTCCCAAGATATATTTTGATGCAGCGCACCATGATAGTCACAGTTCCTTAAGTCACTCGGCCTACTATGAGTCACGCCATGTTGAGTCGCAACCACATAAGTCGCTCCACGACCTTAAGCCGCCCCAATCATCAGCGCATCGTGATTTTTGTAAGTCGCACCAACTTAAGTCGCTCAACGACCTAACGGATCAAGGAAACAAAGCCGCATCTCTTAGGTCATTCCCGAAAGCCACATTCCTTAAGTCGCACTCCTTAAGTCGTTTTGAAGCTTAAGTCGCCTATGTCGCTTAGGTCGCCCATTCCTAAAGTCGCTTGCATCTTATGTCGCTCATTCTTAAGCCGTACTTCTTATGGCACTAGCTCCTTAAGTCGTTCACTTGTGTCGCTATCTTCTTAAGTCGCTCAATTAGGCCGCTTGCTATTTCTTAAGTCGCTGATCCCTTATAACGTATGCTGTGGAGTCGCATGAGTTGAGCCACTGATTTCTTGTGTTGTTGTTGTTAAGTCGTGAGTCGTTGTATTTTCGTATGTCGTATGTCGTGTTGTAATGTTGAGTCCTATGTGTATTGTTGTAACTCGTGTTGTTTGTTAGGTCGTCATTGTTAGGTCGTATGTCGTGGCTCTTGAGTCGCAAGGTGTTGTAATTTTCCTATAAATAGTGGTGTGATGTCATTGTAAAA
Organism: Allium cepa; assembly: GCA_030765085.1. Taxonomy (NCBI): domain Eukaryota; kingdom Viridiplantae; phylum Streptophyta; class Magnoliopsida; order Asparagales; family Amaryllidaceae; genus Allium; species Allium cepa. The sequence continues at coordinate 722,186,749 of CM060937.1, read as the reverse complement.
AGGGAGTTGATTTTGAATAAAATTTGTGTGTGTGCTTTTGCCACCATTGTTGAAGTTGAGTGTGATCTCCTTCTTCTTTCCTTCTTCGGGTTATTCGTGCACTAATCAACGAAGTAGAAGTCAATTCTCGGTATCACTTGCGAGTGATCAACGATCGAATTGTAGATCTTTCAACACGGTATCTTGCGAGATCAACGGGTTGGAGATATATAGATTCCGGTATCATCACGATCAACGGAATTGGGCATTTATCGTTCTATCAGATTTATTTGACACGAAATCATTTCGCGAGGAAGAAAGTTGCACCAAATTGGTATCAAAACGTTATTAGCACGTCAAAATTATATCCGCTGCGTCACTTTTTTGGTATCGGAGCTAAGTCAGACCCGAGCTAGATCAGAGCCGTGCAGAATCAAGTCAATGCGAGTAAGAGCTAAGTCGGAGCTGAGTTAAAGGAAGTTAGATCGGAGCTAAGTCAAACAACCGAGATTGTTTGAAGATCATGCCTCCGAGACGCGCTAATCGCTATCATAATGTTGAAGATATGTATAAAAGACAAGAAGCTGAATAGATGGAACAACATATCAAAGAAAAGTTCAATGAGGGTGTTGAAAAATTGGAGAAATTGATGAAAGACATGAATCACAATCAAAGGAGAACGTCATCAGTTTCGAACCAAAGTGGAAAGAGGGTTTCACCATCGGTTTCGAAAAAAGGAGGATGTCACCCCAGTCTTATCGGGAGAGGAGAGAATCTTCAACTTCAATGAGGCGAGAACACCGTGAGTATCGAAATGAAGAAAGAAGAACCCCACGTGAGTTTGACAATGAACCTTAACGTGATGTTGAAAGACAGGGTAGAAGGGACATGCATAGTCGTAGAGATGTGGATGGACGGGATCGATATCGAAGCACATATGATTTTGAGGAGGATGGTGATGGAGGTAATATTCATTATCGAAATCGAGGCCAAGTGCGAAATCAATATGTGGATTCAGAAAATGATCGTAAATGGGAGTCAGGTATGAGGATGGAAATTCCAGAATTTAAATGTGGTATGCAAGCAGAAGAATTTCTTGATTGGTTGTCGAATGTTGAAGAAATTTTGGAATTCAAGAAGGTGCCTGAGAAACGTAGAGTCCAATTAGTTGCTACAAGATTAAGGGGAAGAGCTATGGCTTGGTGGCCACAAACTAAAAACTCGGGAGAGAATGGGAAAATCAAAGGTTGTGACTTGGGAGAAGATGAGAAAGATGATGATAGCAACTTTCTTGCCGTACAATTATCAATCTCTTATGTTTCAACATTTGCAGAATTTGAGAAAAGTGACGAGGACGGTGGATGATTATGCAGATGAATTCTATCAATTGATTGCAAGGAATGATATTATGGAAACAGAGGGACAACTAACAGCTAGATATATTGGAGGGTTACGAATGCAAATTCAAGACATGGTGAATATGTTTAATCCAATGTCTGTTGCTGATGCACATCAGAAAGCTCTAGCTTGGGAGAAACAAGGGAGACGAGGAGGTGGTGTGTTTACAAGTTCCAACAATCAGAATAAGGGTGCTAGTAGCAGTGCTAATGTTTCCAAGGCAGTCAATAAACCAATTTTCAGTGGATCCGCTAAAGCAAAGGTCAACAACATTATCAAGTGCTATAATTGTCAAGAGTTTAGCCGTAGAAGTAATGAATGTACGAAGCCAAAGAAGAGAGCATTAGTAGCAGAGGAATGTGAGTATAGGATGTGGAAGCTGAAGTCGATTATTCTCAACCATCGAAGTTTGATGAAGATGAAGAAGTTGTATCAGGAGATGAAGGATGTAATTTGATGATAAGAAGGTCTTGTTTAGTGCCAAAGCATGAGAATGATTATAGTTGGCTAAGAAGAAATATCTTTCAGTCTACATGTACTATCTTGGGAAGGTTTGTCTATTTGTTATTGATGCGGGAAGCTGTGATAATATTATTTCCGAAGAAGCCGTTACGAAGTTAGGGTTGAAAACTGAAAAACACACTAGACATTATAAACTAGCATGGTTGAAGAAAGGAGGAGAAGTGACAGTGGGAAGACGTGCGTTTATTACATTTTCTATTGGGAAGAAGTACAAAGATGATATATGGTGTGATGTTGTGGATATGGATGTGTGTCATTTACTTTTGGGAAGAACATGGCAATATGATCGAGCTGTACAACATAATGGTCGCACCAACAGCTAGAGTTTCATGTTCGAAGGAACTCAAATCACCTTAGTTCCTAAGAAGCGTGAACAAAGTGAAAGCAAGTCAGAGAATAAAGTGGAATCAACTAGTCTATTATCTATGAGAGAATTTGTTGAAGAAGTGAAAGACTGCTGAAATGTTTATGTTGATTGGGTATGAAACAAGTGAACTCATGAAATTCCTGCGGAGGTTAGACCAGTGTTGAATGAATTTGAAGATGTCTTTCCTGTGGAATTACCTAAGGAATTACCACCGCTGAGGGATATACAACATCAAATTAATCTACTGTCAGGTGCTGTTTTACCGAATAGGCCACATTATCGTAAGAGTCCAAAGGAGCATGAAGAATTGAGGAGACAGGTTGAAGAGTTACTTGAGCAAGGGCGTGTTCGAGAGAGTCTCAGTCCTCGTGCTGTACCAGCTTTGTTAGTGCCGAAGAAAGATGGTTCATGGAGAATGTGTACAGATAGCAGGGCGCTCAACAAAATAACTGTCAGATACAGATTTCCTATGCCAAGACTTGATGATCTATTGGATCAAATCAGTGGGTCTGTAATTTTTTCAAAGATCGATCTTAAGAGTGGTTATCATCAGATTCGCATAAGACCAGGTGATGAATGGAAGACAGCATTCAAGACTTGGGAAGGATTATATGAATGGCTGGTAATGCCGTTTGGTCTATCTAATGAACCAAGTACATTTATGAGGGTGATGAATCAAATTTTCAGACCTTACATTGGGAAGTTTGTTGTAGTCTACTTTGATGATATCTTGATATATAGTCCTAGAATAGAGGAGCATATTCAACACTTGCCAACGGTGTTAACTATTCTACGTCAAGAACAGTTCTATGCAGCAACGAAGAAATGCATGTTCATGACGCCAAGTGTTTTATTTCCAGGTTATGTCGTGTCCAAGGAGGGAACACAAGTAGACCAGAGTAAAGTAGCTGCAATCAGAAATTGGCCAAAGCCCAAAACTATCACAGAAGTCAGAAGTTTCCATGGGTTAGCTTCGTTTTATCGAAGATTTATACCGCACTTTAGTAGTGTGATTACCCCTATTACTGATTGTATGAAGGGAAAGAAGTTTGCATGGACGAAAGAGGCAGGATATGCTTTCGAGAAAATCAAGAAACTTTTAACCTCAGCATAGATTCTAGTGTTGCTAGATTTTCAGTTACTATTTGAGTTACATACGGATGCATCGAAAGTTGGAATTGGAGGGGTGTTGAGTCAGAAGGGTTGTCCAATTCCCAATTTCAGTGAAAAACTTTCTGGAGCAAAGATGAGATACAATACTTATGATGTGGAGTTTTATGCTATTTTGCAGGCTGTGAAGCATTAGAGACATTACTTGTTCCACAAAGAATTTTTTTTGTATACGGACCATGAAACTTTGAAACATTTGCAAGGGAAGAATAAAATTGCAACTAGGCATGCATCGTGTATAGCTTATTTGCAGAAATTTACATTCGTCGTAAAGCACAAGTCTGGAGTAACCGATCGCGTTGCCGATGCATTAAGTCGAAGGAGTAGTTTGCTAACAACTATGCGAGTAGAGGTGATGGGTTTTGACTTACTTCCAGATTTGCTTACTACAGATTCATATTTTTCCGGAATCCTAAACAAAGTCAAGCAAGGAAGCATGGATGGATATATGTTGGTTGATGGTTTTCTATTCAAAGGAAATCAGTTGTGTATTCCAGATTGCAGTTTACGAATGAAGATCACAAAAGAACTACATCAAGAAGAACACGTGGGTCGTGACCGTACTACGCAGTTGATCTCAAAGTCTTATTTTTGGCCATCAACGAGGAAGGAGATTGAAAGGTTTGTTCAGAGGTGCCATATTTGTAAAGTTTCAAAGGGGGCCGTGACAAATGCAGGTTTATATATGTCGTTGCCTATACCTACTAAGCCATTGGTGGATGTTAGTATGGACTTTGTATTGAGTTTGCCGAGGAGCAACGTGGCAGTGATTCTATCTACGTAGTGGTTGACCGGTTTTCAAAAATGGTACATTTTATTGTGTGGAAGAAGACGGCAGATGTAGTTAATGTTGCACAGTTATACTTCAGAAAAATCTATCGACTTCATGGGTTGCCTGAATCTATTATATCGGATAGAGACACTCGTTTTCTGAGTCATTTTTGGATGAGTCTATGGAAAATGGTCGTGACAAAGCTGAAATTCAGTAGTGCTTATCATCCACAGGCGGAAGGACGGACAGAAGTTGTGAACAGATCCCTGGATAATCTATTGAGATGCCTCGTGAATGAAAATTTGAAGAGTTGGGATTCCAAGCCGTGTCAAGCTGAGTTTGCACACAACCATGCAGTTAATCGTAGCACAGGTTTCAGTCCATTCCAGGTTGTTTATTCAATAATTCCGAAGGGACCATTGGATTTATCTATAGTGCCACAGCAGAAAGGAGTGATCAAACGAGCTAGTGATTTTGTGAATGAGTTGCAAGAGTGCCACAAGGTTGTGCAGGAACGATTGCTTAAGGCGAATGAAAAATATAAGCAATCCGTCGATATCAAACGACGAAATGTTGAATTCAAAGAAGGAGATTTCGTGTATGCAATATTGACCAAAGATCGACTTTATATTGGTACTTACAACAAACTAGCTGCTAGAAAGATTGGTCCTTTGGAAATCGTAAAGAAGATCAATGAGAATGCTTATCAGTTAAAATTGCCGGATCATATCCATACTGTCGACGTTTTCAACATCAAACACTTGATTCCATATCATGATAATAAGCATGTCGAAGAAGAGGAAAGTGTGAATTCGGGGTCGAATTCTTTTCAACCAGGGGAGGATGATGCAGCGCACCATGATAGTCATAGTTCCTTAAGTTGCTTGGCCTGCTATGAGTCGCGCCACGTTGAGTCGCAACCACATAAGTCGCTCCACGACCTTAATCCGCCCCAACGATCAGCGCATCGTGATTTCCTTAAGTCGCACTAACTTAAGCCATTCAACGACCTAACGGATCAAGGAAACAAAGCCGCATCTCTTAGGTCGTTCCCGGAAGCCACATTCCTTAAATCGCACTCCTTAAGTCATTCTGAAGCTTAAGTCGCCTATGTCGCTTTTGTCTCCCATTCCTTAAGTCGCTTGCGTCTTATGTCGCTTATTCTTAAGCCGCACTTCCTATGCCGCTAGCTCCTTAAGTCGTTCACTTATGCCGTTCAAGAAATCAAAGCCATTCACTTATGCCGCTATCTTCTTAAGTCGCTCAGTTAGGCCGCTTGCTGTTTCTTAAGTCGCTAATCCCTTATGACGTATGTTGTGGAGTCACATGAGTTGAGCAGCCGATTTCTTGTGTTGTATTGTTGTTAAGTCATGAGTCATTGTATTTTCGTATGTCGTATGTCGTATGCCGTGTTGTAATGTTGAGTCGTATGTGTATTGTTGTAACTCGTGTTGTTTGTTAGGTCGTGATTGTTAGGTCGTAAGTCGTGGCTGTTGAGTCGCAAGGTGTTGTAATTTTCCTATAAATAGTGGTCTGATGTCATTATAAAAAGGGAGTTGATTTTGAATAAAATTTGTGTGTTTGCTTTTTCCACCATTGTTGAGGTTGAGTGTGATCTCCTTCTTCTTTCCTTCTTTAGGTTATTCGTGCGCGAATCAACGAAGTAGAAGCCAATTCTCGGTATCACTTGCGAGTGATCAACGATTGAATTGTAGATCTTTCAACACGGTATCTTGCGAGATCAACGGCTTGGAGATAGCTAGATTCCGGTATCGTCACGAACAACGGAATTGGGCATTTATCGTTCTATCAGGTTTATTTGACACGAAACCATTTCATGAGGAAGAAAGCTGCGCCAAATTGGTATCAAAACATTATTAGCACGTCAAAGTTATATGACCTCACCCTAATGGGTGCTACCCACATAGCCTTGCTGCATATCCCCTGATTTTCAGTCATTCTCGGTTGATGAGGCTTGAGGCTAAGCGTTACCTTTTAGAACATTTCACTTAGAATGCCCATCGTCCACCTAACGATGTTCTGAAAGCATTCATCCATACAAGTCCTTCCCGGGTTCGAACGGAACCGAAGGCACTACTCCTAATACATCCATTTGGAATCATCCTCAGGATTAGTGGCAACTAGTCCTTGCACTTCACTGCTCCATCTCCGACTCTGAACCCATCTTCCGACGAAAATGTCCAAACCGGATCGAAATGGTTTTCAAGAATTTAATCTCGATCCCGGTCTCTTCGAAACGATCAACGCATTGGCCAATATTGATACTCTGTGATTTAACTATCAATTAACATTCACAAACAACCATCAAACAATAAATAATTTCCCCAAATTATTTATTAATCTTAAATTATCTTCACAAGATATATTTTCATTTTCAATCTCTTGAAAACAGTTTTTAACCCACACACTCCTTATGGAATAAATTCCAAAATATTGATTTCCACTGAAAGCATCCAAGCCAATTACTTTAGATTTATAATAATTTAAATTAAAGCTATTTACATACTTTACTTGAAATATATACGTACTTTTTAAAAGTTTCAAATAAAACTACTTTATAAAATATAAACTGTTTTTCTTCAAAATCAATAAGTCATATTAAATTTTAAAATAAAGTTATGAAATCCTATACAAGTTTTTCAAATAAAACTTTAACCAAACTATCTTTACAATAAAACTAGTTTATAATATAAATATTAATGACATTCTTTTAAAGCATATACCGATTATCCCCTTTAAAATAATTACCTCTATTCTAATTTATTAAATATTCACCATTAAAATTTTTACAACTTAATTAAGAATTTTTTTAAAAACATTATTTTAAAATCAAATTTAAAACATTTAACTTTTACTTAAAAATCTGCTTTAAAACGTACTTGGCTTTTGAGGGAGCTACACTTCCATTTCAGAACAAACCAAATAACCTTTTTATGAATCCCACACGATTTACCTCAATTCAAATTTACGTTTAAATCCCGTAAATTCCTTTCCACACTTTAAAAATAAACTCCTTTTATTTTTAAACACATTCCCATCTCCTAGAAAACCACCTTCAAAATATATGCTTAAAATATTTAAAATAAAGCTACTAGAAATTACTTAATTAAAAAAACTTAAGGAAATATTTAGGGGTTTTCTAAGTATTTAAGCCAAATTTAACCTTTAAAATAAAGTTATTAAATCAAATATTTATATTATAATTTCCTTTTGAAAAATTAATACTACTTTACCTTTAAAATAATTAAATATCATAATTACTTAGATAAGTATTTACTTATACTTAAAAATAATTAAAAATAATATGTATATATTTTTCTAAAATATTCTAAAGCACATTTTAAACTGCCAATTTATATTTTGAAAGCTTTTGTTTGAAACATACCAAATTCCCAAGAAAAATGCACTTTCCATCCTTTAAAGATAATCTCATCTTTACTTTTAAAACAATTATTCCTTTCTTATAGAATTTCCCACCAGAAATTTATATTTCCAAATTTATCCATTGATAAATACTTTATTCCACTTTATTTGTAAAGCAAATTTTCATATTCCCATTTCTTATCATAGTTTCAAACCTCTTAACGAATTCCAAATCAATTTTCTGACTTTAATTTCCTTAATTTCATTACTTATCCTTTAATCCCAATTCATTTATTGATATTTTAAAAATACCAAATTATATTTACCCAACCATAACATAGTATAAAAAAATTCCATATCAATTTATCATAGGATATCAATGAGTTATACCACAGATTATGAATATAATTTCTATTTGTGAGGAATCCAGTTGGATCCCTCCAACCTGCTTCCCTGCATCCATAGATGTCAGCACAAAAAATAAATATCGATCCAATCTGATAACCATTATCACATTCAACCAATCAAGCAGTCATTTAAATATTAACTATTTAAACTAACTAGCATTCCATATGTGAGTGAGATAAACTCACTTTGAGTTAGGAAACGCCAAGCGTTTTAATTTTAAATTAAATCGAACGCCTTCGATTTAACTTAAATTCTTCGCGAACTCCAATCGATCTCAGATCTGAACTGCAGCATAGAGCTCCTCGCTGCGGTTCCAGCGCCGCCAATTTCGTCGAAATCCGATTATGCAAGCAAAAGATATTCAGTTTAAAGATTTGTATATATAATTAAAACAAAATTCTTTTTTTATTTAATATTACCATCAGCCGTAAGATTAAGGTAACAAATCCAAGCCGCACTACTCTTCTTCCTCACGCGACATCAGGTTCGAACAAACCCATCATCGGCTTCTAGGGTTTGGAACCTCTCCTCCCCTACTCGACTACACGACGATCGGTCGACTCCATCACGAAGCTCATGACCTGCTCCACCACCGCCCCAAGCCCCGACGAACTCGAGTCTCCCTACGTCTCGTGATTCGCGTGCGAACACCCGACGAACACGGCGCTCAAACTCCCCCTCCGCTACGCTAAAACCCATCACCACCTTTGGATGTGGCGACCTCGAAGAGCTCTACGATTCTCTATTTGGTGGATTTGGCTAAAAGTTGATGGATGGAGATAATTTCGAGATGGAAGGCGATATATTTCCGGCCATAGAAATAGGATAGAGCGGCGGCTAAGAAAACGAGGGTTTCTGCCCTTGTACGTATATATATACACGTTCATAAAACATTATTTCATTAATATTCTCAATTTTAACAAAATTTTACAAACGAACTCCAAATCTCACGTACCGCTAGGCGTTTATAAGGTTTTACCCGCATTCCGAACACAATGGAACGTGTTTCGGAAGCTAATTCAATCATATATGGAAGATGGCTTTTTGAATTGAGTTTAAATATTAAATTATCGATTTTAATTTCAACGCGTTTCTCACCCGTACGAACAAATGGTAAATCCAAAAGCTACGAAATTCGAAATCCGATAATAATTAACTATTTCGAATCCAATGGAACTGATTTCGTCGAATTCCGAGACTGTGTCCCGGAAGACTGGTTTAACTCGTCGATTAAATCGAGCAATTTCCGAAGTCGTCGAAATCACTTAAAATTTCACTTTTTAATACTTGACTAGCTTAATTATAATCATACAGAATTTATATTTATATTAGAAATCATTCTAATTCATTTTGATTCAAAATCTGATTATTTACATTATTATTATTATAATATTAAATCCTATTATTAAATTAACATAAAATTCCAAATTCAACTTATCGACTTTTAATTCCATCTAAAAATCCAGTAGAAAAATACAAATCAAACTAAACTTAAAATAAACCTTAGAAACCATTTTCGTAACTATTTACCTCCAGATTCACAAATCATCCCAATTCCCAAATATTAAATTATTATAATTCAATTTCAATTGAATTGCCATATTCGATATTTTAACTAATTATATTAATTTAACCAAAATCTTCATATTCAATATCAAATTATAATTCACCTTGAACATTTAAAATGAATTAAATATTCAAATTCTAACGACCAAAATTCTGGATCGTGCCTGAACTTTTGCAATAGTGACAAGTAAATGGCTTCGGACACTTATTTACATAATGGTCCTTAGAACCACGGTTGTTGCACTGCCCACGACTAGAAGTAGGAGTCTTTGCTGCCGAAGTTGCTTGCTTCCCTTTTTTTTTGGGATAAGGGCCTTTGAACTTAATAGGCCTCTTCTTGTTGTTATTGAAGTTCTGTTTGGCACTCAAAACTTAAACATCACTTTCTTTATCGGCCTCTTCAAGTCGAAGAGCGATATCAACAAGCTGGTCGAAAAGAAACTTCCAATTTCAAAAGTAAAGGCCTTTTGAGGTTCTTATTCAACCCATAGACAAACTTTTGATTTTTCTTTAATGGGGTATTAATATACTCGACCCCATATTTAGAGAGAGAGATTCAAAAGACGCGACGTAATCTGTCATAGAAGATTAACCTTGAACAAGGTCAATATAGCGCCGAGCTAAAGTTACTTTTTCAGCTTTTGGTACAAGCTTTAACTCGAACCTTTCTCGGAATTGCTACCAAGTAAGATCCGCTTCAATAATTTCCAAAATTAAAATCTCACACCAATCTAATGCTCTTTCTTGGAGCACGCTAGAAGCCACTTAGACTCGATGGAGTTCAACAAGATTCATGCGAGAAAAGATGCGATCGCATGTTCTAAACCAAGCTTGGACTTCTATAACGCTTTCGGAACCTTTGAATGGCTTTCCACCAAAATTGGTATAATGATTGCATAAGCGTGCAAATCCAAATTTAGGGTGAGTAGGCTCTGGATTGGGTCTGACAGCTTGCGCATTATTTACAAGATCAAAAACCTGCTAGGCAGACATAAATACTCCATCGTAAGGAGTAGCACTGGATTAACCGGTGCTGGGACGGCCTGGTCTAACCATTTCTCTTCTTTAAGAAAGAAAGAAATAAAGAAAGGATGAAGAGGAAAAAGGTTATTCTTAGAATGAATATCAAACAATCATGATTAATAAAACAAGGCATCATAAAAGAAAATAGGAAAGAATGGGTTCGAACACTCGGATAAATCCTAAAGCACGATTCCTAAGAAAGAGTTAGGACGATGATTCTTGCTATAATATTCTATATTGTTTCGAAGTTTGGCTTTGATACCAAGCCGTGATGTCCCACCTCTATACTCACACTAGCCAAGGACATTATGGAGTAATTCCGTCGACTAGCACGAAGAATAAGGCTGTTGAGGAGCAACCGTCCGCATAATTGCTTTGTACGAGTACCGATATTCCATATAGCAGGTCGCGCATTATATTTAAAGAGGAAATCCGACATATCAAGTACAAATTCAAAACTACTACACGGTGGCTATGTGGTCTTCGAAAACAAATATAAAATAAGCATAACATAAATCAGTCATAGATATTCATATCACAAAGGCGGAAACAAATATGAATATATCACACAAAAGTGTACATCAAAGTAGTGGTCATGTAAGATCCACTATAGCACAAAAGAATAGGTACAAGTACTAGACAAAAGAATATGTATACATCAAGGAGTCTCTATCTCGAATGTATAAAATAAAAACTACCAAGCTAAGTAGTTAGCCAAAAGTCAGGTGACAGTCCCTGATAAGAAGTCAAGTAGAAGTACCTGAAATACATCGGCCAGATCCGAGTATTATTTAAGAAGAAAATAATAAACGGATCAATGTAGCTATAAATATCATATAAAATGAGATAGGATAAGAGATATGACAAAAATTTATGATAACAATAATGTCATACTTTGACAAGTATACATTAAATAACAACAAAAGTCATACAATATCTCAAACTTTCTCAAACACCAAAAAGAATGTCACATTCTTTAGCTTATTCACCAAACCATAAATATTCATAAAACTTATCAGTGTAAATCACAAAAATTAGTGAAACACAAATTCTAGAAATCATCAATTAGAAATCTAGAAATCACAACGGGTGAGGCCTATCACAAACGGGAGCATGAAAACTCACCAACACGTGCATCACAAATGAAATGCTATTCCATGGTCGCTATCTATCAATTTTGAGCCAAGGCTCTATAAACGGCCCGAAGACCAAGGGTCGCTACCCCACCAATTTTGAGCCGAAAACTCCACAAATGGGGTTTAGTCCCCCACACAAACAAAGAGACATTGCACATCGCTAGTCTAAATCACAAAATGAACATCATTGATCGATAAGTGTAAATTACACTAAGATAGTAAATAAACGAGTTTAGCTTCATGTCCCATAACCACCAGCTTAACTTAAGTATTTACGAACAAATTATAGATTTCCACTCGAAAATTGTCACAGGATTTCAATCGAACAAGTCCAAGAATTAACCAACAAAGTAAACACAAGTGTTTCGTAACACTTGTTTTGCCAAGTCGTTTAATTGGATTTCTCGAACGAATGAGGTAAAGGTTCGTATATACTAATAGATTGGAAAACGGTTTTAAAAGCGAGCTTTATATTGAAAGTAAATATTGGAATCGTTTTGATGAAAGAGTTTTAGTATGTACTACTAGTATAGAAACCTTTGTATTTTAAAGTGACAAATCACAGAAAACGACTTTAAAAACAATCGATCACAAAAAATTCACATTCGACGACGTGAATTAAAACCCCAAAAATCGATATCAAACCCAATCAAATGGATTTTCACAAAAACCCATAAAAAAAAGTCATCAATGTCAATAATAAATGACAACAAGCAATCGGGTCAACAAAAATCGATAAAAATTGAAAATCCAATCAAAAACAGCCAAAATAGGCAAAATTGGCAGTTTCAGACGTTTGAGGGTTAATCCAAACATCTGGATTTGGGTTTTGGAAATATTTCAGAACCCTCCCAGACGTCTAAATGCTAACCAAATGTTTGAACACTAACCAGACGTCTGGTCCAAAACTCTGCCATTTTTTCTTTTCTGCCTCTTATATTTTTTTCTCTAGGGACCATAACCGGACGTCTGGACTTGATCAACCAGGCGTCTGGTTGCCTGTTCTGGGCAACAATTTGGCTAGGCCTATGATGGCCAAATTGATTCGGAAGCGATGGAGGCTAGGGATTTGTGCCAAGCAACAACGCAGCCCTATTGGCTTTTCGGTACACCCCAAATAAAATGTTCAAACATCCAAGATAGGATCTTTGAAAAATTTGACTTCAAAACACCAAATTTGGAAAATTCACCAAATCAAATCAAATGCAACTGAACATGAAATAGATGTTACGAATTCATACCTAACAACAATGAAAGCTATAGACATAGATGTGAGTTCAAGAACTGAACTTTAAACTCAAAAACAACAATGAGAAGCTTTAAAACAAAGCAAGACCAATTCCTCTTCAATATACCTCTAGAATCTTCAATCTATTATCAAAGATGAATTTTTTCCCAAGTTTGGTTAGATGAATTTCTGGAAATTGAAGAGAGAATAGATGGAGAAGATGAAGAGGATGCTTATCTAAGCTTCTCTTTGATTTTAGAGCTAGAACTTGAATTTCCTAAGAGAACTAAGGCTTAGGAATTTTGATTTCCCTTTCTTTTCCCCATTTTTTACTTTAGCTTGAAAGTGTTAGGAAATGAAAATGAATGGAGAGAAGAGGGGGTGGAGTTAGGCTATTATGTTGGGTTAATGGGCTGAAACCCAAACCCAAAACCCAATAGAAAAATAGCAAAATTCTAGTCAACTCAAAGCATATCGATGTTTATACTCCAAAAGGTCGCAAATGTCATTTTGGACTCAATGGAAATGGTCTCTAGTCCCAATTCAATTGTTTACAAAAAGTAGCATTTATGACTTTAATCCGACTAACGATGCTGTATTTAAATAAAACATTTAAATATACAATCGTAAAATATGCGGGTTGTTACACAACCCTTCCAGAGCCGATGCCATCCCCAGGTCGCTTCGTCTCCGCCTATTCAAGCGAGATTATTGCGTGTCGTTTTCCCCCTCATCTGTCGATGCCATCACCTAACTCACGTGTCACTCGAACTGTAGAAATCTGAAGTTTGGTAAGAATACATGAATTCGAGGATTGAGGAAATTGCCTAGCCGTCATCTGGATTTCAAATTGCCTAAGTGCAATCGCGTTCGAACCTTATTTGTATTTTTTTAAATTGTCGATCGACTTCTGATTTTAGGTGTAATAAGATGAAGAGGTGGTTCGTTTCTCTAGAGACGTAGGAATGATCTACGTGATTTTTAAAAGGAGAAAGATGGTGTGTTTTGAACGTTTTATCTTGTGATTTTTGAATCTGAAAAGAAAAGAAAAGACGTGATTTAAACGTGGTGGGGGCTTGGTACAATGTCGTCGGCTTTGATTGGACTTCAACTTGAATATATATATATATATATATATATATATATATTTAAATATAAATATCTCACATTACATAACCCGATATTTTGAACCCCTATGGAGGCGTGTCGCTAGGCGTTCACAATGTTATCCCCTATTCCGAATGTAATGGAAAAGGTGTCGAGTCCTAATTCATTCGTATGGAGAAGATAGCATTTTGGACCCAATTAATATTTTGAATTTTCGATACAAATTTCAGCACGTTTCTATCCCGTACGACAACACGATAGCCCCAAATGCTACGAAATTTGAAATCCGATAATAATACAATATTACTTTTAAATTCAATTTAGAAAACTTACATTGTCTTCAATATTATTAATATGAATTTTATAAGCTTTTAAATTATGTTTATCGAGCTTAAAACTCAAGATACAATAACTTAACCAAAATTCAATTATAAAATTAAATAATTAAATTATCCAATAAATTGCTATATTTAAATTCTGAATTCATTCTATAAACAAACCCAAGTTTTCCATATTCGAAATCAATTCAAAATTCAAATTCAGTATTTTATAACCATTTAAATATTCTGAATCAAACGTCAAAAAATCTGGGTCACTACATTTCTCCCCTTTAAAAGAATTTCGTCCTCGAAATTTCTTGGGCACGAAAATGCTAAGAACCCATTAACTTTTCCAAAAACCCACTTAGTGAAAACTTGATATTCACTTTTCTAATCTTTTAGTCTTTACCAAAACAATTGGTTTTCTATTCTAATTCCAAAGCCCTTATTACAATTTCAATTTTAAATCAATTTGTCGTTAACAAAAATTTTCAATAAATTTCTAACACGCTAAATTTCCGAAAATTTTTGACAGAGTATCCCTTGTAGGAGAACCTTTTGCAATATGACAAGATATATATATATATATCGAACCACATGGTTGGAAAACAAAATATATAACAATATTCTATATTTTTGCGGTATTAATTCGAAAATGTACCTTATTTTTGCATTTTCAAGCAAGCGACTTGTATATTTTCGCAATTCGCACAATTCGTAAAACAGCTCCAGGTACCTGTACTTACTCAATTTAAACACATAAGTACCAAATATATGAAATTCCATGACATTTCATTTATTTAACTAATGCAAACACAAGAATTTCATAAACTATCATGCTAAGCAAATATTCATAAGCAACTACAATGTTCCAATACTAATTTTATTGCTTTCACTCGATTTTTATGCCATTCCATTCAATTTGGAAATATTTACAACAAAGTTATTTTCATTCAATTCATTTTAAACCAAACAAACTTGTATTCTTCCCACATTGATCAAAATCAATTTATTTACTTGCCATTTATTCAACACGAATTTTATTTACTTCCGTTTACATCAAACAACAATTTTTCTATGCAAATTCGGCGCTATACATTTAATAGAACAACCATTTTAAATTTATTCCAATTCAATTTATATTTAGTTCCATTCCTTTTTAATTTGTTCACAACCAGTACAATTACATTCCATTCATATTCACATCAATTGTTTTCAAATCCATTTTATTTAGCTCGAAACATTCCATGCCATTTCATTTAATGGTCGTCTTATAAATTTATTTGAAGCAAAGCTTCCATTAAATATTAACTCAAGTTATTTATTTCAATCATTTTAACCAACAACTTAAGTCCACTTCTATTTGCAACAAATTCCATTTCAATTTATTTAATTAGTTCATTCACTCAATCCACTTCAAATTTCTAATTCCATGCTCGAATTCAATCTAGAATCTATTTAAATGATAGTAAGGCCATATTCAATTCATCTACACTTCAAATGAATTTATTTACAACTCGAACCATTTCTATTTCAATTCAATTTTTTATTTTCCATTCAATGCAAATTCAACTCAATTTCATTTAACTTAGTTTAAGTTAAATTTTCAATTCAATTTTATTTCACAATTTAATTGGATTTTTTTTTTCAATTCGATTCATTCACATCACAATTTAATCCATTCAACTAGTCTACTTCACTAATTTATTCCTTTCAAATCACAATCGACTAAATTTCTGAAATTTTATTTATTCAACTTAACTTTAGTTGAATTCTATTTAATTTTATATCTCAATCCGGATTGATATGATTTCTAATCCAATTTTATTTAACTTAGCTCAAGTTAAATTTTATTCTTTCTAACCTACTCAAGTTTAAATTTTATTTCCAAAATACAATTCACCTATTTTTTCCTTATTTAGAATCATTCTCGATTTATAAGTTTATAACTTATTTCCTGATTATCTCCAAATTATTTAGATAAGGATTCCAGAATTTTTAACCATCTGGTATTTATTTCAAACCATTTTGAAATCTCATATATTCCAAATCACACTTGTTAAACTTAAACCAAACCTGGTTTTTATCCAAAACAAATTCCCTTCGGAATTTCCATAACAAAACTTGTTCTCCACGAAATCTCTATATCAAACCACACTGGTAGCAATTCGTCACTTAGAAACTCGAAAATGAATACCGATGATGCTGCAGTCATCACCAAGATTATTTTCCCGCTATCGAAGTGAGTTCAGTGCTATAACATCTTCAAAATCCATTTAAAACAATTTTCTATTCAAAATATCTCATCTGACCCGAGTATTATAAAAAAATAACACCCGAGTCAGTCTGGAAAACCAGCATGAGCAAACACACTCAATTTAACTATTAGGGTTATCAAAACCTTTGAAAAACAAAGGTATCTCGTTAGGCCGCGTCACACATAAACACGACGGGTTTTTCCCCTACGATAACCAAAACGTTTTATAGAAAGTCCCATAATATTAAAGTAGAGTCTAAGTACAAATACTTATCCAAATAGCCAAAATTATAACATTAATTGAATTCCAGCATACTAGGCTCTACAAACAAAACCGTAAAGGCTCGTACTAGATAATGGATTCCATACAATGACTGGGGTACCGCCCGTCATGGTACAATTCTAGAAAAATGTACCGAGGACCTCGCCGGGATCCCCTAAAACACAAGGCCAGCCTATCCCTAACATGGATAGAACCGAATAAGTTATCACTACGGATGTTCCCACCCTTAAAAATTAAGCGCTCACTTTTTCATGCACAACCATATCCATAATTTATATATATTTTCGAGGGTATTTAAAAAAGTGATAACATACCCTAATTGGGTGCGACCCACTTAGCCTTGCTGCATCTCCCCTATTATAGTCAATCTTGGTTGATGAGGCTTGAGGCTAACGTTACCTTTCAAGAATAATTCCACTTAGAATGCTCATCCTTCAATGACGATGTTCTGATAGCATTCGTCTATATAAGTTGTCCTGCGCCTGGACAAACTGAATCGTCGTCTTCATTATCTTCACGATATCCATTTTTAACGTTCAAACCGGATCGAAGTGGATTTCGGGCAATTAAATCTGATCTCAGTCTCTTTGAAACGATCAATGAAATTTTCCAATATTTGATAGTCAATTATTTACGATCAATATAACATCCATACGCAGTCGCTAGTCCTTATAATTTTTCAAAATTTAATTTGAAAACATCTTTATAACATATGTATTTAAATCCCTTCCAAAATTTCAACATTTGAGACAACTCAAATACTATATCCATATCAGAATATTTCAAACCATCTCTTATTTCAACACTTAGAAAAATATTCAAAAATATTTTTTTTAAATCCTTACTTCTCAACACTTAGGAAAGTTCCATTTTTTTCCCTCCTCGGAATCCTACACAATTCATAATGTAAATTTCTTAACTCGTTTATAACGAATTCTATAAGTTTCGGGTTCCAAATTCCCCTTTTCAACTTCTTTTATGAATTCTATCTCATTTTTCGAAGTTCACTCTTATTTAACTACTTTGGAAATTTTCTTACATTTTTCTCAAATTCCACTATGAGAATTCTCATATAAATCCCATCTACTGAATAAACCCTATTTCCAAATCTCGAGAAGATTTATAAATAAATTTAAATCATTACAAAACTATATATATATAAAGTGTTTAAAAGAATAATAATTTATTTTTAAAACATGTTCAAGTAATTATTTAAAATATCAAAACACTTTTTATAAACACCAATAACTCATTTTTAGATAACAAATCGATTTACAAAACTGATTATAAAAATTAGAATTTAATTTCGATTAATATTAGATATTTGAAAAATTCACTTCCGAAGTATTCCAATACTAACTAGTTTAAAATTACATAGTTAATAAAATTTCCTTTTTAAATCAAAATTTAACTTCCTAATAAAATATATTTTAAAATCCCAATAACCAATTCAATTCATAAATCCCTCACGATTTACAACACATCGACCCCATTCTGATTCTCTAACCATCCTCTTTTTTCAAAAATTGAATCCACTATTTTTCTCAAAAATCTTTTTTTAAATCTCGATATAAATTCACCCTGCGAAATTGTATTTCAATTTATCAACTAATTTCGTTTTCCCTTGTTTATAAACGATGTTTATAAATTTGTAACTCCTTTGAGTTTCACCTGTTTATAAAACCAATCCCATTTATAAAATCTCACTTTATAAATCCATTTCTTGATAAATTCTATATATTTCACAAATCCATTTAAAATATCGATTTCAACTCCTTTTCGTATTTTCCAAAAATATCGTTTAATAATCCTTTATATAAAATATATTAAAATCACTATTTGAAATATTTTTACGATAGTTAAATACAAACCAAAATTGATTGTTGTTTTTATCCAAATCAATTTCTTAAAAATAATCCAATTTTCGATATAAATATTTTATATTCAAAATCTCCTTTTAAATTCCAAAAATAATATTTATGGTATTTAAAATTACCAAAATTTAGGCCAGTGCTACCATAGCATCCAATAATTCACATTACAACAATAATCTATAAAAGATTATTCCAACACATCATATATTATTATATATGAAAAACAACCAATATAAATTTGAGGAATCCAGTTGGATCCCTCCAACCTATTTTCCTACATCCACAAATGTTAATATAGCATAAAAATACCAATCCCACTTCGAGGGGGATATCGCGATTTATAGGGTCATCCGCTATTATGTGTGGCGCATAGGGTCTCTTCAGCTCCAATCGGCGATAAATAAATCCAACTACTAATATATATACTACTATATATATATATATATATATTTAACATCCAAACTGATAATAATTTATAATTTCAACCTGCATCTAATAATTAATTTTAACTATTTAAAACTAATTCTTGTAATCCAAATTAGTGAGAATTTCTCACCTTTATTTTCTTTGTAATACGTTCCAATTTTTGATTCCAAAGCGTAGATTCTGCAGCAACGAATCCAAACGACTGATTCCATTCGATTTAAACCTCGTATGAAGACGTTATAAAATTTATAAGTTATTGTAATTTACAATTGTATTTTAATAAACTGATTAACATAATTTTTAAATGATAATAATAAAATTAATTAAAACAACTCTCACCTTCGTCTAAGCGCTTGAAACTTTCTACGGACCATACCCATAAAATCTAATCTTCTCCCTCTGCCATCCTCGTTTCATATGACATTGATTAATCCTGAAAGGATGAGCATTCCATTGATGATTTACGCCAAAATCATCAAGAAACCCTAGTTTATGATGCTCTATCGCCAAACATTGTTGTCCAGTATCAGCACCATCAAACCATCAACTTTAGCCTTGTCTCCATTGAGCTGCCAGCCTCCCTAGACGTTCACCTTCCTCCATCGATGACCATGACTTCATCTACTCCATCGAAGACGTCGAACTTCCTTCCTTCCGTCGTGCGTATGCCAAAACCCCCCTTTTTCGACCGCATCCTACCACATGTGATTTGAAATTGAATCTAACCCTAGCTGATGAATGCGCTACCCTCACTGCCGACCATCCCCTTCAACTGCCACCCACTTGCTTGCCATAGAGTCGCCGCCTCCACTTCCTCGTGCTCGAGAATGATCCAACGACCAGGTCGTGATTTATATATTTTTTTTCTCTCTATTTTATCTGCTGTATTTTTTTGTAATGATCGAACTAATTTGAACTGAAAGAGGGAAAAGGGAATTCATAATTTTAAATGTAGATGAGAGAGGTATTTTGAAAAGATATAGTGACTGAGTGAAAGAAGAGACAGCCCAGTACAATCAAAGAAAATAAATTATTTAATTTTTTTTCAAAATCTCTCGATTTAAATAACTCAAAATATCAAACCTCTATCAACGCATGCCGCTAGACGTTCACAATGTTATACCCGTTTTTCGAATGCAAAGGAACAAGTTTCGTGTCCTAATTCGATCGTATAGAGAAGATAGCTTTTTTGGACCCAGTTATTTTATTAAATTTCGATATTAATTCAAAGCGTTTCTATCCCATACGATCAAACGATAATTCCAAACACTACGAAATTTGGGATCCAATAATAATACACTATTACGGACCTAATGGAATCAGTTTCGTCGAATTTTAAGACTGTATCCTAGATCGCAATTTTAATGCGCCGATTAAATCGACAATTTCCAAAATTTGCTAAATCGCATGAAATTTCGGTTTTAAAATCTTACTGAATTATAATTCCAAATTCAATAATTAAACCATTTAAATATCCCAAATCAAACGACGAAAAATCCAGGTCATTACAGTATACAATGACAAGGCACCAGGGTGCCGTCTATCATAGTAAACCTCTAGAAAATGTACCAAGGGCCTTACCAAGACCCCCTACCAACAGAAAATCAGCCCATTATTACTAAATAGTACTGATTATGTCATCACCTCGGTTGCTTTGCAACCATTTCCTCATGAGATCTCACATGCACATACCAAATCCATAAATATTTGTCTAGAAGGGTGATGACCACACCCTAATGGATGCAACCCACATAGCCTTGTTGCACCTCCCTTGAATTTTGTCATTCCAGGGTTGTGAGGCTTGGGGTTACGTTTTACCTTTTTGACGCATCTCGCTTAGAATGTTATGATTGCTCTCCAAGCAACAATGCAATGCCAACATTCATCCATACAAGTTGTTCGGGATATAACAAACCGAAGACACTACTTCAATATATCCTTAGGATTAATAGCAGTAGCTCTTGTACTTCAAAGAATTCCAACTTCTGTTCTACCATCTTCACGATGTCTTCAGTTCAAATGCTTGTGTCGATTCAAAGTGGTTTTCGGATAACTCATGTTTATCCAATTCCGATCTCTCTGAACTGGTAATCAATAGTTTTTGGTTGACTCGATCATAGTTCTTTCATAAATAAACAGAGAATATATATGAGCGGAAATCACTTCCTGACTATTTAAGTGGATGGATTCCTTTATTATTTATTCTAGAAGGACACAACAAGTTTATAAGTATAGTATAGCATCATCGAAGATAATTGTACCATATAATTCTTATGTTTTTCCTAAATACTTCCTAAGTCAAAATAGACCAAGTTGTTAGTGGTGTACAAACCACTATTAGGGTGTGAGTATAGTTTGCATATGGAAAATTAGACATCATATACTTATTACCACGTTTTGATTTCAAATAGCCCTCGATTAACAATGTAGTCGGACAGTTAGAATTATACCCTTGCCTCGACATACATTCTTACTTCTCTAGATAGAGATATGTTTCCGTACCACAAAATTTGGTATCGTGTATACGATGCAATACCTTCCATATACTTATTAATCTTGACCTATTTATAGAAATTAATTCTTTGATATTTATCATGTTTTCGACATTTCAACTTCTCTATCCCTCGTATGGACATTTCAAATCTAGATTTCACAACTATAGGAAAGCGCACTCATCGGCTTTTAGTGCTAAATACAAGACCACTTGCTTTCCATAAACATATCAACATTTTAGCACTACCTCATCGTGTTTGATTTGCTATTTAATGGCACTGACAAAGAAATCCCTTGCTTAAAACAAAGTTTCTTTAAAACAATTGGTTAACCAACTTCGAAACTTATTATTAAAACATTTTCAGGAATTGCTTATTTAAAACGAAGTTTGAATTAAAATGGCACATCCTTTCTTTATGAAATTAAATCACCTTTTATTTTATAAACCCCAAACCACTATATAACAACTTTCTTTTACAAAAGTAAACCCTTATTTAAAATTAAATCGGTGTTATAGTCCAAACTTCCTTTCTAATTCTTCGAAAATCATTTACTATAGCAAAAATGTTACATTCCATAATCCCTTTCTCTTTCATAGAAATATTTGTTACAACTATAGTGTTGTAATCTATAACTCCTTTCTCCTTTAAAATACTTCTAAAACTTATGGAAAACAAGTTTAAACTTGATTTAAACATCCCCTAAAGAATCACTTTGAACAAACTTGTCTTTTTGAAAACAAAGGCGTAATGTTTACACCTCTTGTTTAAGTAACTAAATAAATATCTAAAAATATATTTAAGACTTTAAATTCACTTTTAAATACTTATCGACACATATGAAAATATTTTTCAAAATATCTCAAATAGATAACTCTTTTTACTTTACAAAAAAAAAATCAAAGATTTTTAAAACTGCATCCATAGCGACTATCATTATATGGACCAAAACTTTATAATTTATTTTTGGTTAACTAAATAACTTTAAACACTTTCTTTATACAATTTAAACCATTTTAATACCTTTGCTAAAGCGTTTGGAAAACCAAAGTCAAGTTCAGAAATCATTTCAAGTATTTGTGGTAAACAAAGTAGTAAATCGCTAAAATGCAAGCGTAGGATTTCATAGTCGAAATAAAAATAACAACAAGAAAGTTAATTATACTAAACAACATCATAACATTTACAAACACAAGCACATATATAAATACCACAAAGGCAAGAAACTCTTTTGAGTCCATCTACACAAAATCCCATGTAAATCATTTCATATGCACGTCGAAGCAGATCATCACGACCTATTCGATATGACCACTTTGACTTCTTTTCCTTGCTTTTGTCTCATGCAACACAATAATTTGTTTATGTCGTCCACTTTCAAGCGGGAATCAACCAATACCAAAGACAACATAAATACATGCATGCAACCAAATAAGCTATTATTATAACATTTTATAGATTTTAAACTAACTTTAAATTGTGAAATCTCGCTTTAATCCAACCCAAACACAAGCCACCACCTTCCCTCATGCTTTGGCCTTGCTTCACTTTCTCTAACACTCTACTGGTGCTTATCCACAAACCCCCTAAGATCCACGCATTACAACGTAAGAGCAACGACACAAAAATTATTTTGATAATTAAACACAAAATAAAGTTAACTTAAAGGTTAGTTTTCTCATTGGTTTATGACTAAGATTCCCCATCGAATTTGTAAAAGTGAAATGAATTAAAGTTCTCCCTTATACAAATCTCTATATTTTCAGAAAAGAACCACTTATTTGGAGATGTTTATGGAAGTTATGGTTAAATGAAGCGGAGGTGGATTATAAAAACTGTGACAAAAATGATGCGGATAAAAATGACATTTTGACATATTTACTCTAAAATTTCGGAAAAGTGATGAACATAAAAAATCTTCTTTATTCATTTTCTTCGGTTTTAAAAAAAGAATAACCCAATTTC
The DNA here is from genome assembly GCA_030765085.1 of Allium cepa. Taxonomy (NCBI): domain Eukaryota; kingdom Viridiplantae; phylum Streptophyta; class Magnoliopsida; order Asparagales; family Amaryllidaceae; genus Allium; species Allium cepa. The sequence continues at coordinate 722,163,072 of CM060937.1, read as the reverse complement.
GAATTTTTTCAATGGAAGTTATGGCCTGGGTGAGTACGGACTTGACATATTGGTGGAGTATAGACTTTAAGTTTTGATCTTTTGGCGGTAGTGTTGTGTGCTAAGTAGACCTAAGGTCAAATAAGGAGTTAGCGGTGAAAAGAGAGAAGCTTAGACATGGTTTTAAAAAATATAGAATATGAAGAAAAAAGAGAAAAGTGGAAAAAGAAGTGAAAGAATGAAATGAAAGTGCAAATATTAAAGAGTGTTTTGTTTTATAGAAAATGAGAATAGCAAATTACCAAAATAAACGTAAGCTATTACCCTCCGTAAGAATTTGAAAACACAAACCGCCTCGCACATGCCATGTACTAATGCACTTAAGTATTTCTACAACTCTCTTAATATGTATGCATGCGGTCGAATTAAAGTAAAAGTCTTCCTTCTTTTTGTACTAATCCTTTACTTACTTTATTTAATTATATTTCGTATCTTCAACTGCTAATTAATGTTAGCTAAATCTTTCATTAGAAAACAGGAAATGTTATTTGTGTGTATATATATATATATATATATGTACACTAGTGTGCACAACATGTTCCAACAACTTTTAGTCGATGAAATGTCAAAAATCTGAAAAACGATTTTCAATCAATTTTTCAATTTTTCAAAGGACTATGAAATTTTAAAAAAAAATTCTAAACAATTTTACTATTATTATTTATTAATTAAAAGAGGGTTATTTTACCATTAAAAGTCATTAATTAAATATTAAAAAATTAAAGCGATAAAATTTCGGGTGTTACATCATTCCCCTTTAAAAGAATTTCAACCTCGAAATTTTATTACAAACAAATAACCAAGAAACAACCAATACTAATCTCTAACATTTCCTAAAATGTTAAATAACTAATAAAGAAACTTAGAGTTTGTTCAGGTTTACAACCTTCTCATCGCATAAGGATGATAAATAATCCATTAAGCATACCTCATGCTCAATAGCCATGGGTTATTACTCAATCGATTATTCACACTACCTCATGACAATTTGAAGAGTTAGTTACCTAACATCTCACAAACCATAAAATATTAAAGGCATATATATTTAAGCCCACACGATGTATATAGATCATCCGTATGCAATATCGAATTTGTTCACTTAGTCAAATGCATAAGCTTTCTTTCGAACTAGTATCACTCATCTGATATCCCTGGTATGGATTTCGATCAGGCTCCTTGATTAGAAACCATCGTTATTCTTGTATAGCCATATACTATGATAGAAAACCTTGGTACCATATCAAGAACCCTCAGTAAGTGTTCATTGTCAAGAATGGAGTGATAAATCATTATTCGGAACCGTAAGAATCGGCTCAAAGTCATGTACTTGAACCATGGATCAATGATGCAGCTCAGACCAGGGTTGCAAATTTGCAAGCTATTGGCATGAGTCATCCACGACTCATCAAGAAACAAAGAGGGATTCCAGTAATTGAAGACCATAAGGCGGGGATGGGTTACGACCTAGATGAGTCGTTCGTAGTTGACTCGGTTGAAGGGATATGCCGCAAGGAACTTGGAAGCTTGAGTCGCGGAAGCTGTAAGCTTGGGAGCTTGAGTCGTTGGAAGTATGTTGAGTCGTGACATTTGTTGAGTGGTATGTCGTACACATTGTGATTGTTTTGTTGAGTCGTAAGTCGTCCAGGGACATTATGTTCTTAAGTCATTGATGTTGAGTCGTTTTTTGTTATGCTGTTTGTAAACTGTTAAGTCGTACTTACTTTGAGTCGTATGTCGTGTGCTATGTTCTGATGCATGTATGTGTTACACTGCTGCTAAGTCTTGACTCCTAAGTCATGAGTCGTGAATCTGTAGAGGCGTGAGTCATTGAGTCGGCATGGTGTTGTAAGTGTTAAACCGTGTGCATTGAGTCGTCACCGACTTATAGTGAGTCGTAAGCCGCGTACGACTTAGGGACAGTTGTGAAAAACGCTATAAATAGCGAGTGTGTTGTAACATTTGTGGTGGAATATTGAATAAAATTTCCTTTTGATTGCTTTGTGCTTTCTCCAATTGGTAGTTGAGTGTAATCTCCTATCTCCACTTACGTCATTCGAGTGCACTCGAATCCACGTTTGTTGAAGCCGATTCACAGAATCTAGTGCGCTAGATCAACTTACGAAGAATCGTAGATCTTTGTTTCTCGGTATCGTGCGCGATCAACGAGACGAAGATAGATAGAATCCGGCATCTTTGGATCAACGGATTTGGGCATTTCGGTATCTTCAATCCACCAAGTACTACTTTCATCGATTTACATCGATTTGTGATTAATCCGCTGCGTCAGTTTGGTATCAGAGCCATACTTAGCCAATCATAGCTAAGTTGATTCTTGGTGCCAAGTATTTGAAGTTGAAGTTTGAAATTGGAGTTCTTTGTGTTCATTTTGAAGTTGCAACAAGAGGGAGAACTTTCGATCCATTCCATTTTGGATCAAAGTGTTGAAAGTGTTTGAATTTGAAGTAGGCCGTGTATACCAGTGGAGTAGCCGAGCCTAGTGAGGATCATTGGAAGCTTGTTTCGAGCTAAGGAGTAAAAGGCCGAGCCTAGTGAAGTTGTGTAGAAGCTTGTGAAGCCGTGATTTGCTTGTGAAGTATCACTTTGGTATCGATTTGTTGAAATTTTGTGAAATTGAATCATGCCACCAAGGAGAGCTAATCGTCATCAAAACGTTGAAGCTTTGTATCGAAGAGAAGAAGCCGAGCTTATGGAACAACGTATTAATGAGAAGTTTGATGAAGGCATTGGAAAATTGGAGAAATTGATGAATGATTTGAATCAAAGGAGGAGATCACCAAACTCGAACCATGGAGGAAACCGAGTTTCGCCATCGGTTACGGAAGCGAGGAGGGTATCACCACATTCTTGTAGAGATAGAAGAGAAACATCAATTTCATCACGAAGAGATCATCATGACTATGCACATGAAGAGAGAAGAAGTCGACGTGAATTTGACAATGAAGTATATAGAGAGGAAGAGAGACATAGTCAAAGAAGCATGCATGAACGGAGGGATGATAATGGTCGAGATCGATGTAGGCGTACTTTTGATTTTGATGACGAGGGTGATAGAGCAAGTATTCATTATCGAGATCGAGATCAAATTCGAAATTCTTACCGGGATGTTGAAGATGATCGTCGTTGGGAATCGGGGATGAAGATGGAAATTCTAGAATTTAAAGGAGGGATGGTAGCAGAAGAATTTCTTGATTGGTTATCTAATGTTGAAGAGATCTTTGATTTTAAGGAGGTTCCTGAGCATAGGAGAGTGAAGTTGGTTGCTACTAGGTTGAGGGAGAGAGCTTTGGCGTGGTGGAAACAAACTAAACTTACCAGGGAGAGAATGGGGAAGTCAAAGATAGAATCGTGGGATAAGATGAAGAAGTTGATGAGATCTACTTTCTTACCTTACAACTACCAATCACTTATGTACCCGAGGTTGCAGAATCTGAGGCAAGGGACGAAGTCCGTCAGTGATTATGCTGATGAATTTTACCAACTCATTGCCAGGAATGATATTATGGAAACAGAAGAACAGCTAACTGCTAGATTCATTGGGGGATTGAGAATGCAGATCCAAGATATGGTTAATATGTTCGATCCTAGATCAGTTGCAGAGGCACATCAGAAAGCGTTGGCTTGGGAGAAACAAGGAAGGCGTGGAGGTGGTGTGTTTACTAATTCCAATAATCAAGCGAGGGGTGTTGGTGGAAGTTCTAATGTTCCTAAACCTGTTACAAAGCCAGTGGTGAAGGAGGCTGAGAAGGCGAAGGCTAGCAGTGGTTTCAAATGTTATAATTGTTAGGAGTTGGGTCATAAAAGCAATGAACGTCCGAAGCCGAAGAAGAGAGCAATGGTTGCAGAAGTTGAGGAGGATGATGGGGAGGAGGCAGAATGTTCAAATGCACCTTATGTTGAAGAGGAAGAAGAATTGTCTGGAGATGAAGGTTGTAATCTTATGATGAGGAGGTCATGTCTTAAACCAAAGCAAGAGGAGGATTGTAGTTGGTTGAGAAGCAATATTTTTCAGTCGACATGCACTATTCTGGGGAAAGTTTGCAAGTTCGTTATTGATGCTGGAAGTTGTGATAATATTATTTCTACAGAGGCTGTGAAGAAATTGAACTTGAAAACTGAGAAACATCCTAAACCGTACAAGTTAGCATGGTTGAGGAAGGGTGGTGAAGTGAAGGTGTGTCGAAGGGCTTGTGTTAATTTTTCTATTGGGAAGAAGTACAAAGATGATATTTGGTGTGATGTTGTAGACATGGATGTGTGTCATCTGTTGTTGGGCAGACCATGGCAGTTTGATAGAGCAGTACAACACGATGGTCGTGCTAATAGCTATAGTTTCATGTTCGAGGGTACTAAAATCACTTTGGTTCCCAAGAAGCAACAACAGAAGGAGAGCAAGCTGGAGGAGATTGAGGAATTGAAAACTTTATTATCTTTGAAGGAGTTTGTTAAAGAAGTTGAAGAGGAACCTGAAGTGTTTTTGTTGATTGGGAGAGAGAGTAGTGAAGAAGTTGAGATTCAAGAAGAAGCAAAGCCAATTTTGAAAGAATTTGAAGATGTCTTTCCAGAAGAGTTGCCTAAGGAGTTACCGCCACTGAGAGACATTCAACATCAAATTGATCTTGTTCCGGGAGCAGTTTTACCACATCGACCACATTACCGAATGAGTCCGAAGGAACATGAAGAATTACGAAGGCAGGTGGAAGAGTTACTTGAGCAGGGACGTGTTCAGGAAAGCTTGAGTCCTTGTGCAGTACCAGCTTTGTTGGTGCCGAAGAAGGATGGAACATGGAGGATGTGCACAGATAGTAGAGCTTTGAACAAGATTACTATTCGCTACAGATTTCCTATGCCGAGGTTGGATGACTTGCTGGATCAGTTGAGTGGGGCTACTATATTTTCGAAGATTGATTTGAAGAGTGGTTATCATCAAATTCAAATTAGACCGGGAGACGAATGGAAGACAGCTTTCAAGACGAGAGAGGGGTTATACGAATGGTTGGTTATGCCATTTGGTTTATCAAATGCACCTAGTACATTCATGCGGGTGATGAATTAAATCTTTATACCATTCATTGGGAAGTTCGTGGTGGTTTATTTCGATGATATTCTGATATATAGCAGGAGTATGGAGCAGCATGTTCTACATTTGAGGGAAGTGTTGATTATTCTTCGTGAAGAACAATTTTATGCTGCTACGAAGAAATGTGTGTTTATGACAAGAAGTGTTTTATTCCTGGGTTATGTTGTTTCAGGAGAAGGTATTCAAGTTGATCAGAATAAAGTTGAAGCAGTCAGGAATTGGCCACAGCCAAAGACAATTACGGAAGTGAGAAGTTTTCATGGGCTAGCGTCATTCTACTGGAGATTCATTCCACACTTCAGTAGCGTGATGGCTCCAGTTACTGATTGCGTGAAGGGGAAGCAGTTTGTATGGTCAGAGGAAGCGGGAGTTGCTTTTGAACGAATCAAAGAACTGTTGACGACGGCGCCAATTCTTGTTTTACCTAATTTTCAGTTGTTGTTTGAGCTACACACTGATGCATCAAAGGTTGGGATTGGAGGAGTGTTGAGTCAGCAGGGGAGACCTATTGCATATTTCAGTGAAAAGTTATAAGGGGCAAAGATGAGATACAATACATATGACGTTGAATTTTACGCTGTTGTGCAAGCTGTTAAGCATTGGAGACACTACCTGTTTCTGAAGGAATTTGTTCTTTATACTGATCATGAAGCTTTGAAGCATTTACAGGGGCAGGATAAGATTTTAGCAAGACATGCATCATGGATCGCTTATTTACAACAGTTTACTTTTGTTGTCAAACATAAGTCAGGGGTGACGAATCGTGTGGCTGATGCTTTAAGTCGGAGGAGTCATTTGTTGACAACAATGAAAGTGAAAGTGACAGGTTTTGAGCTATTGCCAGAGATGATTGAAGAAGATCCTTACTTTGTGAAATATGTTGAAAAAGTGAAGGATGGGAGTACCGATGAATTTATGTTGGTTGATGGATTCTTATTTAAAGGAAATCAGTTATGTATTCCAAAGGGCAGCTTGAGAATGAAAATTATCAAGGAGTTGCATGAAGAAGGCCATGTGGGTAGAGATCGTACATTGCAGTTGATTTCTCAATCTTATTTTTGGCCGTCGATGAGGAAAAAAGTTGAAAGATTTGTGGAGAGATGCCATATTTGCCAGGTTTCAAAGGGAACAGCGATGAATGCAGGGTTGTATATGCCATTACCAGTACCGTCTAAGCCATGGGTTGATATCAGCATGGATTTTGTTTTGGGTTTGCCTAAAACTCAAAGGGGAAATGATTCGATATTTGTTGTAGTGGACAGATTTTCGAAGATGGCACATTTTATTGCCTGCAAGAAGACAGCAGATGCAGTTCGAGTGGCACAATTATTCTTTAAGGAGGTGTATCGATTGCATGGTTTACCAGAATCTATTGTTTCTGATCGGGATACTCGATTTTTAAGCCATTTTTGGTTAAGTTTGTGGAAGATGGTGGGAACAGAGTTGAAATTTAGTAGTTCTTATCATCCACAAACTGACGAGCAGACGGAAGTTGTTAACAGGTCGTTGGGGAATTTGTTGCGATGTCTTGTACAGGATAATCTGAAGAGCTGGGACATGAAGTTATGCCAAGCAGAGTTTGCTCATAATCATGTAGTGAATCGTAGTACGGGATTCAGTCCATTTCAGATTGTACACTCCAATTTACCCAGGGGACCGTTGGATTTGACAGTGGTACCACAACCAAAGGGGACAGTTAAACGAGCTATTGATTTTGTTGATGAATTAACTGAATGTCATAAGATCGTTCAGGAATGATTGGAGAAATCGAATGAGAAGTATAAGAAGTCTGCAGATTTGTGGCGACGAAATGTTGAATTTAACGAAGGAGATTTGGTGTATGCTGTATTAACGAAGGATCGTTTTCCAGTAGGCATTTATAACAAGTTGAAAGCCAGAAAAATTGGTCCAGTAGAAGTTGTGAAACGGATCAATGAGAATGCTTATAAGTTGAAACTGCCGGAGGATGTATACACTTCTGACGTATTCAATGTTAAGCATCTTGTGCCGTATTATGGAGATGGACAATCTGATGGGAAAGAATTTACAAATTCGAGGGAGAATTTTTCTCAACCAGGGGAGGATGATGCAGCTCAGACCAGGGTTGCAAATTTGCAAGCTATTGGCATGAGTCGTCCATGACTCATCAAGAAACAAAGAGGGATTCCAGTAATTGAAGACCATAAGGCGGGGATGGGTTACGACCTAGATGAGTCGTTCGGAGTTGACTCGGTTGAAGGGATATGCCGCAAGGAACTTGGAAGCTTGAGTCGCGGAAGCTGTAAGCTTGGGAGCTTGAGTCGTTGGAAGTATGTTGAGTCGTGACATTTGTTGAGTGGTATGTCGTACACATTGTGATTGTTTTGTTGAGTCGTAAGTCGTCCAGGGACATTATGTTCTTAAGTCGTTGATGTTGAGTCGTTTTTTGTTATGCTGTTTGTAAACTGTTAAGTCATACTTACTTTGAGTCGTATGTCGTGTGCTATGTTCTGATGCATGTATGTGTTACACTGCTGCTAAGTCTTGAGTCCTAAGTCATGAGTCGTGAATCTGTAAAGGCGTGAGTCATTGAGTCGGCATGGTGTTGTAAGTGTTAAACCGTGTGCATTGAGTCATCACCGACTTATAGTGAGTCGTAAGTCATGTACGACTTAGGGACAGTTGTGAAAAACGCTATAAATAGCGAGTGTGTTGTAACATTTGTGGTGGAATATTGAATAAAATTTCCTTTTGATTGCTTTGTGCTTTCTCCAATTGGTAGTTGAGTGTAATCTCCTATCTCCATTTACGTCATTCGAGTGCGCTCGAATCCACGTTTGTTGAAGCCGATTCACGGAATCTAGTGCGCTAGATCAACGTACGAAGAAACGTAGATCTTTGTTTCTCGGTATCGTGCGCGATCAACGAGACGAAGATAGCTAGAATCCGGCATCTTTGGATCAACGGATTTGGGCATTTCGGTATCTTCAATCCACCAAGTACTACTTTCATCGATTTACATCGATTTGTGATTAATCCGCTGCGTCAATCAATAACCATGCAAAGGAATGATCTATGTACAATTTACATAAATATTATTATTAGTTCTTACTTGTACCAATTTCTTTTTACTTCTAAAATTTTATTTATGAAAACATTTCATAAAATTACAACTTAGATGTTAAAATAAAAGACATAGTTTAAAAAAATCAAATTTTATTAAAACCTTCTTATTAAATTTAATCCATTTAAAAACTACATCTTTACACACATTCTTTCGTCAAGATACCTTTTTATTTTGAATCCCTTTTCTTTTAAGGAAACTAAAGAAATAAATACCCAATATTTATTTCAAAATATTTTTGAAATAATATTATATATGTTATACAAGCATCATCATCCTAGTGGTTAAGTAATTCGACTTTAGTACAAAAGGTCACAAATCCGAAACTTGCATAGCGTGATTCGAACATTTATTGACGCATGATTTATGGTTTGTTGTCCCAGCGACATGTTGTATCTAAGTACCATTTCAAAAAAAAGAATATTATATATGTTAATCCATGCAAAATATACATGTAGACCGAGTAACACACAAAAAAAAATTTGTGAAAGTTATGGCCTAGGTGAGTATGGCCCTGACAAATTTATGGAGTATGGACTTTAAGTTTTGATCTTTTGATGGTAGGGTTGCGTACTAAGTAGATGTATGGTCAAATAAGGAGTTAGAGAAAAGAAGAGAGGACTTTGGACATGGTTTTGAAAATGAAGAAGATGAAGAAGAGAAGAGAAAAGTGGAAAAAGAAATGAAAGAATGAAATGGAAGTGAAAAAAATAAAGAGTGTTTTATTTTATAGAAATCGGGAATAGAAAATTACCATAATAACCTTAAGATATTACCCTCCACAAAAATTTGACAATACATACTCTCTTCCTCATGTCATGTACTAATGTACTTAAGTATTTGTACAACTCTGTCAATATGTGCGTATGTGGTCAAATCAAAGGAAAAGTCTTCCTTTATACTATATTTTTACTTTATTTAAGTATAGTATGAATTTTCAAATACTAATTAATGTTAGTCAATTCTTTCATTAGAAAATAGGTAATGTTATTATCATTTGCATATATGTGTATAATAGTGTACACAATATGTTCCAATAACTTTTAGACAATTAAATGTCAAAAAGCAGAAAAATAATTTTTGATCACAATTTCAATTTTTCAAACGAACAATGAAATTTTGTAAAAAACATTCAAAAAATGTTTATTATTATTATATATTAATAAATAAAGATTTATGACCATTCAAACCATTAATTAAATATTTAAATTAATTAAATATTCACAAATCAAAGCGATAAAATTCCAGATCATTACAAAAGCAGCGAGATGTGATATAATATATGTAGAGTGTGATATATATTATGACTAAGTTATAGGGATGTGAGGTCAATGAAAAGCATATGAAAGTCCGTCCGGCTAATCTGGCTGCTAGTAGTGTGACTTTGGGACTAATGCGTGACATAACCTATAATAAGTAACTAAGATGACGCAAGGTTAGTCCTAAATTTTATAGGGTATACCCAGCTAATCTTGCTACCGGTACCTACAAATAATCGTACTAACGTGAGACGCCACCATGGGATACCGGTCATAATACAAAGGATCTGCTTTTGAGATTGTAGATATTAAATGGTAGTGTGAGGGCCCGCCTCTTCTCTATGTAGGATGTAGTAAATGCTCGGGGTTATGGGTGGGAACGGCATAGGATATCTTGGGAAAAGGCTTACTTCATTACGAAGTATTAAGTGGCTAAAGAGATTCCATGCAATGTCAGCTAGATAGTTACTAGTGAGGAGTCCACCATGGGACTATAGGTAGTAAATAATGTGGATCTGCCTTAAGTAAGGTATTAAAAGGTCGGAGTCTGCCTAATTCCCATTAAATGATATCAAGTGACTTGAGTGTCATCTCTTACATGGATATGACATTATGGATAATAGGTATGGGTTATTGGGTTAATAGCAAGTTGGTTTTCGGCTTATATTTGGAAAGTCTTTTTATGTATGTTTAAGAAAGGCCTTTGGACTTATATTTGAAATAACTTATGATGTAGGTGGAATATATAAGACATATTCCTATTTAAATTATACTGCCCAAGTACTAAGATAGTAAGGATCAATATTTTTGTTCATTATACATATGTTGTTCTGAATCCTTCCTCATTACAACACAGGTTAAGCAAGGCAATGCTGAAGGTGGAGACGTTGATGAGACTTGTGGCGGTAGTTTATTTATTTATTTGTTATTTTCTATAGCTTTCGATATACCCATGAAATAAAAATGATGTTGTAATTTTGGAATCTTGCACCATGGGTATGTAATGGTGATTATCGATATTTTGTTATGGTTTTCAATGAAATTTTAAAGTTTGAATAAAATGGGTGCTGTTGTTATAATTATATTTTATCCTCCGCTATGAGATTCTAAGCATGTAGATAAATAGCTCTGTATTGTTCTTTTTACCTACCAACAGCCAGCTTTGAGATAGGTCTAAGTTTCGATGGATCTTCTCTAGATCGGAATTTAGGTCCATTTCAAGGTGAGTTGTTACACTTACCTTGCCACTGCATCCAATAAGTTAGCATAGTCATAATATAGTGCTAAATACAATAAAAGCCAGTCTAGCAGGCATTACAAGCCACACCATCTATCTGTAACATAAGAAAAGAAGGATTATGTATTCCTTTGAGTAGAGTCTCAGTCAGAGCTCTATTAGTTGTGGTATGATCCTATTCATCCATTGAAGAGCAACAAAGAAGCATGCCCAATCCACACCCTATGATGTCATGGACATCCTTCTGCAGATTCCATGGGTCCAACAAGGTCGCACTATCGAAGAATCCACTTAAATAGGTATCCCTCCTTCCGCACATGGTTCTACCGTTCGATGCCCATGCCGATATTCTCTTTCATACTTTGGACCGTACTTTAACACTAAAGCATTGCAACCACCCATTTCAACCATCCACGCTACCATGTCGTGTTGTATCCTGCACAGGAGATTCAATGCCCCTAATATTTCCACCGAGTAGCTCGAAAACTCCTGAAGCCATGCCAAGACCTCCCAAAGATACGCACTCGAATGAGGAAAATATCCCCAATGTCCCTTCCCTACCCAAGCATTCAGTCGGTCGGGGGAGGCCCTTCAGTCAACTGAACCAGTCAGTTGAACACTACTCCCAGTCAATGGAGCTAGCTTCCTCCAGTCTTCTATTTGTAGTTTTCCCCTTCGAACTCGATTTGCACAAATTCAGTCAACTGATTCGCTTCCTCAACCGACTGAAAGTGCAAGGTTCCTGACAATAAACTTAGGGTAGGATCTGAAATAACTCCGAAGTTCTGGTTCTCTCGTCGTTCTCTTCGCCGAACTTCCATGCCTCTGGCTCACTATCCAATCTAGACCCATGAATGATGGTCCTCCGAGTATATGTATTCCACATCAAATAGATGTGCAAACTCCACTAATTGCTGTATATACAAAAATTAAAAAACATAAAGTAAGAAATGCTACAAGCCATATTTCAACACTTCAAAACAACATAAAAATCTGAAATGAACTACACATGGTTCTAACATTGCCTGGGTGACATTGTAAGCAATATAAGTTACATACTACATGTCCTACTACCGAAAATAGTATGAAAACATGCCATATGCATACACTTAGAATTGTTTATAATTTTCTAAGCTAATTGCCATTTAATAAACCATGCCATATTCTCATTTATTTTTATATCATTTGGCAATATTTTTATCTTCTTTCTTCATGTAGTTTATTATTTATTTTGAACAATGTCACTAGCAATCAAATTATACTAACAACAAACTAATTGACTTAAGCAGTCAGCAACAACAAACAATTAGCTATCATTCAAGGCAAGTAAACAACTAATTATCCATCAAACAATTTACATAACTACATAACTATTTGTATTTTAATTAAAACTCTGCATAGTCGCATATTCCTCTAAGTTAAATCAATTAAATTCTTTGAACATACACGATTAACTTAAACTCTCACTATTTGAGCTTCTTACTTTCGTTCCAAAATTACTAAATTTTAAATCAATCGCTTAGATTTTCTCTTTTTAGAAAATTTTCCTATCTTACCAGTAATCATCTTCTTCTTTTTTTATAAAATAGCATATAATGTTTTCTAAATACGTAGAATGTAAGGTACTCATCTTTTTATAACATTTGATAACAATCATTTGTAAAGGTCAATATATTTGTGTTTATATAACCATTCATACTATAAGTACGTTAACAAATGTTAACTATTATACACAAATGATATTCATAGGCAAATCTCATTTAATCTACTTCTCTTTAATTCTGAATATGATTTTAGAAAATCATTATATTCATACTCACTATCTCAAATATCATGATAAAATTATTAATATAGCTTTCATCCTTTAATTACATAAAATGTAACATATATTTTTATATAAAATCAAAATGAGCTGTTGACTTTATTCCAAAACATCTCTTTTTGAAAGTCATTGTCTTCTTTAACTTATATTTTTAGACCATGCTTATCTCAAATATCATGTTTAAACAATATAGCAGCTTGCTTATTCATAATCATGCAACTTGCATCTTTCCTATAATTAAAGTGAGAAAATTCTTCTCTTTTAAAATCAAAGTAACTCTTTAAACATCTAAAACTTGCAGTTTTAGCTTTCATTACTTTAAACATAAGCTAAAGATAACTTCTCTTGTCATATCACTATTCTAATGATAATCATGCAAGTTATTAATAATCTCCAATTGTATATATTTAAATTTCAATCACATATGTGTGTGTGTTATATGCATATTACATTTAGTAAGAGTGAGTCCAACTCACATAGAACCAATTGAACCCGAAAACAAATCCCTAGCTCTTCGAAAAAGAGGCGTTTTCCAAATCCTCAGTTGTTAGCTTCCAAAATTTTGATGAAGGTGCTCCTTTTCCAAACTGGAATTTAGGTGATTTTACTTAGATTTTACATAATTATTTGAGTGCGAAGAGTGCACTCTATTTTAAGCTTTTTAGGGAAAAGCTTATATGAGGGAAGAAGAAGATTATGTGAGTTCTGCCAATCCCCTTTGTATTCAGCCTAAACCCTCTTCAACCCAAATCACCATTTTATCACTCAAATGACCATTTTGCCTCCAAACACACTTTCTCAAAACACATTGATGCCTTATACCAAATGAAAGGTTTTGACATGTTTTGCACGTAATAGAATAGGTCTCAGAGCCTAATTCAATCGTTTGTAAAACTTTTCCTTTTAAACTCCTATAAAATTAATGTTTTAAATATTTAAACTAATGTTTAAATATCTACAGTGCAAACATGGGGTGTTATACAACAAGATACATATTCTATTTTGTTTTAGAAAAAAGTAATATGTAAAAATTAAAAGGACTACATAACCCATTTGTAATCTCTATGTCGTCCTTTGTATCAAATTGTTTTGAAACAAAACAAAATTTTATTATCATGGTATATTTGATATCGATGTCATTTTTAAATTGTTTTGGAACTTTCTACCGCTTCCTAAAATTATGTACAAGGGTGTAGATATATCCATTTATTTTCACTAATCTTTTGCCAATTATAAATACAAAAGCAATTAGTAAACATTAAATAAAATTATGAATAGGATTTGACATTTATATATGACGTAGAGCAAATAAAAATAGTTAGAGGTGAGTATGTATTATTTTGTTATTGTTAATTTTAGCAAACCCACTATGACATCCCGGAATTTTGAACCTATTATTATAATAAGCTTTTGATCAAATTTAATTAAAATATAAGATTTTCATTTATAAATAAATAAGATTTGGGATATTATTAGTTGTGTATGTATTATAAAGGAATTTATAATTTCGAATTATAAAATAAACTATTTTAACAGTATTTGAAATTAAATCTGTTTTATTCAATGGAATAAGAAGTTATATATTAATGACATTTAATATCAAAAGTATAAATGTAGTTAATAATGATGATTATAATAATACAATTCTTTTCATATTAAATATAAGTATAAAATACATTACAGATCAAATATTGGAAAGATTGAACTTTGAATAAAAATAAGATCAAGAAATGTTTCTAACAATAATTTTTATAACTAAAATAAAATAAGTTATTGCGTTCTGATGCAGAACGGTAGAGTTATTGCGTATGCTAGTCGACAATTGAAGTTCCATGAGAAGAACTATGCTACGCATGATATAGAACTGTTAGCTATTGTTTTTGCTTTGAAGATATGGAGGCATTATCTTTTGGGAGAAAAGTTTGAGTTATTCACGGATCACAAACCGTTGAAATATATTTTCTCTCAAAAAGATCTTAATTTGAGACAGCAGTGATGGGTCGAATTTTTGGCATCTTATGATCTGGATATTTTGTATACTCCGGGGAAAGCAAATGTCGTGGCTGATGCTCTTAGTAGAAATGCTGTTTTATCTCTTTTGGCAGTAGTTCCATCTCTCCAAGAAAAGATCATAGGTAAGCAAATGGAGGATAAATCTTTTGAGGAAATAATTCTCGGGACTAGAGACGGTCGGTATTCGGATTTCAAGATAGACGATCAAGGTGTTCTAAGGATTAATGGTCGTTTGTGTGTGCCTAATATTGAGGGATTGAGACAAGAAGTTTTAGCTGAGTGTCATCGCTCCAAATTGAATATTCACCCGGGAATCTCGAAGATGTATAAAGATATGAGGAGAGTTTTCTGGTGGCCAAATACGAAGAAGGATGTAGCTGCATTTGTAAATAGCTGTGCCATTTTCCAGCAAGTGAAGGGAGATCAACGAAAGTCTGCAGGACTATTGCAACCTTTGGAAATTCCAGATTGGAAGTGAGAGATCTCTCGATGGACTTCATCGACGGTTTGCCTAGAACAAGGAAAGAAAATAAAGGAATATGGGTTATTGTGGATCGTTTAACGAAGAGTGCCCATTTTATTCCAGTTAAACCAACTCGTACTGCAGTTTCCTTGGTAGAAATTTTCTTGAAGGAAATAGTCAGATTGCATGGTGTTCCTGTTAGCATAGTGAGTGACCGTGATCCTATTTTCACTAGTAAATTTTGGGAAGCTCTGTAATCAGCAATGGGAACCAGTTTGAGATTAAGTACAGCCTATCATCCTCAGACGGACGGACAAACGGAGAGACTTAATCGTATTTTGGAAGATATGTTGCGAGCTTGTGTATTGGATTTTGGTGGGTCATGGGAAGACCATCTTCATCTAGTGGAATTTTCCTATAATAACAGTTATCAAGCGAGTATTAAGATGGCTCCTTATGAAGCTGTGTATGGAAGACCGTGTAGATCCCCATCTTGCTGGATTGAATCGAATGATCGACTTGTGCTCGGACCCGATCTTATTCGTGAAGCTTCTGCCAAGGTAGAGCTTATCAAGAAAAGGATGAAAGCTGCCCAAGACCGTCAGAAGAAATATGCAGATAAGAGACGAAAACTATTGGAATATGAGATTGGAGATTTAGATTTTATCAAATTTTCCCCAATCAAAGGTGCTATAAGATTCGGAAAGACGGGAAAACTTGCTCCGAGATATATTGGTCCATTCCGAGTGTTGGAAAGAATTGGAACTGTAGCCCACAGGATTGAATTACCAGAACGGATGTCTGGGATTTACAATGTATTCCATGTGTCTCATTTAAGGAAATATATTCATGACCCATCATCGGTGGTAGAGCCAGTCGTTCAGGAAGATTTAGAAGTAGAACCCAAACTAACTGTGGTTAGAGATCCTGTTCAGATTGTAGATCAAGACGAACAACAACTCAGGAACAAAGTGGTGAAACTCGTCAAGGTGCAATGGAGTGAGGATCCCAGAGATTGTACCTGGGAAACGCTTGATAGTTTTAGAAAAGCTTATCCTAATTTATGTCCGGATAACTAGTAATGATGTTAGAATTGACTGTTTGATTGTTTGTTTTGTATGGATGATATGTACGTTTGGGATGTTAATATTAAGTTTTTTAAATTAACTGTTGTTTAAATTTCGGGGACAAAATTCTTTTAAGGGGGGAGGAATGTGACATCCCGGAATTTTGACCCTATTATTATAATAAGCTTTTGATCAAATTTAATTAAAATATAAGATTTTCATTTATAAATAAATAAGATTTTGGATATTATTAGTTGTGTACGTATTATAAAGGAATTTATAATTTCGAATTATAAAATAGACTATTTTAACAATATTTGAAATTAAATCTATTTTATTCAATGGAATAAGAAGTTATATATTAATGACATTTAATATCAAAAGTATAAATGTAGTTAATAATGATGAGTATAATAATACAATTCTTTTCATATTAAATATAAATATAAAATACATTACAAATCAAATATTGGAAAGATTAAACTTTGAATAAAAATAAGATCAAGAAATGTTTCTAACAACAAATTTTATAATTAAAATAAAATAAGCTTATAAATATTTAATATAAGTATAACTTAAAATATGGTTATAAACATAAGTTTACAAACATAAGTACAAAATATAATATGTATAAGATATAAATAGAAATGTTAACATCAGCAATGAAGAAAAATTGAAAACCTGCAAACATTACTTATATGTGATCATAAGAAAAACCATAACACAAACATAAGAACAAGTATTCATAACAAGATAATAAAACAAAACTCTTGTACAAAATGGGTCAGCAAAGCATTAAAAGTGTAAACTTATATGAACACATTAGTACAAACAAACCTGAAATACCTTTGTACCAAAATGTTTGTGTTAGCAAACATTTAATTTATGTTAACATAAGTGTGAACATATGCCTTAATTAGCACACTTTTCTTTCTGGAACAAATCTGCCAGCCGAAATATCCAAGCATATCAGGATTTAGTACCTTAATACTAATAAAAATAAAGCAAAATATGATATCAAGTGAAAGCTTGTTCAAGAAGACTTTTTGTTCAAAGTTATATATATGTATTCATCACTTTTTATCTTTTAATTCGGTCATTAAACTGATGAAAGTAAAGCCTGAGAGATAGCAAAAGTAATATAAACAAAAAGACAAATAAACAAAACTGCATATTATCAAGCTCAATCAAATTCAAGCAAAAGGGAAGTTTACAGAAATCAAGCTACAGGTTTCTCATCCAACAACCCTCCTCTATTCTACTGCAAACTTGAGTGAGTAAACTAATTTTTATTAAAAACTTAAGTTTTAGTAATTGACTTGTTAAGAACTACTATATTGATCTTTCCTGGATGTGTTTAGCAAATTTCTGACAAGTCTACATATTGATAAACTGGTAGTATCCAGTAACCGTGACAACATAAGTAGTGGCGAAGAGCCGACATCGAGGTGCCAAACCTTCCCGTCGATGTGAACTCTTGGGGAAGATGAGCCTGTTATCCCTAGAGTAACTTTTATCCGTTGAGCGACGGCCCTTCCACTCGGCACCGTCGGATCACTAAGGCCGACTTTCGTCCCTGCTCGACGGGTGGACTAAATAACTTTGTTTAAATGAAGTCAAAGCTTGGAAACTGTTTCAAAGAGTTGTTGTCCATATAATCACTGTGAATTCAATTTACAGTAAAGCATAAACAAAGGTCCAAATTCGAATAATACGAATTGTAAATTCGAACTTATAAATTGATACAACATATGAAGTTATGATTTTTAAGATAAAAATTGTAATTTTTAGTTAACTGTGTTTAGAGCAGTTCATCCATAAACCATTTATGCTTTTCCATGAATTTTAGATGATTCATTCAATAATTTTTGATCGAATTCGACATGAAGCTAGAATAATGTTGTGAGATCACCAGAAAATTGTTAAAATAATTTTCGAATGCAAGATTTGTTGAGGGGAATCGATAGTAGGGTTTAAGGGGTCGGTATTTTGTGCTCTGTTCATCCGAAGGTCGCTTCGTCGAGGCTTCACCGAGTGCCATGGGATTTGGGTAGATGCTAGAGTGGGTTGTCAGCAAGGTATGGCCGAAGCCTTATCGTGTCAGGTGGCAGCGATCGCTAGAGCGTGGTGATTTTATCAATCGTGTTTGGGTAGCTGTGTGACTTTTTCACCCGAATTTTGATTTCGTGAGTATTGGGTTGTGCTGGGCTTCGTATTCGAGTGAGGGAGTGGCGAGTGATTTGTTGGTGATGTCGCGTGGCGGTGGGGCAGTTGTGGACCGCCGTGCACGTGCACGGCGGTGGGGGAAGAGTCTAGGCATTGTTGACTCGTGTGAAACGCGAGTGGGTTCGCGTGTTGCTTCGAGTTTTGCTGGGTCGAGTTTCGATTGGCGCGCGTGTTTTTTTTTGATTTTCTACAGTTTTAAAACTTAAGAAGAAGAACAGAGGAAGGAGAAAGGGAAGTGCAGGAGATTCACGCGAGAAGATTTCAGGGTAGTCTCGTGTTTGACCCGTGTTAATCATGTTGTTGTCTTCGGTTTCTAAGTACTGGAATTTGCTATCTGTAACATTAAGTTGAAAGATATATTTAAGTTAAGCATTAATCAAGTTAAGGATGTTGACAAATTGATTTAAACTAAGATTTACTTTAATATTACTAAGGAAGTTTTACAGAAAACAAAACGAGTAAATAATTTAAAATCAAAGTTAATTATGCTTGTAATAAATTTATAATTGTAGTCTAATAAATAATTCAAAACTTAATTAAATGTGTAATTAAATATTTTAATGATAATCTTGTATAAAATCAATTGTAATGAAGAATTTAATTAATCATTTGAAGTTGATTAATTAACAAATTGTAGTTAATGAATTAATTAAATAATTAATGATTGAACGGTTAAGTTAATTAATAATTAATGATTAATTAAGCAATTAGTAATAATTAATTGTGTAATTGAGTTTTATAAATCAATAATTAAGATTATTGATTAATAATTAATTAATTAAGTGAATGATTAATAAGTAATTAATGAATTGAAATAAGCTAATTTATTAATAATTAATTAAGCAAAGAATAAAATATAATTTACTTTTGAGTATGCAATTAAGTTTAAAATAAATCAAACTTGTTGATATGAATCAATAATCCTATTTGATTGCCTCTGATGTTTATTTATATCTGTGATGTTCTGTGATATTCTGGATATATCTGTGATGATTGTGTATGATTTATCTGTGTTAAATTACTATATGATTTATCTGACGTTATTTATCTGTGTTAAATTGCTATATGAATTCAATTGTTAAATTTAAACTGTTAAGTTAATTAGAAAACTTGGCCTTTAAAATGGCGTTTGGATTTCGATAAGACCGGGATCGGGTATCGATTTGATATTCCGAAAACCATATCGATCCAAATTAAACGTTAGGTCGAGTAATATCAAGTGAAGATCGAGATGGTGTTTTCAGAATGCAAGGGTTATCGTCGTTAACTCTTAGGGTGATTCCAAAACGAGTGTAACGAGATAATGCCTTCGGTTTCGTTCGAACCCGGAACGAACTTGTATGGATTGAATGGTTTCAGCACATCGTCAGGCGGACGATGAGCATTCTAAGAGATATGTCTATAAAGGTAAACATGGCCTCAAGCCTCATCAACCGGGAATGGCTAAAACAGGGGATGTGCAGCAAGGTTAGGTGGGTCATGCCCAAGCAGGACGAGGTATACCCCTGTCTAGATGTCCCTTTTATTCGGCTGTGTGGGCGGTTGGTCTGCAGCCAACTGCGGGGTTATCTTGTTCGGGACAGTTCAGTAAGGAATTGTTCCGGCCTTGTGTTGCAGGGGAGTTAGGGTGGCTCCTCGGTATTGTGATCTAGGCCACGTACTGTGACGGGCGGTACCCAAGTAGCCCTGCCATTGTATGGGATCCAATTTCCAATAAGCGCCGTACATTTTGATTGTGCCCAACTATGTTGGAATGTGAGATGTAAGCATTTCAGCTATTTCTGTATTTTACTTGAAAACCTTAGACACTATTATAATATCATTGAATTTCCTATAAAATGTTTTGGTTAGCGTAAGGTAAAAAC
Source organism: Allium cepa (assembly GCA_030765085.1). Classification (NCBI taxonomy): domain Eukaryota; kingdom Viridiplantae; phylum Streptophyta; class Magnoliopsida; order Asparagales; family Amaryllidaceae; genus Allium; species Allium cepa. The sequence goes on along the minus strand of CM060937.1, from coordinate 722,142,880 downwards.
TTACCCGTATTTATGTGTGGGAAGTCTTACGTGATACCTTTATTTTAAATGATTTTCAAAGTTAAACAACTTTAACCCGTTTACTCATACCAGACCCATGTCTGACCCGAAGTTTATATTTTGTTTTCATAAACTCTTGGGTACTTAAATTTTTATGAGTAGCCAAGTGATAGGTATTCGGAGTATAGAGTTTTCTGGAGGAGTTGGAGCAGAAGACCAGAAGTATGTAGCTATCTATATAGTTCCGCTGTGATTGTTAGTTTATAATATTTGAGATGTATGTTCTGATAGATATGTATATGATGGACATGTTGTTTGATATTGTATAACTCTGATGTATATAACTATGTAATAGTTATGTTGATATATTATATTTTATTCCATTCCGCTGTGAGATTCTGATGTTGTTATTCTTTCTTTTTTTCTTTTCTATTTCTATCCCTTTCTTTCTTATTGATGACACGTCTTCCTGGGCGTAGGAAGCCGGGTCGTCACACCCACTGTTAGATATGTATGTTATGTCTCATGTTGTCTTCATCCTCTTCCTCTCTGTTTTCTCAATTTCCCTATCCTTGCCAACTCTCATTATTCCAATTCCATATCTAACTCCTCTTCTTCATCCATAATATCTGTTTTCTCTCTTCCTCCTTTGACATCAAATTCTAATTTCCTTAAACTAATCTTGTAGACCTAATTATCTGAATTACTACAAACCTAATTTTTCGAAAATCAAAATAAGTTAATCCATCTCCATTTCATTCCTAATTTTTGTTCCCAGTGATACCTAGGACCAATTGCGAAAATAGATTCTTCATTAACTCCCGATGTAAACATATCTCCATTTCAATGCATATGCTTTCGAACAGGCGGCCTCCTCCTAAAATTGGTAAATTTCTATTTAGTTCAAAATAAAAGCTTATCAATTAACATGAGTGTAATTTCTACTAACTCTTTGTTGAATAGATCTAATTTGTTTCATTATATAGATCTGATTTGACTTATGCTTCTTTAATTTTTACTTTATCTAATTTTGAAACCTACGGTCGATAGCTTTAACTAAGATTGTTATTAAGTTCTTCTGCACATACCTACAGTCTTAACTCATCCTGGAGGTGGAGAAATGAATTCAGATGAAATTAACTACGTAGAAGATGAAGGTGATTCATTGCCTTTGTTAGTTGAGCCTAGCTTTCCTAGGCGCAATAATGTCTTCGTAGGTGTTACTATATGATTTACCGGAAGAGGTATTTTTGAAAATTCAAGATGCAGATGACATCTCTAAGGCTATTAATTTTGTACGAGTGTCCGATGTCCGTAGTCGAAATATGTCCGTCTGAGTTCATTCAATTTTCTATTAGGCATCCGCACATGTCGGACTTGAATTGCTCAAAATATCAGATTGTTAATTTAAATTTGGAAAAACTTAACATATACAGTAAATAAATCAATCACAGAATCACAGACACAGAGTAATACAATAATACGCAACGGAATCAATAAATAGTAGTTCATGAAGCTACTATATAATCATCAGAGATAGAAATAAAATACAGTAGAATGTCTCAAATACAGTGAAGTCTATAATGCAATAGATGACTCCTCTGAACAAATCAACTGGAAGAGCTGAAAGCTAAAACGATAGTTGGGTCTCCAAGCGAAGTTCCAAACTCAAGGTGAGTCTCAAATGTTGTATCACTTAGTCTGACCCGGACGTAAAGCAAAACACAAAACACTCGAGTCGGCATTTACATTCTTATATCAATAAATGCAACTCAAGTGAAATAACAACTGAAATACAGATAACTCAACTGATGTTTGGGATAACGATCCTCTAAGGATCCGTTGAACTAACGACAATGTAGAAATATACACTATACACCGTGGTCATTTCAAATTAATTTAAAACTTCGAAACCAGATTATCATTTCCATTTTTTATATATATTTCCAAATATTATCATTTTCAAAGTTACGATTCAAATCAACTCAATTTCCAAATTCAAATTTAACTAAATCTCAATTCAACAAATTTCAATTCAATTCAGTTCCTAATAAACAATTGCAAATTATATCGATTTCCAATGTAGAAATAAATCTCAAAATAAACCATTAAATTCCAATATATTTCAAAACTTTAATATTCACATTTCCAAAGCTAAATTTCATAGTTTCATATGTCCTGATTTAACTTTATTATTATTTAATCTTGAAATATTCCCTCATTAAAATTCAATATCATTTAAGTAACCTTAAATTACATCTTACTAAGTATCTCCTTTAATTTATTTTAACATGGAATATTCATTAAGTCACTTAAATCCAAAAATCCAGTTAAAATCATATCTTTAAAGTTCAATTTCCATAATTCCAAATCGATGTTTATTTACTAAAATTCTTAATTACATACAATTTCAAATACGTTTAAATTTATCTTCCCAGCATTAACTTATTCAAATTATTACCAAAAGCTATAAATTTAAATAAGCACTTGAGCATATTATATGTATTAAATCAATCTACATTTAATTAAATATTATTATTAAATCTATATATTATATTTCCATTTATATATAATATTTAAGAATTAATATTTATTAAAACCTTATATTTCTTTCAAAAACCACAGAAATTATTTTCAAAATATTTATATATGCACCAATGGTGTCTGTATATAATTTATTATCCTATGGTCAAGTGATACGGATATTTATCATTTCAATCCATAATATACATATATACATATACACACGGATAGATATCCTTTCTACCCGTAATCCCAATTTCAATTCAATGGAAATCGCTTGGGTCTATCATTTCAACCCGTAACGAAATTCTCCTATTCTAAAGTCCCTTCGGGTATGTATCATTTCAACCCATAGTGAATTTTATACTAACAGGGAACTTGCAGAGTGATAACAGATATGACAATAATAATAACAGGCATATATCATCAATAACAATATAATATAAACAACAGGATATGGTGTCATATCACATAGGTGAACAATTACATATAAATGCATATCATACATATAATGATTTAAACAGTTAACAATTAAATTTTAGCAACATATTTCAATTGTCATTCCTATTGAAATCAAATTTAATAAATAAAAGAACGTAAATCGTGAGTGATTGCTCACCTTTCGAGGCTGGAGAGATTTGTCACTGAAATGGGTTACGAATCCAATCATGAATTTCAAAGTAAAAGCTGGATTGGTACGATTTCGACAAACAAAGCTGATATATAAAGATGTTGATGGGAACAAATCAAAATCAACACGATAAAAGCAACAATGATATATTATTATTATTATTATCCATGGAATAAATATTTAATTTTAAAACAAATATCAAAATAACATATATATAAAATTAAAACCATTGTTTTAAATTAAACACATAGATTAAAAATCAACATATATACACAATAGGTTAAAATTAATACTTATATAAACGAATAGATATACGGGCAAATATATAAACATATATATGACATATATACAAGTTATATCTTTAGAAATCAATATTTAAATTAAAGTCTATATAATTTGCTAAAATTGTTACAAAACTAATTCATATACTAAGAAAATTTAAATGTATACCACAACTTTGTTTTAAAAAAAACAAACATAACATATGATATACCTTACTTATCTTATATATGTAAGCTGGTTAGAATTTTATATAATATATATTGATGTGCACGTAAATGTGCATATTTTTATCACCATATTTATTCTATTTAAATTAAATAAATGATAATATTGGGTATTTTAACTTGTTTTAACCAAAGTTCATATTAATTCCAAATTTTCACATATTCATCTTCATATAGGGGCAAAACGGTCATTTAAGTGCATATATTTCTTTGAGAAAAATTGATTGGAAATTCATATATATTTTTGTAGAAAAATGGTCTCAAATAGGAGTGGTTTCATGAAGAAATATGCATGCACAAAGAATATAAAGGAATGAAGATGGAAATAATTCAAAGTGAAGATCATGGAGGACCCCACCTACCCACCTACCTTAATGTACAAATTGAAGGCTAATGCACGCTTATGAAGTTAATGGTTTCATGTACACTTAATGGGGGATTAGGACAAGTTAATGGTTACTTGGCCTCCACACTTCCTAAGGGGCATTTTGGGCATTCCCCAAAAAGTGAATTAGGGTTTCTAACTTGTATAAATACCCCTTATGTTTCATGTAGCCATCTCCCCTCTTAGTTAGTTAGTTTTAGTTTAGAAAATAAATCAAATCTCTTTCTTTCCATGGCTACTTAGCCATTTCTTTTCTTATGTAATTTTTTTTATGTAATGTTAATTATTGTTTCTTTTTAATTACATGTTCATTTCCTTTTATGCAAGTAGTGTAGATTTTCCTTTATGCAATTAGAATAGTTTTCCATTTCACTTTGCTCTCTTTTCCTTTTCTTTTTTGCTTTCATGTTGTTGCTACATTTGTTAATAAAATGACAAATATGAGAAGCTAAACCCCTTCAATTTAGGGGTAATGAAGCTCTCTAATTAACGTAGCTTCAACATTTTGTTAATTCATGCTCTCTTTTTGTGCTTAATGATGATGATAGAAGCGGTTTTATTTGTTGTTTTTGCTTTGAATTTGATAGTCTATATTGTTGACACTAAATAGGCTATGCATAAACAATCACTAACACAAATGCCTCTTCATCAATATATGATTATGGCATAAGAAAGTGATTTGAAATTAAAATTTGATTGTCTATGTTTCTAATCAATAGTTAATAGGCCATACTTAAAATAGATTTCATTCTCATTTTCTTTGTCAAGTTTCATGAAGGTTAGTAAGTGTTTTAAGGCGTGTGTTATAGTTTGATGACTTATGTTGGCTAATTAATAGCTCAAATATGTCATACTTATGATAAACACATCAATTAAAACACAAATGACCATAAAAGAGGGATCATGATTTCATGTGTTGAACTACATGATCTAGAGAGTAGATTTATTCTCTAAATTGTCATTTAACTCTCACATTTGCATTTCTTTTCTTTTTGTTAGTTAGTTAATTTTCTAATTTTCTAGCTTAACGTTCTCTTCAACTTTGGTTTAATTTGATTGAATAGAATTTTAAAATCATCAATTCCCTACGGATCGACCCGTACTCGCCACGTGCTACATTCGTACACCGTGCACTTGCGGTTATTTTTATTTCTAAATTCGTTCGACGGTTTTCTAAACCGATAGAATTTCCGTCGACGAACAAATTTTTGGCGCCATTACCGAGAATTCTATCGGTATAGAAATCTTTTCTTAGCGCTTAGTGTTTTGTTTAGAAATCTTTGTTTTGATTTTTCGTCAGTTAATTCTCTCTTAAAAAAAATTAATAATAATAATAATAAAAGTTGTTTTCAAATATTTTAGTCCATTTTGTTTCCCATTGCTTTAGTTTCATTTGAGTTGATCTTCATTTGTTTTAGTTCTTTCTAATCATATTGAAAAAAGAAAAAAAATCAAGAGATAAATGATTTGTTTAATTCTTATTTGTGTGATAACTCAAGTCAAAATTGTCAAACCAATCAAGATTTGAATTCACTTCAAAATTCAAATGGTTTCGAGTATAACCCATGCCAACTCAATTTCGAGCTTCAAAATAAATTTCAAAATCGAGACGAAAATGTGAACAATTTTTCAAATAATTTTGGCAATGGGAATAGTTTCAATAATGATATGATTGAAACCTTTGGTTGTCAATAAATTCAAAATGAAAATTTTCAAATTAATAATCATGAATTTGATTTTGTTGACCAAATGAAAAAAGATAACGGGGATTTATTACTTGAAAAATACAAAACTTTTCGTGAAAATCATAATCAAATCTCAACTTGCGAAGAATCAAATAATAATCTTACGTTTATCGAAATTGACAATTTTTGTTCTCAACAAATCCAAATTGAAAATTCTCAAGTTAATAACTATAAATTGGAATTTGTTGAGCAAATGAATGAAATTTACGATGATCACATGGATTTGTTGTTTGAAACATACATGAAGCGACGTGAAAAACAAAATCAAATTTCAACGTGTGACGAGTCAAGTGATAATCCATCTTTTACCCAAATCGATGATTTTCAAACAACAACTTTTGAAACTGAAAATGATGATCTTAACGAAGTTGTTGAAAAGATGGTAATTGTGTTGGATTTCAATTCTTTTGAAGGTGAGAAACTCGATTTAAATTTCGATCTTCCTTTTTCTGAAAATTTGAATACAACAACTTTGAATTTTGAACTTGAGACATGCAATAAAGTTGTAGATAATCCAACGAAGGAAGACGAATTTAATGAACACAAATTTTTTGGTCTTTTGGATAACGAGTTGTTAAATTCCGACGGGGAAGATGAAAATCACCATTTCGATTTTGAAATCTGTAACTCTGAAAATGTTTTCAATGATAAGCTTGAATTTCAAATTGGTGAAAATAAATATGAACTTCAATCAATTGTTTTATCGACCCCAAAAATCATCGAAAATAAAACAACTCGTACGATTTTTAATAAAACGACATTCGTTTTTCCAAATCAACGTTTAACTTCGAAATCTTTTACAGTTTGGTTTTCTGCGCTTGAGCCGTGTCTCGTATACTTGACGAGACAAATGAATCGGTCTTTGGAAGACAGTTTCATTTACTTTTGGCAATATACTTTCTGATGTCGTGTAAATACATTTCATTTTTATGTAAATAATAATAAACGTTCCTTTTGACTTGGGTTGACTGTGGGGACACGGTCAAAATCATGTGTGGGGGGAGATCATCTTCTTCTTGATTTTTCAGGATTAATTTTTCATTTTTCTTCCAAAAACTCAAAAAAAAAACAAAATTCCAAAAACAAAAGAAGAATTTTTTTTTTGCGTTTTTGATTTATTTTTAAAGAAACACTATAGGATAAATATATGGTTTTGCTTTATTAAATTGAAATTATTGAAAATTTATTTGTCTTAACAAAAATAAAAATGAAGTTTGATTATAAATAACAACGGTTTAACTAGTATATAGGAAGATTCATACGTGTTAATTATGAAGTACATCCTAATTGAAAGTCTTTGTTTTAAAAAGTGGTTGATTTAAAGTAAAGGATATAACAATTTTTTGTCTTCTAAGTTAAATGGTGCTATGCTGATTTTGCAAAACTCCCACTCAAAAAAATATAAAAATAAAAAATAATAACATCCAAGTATTCACTCTCATTTACAAGTCCTCACGGTTATGCATGGGTGATTACTTGAAATTTTTGATTATGTGCTTTCATACTCATTTAAAAGTCCTCACGGTTATGATGTATGGAACACATGTAAAAAAAAAAGACTTAATAAAAAACCACCTACGGTCGATAGTGTATGCATGAAAGTGTGTGCACTCGCCATGCTCTGTACTCCCCTCACATAAGCCCGAAAGGCAGTGCATGGGTGGTATATCTGGCCTCAGTTTAGCTGAGCTAGGTGTGTAATTTTTCTTGCAAATAATGAGAGAGCAAGCAATTGAAATCCTAGCACTATTTTCACTTATTTGATTTGATTTGTTATTGAAAGGAAATGAAAATACCACTTTTATAAACTTTAATAATCAACTAAGGATTCATTTTATAATTACACTTTGTTATCAACCGAAACAACAAGTTAAACTATTGTCTATTTGTTATGATAACTTGATTTTTGTTGGAAATTTTGACGAGTAAATGACATAAATTTTCAAGATAATAACCAAAACCTATATTTAACTTATTCATGTCAATTTAAAAATAAATGCTTCATTTGTAAATATTTTCAAAAATTTGCATTCATCTCTTTGTAAATAAATCTTGTATTTTATAAATATTATCATCCTGCATTTGGATTTTGTGGGTAGTATCCGCTGAAAACCCTCAAGAGACAACACTCGTCCTACGGGGGACACCCAGAGATTTAACGGCTTGTTGCATATGCTCAATGCAATCGTGCTCCCTATGAAAACGGATTTATCTTAGTTTTTCTTTATTCGAGGACGAATAAAAAGATAAGTGTGGGGGTATTTGATGTGCATGTAAATGTGCATATTTTTATCACCATATTTATTCTATTTAAATTAAATAAATGATCATATTGGGTATTTTAACTTTTTTTAACCAAAATTCATATTAATTCCAAATTTTCACATATTCATCTTCATATAGGGGCAAAACGGTCATTTAAGTGCATATATTTCTTTGAGAAAAATTGATTGGAAATTCATATATATTTTTGTAGAAAAATGGTCTCAAATAGGAGTGGTTTCATGAAGAAATATGCATGCACAAAGAATATAAAGGAATGAAGATGGAAATAATTCAAATTGAAGATCATGGAGGACCCCACCTACCCACCTACCTTAATGTACAAATTGAAGGCTAATGCACATGCTTATGAAGTTAATGGTTTCATGTACACTTAATGGGGGATTAAGACATGTTAATGGTTACTTGGCCTCCACACTTCCTAAGGGGCATTTTGGGCATTCCCCAAAAAGTGAATTAGGGTTTCTAACTGGTATAAATACCCCTTATGTTTCATGTACCCATCTCCCCTCTTAGTTAGATAGTTTTAGTTTAGAAAATAAATCAAATCTCTTTCTTTCCATGGCTACTTAGCAATTTCTTCTCTTATGTAATTTTTTTTATGCAATGTTAATTATTGTTTCTTTTTAATTACATGTTCATTTCCTTTTATGCAAGTAGTGTAGTTTTCCTTTATGCAATTAGAATAGTTTTCCATTTCACTTTGCTCTCTTTTCCTTTTCTTTTTTGCTTTCATGTTGTTGCTAAATTTGTTAATAAAATGACAAATATGAGAAGCTAAACCCCTTCAATTTAGGGGTAATAAAGCTCTCTAATTAATGTAGCTTCAACATTTTGTTAATTCATGCTCTCTTTTTGTGCTTAATGATGATGATAGAAGCGGTTTTATTTTTTGTTTTTGCTTTGAATTTGATAGTCTTTATTGTTGACACCAAATAGGCTATGCTTAAACAATCACTAACACAAATGCCTCTTCATCAATATATGATTATGGCATAAGAAAGTGATTTGAAATTAAAATTTGATGGTCTATGTTTCTAATCAATAATTAATAGGCCATACTTAAAATAGATTTCATTCTCATTTTCTTTGTCAAGTTTCATGCAGGTTAGTAAGTGTTTTAAGGGGTGTGTTATAGTTTGATGACTTATGCTGTCTAATTAATAGCTCAAATATGTCATACTTATGATAAACAAATCAATTAAAACACTAATGACCATAAATGAGAGATCATGATTTCATGTATTGAACTACATGATCTAGAGAGTGGATTTATTCTCTAAATTGTCATTTAACTCTCATATTTGCATTTCTTTTCTTTTAGTTAGTTAGTTAATTTTCTAATTTCTAGCTTAACATTCTCTTCAACTTTGGTTTAATTTGATTGAATAGAATTTTAAAATCATCAATTCCCTACGGATCGACCCGTATTCGCCACGTGCTACATTCGTACACCGTGCGCTTGTGGTTATTTTTGTTTCTAAATTCGTTCGACGGTTTTCTAAACCGATAGAATTTCCGTCGGCGAACATATATATATATACACACACACAGTACATATGTTTTTAACATCACTATTATATAAATAGTATATTATCTTTATAAAAGACATATTATATATAAGCTAATATTATACAAATTTATAAAATCAGTATATATCAATACAACATATGTACAAAATATCCTATGCATAACTTTTATAAATAGAAAAATATCATATATGTATATATATACAGATCATCACGTACTACAATATATAAACCGTACTACATGATACAGATAACCAATGTGCAGACCATAAATAACGAAATGTGTAGAGAAGATGTATATATGCAGTCTACTAACTAATTTCATGTAGGTACTATAAATATACCCAAACTCAAGTATATATGAACTCCTAGACCTATTATATTTAAAATCAATAGTTATCATAAAATACCAGTATACTTAATTTGAAATGATGTTTAATTGTACCCAACAGATGGTGTACATCAGCTGATGTAAACTGGCTGTGTATGACAAACAACTCATAACCACTTGTATAACCCATACATTATAACCCACTTTCAAATCTATGTATTAAATATTATGTATTAAATATCAATGTTTAAAAGAAAAAAACAAGTATATTATCATAAAAAATATTCTTATAATATATATGTAGACCTTGTTGTAAACGCGACATAAATGTGTCTACTAAAGCCAATACGTAACCTACATAATGCACGCAACCCGAGACGTGAAACCCATGCAGCCAAATATAACTTTTATACTAAGATGTAATAAAATCCAACATATGCATCATATAAAATTCAATATCATATCTTCTTCTGTATACCGCAATACGTATATACCCTTCAACACATTAACATATATAACAGTTTTATTGAAATCATACATATTATTTAAAATAAGACCGAAACATCTGTTACAGATAAATACCATATACCTAACACAACATTCATTCAACTAGAACAGCCTAAAAAAATTATGAGACAAAATCAAAATATAAAATATGCGCATGCTACAATACTAGAAACTGATGTATTATCATATACATAAACAAATATACTTTTCATATAAGCCATTGTATATAATATACCTATATTTATATACTATAACAACAGATTAAAAACTTACAAAACCAAGGAAAGCAAAAGAAGGAAATAAATTTATTATAAAGCCATTACTTGATGTATGAAGCACACACAATATAGAAGGAAGATGAACAAATGTAGTGAAAATTTGTGAACGCGAGTTGAAATATATATAGGAAAGTTTGCTCAAACTAGGGATGCAGGCAACTGACGTGGTAAGGGAGATATTGCGTGGTTTTGAAATTTAAACAGAAGCAATTGCGTGATTTAGGCGAAAGAAAAATATGGCAAGCAAAAATTGATTTGGAACGTTTCAGTGTCAATCAATGATTTTATACCCATTTAAAACAATAATGCAAAAGGAAGTGAAATAAATTTTCCCCCATGAATGGCAAGCACGGTCAAAAATTTGCTACCGAAAATCGCAGCTACTGGTTTGTTTTCAGTAGCTAAGGTATGAAATTTATGAGCGTGTAATAGATGTAGAATTTTAATTGAAACGTACGCTCAAATAATTAACAAAAGTAACGTGATTAAAAACTATGTGTTTCTTATTTATTTATTTCATATATAGTTAGTACAATAATACGCTAAATTTATAACAAAAGTAACGTATCTAAATTTATACGTTGCTTATTTATTCTCTACCTATTTTTAGTAACATATACGTTTTAAAGAATATTCATTAGCTACGTACCATTTATATGCTAACAAAATAAATCAAAACGGATATAACGTTCAAATTTAAACGTGTATTTTAAATGGCCTATTTATACTCTTTTAACTTTAAAATTTATTACTTAATTAACTTTTGATTTGTTTACATTGGTTTGATTTACTTAACATTTAACAAATAACTGATGTATATACGTTAAAAGAAAAACATAATTTATTTCCTATATATTATTCAATTTAAAAATTTATTATTTAATCAATTCACTAAGAAACAAATGTTTATAAGTATAAAGTTTATTTCTTTTACAGAATATAAATTACTTGATTTAAAGGTGTATAATCAATTTTTAAAAGAACAAAAGTGGAAATAAAATGTTGTTACCTATATATTCAGTTAAATTAAAAGATTTGGAAGTTAGAATTTAAAAGATTTAAATTCCAATAAATGTTAAACTTTAACCAAAAATAAGAGTTATAGAATTGACTTATATTAATAAAATTTTGGTGACTATTTATTATTAAATTTAAAAAAAATCAACTTTTTTTGTAAATTAAAACCCCAAAGTTTATAAATAAAGAATAAAATACTTGTTAGAATTTTTGGGTTGTTACAATATATTTCCTCAATGCATGCCTTTACCATTAAATGGTATTTTTTTCAATGTATATAACAAAACGGTCGGTGTTACCACCATTATGCGGTTTTACTAGTTTTTCATAATTTGGATGCTTAGTAACATGAAAAAAACTAACATGGATAAACCCTAAAACAAAATACACGGGTGCTTAATAAACATGGAGACTGGACGCAAATTCAGTTCAGTATTCAGGTATTAATCTTCTAATGAAAACTGAAAACTTGTAACACATATCTAATGAAAAATTTTGTCTTTGACGGCAATACATGAAAAACATACAAACGTGGAACATATCCAAAGCAACGTCTTATCTGAATTCTTATCAATTTGTTATAACTATTCTTTCCCTGCCGTATTCACCAGCTTCAACAATCCAAGCAAAATATAACAATCCCCCCTACCAGCATTTACTTTCTTTGAAGCTTAACATAGGCATAAAAACCGGAGCCCAAGAAACCAAGCCCTTCACCAATAACATTTAACTGGAAAATATCAAATATAAATTTTAGATAGCTTTAAACACAAAGAGCTGGGATACGCTGCCCCTCCTATTTAGCACTATCATGAGTCCTCTATGTCAACCACATATTTATATTTAAATAATCCACTCATATTACATGAGGGGAAAAGTGGATAATTTAAATATAAACATGTGGCTGATATCGGTGGGGGTGATGGTGCTAAACAAGGGGCTTTGAATCCTAGCTCAAACATAAAATTGTAGAAGCAACATGTGATGAACTGAAGAAGATGATCTAATGGTAAAAAAGTTAGGAAGGTAATTTGACTAACCAGATCAAAAGGAAGACCACCAAATAATACCCAACCTAGTCCCACAGTGAAAAAATCCTAATATAAGATGATAAAAACAAAATGAAGGATTCAGCAACATATATTAGGTGCTTCAAAATAAATGGTGCTAAAGGTGTAACCAGACCTTAAGATTCCCACAGATTGTCTGCATTACTGCAGAATTGAATGTAGTGTTCAAGAATATGCTGTAGTTTAAGAAAAATGCCATTATACAGGAAAGTAGCATTACCGCCTGCACGAAAGGTAAAAATAGTTATTGGATCAATTAAAATAAACCAGCATACATTAAACCATGATTATTTATACAATTAGTGTCAAGAACGAGAATCACGCACACAAACAATTTCAACATAATTTCTATTTAATTAAAGAATACATGTGGTCTCTTAGCAATCCAAAGTAAAACTTGCAATAGAATTACTTCAATGACAAATCAGTGTATGGATATATTGATAACTAGCATGACTGTGTAAGAATTGTATGACTTGGTTTGCCGCAAAGTACAACCATTGGAAAGTTTTAGTACATTTTAGGACATTAAGATGCAATTCCTACTTGATTGATATATTGAAATGATACACATATTGAAAATTGTAAATGACCAAGTCTGGCTCTTCAGTCTTCAAACACGAAAAATGGAAAAATATTAGCATGTGCAACTTATAGATACTAAGATTGAATAAGGAGGAAATTTTCATCAAAAAAATCCCACAACATTGCATCAATTACAACTAGTAGTGGGTGCGCATAAAAATATATTTGTGGGAAAAATGCACATAAATCATTAAAATTTAATTTCACATATAATTTTTCATAAAACAATTATATGTCAACTATCACCCTCCATGCATGAAAGACAAATAATAAGTATAAATGGTAAGCGCTTCTGGTGTAAAAATTGAAATATTATAATTTGAAATAATATGTTCAAATGTCAACTAATGACACCATGTCATCAGCTAAATTACTTTAACACGTGTTGTGTTTTAACACCCCTCTTATGTGCAGCCACATTTGAATGCACACAACGATGAGTGCAGATCAACACCATTCAACCAATCTCTGATCTCTACATATAAGCACAATCTGTAATACCTCTTCCATCCAAAGAAATCCTTGGCGTAAGTATTGCGATTGAACGTCCCACCATTATCCATCAAGCACATATATGGTTTTGGCAGTATTATCATAATAGAAGAACCTCGTATTGCCAATGCAGCATTCTCAATATACCGGGGTTGTTCCACCGAATTTGCAACGCGGGACTTAATACGTTCAATCCAAATCCATTTATACTGTATGATATTTCACTGTAGTACAAAGTAAGAATTTGAAATTACAAAATCTCCCCATAATAGCTAAAATTCGATTTTCAAATATTAGATGTTTGGGTAATCATTGGAATGAAAGACCCTATTATGTCCAAAATCCAGAAGATATTTACTAAAAGATACCTTCCCCTAGCTATTTCAACTTGAAATAATCCAGATTCATTAAGATATGAGGAAGAATACATCCTGGCTGACTGGTTGGTTCATCCATGCTGGAGAGGGAATCACAGGATAGGCTTAGCTAAGGAATGGTTCGATCAAGCTTGGCTCAGTAGGTAGCTGATGAAGTAACATAGACTGGGAGAGAAGTGATGAAACAAAGGAGAACAGGATGGGGTATTGAGTCTCTTTTGAGGTTTGGTGGGGTTGGTGGGTTTCCAAAACCAACCCCTCGTCTCATCTCTTCCTCTCTTTTTTTTCTCACGTTTTCTATCTCATTTCACTCTATTTTGTCATTCGCTTCCCTGACACTTCAAGCATGACTTCTCCAAACTTCTTTTCAACAATAAACTTCCCTTGTACTTCAACAATTCTGTCTTCACATCGGTCATCCACACATCATATAATTACCCTTGAACATAGACTTTGATACCATATCGTGTTTTCCCACCCTCCTACGTGCATCTCCATCTGTATGCATGCAATGCTTACTGCAATCTGGCATCACTCAACAAAACACTAACCTCCGCATCCTGCATGATGTGTAACGTCTTTCCAATGTCGAACAATTTTAGGTGTTCGTGTCATTTTGAACATCTCATCGTTATCCAAAGAGCATATACATGGTTTTAGCATTACTGTAAAAAAATCTCTATTGTTTACGTGTCACCAATTGTATATATAGTAAGATTTTTCATCAACGCTTGTGATGTGGAATTTTTTCATGTCACGTCCACTTGTATAAAATACGAACTGCACCTAACAATCTTCATCTTGACAAACTTCGTTTAAAATCTCCTTGAAGTTATATTGAGTTTTCATTCTGCGGTTGGGTTAGGTTACTTTGTGCCATGAAATATACATATTAAACTAATGATACACAATTGTTGTTCCTAGACCTATCAATAGTACAGATTTTGCCCAACCCGGACCCAATCCTGCCCTGTTAATATGTGGGGGTTTAGTTTTGACTACGCAGGCCTAAACCTAGGTTTGAACACAGGCCTATACTCAGGCCCGGCCCAATTAATTTTTGTCCGTTGTACAAACATTGTGAGAACACTATTAATAATAAGAATTCAATGAATATGATTTTAACCGTATCTTTTTGAAATTCTTAAAATACCCTACATCCATCAACGAAATCTTACCAACAGTTTACAACCTCAACCACCATCCCTTTCACGGCCATCTATCAACAGAATTTCAACATAAATTTGTAACCAACGCCACCAACAAAACTTTTTGAAATAAGAGTATTCTAACAACCAAAGTTTTTGCACTTATAGCAAACATCCATCCATTAATTTTTTATTAACTAAAAAGTAAATATCTTTAAGTATTACATGCACGTACGTGCAATTTGTACTAGTACTTCGTTCGTCTAAATGTAGAATTTTTTGCATACGTTTGTTTATAAAGTTTATGTACCAATTTTAAAAGTTGTGAGCTAAAATGGTGGCTACGGGATCAATGTTTCAACACGAGAATACAATTTTTACCTAATGGGCGTAAAAACACCGACTAACCAGGCTCGGGTAATAGATTTGAAATACCCAACAAGTTCATTTTGGGCTCAGGTTATGATTTTAGTAAATGGCTACATATCCAGGTTTTAAGCTACTCAACCTAAACCCGATCCATTGACATACTACTTGTCCTACCTAGGCCAACTAGGTATTCTGGTAACCAATTTGAGCGAGATCCAAATTTTAGATAATTTGAACTAAGGACTAAATTCACTTGTGATAACATAAAAATGATCTAGCCTCTCCTCTTCTAAATGGAGCCTTCAAGCCTATAACAAAATTCAAATAAAACCCTAGGAATTGGGGAGTAATGAAATTAAGTTCTAGATGAATTTGAGATCTACTCTTCATATTAGTTTATGATAATAGATTATTAGTCTGATTGTTTCACTTTATCATTCAATAATTTTGAAATTGATATATATCTTTTTGAACTCGATTAAAGTGAAAGTTGTTTGGTTCGTAGATGTAGATTAGGTTAGTTTAAACAAAGTACATGTGTCTTTTTTAGTTTATAAGTTTATTGTATGTTTGATGATTGTGATTGCTGGATAATTGTTTAGTATTATTTATAGCTTTTTGAGGGTTGTTGGCTTTTAATTGGTAAACCGAGATCCACTCTAGACGTAAATTTGTGTAACAATTGGCATGAAAGCTTAGGAGTTTTACTTTAAAATCAATTGTCAATTACTAGTTCCTCGAATGACGAAAATCACCACACTAGATGGTAAGCAAAATTTTGAACTATGAAAACCGAAGATGAAGATGAAGACAATGTTGGAAAAGAAGACTTTTAATTAGATGGAAAACAAGATTTTGATCTATGAAAACCGAAGATGAAGATGATGTCGAAAAAGAAGACTTTTATGATAGTGATTATGCTAAAGAAAGTAAAAGGTCTATAAATTGATGAGTTATATGGGATGAAAGAAGAATCTCGCATCTATTAATGAATCTTACATATAAGGTACTTTGAGAGTTGACCCCAAGAGTTTAAATTGTGAATTTTAGACGAAATCTTAAAGACATCTCGATTCATATCTTTGATTGAAGTCTTAATATCTAGGTGCGATGGGTGTCAAAACAATATAAAAATTAGATTTGAAGTTTCATCTCACCGAAGCATGAACAGGGTATCTAAGCGAGATCTCGAGCGAAATAAGGAAGATTTGAAACTATGGACTTCGCTCATGTGAAGAGATAAATGAACTACCTTGGATTGAAATCTTAATATCTAGTTGCGATGGGTGTCAAACAATATAAAAATTAGATTTGAAGTTTTATCTCTCTCAAGCATGAAAAGGGTGTATCGGTGAGATCTCGAGCGAAATCTATTGGAATAAACGCAAAAAGAGCTAGAAGAGAAAGGTTGTGTCATGGACCAGATACCATCTTGAAAGCGAATCCAAAATGTTCAGATTGGAATTTCTATCGATAAATCTTTCAACCGTTTGGTTTCTTGACCTGCCAACCCAAGACCAATAAACTCATATTCCATAGTAGATCGTGCTACGCCCGTTTGTAGGACTTCTATGATATAGCACCTACATCAAATTAAACACATAGTCACTAGTAAAGCTATAACTACCCGGATTTTTTTTAAACGGTTAATTTGCGATATTTAAAATGGATTTAAATATTTAATTTGAATTGTAATTTGATTTCGAATATGAAAAGCTGTTTTTATTTAATAAAAAGGATTCAGAATTTAAGTATAACGATCTATTGAATAAACTAATTAATTATTAAAGTAATAATTGGATATTGGATAGAATATGAAGTCTGGAGTGGTAAGCTTGTTAACAATATTTTTCGAGCCTATAAAATTAATATTGATAATGCTAAAAATAATAAGTGGGCTAAAATTGAATTTAACAGTGGTTTGTCCAATTTTACAATTTACATCGTTAAATGGTCATTTAAAAATAGCTTTCCGAGGCATAGTCTCGGATTTCGACGAAACTAGTTCCATTGGATCCATAATATTGAATTATTACCGGATTTCAAGTTTCGTAGTGTTCGGAGCTATCGTATGATCGTACGAGACAAAAATGTCTAGGAAATAATTAATCGTTTTAATTTAAATATCTTATATCATTTCACCGATCAAAAATCTTTTCGCATCAGTTGAAATTATATCCACATCAAAACCAGCTTTTACGTTCTTCAAGGCATTGTAGGCTTCCTTCGTACGCTTCCTTTCTTTAAAATCACCTCCTGCCTTCTTTTACATCATCGCCGAGATTATGAAGGAACAAAGTAAACTCAAAAATAAAATAAATCAAGGTGATAAACTCTCGTCATTGTTCAACGAAACCGTAACCTATCTTCGTTCCTCTCTCATATTTCTCGAGTCGAAATCAAGAGAAATAAATGGCCGCCTAGTTTTCAAGCTTAGCCACGATTTTTCCATCCATCTCGTATGTCTTGAGGAAATCAAACCAAAGTCATGTCGAATCGATCCGAGCTCGCGTCGTATGTTCACGGCCTGAAGGGTTGACTCGCGATCGAGTCGCGATTAAGGTCGAGGGGATGTGACTCGCATTGGTGTAGGCTGCTCGATGATGGTGGGAGTTCTCGTGTTGAGCTTCGCGAGGCGCGCGATGGTGTGCGGTTCGATCTGGAGGAGCATGGCGGCGATTTTGGGGGATACGGCGGCACGAGGAGGTTGAGCATGCGGCTAGAGGTTTCGCGATAAGGGGTCGCTGTCGTTCGTTTGAGGGCGAGTTGGTCACGAGCTTGAGCAAGGCCGAGGAGCATGGGAAGGTGGGGGTCGTAGGGTGGCTGCGTGGGAGGGTGCGGCAGTTCGATCGAGGAGTTCGGTGGAAGTTAGGGCTTCGGGTGAGCGGTAACGACGTCGAACGAGATTCTGGGCTGTAGGTCAAAAGTATGGAAACAAGTCGAGACTGTGAAGGATTGCAACAATTAAATCAAAGGTGAGTTAATCTCACTCAGTTGAATTTGAATTTAAATTTATTTGTTGAATTGCTTCAATGATGGTTGACATTTATGAATAATTAAATAGACCCTATACATCGCCTAGTAGCGAATGTTAGTACATTAATCCTATATACCGCGATATTCCACCTCGAAGTGGAATCGGTATTGTATATATATTTGGAGTTGATTTCCAGCATTATATAGCGGATGAGACCCTATGCGCCGCATAATAGTGGATGATATTTTATAAATCCCATATACCATGATATTCCACCCTGAAAGGGAATTGGTATTTTATTTTGTGCTAACATCTGTGGATGCAGGGAAACAGGTTGGAGGGATCCAACAGGATTTCTCAAAATATTTATTGATCTTATATATATGTTGTTATATGCCAGGATGATGAATTGATATGGATTTGTTTTGTGAATTGAATTATTAAGTGTTAAATAACGCGGAAGTTAAATTTGGAATTTTTCTTAAATACTAATAATTTAATTAAAGGAAGTTAAAATTGAACTTCAATAGAATAATTATTAAGAATTTGAGTTTACTTCTATTTGAAATTTTAAGGCAAATAAAAGTATATTTATACTTTAATTAGTTAAAGAAGAGTTTTGGTAAATCAAACTTATATATTAAAAACTTGAAGAAATATTGTAATCGTTAAACAGAATTGAAATATAATAAAATCTTAATAAGAAATGGGAAGAGTTTTACTAAGAAACAAATATGGATTTTATTGATGAATAAATTATAAAGATAAGATTTTTAAATAATATAAACAAAGGGAAAATTCAGTGGAGTTTATAAATTTATAAACGAAGTTTATAAATGGGAAAGGAAGATATCAGTGGATATGAAAAGGAATAAGTCATGAACTTATATTGAGTATGAAATGTGTTTTGAAGGGAAATAGAAGAATCGTCTCCAAAAGTGAATATGGTCAAGAGGCGTTTATAGATGAGTATTGGGTTTTCTAAAATTTTAAATTATTTTAAAAGGAATATTTTTAAATTACTATACTATATAGGTTTTATAAATTATTATCGAATTTAAGATATTTCGAATTTGTTATTTTGAAGGCTTAGCAATTATTTATAATAAACTCTAATTTTCTAAAACCAACTTTGAAAATTTATAAATAACTAGATATTAATTTTATTACTTCTTATTTTATAAATCTATATGTTTTCAAAGTGTTTTTAAATCCAATTAAAATCCTCTTGTGATGGTAAGCAAATTTATTAAATGAGACAAGATTTAAGAGTAAAATCTTATAAAGTGGAGAAATTGTGTTTGAGAATTTATAAGAAAAAGAAAAATTGATTTTGAGGAAGGAATAAGAAAATAAAGAATATTTTTCTAAAGGTGAATCAAAATCTAAGTATAAGAAATCATTTAAATGATTTCATGAGAAAATAAATAAAAGGAATTGAAATTGATTCAAATGGTTTCAATGGAATAATATCTGGATGGATATTTAAATAAATAATTTGAGGAAAATTATTTGATGGTTGCTTGTTGACGCAGCGGATTAATCAAAATAAACTTCAATCGGTGAAAGTAGCAATCGGTGGATTTATGAATACCAAAATGCCCAAATTCGTTGATCCGAAGATACTGAATTCTAGCTATCTCAAACACGTTGATAGCGCACTACACCGTGTTCAAAGATCTACGATTCTTCGTACGTTGATCTAACGCACTAGATACAGTGAATCGGCTTCTACAATCGTTGAATCGAGCGCACTCGATTAACCGAAAGAGGAGATAGGAGATTACACTCAACTACCAATTTAAGATGAAAGCACACAGCAATCAACAAGAAATTTTATTCCAAAATCAACCAACTTCAAATGTACAACTCACGCGTATTTATAGTGTTTCACAACCCTGGTCCTTGAGTCGCTTGCCGACTTAACACCCATCATAGGTCGGCCATGACTCATCATACACGACTCATCACCTTTACATACGAGACCGACTCAAAACAATACAACACACAACATATGTACACGACTCAACTCATTACATCATAACAGCCTTCGACCGAACCAACATCATAATGACCTACGACTTTACAAAACACGGCCGACCCAACTAGGTACGACCTAACATACGACCGACTTAAGAAACTTACCGACTTAACTTCTTGCCGGCTTAACTCAGGTCATACTCCATATGACCGACTTAAGCGCATGCCGACTCAAGCCCCCTATCTCCCTGTGCATATCTCCTCGACGACTTAGTTAGGTTGTGGCTGCTTCCTCTTTTGTTAAGTCGTAGCCGACTTAAGCTCTTAAGTCGTAGATAACTCAATGCAGCTTCCTCAACTCGTAGCTCTTCTTCCTTAGGTCGGGGCCGACCTAGCTTAACCCATGCACGGTCTAAGCCTTGTGCTTCCATAGATCGTGCTGCATCAATATGAGCCCGTATTTTTTAGTGAATATAAAAATGGTTTTACGTTGTGTTGATTGATTTATAGAGTGGCTTATGAACTCTGGTCAAAACAGTCCGTACAACTGTGCCGATAGGGGCTTCTAAACACTTGAATGGAGCAATTTGACACAGTCTTTTTTTGAAGTGAGTAAATGAAACAATTTTACTTAAATTATATTTTTGGATATTTCTATAAATTATTATAGTATATTAGTGTGTTGGTTGTTACTATAATCAGATAAGATTATAAAATTGAAAATGGTTTATATAACTGAATGGGAATTTGTATAAGTAGAAATTATACAAATGGATTTTAATTAAAATGGATTCAAACCAGGATCTAGAAATTTAAATCCCGGGAAGTTTGGAAAAATGTTTTTCAAAGTGGTGTGTGTTAACACCGCCTCGGCCGTGACTCACCGATCCAAGATAATAAACGACCTAACACTCTGCCGACTTAACAAAGGATGCCGACCTAAGGCTCGAATGAACACCGACCTAACTTCCTAATGACTTAAAGAGGACCGACCTAACGCTTTGCCGACTTAACGAAGGATGCCGACTTAATAATCAAGGAGATTCCGACCTAGGACTTACAAAAGTCTACTGACCTAACACGTTTTCCGATCTAACTACTCAAGTTATTTGCCGACCTAACTGTTAAGGATAAGTTGGCTCACACCTGAGTCATGACCGGCTTACGGCTCATGATAAGTCGTGACCAACCTAAGGGTACGAAGGAGGAAGTAGTGCAACAGTTCAATGCGCGTCATGATAACTCGGCGGCGACTTGGGACTTAGGATTTGGGGCCAGAAGAATATGCGGCTCCCATTTAAACCATAGGCCGTGCATAGGTGAGGACCAGCGACCTACGACCTAGCCTAACCTGGAGCCGACTCGCGATCCAACTCATCTCGGCAGCTGCTTACAACTTGACACCAGAAGCTCCTATAAATACGCGACCACCTCCAACATTCAAGGGACTGGGGGATCATTTTCTTCAAGTGATTGAGACTTCACAATCTTCAAAGCAATCAACACTCCATCACTTCAAGCTCACGCAAGACATTTAGACCAAACTTGACACAAAGATTCGACACATTCAATCATGGATTTAAGAACTCTTTGGCATCGAAACTTTCTCTAAGCTACTTGTCTTTTTTCGAGTTGAATTGGATTGTAACTGAAAGAGATTGTAATAAGTTGTAATTCAGTCAGCAATAAAAAAGGATTGAAGTGGACGTAGGCTTGATTATAAGCCGAACCACTATAAACTCTGTGCTCATTTACTGCTTTTTCTATGGTTTTCTGCTTATATTCTGTTCCCCAATCATCGGGTGGTGCTTTCACAACTACGCTTTACACACCGTTGTGTTAGCGTTCAAATTTTAGCGTTAACATTTTTGGTGCTTTCACTGAGAATTGAACTCAGGTGAATTATCATCATTGCTCCACGAAAGTTTGTTGAAGTAAACTCTCTGAAGACTAGAAGTTTATCTGAAATCATGGCTCCGGGGAGAAGGAGTAGATCTGTTAGATCTGGAAATGTTCAAGAGGGAACTTCCGCTTCCCCAGTACCTAATCAAGCCACTCCACCTGTTGGGGTTACAAAAGCAGAGTTGGATGTTGTAATCTTAGGGCTGAACCAGCAGATAAATGCCCAAAGTGCACAATTGGAGGCTCAGAATGCCCAAAATGCTCTAATTTTGAATAAGTTGAACGATTTGCTTGGGGCAAACCATCAACCAACGAGTAATGAAAGGAACTTTGCTGGCAACGTTCATGATGCTGAAGAGAGGAACGTTCCTGAGAGGGCTGCCAGCCCCTTTGAGCAGACACTTCCTGAAGTTGGTGGATCTAAAGCTCGAAATGATGAGGGGAATCTTTCTGAAATGATTCGACAAATCATGAAAGAGAGCATGCAAAGGAATGAAGACGAGAAAGAATGGGGTTTCGCTCCAGGTAAAACCCCGTTTACCGAAAGGATCTTAAAGGCCGAGTTTCCGAGGAAGTTCGTCCCTCCAACCATTCCAGCTTATAAGGGGACAAGCGACCCGAACGAATTCTTGTATAAGTATGATTGGCACATGAAAGGTGCCAGATCTTCTGATGAAATAAAGTGTCGATATTTTCCTGTATATCTGGAAGGTGTAGCCCTGCTTTGGTTCACCAAGCTACCAATCCGGTCTATAGATCAGTTTTCTAACCTAACCCGGAAATTTGAGGAGCAGTTCAAACTATATTCTTCAAAAGCCAAAGATATCATGTCGTTGTCAAGTTTAGAAAAGAATCCAGGGGAAACTATCAGATCTTTCTTAAATCGCTTTAATATAGCGCTGGCCGAGGTAGACAATGCAGAACCACGAATGATCTTGACTAGTCTGATGAGGGCCATTGACAAGTCGAGTGAATTTGGAAAATGGCTAAACATGAAGGAACCAAATTCCCTTGAAAAATTCTACAAGAAAGCAGACGAGTTCATATGCCTGGAAAGCCGTGCTGTACCGGTGAAGGCAGTATTGGAAAAAGCTGAAGATAACATTGCTGCTCCACGCAAGAGTGAATCTGTAGGACAGAAAAGGTGAAATCACGATGAGAAGAAACAGAAAAATCTGAAGAAGCCTCGTTCCTTCAAGCCATCGGAATATACTCCTTTATCAGATACGCCGGAGCGTATTTTCCTCGCCACCAAAGATTCTGTTGATTATCCTAAACCTCCTGTTCTGAGAACCGGGAAAAAAGCTGTACAAAGCGGGAAGTTCTGCCGCTTTCATAATCAACCCGGTCATGATACCGATGAATGTCGCCAATTGAAAAATTTGATTGAAAAGTTGATAAGGGAAAACAAGCTGCAGCAATTTGTGGAAAATAATAGTAGCAATCCTGCTTCGTCTAGTCAGGGGCAACAAGCTCCTGCTCATCAGCCCAGGACAAGTGAGAAGGCTGCAGGGCATGAATCCGGAAGGCCTGTTATCAATGTCATTACGAGAGGACCTCACCCAGCAGGCAGGAGCTGGGGTGAGATGGAAAGGTATACCCGGGCTTTAAATATGTACCAGCCGAAGAAGATGTCTTTGTTTTGGAAGATGCTACGCCCCTGAAACAACAAAGAACTTTCAATGATGATATTGTGTTCAGAGCCAGGGATTCCACAGGTGTTGAAGCTCCTACCTTGGATCCCTTAGTCATCACGGCTGGTATCGGGCCAGCTATTGTCAGAAGAGTTCTCATTGATTGTGGCGCATCCTGTAATATCCTCTTCAAGAAAACATTCGACCTAATGAAGATCCCTATGGCTGATGTGCAAGCCTCGTCACAGAAAATCGCTGGCTTCACTGGGGAGCCAAAGCAGCCGATAGGGACCACTGATTTGCTTGTGGAACTCGGAGATGGAGAAAGAAAAGTAGTCCGCAAGCAAACTTTTGTGATTGTTGACGAATTTTCCGCTTATAATGCTTTCCTTGGCCGTCCAACTCTTGCAGCGTTCAAAGCTGTTCTGGCCCCATGGTGCCTCACCATAAAATTCCCTACAGACAATGGAGTACGAGATATAAAAGGGGATCAAAATGCCGGGCGGGAGTGTTATCTGACAGAGCTGCGAGAGGCAAGGAAAAGAGAAATGGGAAAGGATGCAGCAACCCCAGTCCGCATTAAAGAACCAACCTTGTAGCAATTACAGGGCGGACCCTGCACTGGCGAGCACAGCGGAGCACGAAAAGAGATGGATCCTAGAAAAACCAGTGCAGGGGAGAATAGAGTGGTACCAGTGGAAACGACAGTACCAGTACCTGTTGACCCGAAGGACCCAAATAAGGTGTTTAATGTGGGTTCACAACTTAATGTGTCAATTCAGAATATCTTAATATCTTTTTTAAAAGCAAATTTGGATGTTTTTGCTTGGACTCATGCCGATATGTGCGGAATATCCCCAGAAGTTGCAGTACACGCTCTGAATATTGATCCAAAATTTACGCCTGTGAAACAGAAAAGGAGAACTCAAGGTCCAGAAAGGTCAGCAGCATTAAAAGAAGAAGTTGATTGGCTCATGGAGAATAACTTTATCAAAGAATCTACCTATCCGAATTGGGTTTCCAATCCAGTGCTGGTTAAAAAAGCCAACGGAAAATGGAGAGTGTGCATCGATTTTTCAGATCTAAACAAGGCATGCCCCAAGGACTGCTTCCCATTACCCAAGATCGATCAACTGGTAGATGGAACAGCGGGACATGAATTGTTATCTTTTATGGATGCCTACTTCGGATATAACCAGATCATGATGCATGAGCCAGATCAGGAGGACACGAGCTTTATCAACGATGTTGGTCTTTACTGCTACAGAGTTATGCCCTTCGGGCTGAAGAATGCGGGGGCAACCTACCAAAGACTTGTTAATGCTATGTTCAAACCGCAATTGGGCAAGACTATGGAAGTCTATGTCGACGACATGTTAGTAAAGTCTAAGAAAGCAGTGGATCACATAGAACACTTAGCAGAAATGTTCGTAGTCCTTCGAAAATACGGAATGAAGCTTAACCCTTTAAAATGTTCATTTGGAGTGGAGTCCGGAAAGTTCTTAGGTTTCATCGTGAGCGCTAGGGGCAATTGAAGCTAGTCCAGCTCAAATTACCGCCTTAAAAGAAGTCAAAGCTCCTAGAACGAAGAAGGAATTGCAAAGTCTCAACGGAAAAGTCGCCGCCTAGAGTCGGTTCATTTCCAAAGCTACTGATAAATGCATCCCATTCTTTGACGCTCTAAAGAAAGGAAAGAAAAACTTTGATCGTACTCCCGAATGCCAAAAAGCCTTTGACGAATTGATTCGCCATATCGGAATGCCTCCAATACTTTCTAGGCCCGGCGATGGTGAGGATCTTCTTATATACTTGGCAGTATTATCTCATGCTTTAAGTGCAGCGCTGATACGAGAAGACAAGAGGATTCAACATCCGGTTTACTATATCAGCAAAAGACTCACTGGGGCAGAGATGAATTACTCCAAGTTGGAAAAACTCGCCTATTGCCTACTGAATGCATCGAGGAAGTTGAGGCAATATTTCCAAGCTCATCCTATCAGAGTCCTCACTGATCAACCTTTAAAGCAAGTCCTGTTTCGCCCTGAGACTTCGGGTCGTCTTCTAAAGTGGAACATTGAACTCAGTCAATATGACATCACTTATCACCCCCGAAAAGCAATCAACGGACAAGCTTTAGCGGATTTCATCGCATAATTCACAGATAAGGGTAACAGTGGGGAGGAAACGATCGATGATTCCCCAATCCAATGGAAGTTATATGTTGATGGCGCAAGAAATGACTACTGTTCTGGAGCCGGGGTTGTACTTGAAACACCTGAAGGTCGGTCATTATGCTATGCACTAAGACTGGAATTTCCTTCAACGAACAATGAAGTAGAATACGAAGCTCTTATCGCTGGCTTGAGAATTGCTAAAGAACTAAACATCCGAGCATTACAGATCTTCAGTGATTCTCAGCTTATTGTATGCCAAGTCAAGAAGGAATTCCAAGCGAAAGAGGCAAATCTGCCTGCCTACTTGTCAAAGGCCTGGGAACTCCTGTGTGACTTCGACCACAACACGATAAGTCATATTCCTCGGGAAGAAAACAAGAAAGCAGATTCTCTCGCAAAGTACTCTAGCACAGGCGAAACTCAATTTCTGGGGTTAGCTCCAGTGGAAGTCCTGTCGGCTCCAAGCATTAGTGAGGTGGATATTGATTGGATCATGAGCGTGTCTCAAGAGCAAGAATCACGGATGACTCCAATAACAAAATATCTACTCAATGGCTCTTTACCGGAAAATTCAAAAGAACGACATAAGCTACTGAGGAAAGCCTCTCGCTATATAGTCCAGGATGGCCAATTATACAGACGGGGATTCTCAATGCCATTACTTCGATGTGTATCCAGGGAAGAGTCCAAAACAATCCTAGCTGAGGTGCATGGGGGAGAATGTGGTGATCATTTAGGTGGTCAAACTTTAGCAAAGAAGATTCTTCGATACGGATATTTTTGGCCATAAATTAATCAAGATGCAGCAGACTATTCCCGAAAATGTGACAGATGCCAAAGATTTGCCAAAATTCCTAGAGCACCTTCTACTGAACTCACACAGATGGTCAGTCAATGGCCGTTTGCAATATGGGGGATGGACCTTGTAGGACCTTTACCAGCTACCAAATCTGGAATCAAATATGCCATTGTTTCTTTAGATTATTTTACTAAATCGGCAGAAGCTGAACCACTGGCTACTATAACCTCTAAAAAGATGATAAGTTTTGTGACTAAAAGTATCATTTGCAGGTATGGTGTGCCTCAAAAGATAATTACAGACAATGGTACTCAGTTCGAAAGTGATGAATTCCAAGATTTTTGCAAACGATTCAAAATCCGAAAAAGCTTCTCAGCAGTAGCTTATCCGCTGTCAAACGGGCAGGTGGAAGCAATAAAAAAAATTATCAAGTCAACCATCAAGAAGCAACTCGAAAGAGCAAAAGGTGGTTGGGTCGATAAGCTACCACTAGCACTATGGGCATACAGAACTACCCACAAAACTGCGACTGGGCATACTCCGTTTTCATTGGCATACGGGTCAGAGCAATGATTCCGGTAGAAACAGAAGTCCCTTCACATAGAAGAATCCATTTCAATAAAGCGGAGAATGAAAAACTACAACTTGAGGCACTAGATCTCCTTGATGAAAAAAGAGAAGAGGCTGAGCTCAGAATCGCAGCTCATCAGCAAAGGATAGCCAGACATTTCAATTCCAAAGTTCGCCAACGCAGCTTTGAGATTGGAGATCTAGTCCTGAAGAGAATCATGACGGCGATAGGTATGTTTGGGCCAAATTGGGAAGGACCATATGTCATAGGTCAGAAGCTTCTTGACGGCACATTCAAACTCGCTACAGTCGAAGGAGGTCAAATTCCAAGGGCTTGGAACAGCAATCACTTGCGTCCATACTTTACTTGATAGCTTTGTTGAAATATTGTAAAAAGAATTATGAATGTATGATTCTTGTAATTGAAAGCAATTGTAAAACCGATGCAAGTGAATAATGAAAGACTTGGATGTAGGCCCAAATTCTTGGCCGAACCACTATAAATCTTGTGTTTCTTATTATTATTACATGTTTGCTTTATTTTCGATATGAAAAGTACATTAAATGTATTGCTGAAATGTCGATTTAAATTTTTGCAAATAATGAAAATATAACTTGCACATTACAAGACCAAGTGATTCTGGTTATCATTCAGCAAACAAATTTCGAGTCACAAAAGCCCCGAATTCAAATCCTAGATAGGAAGTGCTTCAATTGAACGACCAATGATTTCGCCGAAAATGGGCCATTGCTCATAAATTGAGATCGTTTGAACAAACAAACATCCAACTAAGAAGCTTATGCCTGTTCTCGTGAACTTGCCTAACAATGAAGTACACTTCTTCGGATTAAGCAAACTACTTGTAAGAGAAGGGAGTGTGAGCTTGAAAAGAAAAACAGAGGATCGCTGAAAAGGCATAAGCAAGTAGACGAGGAACAACTAAAGCCCTCTTCGGAGGCACAAGCCCTCTTCGGAGGCACAACTCTTCGGAGGATAAAGACCTCTAACGAGGCATACGCCGCAAAAAAGAAAGTTCTCTACTCAACAAAAAAGATTGGAGGAGTCATGACCCTCCAACCATGAGAGAGTAACTTCCAAGCAATAAAAGCCCTCTTCGGAGGCCCATTTCACCAGGAGTTGAAGTGCGACGGCCGCTCTTCGGAGTTTCACTTCACCAGAGTTGAAATGCAAAACAAAATAAAAGCCCTCTTCGGAGGCCCATTTCACCAGGAGTTGAAGTGCGACAGCCGCTCTTCGGAGTTTCACTTCACCAGAGTTGAAATGCAAAACAAAATAAAAGCCCTCTTCGGAGGCCCATTTCATCAGGAGTTGAAGTGAAACAGCCGCTCTTCGGAGTTTCACTTCACCGAGTTGAAATGCAAAAAAAAAAACCTCTCCCAAGGGGCAGAAACAAAAAGACCTCTTCCAGAGGCACAATAAGACAGAAAGACCTCTTCCCAGAGGCAGAAATGAAAAGACCTCCTCCCGGAGGCACAATCAAGCAGAAAGACCTCTTCGGAGGCACACGTTTCACCAAGATTGAAATAAAACTTCCAGGTGTTGAAACGTGAAAAAGTCTTCCTCAGAGGTGCAACTTTTCAAAGAATAACTTTCAAAGGAAGAATGAATTACTTATTCTAGAAAATTCTCTTCCTCAAAAAGAAGTTGAAGTACCTTTTCAAATACCCGCTTTACCACATAGAAGATTTCATTCAGTAAAATGTGTATATGCACAAAATAAAAAGTGATATCTTCGAAGGATGAAGCGTAGAAACTTATTTGTACTCTGTTTTTTAACGAAATAATATTCCTCCAAATGTGGAATAATTATTCTTTAAAAAATAAAAGTACAAGTTCCTCATAAAATAAAATATTATAATGAGCTTATGGTATAAGGGCAACATGGTATAACTACATCGGTAAAATTGCGCTTGAACAATATATACCACAAGCTCACTGCAATATCGTACAAAGAAACTTGTAAAAAAATGAATAATAAATGCATTTTCAGAAATAGACAGAAGTTTGTATGAAGAAAAAGAATTATTTTATTCGACACTGTTAAAATTTTGTACAGATACAAGTTCCAAGGTAAAAAGTAAAAGAAGAATGCGGGGGCCGGTACCCGCACAATTTCCGTTCAGTACATGCAAAAAAAGCAAAAAGCGATATGAAAGCCACAGAACCAGAGCCATCATTTCTACTTCCGTCCACCTTTTGAGTCCGCACCCGGCCGAATAACCAACTTCTTAGGCCGGCTTGTATGAGTAGGGGATGAAGGAGAAAGGGGCTCAGTCGGACTTTCTTCTGTTTCTTCTTCGCCAGTTAAGGATCCCTTCTTCCTCTTCTTCTTGGAAACTCCCTGCTTTCCTCTCTTCTTGGAGGAAGACCCACTCCCTGGAGAAAGAAGTTTAGATAACGGTTCAGCGCCGGAGCCAGTTGGTTCTGGAGTCTTCTCGCTTCCTTCAGTTTCTTCTCCTCTCGGATCTTGAGAAGCAACAGGATTATCTAAGCCGTGAAGAGCTTCTATTTGCTCCTCTTGTGACCCGGGTTGAGAGGCGGACGGAGGAGTGACTTGAAGAACCGAAGGAGGAATAATTGGAGGAGGAGAAGCTTGAACAATGCTCGGTGCTTTCTCTATAGAAGAAAAGAAGTTAAAGTCAGTAAAGAGAGGAGATAAAGGCTCGCTGTAATTCAGGAAATAGTCAAGAAGTTCATAAAACTCCTCAGAAACAAATGAGCAGTCTACTTGGGCAAGGTTGACAGTAGAGTTACCTGGAGAAGTTGGCTTCCTGACATCAACTTCATAAGCCTGTGCCTCGGCACCCTCGTCGCCTTCATCTCCACCCTTTATATTTGTGATCTTGGTGGTAACTTTAGTAGGTGATGGAGAATGAGAACTAGAATCGATAATGTCAATTTCGGCCGAAGGGGAAGGTTGAATTGGAACAGTTGAGATGGTTTTTCCCGAATGTTCTCCTACTGCTGTTTCGGCCCTTAATTTCGCAAGTTGTTCTCTCCCCTTGGCGAGAGCGGCGCGAGCATCATCATCAAGATAATGCTCCTCAAGAGCTGACTCAGCGTAGCCAGCGCCTTTACCGCCAAGCATATCGAGTGCAGCCTCCCAAACTTCAGCCAGAGTAATTTCATATTTGGGGCCTAGAAAGGCGAGGCTACCGCGCCCCAAGACGCTGTGCAGGTAAAAGTTAAATAATGTAGAGCTAATGTTGGTCTTCGTCGCCTCATGGGATTCTTCAGCTGCAATTTTGCCGGCAACGGCCTCATCACGCTCTCTTTCAGCTTGGGAAAGTTGAAGCTTAAGCATTTGAATTTCCGCCTCTTGGGAGCTGGTTTTCTTCCGAAGCTCTGCAACATCAGCAATATAGCCCTCACTGATTCTTTTTTGCACTTCGAGCCTGTCTTCGGCGTCTCTTTGGCTGGCATGAGCGTCTCTCACTTGTTTTAGGAGCACTTCTTCTTTTTGAGAATAGGAAGTAGAGGAAGTAGCAAGCTCTTGTTTCAGTTCCTCAACTTTTGCTTCAAGCTCTACATTGTAAGAAGCGATGCTCCTCATTTCAGTATCGTGTTGTTCGAGAACCTTTTGCCATTCGGCTTTATCATTTTCCATAGTGAGCTTGGCCTCTATATTTGCACGATTAACCCTTTGGAGCTCGTCAACAAGTTTTTGCCAGTTTGACATCCTCTCAATATCAAGCTTGACGACATCGAGGTTTCGTAACATGGCAGACTTGTCAATGGGGACCAAGTCAAGGTCGAACCTTACTACCTTCAGACACCACTGTGGAAACCGACTTTGCAAAGTGGCCGGGCCCGGTCCGACTTGGAATTTGGGCCTGCTGATTATTGTTTGAGTATCTGCTTTCCCAAGAGCGGGAGAGCCAGAAGGAATGTCAAGCGAGGCGGGGGCAGTTACCTTTTCGGGAGTTGTAGAGGTGTGCTTCTCACCATGTCGGGCTCGCTTGCTCGAATCTTCAACCATATGACCTTTTCCTCGGTCATCATGGGATTTTCTTTTATGGGAATCGTCACCTCTCTGCGAAGAATCGTGGCGCTCCTCCCTCTTTCTTCTTTCATAACGCTCCTCTTGAGCCCTCTTCTCTTGAGCCTTTCGGGCGGCTCTTTCTTCATCGGATTCTCTGTAAGAGGGGAGGTAATGCCTATAATCATATTGGGTACGCCACCCGTAGCGCTGGAAGTCATCATAGTATGAGCTGCTGCGTCCCATTGGAGAATCTGAAATAAAAAGAGATAAGTTTTAGAAGTCTTCAAAGTACAAAAAGTCAAGAGCATAAAAGTGCCGAAAAAATTCTAACTGTGTGTGATGTGCAAACTACGCGCATCAAACTACGAACCACTCTTTAATTGAGGAGTGGTTGTGGGTGTAATAGTTAGCGTCAACTCTTGAGTTGACAGAGTCTGTTGCAGGATAGAAGTCGCTTCAACTACTGAAGAAGAAACCCCGGTAGTGATAGGATCATCTTTAAAGATCTCTTGCGAGGTGGCAAAGAGGTCGCTCAGCCCTTCGAAAGTATCGTCCCTGCTCTGCTTGACAAGGCTAGTTTTGTCGGCTTCTTCGCCAGATTTCTGTGAACGTCGGGGATATCCCTGAGGCTCTTCTTCCTCAATAACCGGGGCAAGTTCGTCAGATGGCCCCGCAACATCAACAAAAGTGGAACACTTCACTAGTAAAGCCTCGGGAGCAGGTCCTTTTGGTATGGATGTGTCTGTAGAAACTGGGGCATCCAACACTCTAGCCGGGGAGTCTGGGATTTCATGAGGATGTGTAGAACGAGAAGTATGTAGAAGCCCGTATTGGTGCAAAAATTCATCCCTCAACAAAAACTTGATGCTTCTCTCTGCTACGACCACGGCACTCAATCTGTCAAAAGTCTGCTTATGGACCGGATCTCTAGAGGGAAGAGGAAGTGCTGAAAAGAGCAAAGAATGAAATTAGCAATTGGTAATTCGGATCTCGAGAAAGCTTAAAAATGGAGACAGGTAATCATACTTCCTACTTTCCAATCGGCATAAAACCCTAGGGGGCAGCGAGCAAAGAAAAATTGGTTCAAAAATCCATGAACGCTTTTGGTAAGACCAGAAATAAGTTTGCGGTTTCTAGCACTCCTCACAATTATAAGGGAAGGATAATCTCTACTCTTTGCAAACGAGCATAAGTAACGAATTTCTTCAAAACTTGGTAAGCGATCAAACGTTCTTCTAAACAAAACACACAATCCCATCAAGATGGCATAACCATTAGGATGAAGTTGGGACGGAGAGATTGACAACCGAAGGAGAAGAATTCGGAGAAAGTCATTAAAAGGAGGGATCGCCCCGCTTAAACACATTTGACGATTGATTGCAATAAAGCCACGGGGAGGACTGTCGGCGGTATCACTTGGCCCAGGGAGTAGGACATCACTCTCAGTAAAATCAAATTGAGTGCGCAGCTGAGTAAATGCTCTCGGGGTTAGAATAGTTGGGGTTCTCTCTGGAGGGTCCTCTATAGGAAGAGCTACCGGAAAAGTTTCTTCCTCTTGAGCTGCCATTTCTTCTTGATGGGAAGTCATTCTACATAAATAACTGGATATTCTAACATCAAGGTGCATGTTTCCTAAAATGTGTGAGGTATTGTGTAAAATTAACAAAGCAATAAACAAATATAACTGGAATGAAAACTAGCAAGCATTTATTAGTTATGAAACCCAGGGACTATTGTTTTAAGCCTAATATGCTAGTATAATGTTGATGCAGACAAATCAGTTCAGATTGTTGATATTTTGCATCAATGTTTAACTTTAGTTGATTGATTCACAAACATTTCATGGAATATATTTAAGTTGCTTGTCTCGTCTCGACTAATCTGTCATTTGATGTGGGCAGTCAATGGCAGTATTTTCGCCTTGGTTTCTTTGTTCGTTATTTTCAGTAGGTTGGCAGCTTATAAGTTAATGCGGTCTGTGAAATAATACAATGAGATTCAAGCAAATTTAAAGTTGGGGCAGTTCAGAATTTAGGCAAACTTAGTTCGGCAGTTCGAGTCAAATACTCAAAGTGGAACTATGCTCCTAAATGACAACACGTCCAAAGCTTTAGTATTAGGTCGGCTACGATTTTAAAAGTCTTTCGGGAGATAAGGCTAGGTCTGAAGCAGGTCGGAGTCAAAGTTAGTTCGGCAGCTCAGTCCTCTAGGTCGCAAGGAAGAGATAAGAAAGTAAGCTCCGATCCAAAAAGGCAGAAACTTCTCCAAGTATTAAATCGGTCACGATTCAGGCCTTAAAGTTTAAATCGGCAAGTTTCCTTCAAGTATTATCTCAAACGCGACTTAAGGTCACTAAGAGCTAGGTCGGCCAAGGCTAAGCCACCCAAATTCACTAACTCGCTCCCGAACCAACATCACACTCCATCAACCCGATAACCCAATAAACATTCCATCAGCAGCCGCCCTCATTCATGACCAACCAATCACCCAATAATACGATTCGAAATTGTCACAAGTTCGATGCCATGCTATCAGAAATTATCTAACTTGAGGTAGTAAACTGCCTTTGTTGCATCAATGATCACCTCGAGCAACCTACACCTTGCCGATTATAAGTATGATGAATTTCATGATGGGGCGTCGTGCAAAGGAACGATTCGAGTTCGAGCAACAAGGTTTATGAATCGACAGTGACCTACAATTAGAAGAGGAATGAGGTTACCTACACGATCAATAGTAGAGGTTATCGATGATCAGATGGGATGAGATCGCCTTTAGGAGCTTGAGAAAATTTTAATGGCGGAATCGAACAAGGGAGAAAGTAATAAAGAGGAAAAAGAAAAGAAAATGGACGACTTATATCTCACTGTAGTAGAGACTGAAGCGACTTAGGCCATCTAACTGTTAGGTCGTTTACGACCTACCGATCTAAAAAAGGAACGGGTTAAAGAGTATCGAAGCATACGACCTAACCATTAGGCGCATACTTGGAGGGGCAAATGTTAACCCCGCCTCGGCCGTGACTCACCGATCCAAGATAATAAACGACCTAACACTCTGCCGACTTAACAAAGGATGCCGACCTAAGGCTCGAATGAACACCGATCTAACTTCCTAATGCCTTAGAGAAGACCGACCTAACGCTTTGCCGACTTAACGAAGGATGCCGACTTAATAATAAAGGAGATTCCGACCTAGGACTTACAAAAGTCTACTGACCTAACACGTTTTCCGATCTAACTACTCAAGTTATTTGCCGACCTAACTGTTAAGGATAAGTTGGTTCACTCCTGAGTCGTGACCGGCTTACGGCTCATGATAAGTCGTGACCGACCTAAGGGTATGAAGGAGGAAGTAGTGCAACAGTTCAATGCGCGTCATGATAACTTGGCAGCGACTTGGGACTTAGGATTTGGGGCCAGAAGAATATGCGCCTCCCATTTAAACCATAGGCCGTGCATAGGTGAGGACCAGCGACCTACGACCAAGCCTAACCCGGAGCCGACTCGCGATCCAACTCATCTCGGCAGCTGCTTACAACTTGACACCGGAAGCTCCTATAAATACGCGACCACCTCCAACATTCAAGGGACTGGGGGATCATTTTCTTCAAGAGATTGAGACTTCACTATCTTCAAAGCAATCAACACTCCATCTCTTCAAGCTCACGCAAGGCATTTAGACCAAACTTGACACAAAGATTTGACACATTCAATCATGGATTTAAAGAACTCCGTGGCATCGAAACTTTCTCTAAGCTACTTGTCTTTTTTCGAGTTGAATTGGATTGTAACTGAAAGAGATTGTAATAAGTTGTAATTTAGTCAGCAATAAAAAAGGATTGAAGTGGACGTAGGCTTGATTATAAGCCGAACCACTATAAACTCTGTGCTCATTTACTGCTTTTTCTGTGGTTTTCTGCTTATATTATGTTCCCGAATCATCGGGTGGTGCTTTCACAACTACACTTTACACACCGGGGTGTTAGCGTTCAAATTTTAGCATTAACAGTGTGGAAAAGAATAATAATAAGAATATTATTAGGAATATTTTCGAAAGGAAATTGTTTTAAAATGGATGTTGAAAGAGATATAGCACTGAACTCACTTCAAGCGTTGGAAAATAATCCTTGCGATGAATGCGCAGCATCATCGATATTCATTTTCAAGTTTCTAAGTAACGGATTGCTACCGAAATTGATTTGCTTAGATTTGTTGGACAAACAAGTGTTGTTCTAGAAATTCCAATGGAATTCATTTTGGGATGAAAACTAGGGTTGGTTTAATTGTATGATTTGGGATATTTATGATTTCAAAATGATTTGAAATAAATACCGGATGTTTAAAATTCTGAAATCCTTATTTAAAATGTTTAGATTACATCGGGAAATAAGAATGAACTTATAAAATTAGGAATAATTTTAAAGTAAAGAGAAAAGTATGGAGTTTTGATTTCAAAATTAAATTTTAACTTGAATAAAGTTAAAATAAATGAATTAAACTTAAGCAAGCAAGTGGAATTCGAAAATTAATTCAAGCTAACCTGAGTAAAATGGAGTTGAATTTGAATTGAAATAAAAAATGAATTGGGCTATAGATGATATTGGATGGAATTAAATTCTTACTTAGATAAATCATTAAAATTGTATGAAGTTTAAATTTAACGTAAATAAGTTAAAAAAAAGTCAACTTAAGTAAATATTTTAAATGGAAGCTCGGCTTAAATAAATTATGGAATGGTTATTCGACATAATGGCATGGAATGAATCTGAGATAAATAAATAAATATAGATGTAACTAAGGTGAATGTGAATGGAATGCGAAATGAATTGATCAGAATCGATTAGAAATGAAATAAAATAAAATGTAAATTGTGTTGGGATCAATTTAAATTAGCTATAAGCTTAAGTGATTGTTCATTTGAATATCGCCGAATTTGCATAAGAAAATTATCGTTTGATGTCAATGAAAGTAAATGAAATTCTATGAATTAATGGAGAGTGAATAAAATTTATTTTTAAATCAATTGGAATAGAATTCAATGAGTTGGTTGAAAGCAATTAAATTGTAATAGAACCTTATAAGTTGCTTATAAATAATGTTTAACCTGTATTGCTTATAAAATTCAAGTGTTAAGCAATTTAATAAAAGTAAAATGTTATCATTTTCATGTTTTGATATTTACGTGTTTAAATTGAGTAAGTACAGGAACTTGGAAGCCATTTGGCTAGACTTTGGTCGCTGATTGCAAAATAAAATAAGCCGCTTGCTTAAAATGCAAAAATAAGGTACGATTTCGGATTAAAGACCGCGCAAAAAATAAATATTGATATATATTTTATTTTTTGACCGTGTGGGTCGATATATATATTTGTCTCTCTTGTCAAATTGCAAAAGGTCCCCCGTACAAAGAAAACTCTGCCAAAATATTTTGAAAAATTAAGGTGTTAGAAAATTTTTGTAAATTTTTGGAAAATTTTTGTTAATGGAGATTGATTTCAATTTTTTAATCAAGTTAAAAGATTTTGGTTTAGGATGGAAAGGTAATTGTTTTGGATGAAGGATAAAGATTAGAGAAATGAAAAAAAAATTCGAATTTTCACTAAGTGGGATTTAGTAAGTTAATGGGTTTCGAGCATTTTTCCTGTCTTTCTAATTTCGAGGACGAAATTCTTCTAAAGGGGGAGGAATGTAAGGACCTGGATTTTTCCAGGGTGAATTATGAATATTTAAATGGTTTTAAATATTTAACTTGAATTATAAATTGATTTTGAACATGAAAGTTGGTTTTTATTTATAAGATAAATTCATTATTCAAATATAACGATTAAGATAATTTAATTATTGAATTTAGTAATTGGATATTTGTTAAATTATTATAACTGGAGTTTTAAGCTCAAAAATAATAATTTAAAGGCCTGTGAAATTTATATTATTAATAATAATGAAAATAATATAAGTTTTAAAACTGAATTTAAAAGTGATCTATTCAATTTTAAAAAATAGCATCCCAAGGCACAGTCTCAGAGTTCAACGTAACCAGTTCCATTGGATCTGTAATATTGTATTATTGTCGAATTTTAAAATTTCATAGCATTTGAATTTATCGTTTGGTCGTACAGAATGTAAACGCGCTGAAACTCATATCGAAAATTCAATATAATAATTGGGTCCAGAAACCTATCTTCTCTATATGATCGAATTGGGGCTTGAAAAAATTTCCATTGTGTTCGGAATTAGGGTATAACATTATAAATGCCAAGCAGTATGTCTCGATAGGGGTTCAAGATTTTAAGTTATGCAAAGGATATATTTTCATTTATATTATGATATATATATCTATAATCAAAATCAAATCGTGGTTACTTTACCTTCTGCAGCACGCTAACCCTAATACTTACGCTACCTTTCTTTCTTCAAATTACATCTCCCTCTCCATCTTTTAAATCGACCGAGCATTCATTACAGTTCAAATGGAAAAAAAGAAAGAGTCACGTATATGGTTCCTCTCCCTTCAAAATCCGTTTAACCTTCTTCTCTGTAAATACATGAAATCAAACGATACCTCCTTAATTCGAAATCGAATTCAAATAAAAAAAGAGAATCGAAGCCAATATGAAAGGAAAAGGAAAACGAGGGAGCGAACTCGGGAAATGCGGCGAACTTGGGAAACGATTGAGAAAAATAGTAGATTCTGCTTTTGAAATGGAAATGGTTGGGGAAGCGAAAATAAATCTAGATATTGCGAAATCGAGAGGAAGTTACAAATTAAATTGGTTATTGAGATTTAAAAACAAAAAAATTAATTGTAAGAGGTGAGTTTGTTTAAAAGGAAAATTTATTTATATTAAAACTATGGTATTTTAAACTAATGAGGTTGAAAGACTACGGTAAGTAGGTCTCAAAATGTTAATTATTTAATTTATTAAATTTTAACTTTTAAAAAAAAAACAGCTTCAGAATTTATCTGTTTAACTAAAAATGAGTTACCGATGTTTGTAAAAGTGTTTTCGATATTTTAAATAATTATTCAAACATGTTTTTAAAACTAAATTATTTTTCTGTAGAATATTTGTTTTATATACATATATGGAGTTTGAAGTGATTGAAATTTTTATTTTATAAATTCTCTCAAGATTCCAAAAGGGGCTTATAGAAGGATATGATTTTGAGGAGAGGAAATTTATTTAGTGACTCCAAAGATTTTTTTGGAATAAGTTACAGAATAATCCTCTAGAAACGTTAATGTTGAAAAGATTTTGGAAGACAAGACTGGTAATGTTTTCCTAAGTATAGAAAAATAGAAATCTGGAAATAGTTCTAAGTGTTGAGATGTTGGAAGTATTCTGTTACGGATTTGAATATTTTCAAATTTGTTTTCAAATGTTGGGATGAATTGATATAACTTTTAAAGATATTTTGAAAGTATATATTTCGGAAAAAATTATATTAAGGCCATATGATTGCTTATGGTTGTTTAATTAGATAGTTTGCTAACTGACTATCAATTTTGGCCAATTTTGTTAATCGTTTCGAAGAGAGCGGGATCATATTAAATTATAGGAAAACTCCTTCGATCCAATTTAAACATAACGAATGAATACCGTAAAGAGGATGAAGACGGTGATTCAGTTTGCCCAAACCTAGGACATCTTGTATGGATGAATGCCATCAGAATATCGTCAATGGAGGACGATGAGCATTCTAAGTGAATGTATTCTTTAAAATGTAATCGTAGCCTCAAGCCTCATCAACCGGGAATGACTAAAACATGGGAGATGCAGCAAGGCAGAGTAGGTCGCACCCAAGTAGGGTAAGGTTACCCCTATCTGGAGTCCCTTTTATTCGGTAGTGTGGCGGTTGCTGATCCCAACCATGGGGTAATCTAATTCGAACTATCTAGGTTAGGGGTAGTTCGGTCTTGTGTAGTAGGGGATCCCGGAGTGGTCCTCAGTACATTGTTCTAGAGGTGTATTGTGACGAGCGGTACCCCAGCAGTCTAGTCATTCGATGGAATCCATTCTTCAATAAGCGTCGTACGGTTTTAATTGTGCCCAACTATGCTGAAATGTGAGATGAAAGCATTTTAGCTATATTTTATTTACTTTCTACAGAGACTAGTATAATATCAGATAATTTTGAAAAAAATGTTTTTGGTTATCATAAGCTAAAAACCCTTTGTGTTTATGTGTGACGTGGTCTTATTAGATACCTTTGTTTTCAAAGGATTTTGAAAAGATAATAATTCAAATAGAGCGTGTTTTCTCACGCTGGTTTTCTAGACTGACTCGGGTGTTATTTTATTATAATGCTCGGGTCAGACCAAGTATTACAGATTCAGGTCAAATGCTTTGGAACTCGGGAGACAAGCTGAAGCAGTTCAGATGTATATCACGTACTTGGATATTTCTGCCGTATGAGGACAAGTTGTTATAACTTTCTAGAATTGATGTAATGATTGTGTACTCTGATGATTGTAAGTATTAAACAGTTACAAATTCTTTTGTATAACAATCTTTTGTTATATATTATAATTTTTTCACTGTGATTGTGAGCTTCTACATAGTTGTTTTTTTCTATTTTCTTCTATCTCTTCCTTATTCTTTTCCCTCAACATTCCATCTTTTTGGCACTTGGTCGTTCGGCATTTTATACGAGGAGCGTATTTATGTTCTTTTTATAGGGTCGAAAAAGCGGGTATGTTACAAGTAATGTGTATGAGTAGATAATACGAAAAGAAGCACAATTGTAAAGAAATATAATAATAAATCATAATACGAAATCATATAATCACAAAAATCATGTCATAAACTAATAAAAAGTTATTCACTTGATTTCACAAAAATTATAAAGAGATAAATATAAATGGATAATAGTAAAAAGTAGGCATAACGAAAAAAAAATGTCAACAACGTGATTGTGGATATTGTGGATACGATAGAAAATGATATACATTTGCTACGCTATAATATATTTCAATATATAGTTTTCAATTTATAAAATTCATGTTGTAATCCAAGAATAGATGACTAGATTTACAAACTTATTTTTTAAGTTATTTATTTTTATGAAGATATTTCCCTAATTACACTTAAAGATAAAGTGAGCGTAACAAAATATACAAATTCGAAAAAGCATAAAGTACTAGATTCATAGATATACTTTAATCATTATTACATACGAATTTAAGAATGACAATCAACAAAATTTGACAAAATTCAAAATAAGTAAATTTAATAGTTGAATCTCATCTTAGGATGTACTCACCCACTTCATTACTCAACGTTGAAACATTGAATATTAAGAGAATAAGTTATTTGAGTCTTGAAATGCCTTAGATTTGAAGAGAGGTATGAAATAAACGTTTTTTAAGTTTGAGTATAAGAAAAATAGAAGGGGAAAAATGAGAAAGTATATAAATATGAACTAAGATGTATGGAAAAAAGAAAAGAAATGGATCCATGATAATTACTTACATGAACTAAGAATACAAATAGGCACCAAATGAAATGGACTAAAAGTGATTAGAGAGGATTACTGCAAATTGTAACGACCCATAAATTTAACCGGTTTTAATAACGTTATTAATTGAAATTTTGGGAAACTTTAAAAATAAAATTTTGAAATATAAATTTGATATTTGGAATGCGTCTAGTTAAACATAGCAACTGGTGGATTTTCGTCCGAAAATATGAAAGTATTTCATGCGTAAATTTATTTCAATTTAATCAGTTAAAAATCAATGAAAATAAAATGTTTTCGAAACTGGAATATTTTTACATAGAAAAATTCTAAATCATCTTCTGAGCAAGACGACATTTTTCGTTTTTCCAAATTCGGACTTCTTTAGCTCCGTCGATCTTATTTTTCGACGTTTTTACTGCATTTTTCGCCAGTAGAAAATTCGAATTTTTATAATTTAATTGTACCATTTATATCTGTGTACCATTTTGATCGTCTCGTTGTGCTAATCTCTACGGTATATTCGATTGTCAAATTTGGAGTACGGTGTAGGTTGCACTTTGCAAAATGCCTTTCGTATCGGTACACGTTTCGTGCCTTTTGGGTTCTTGTGCCTTCTCAAATTTCCACAGTGTAAACCAACGGTCCTTAGATTTTATTATTCCTCATATTTTGGGTCCGGTTGTGTAACAACCCGCATATTTATCGATTTTATATTTAAATGTTATATTTAAATATTTTATCGTTAGTCGGATTATAGTCCGAAAAGCTAATTTTTGCATACGTTCAAATTAGGACTCGAGACCACTGCCATTGAGTTCAAAATGATGTTTGCAATCATTTTGAGTATAAGCTTTGATATGTTTGGAGTTAATGGAATTTCGCTACTTTTCGCTTTGGACTTTAGTTTGGGCTTTTAGCCTATTTAGACCCAACCTTCACCCCTTCTCTTCATAACTTCATTCTATTTGCTTTATCAAAAATGGAGGAGGGAATAGGAAATTAAAACTCCAAAGCTCAAATTCAATTGCAATTCATCATTCAACTCCAAATTCAAGAAGAAGACATTGATTCAAGCTTGTGGTTGCTTCTCCATTGCCTTCAAGCTCTTTCTTCATAAATTTGGTGAAAAGGTGAGATTTTTATCTCACAATTCTAGTCTATAACTATATTGGACTGTTGGGAATGATTCCCTATCACTTTTGCATGCACATTTGCATTTGGTTTGAATCGAATTGGCGAAAAACTCCAATTTTTAGTGTTTTTGGTGAAATTCTGCACTTAGGTCGTTCTGCCTATGCTAGGTCGTTCGCGTGGAAAAGTTTCGGCCTCAAAATAGCTCGTTTCCGACCTCAAAATGGCCTACAACGTTAGGTCGCTCGGCACTCGGAATTAGGTCGTAGGTCGTATGGCTCTTAGTTCGTAGGTCGTGGGCTTTTAGGTCGTTAGGTCGTAAACACTTAGGTCGTTTCTGGCCTTAAATCCCCTATATAGCCTTAGGTCGCTCGCTCTGGCTCCTTAGGTCGTAAGTCGTGGGCCTTTAGGTCATAGGTCGTCAGGTCGTTAGGCCTTAACTCGTGTGGCCTTGGTTCTTTAAGTCGCTCGGCCTTGCCTTCCATTTTTAGGTCGCATGACCTTCTAACCCGCTAGGTCGTTGGACCTATAACCCGTTAGGTCGTTGGGCCTATAACCCTTAGGTCGTTAGGCCGTTAACCCACTAGGTCGCATGACCTATAACCTGTTAGGTCGCTCGACCGTTTACTCCGTTAGGTCGTATGACCTTGTTCCACTAAGTCGCTCGACCCTTAGGTCGTAACACTTTAGGTCGCACGCCTTTCACACCATTAAGTCACGAGTTTAATTAGGTCGCTCGGCCTTAAAACGTTAGGTCGCTTGACCTGTGCTATTGTTAGGTCGCGAGTTCCTTAGGTCGCTCGTCTCCCTTAGGTCGCTTACCTGATTGAGTCGCACCTCACCTTAGCTCGGCCATGTTAGGTCGCGAGTTTCCTTAGGGTCGCTTACTCCTTTAGGTCGTGACTCTTGAAGTCGAAACCCTTTAAGTCGCTCGATCCTATCCTTCCTTTGGTCTTCACTAGGTCGTACCGCACCCCCACCTTGGGGGGTTGCCACCCCCCTGGACCCCCCTACGTAGGGGATCTTATCTGAAAAACATTGAGCTGATTTCCTTGGATTTTATTCACATCTCCGTATGCGATCTTTGTGACTGATTGTTTCTACAATTGCTTTTGTGTTTTGTCACTTTATACTATAAAGGTTTCAATACTAGTAGTAAATATCAAAACTCTTTTAACAAATAATTTCAACTCTATTTTTAATAACAAAGCTCTTTTGTTAAACCGTTTTCCAATCAACTAATATATACAAACCTTTACCTCACTCGTATGAGAAATTGAATTAAACAGCTTAGTAAAACAAGTGGTATGAAACGCTTGCTTTTGCTTCGTCGGTTAACTCTTGGACTTGTTCGATTGAACCTTTTTGTGATAATTTTCTAGTGAAGATTTACAGTTTGTTCATAAATATTTAAGTTAAGCAAGTGGTTATGGGACATGAAGCTAAACTTTTATATTTACCAGCTTAGTGTAATTGACACTTCTCGTTGATAATGACGATCATTCTTATGATTTAGACTAGCAATTGTGCGATGTCTCTTGTTTGCGAGGTCAGACTAGACACCACTTGTGTGATTTCACTCACACATATCTTTTTGATATTTGGTTAGTCTAGACCTCATGTGTGTGATTTCGACTCACACATATGGGGTAGCTCCCCATGGTCTTCAGACCGTCATGTGATAGGCCTCTTTCCCTTTTTCTGTGATTTCTGGATTTCTTGTGTTGATTTCTGGAATTTATGTCATTGACTTGTTATGAGTACAAGTTTAGGGTATGATGCCCTCTTTGGATCTTTGAGAAGATTCTTGTGATATCGATTTATCTCTTTTTGATTGATCTTCTGTTGATCATCATTTGCATACTTATAGTAGTATGTCAGTATGGATATTTTATGTTTATGCCATATCCTTTAATTTATATCATGTCATCTGATATTTATAGCTAGACTGACCCGTTTATTATTTTCTTAAATAATACTCGGGTCAGACCGAGGTGTTACAGGTGCTTCTGCTTGACTTCTTCCCGGGATTAGCTACTCTGACTTTTGGCTAACTATTTAGACCAGCAGTTTTTGTTGTAAACACATGAGATATAGACTCATTGTTGTATTCTTTTGTATAGCACGTGTTGCTATTCTTTTGTATTATTGTGGATCTTTTTGACCACTACTCTGATGTACACTTTCATGTGTTAGTTTTATATTCATATCTTCTTCCGCCTTTGTGATATGGGTGTCTGTGAATGATTTGTATTATGCTTATTT
Organism: Allium cepa; assembly: GCA_030765085.1. NCBI lineage: Eukaryota > Viridiplantae > Streptophyta > Magnoliopsida > Asparagales > Amaryllidaceae > Allium > Allium cepa. Next base: position 722,098,204 of record CM060937.1, on the reverse strand, counting down.
CTATGTTTGTTTCCGAAGCTTATTTATAGCCACCGTGAGATAAGAAATTACATGGATGGTCGCTCCTCAACAGCCTTATTCTCCGTGCTAGTTGACAACACTACACCGTAGTGTTCTTGGCTTGCGTGGGTATAGAGGTGGGGCGTCAAAGGTTGGTTGATTTCCACTTTTAAATTTATAGTTCTATCTGTTTTCCGTAGCAAGCATTGGAACTCTCCTCTGCTTTCATTTTGAAGGAAAATAAACATGTACAAGTTACATTAGTCTGATGGACTTCTTCCCATATGTATTTCCTTTCTTCTGCCTGCACCTCTCAAACTCAAACCCGTCCCCTTCGCACAAACGTTCCCCCACCGACATTCCTTCATCAACCCACTTCCCTTTGTACCCGCGTATGCCTCGGCCTCATCCAACAATGGCCGCAAACAGCACCACCTGGCCACCCCGGGGACTCGCATCTCCCCGCCAAACCCAAACCCAAACTGCCACCTCGTGCTCTGCCCATCTCGCGCCTCTCTGATACAGCAGAAACCTATGGCCGAGTCTCGACTCGCCTTGCTTCTTCCATCCCGAGCTCCACATAGGCCGAACTCCAACCAATCCGGACCCACCAACCACCGGCCGCACATCTCCTCTCTCCTCCTCTGTTCGACTGACCTGTCCTCTCTCCGCTCGCCTCCTACAACCTACCGCTCCATCTACCCCGCGAGCATCTACAGCCTACCACTTACGTCCTTCCCTTCACTCTGCCAAAGATCACCTTCTCAAGTCGACCAAACACCTCCGGCCTTGGTTCCAAATGCAGAACATCATCAGCTCCACCTTCTCGTCGTTCAAAGTCGCAACCTGCTTCCTCATCTTCTTCATGTATTGTTTTTAAGCAATATAATATATATAAGGAAAGTTTGTATATAGAGTATCATAACTATGTTCTGTAGGATTATAAAGTATGGACATTTCTTTGTTTTATAAGTTGTTATATAGCCTATAAGTTTTTAAATAAGTTAGTCATGAACATCTATACAGTGTAGAATATTTCTTTTGTTCCATTTTCGGTTTGCATACATATTTCTGGCTTGACAATAAAAAAAAGTTTACAATATATAGGCTATATATATATGTAGTGGATTGTTGCTTACTGTATATATATTATAAAAAGGAAAGTATATCTTAAAGGATATTATTTCTACCGGCTGCGTGCTTATATGGTGCTAGACTACGTGAAACTGCTAGTTGCATGTTTAGAGGTCATGCATATAAATTTTCAGCTTTTGCATATATTTCAAGTTATATATATAAATCAGTTGAGCATGCATAGATTGCAATGCTATTATAGTATTACATATGTCTGTATGTATGATGTATTGAATCTGTCATATATATATGTATATAAGTTATATGTCAACTAGTTTTATCAAATATAAGTCTGTACTGGCATTTATATGCATGTAGTTTTTTTTTTGAAAATTGTATTTGGAAAAGTATTTACCCAGTGGAAATTGGCAAAGTTGTTTACTAAGTAGTCTGGGTTATTTTTATAATATATTCGACTTTATATCGTTATCCATCTTAATTCGTAAGTTTATATGTGGCTCACATTTTGCTGAGGTTATTTGCCGTGAGTTATGTACATATTATAAAATATGGATATTTTGATATAAGTTTAGTGTTATGGTTTTATAAATATGATTTGTAGTTATATAAAAGGGTTATTTATTAAATGAGATATAACACACCTGTTGGTGTATGTATGAATGATCTCTACTGTAGGCTTATATAGTTGAGTATTGTGTTATAATTTGGTTAGCTATCGAGTTAAGTATATATATATATACCATTTTAAATAAAGAGTTGGATTTAAAATAAAATGATTTTTCATAATTTCAGTTGTATGAATATATTCTGTAGTAAAGTAAGTTTATTTTAATTTTTATAATGACTATTTATCTTAGAGTATAAGATGTATGTTATTATATATTGTTGATTTCTAAGTGTGCATATATATATATATATAAGTAGTTATTTCAAAATATAACATGTATATATATATATTGATTTAGTAGATGTGTTTGATTAAAAACAACGATTTTAATTATGTATGTTATTTTTAATAATTGTTTTAAATTAAATATTAATTTCGTGGAAATTATATATATACAAAATTCCAATTCCTATCAAACTGATTCTGATTCAGTTCATCGATTTTATCTACCAGCTTTGATCGTCAAATTCATGTTCGTCAAGTTTATGTCCATCTCACCTTGCTCTGGACTCATAACTCTTTTCTGTGCCAAATTTCTCTACCTTCGAAAGGTAAGCAATCACTCACGATTAATATTCTTTTATTTATTAAATTTGATTTCAATTGAAACGACAATTGAAATATGTTGCTATTGGTTATTTACACTGTTATATATGTTATTACCTGTATCAGTTCACCTGTGACATCTGACACCATTATCTGTTAATTATTTACGCGATGATAATACAGTTTGACTGATAATTGATTGATTGTTGATGTTTATATTGGACGTTAAATTGTTAATCTTAAGGTGATAAATAGTATGCAATTGAATTTGATATGGGATAGTTAGATGTTGAATTTGATAAGTTAAATTTGTATAATATGACCCCTTTAAATGTTAAACAAATTGACGTAGAAATAGTTAATACTACACCTTGGACCATTGAATGTATGTTGTATAAATTTATGTAGTATAAAATTGAAAAATGAATGGCAAGTGAAGAACAGTATAAACATTAGTGTAATAATCTTTAATCTACATGAAATGATAGTGTAGATTCTAGAAATAATTATAGTACTTTACATAAACAACAATGTGAATTAATACGAATATTTCGGGATTATTTGAATTAATTATTAGATTGTTATTGATGGTTATTATTGCTTGTTTATTTACTTTGACACCATCCCAGTTATCACACTGCAAGTTCCCTTTGCTATGCTTTGGTTGTTGAATTGAAATGTGTTATCCCATTTTTTGGTCAAAACTAGAATATCAACAAATTGGCAAGGAATGTTGGATATCGGGGTTGAGCTCCGATCGGGACGAAATTGATTGGAGATGATGATAAGGATTAGGAGAGGCTATGCTTCAAATTTCAGGTTAATCGGGGTTCGTATGAAGGAGATATGATCGATGCAAGGTAGGAAGAAGGTACTGCCGAACCAGATTCCCTGCTCCACTTCCTACCGAACCAAACCCAAAGCAACTCCTAGCCGAACCAACCTTCTCCCTATGCCTACCGAACCATCCAATTCCCCTTACTACCGAACAAACTCCTAGCCGAACCAGCCTCCACCGGACCACACTACTACCGAACCAAACCCTCTCCAAACAAGGCCGGTCCAAAGCATAGCCGAACCAGGCTCCATCAACTCACCACCGAATCACCTTCACCGAGTCAACCTACTCACCACTTCCTATGCACCACCGAACCAACCCTTCTCCTAAGTATCACCGGACCAACGTGCTACCGGACCAAGGCATATCAAGACTCTACTCACAGCCGAACCAAGGCGCGACCGGACCAACTCTGTTAGGCCAAATTGCTTCTGCCCAAGCCCACAAGCAGCTATATACATCCAAGACCTCTGCCCCCAGCCTCATCTATAAATAGAGGGGCAGGGGTACAACAATGGCGGACAAGTTTGAGAGCTCAAGCATGGATAGAACTTTCAAACAACATTCATATACTTGGATACAAAGCTTTGTACTTGTAATCTGAATAGAAAAAGGAGAATAACATATAAAGTGGAGGTAGGCACGTTCTGGCCGAACCACTATAAATCTGTGTGTCTTTTACAGTTTAGTCCCTGCTTTTTACATATTTGCATAAATCACCCAAATCACTAAGAACAACATATAATCAACTAAATCGTACGACTCTGAGGTATTTGCCCATTTTTTGCGCAAACATTTTGGTGCTTTCACTGAGAAGGAACTAGCGCCCGCTATATCGGATAGAAGTTTGGATTTGGAGGACAATGGCTAGGCAAAACAGTAGAAGGCTAATGGCTGAGAGAAGCCAACATGAAGGAAGTCAACAAGCTTCCTCCGGAGCTGAGGAAGGATCGGCTTCGATCTACATAACCCGGGACGAGATGGAAGCCATAACAAATTCACTGCAAGAGAGGTTGTTGAAGAGTCAACAGGAGATGATGCAGACTTTCTTGGAGCAAATGAGAGCTGCAAGGACCCAGAACTTAGGAACAGCTACAGCGGCGGTGGATGCAGGACAAGGAGCTAGGGTTATAGAACCCAATGGAGGACAGGATGCAGAGCCAGAGGCAATCGACAGAGGCTTGGGGGCAGGCCCGCAGGATCCAACACAGGAGGAACTTTGGAAGGAGTTCAACAGGCTAGAACCGACGTTGCTGCTAGCGAGCCACATGAAGAGTATGTACCGGAATTCCCTCGGGAGCAACCCCCGACAGACAACACTGGATTGGTAGATATAATCAGGAAGACTGTGCGAGGTGGTTTGACCAGCGGAGACTTGGAAGGAGTGAACAGGAGTCCCTTTGCTCGGGAAATAAGGATGGCTCAGAATCCACCTAAGTTCAAGCTACCTAGCGTGGGGGTATACGATGGCAAGACAGACCCTACGGATCACTTGATGAGGTGCACCAGACACATGGAGGGCTGGGGGCATCGGAGGAAGTGATGGCCCGATGCTTCCCTTTGTACTTGACGGACTTAGCCGCGATGTGGTTTAGGCAGCTAGGAGAAGGATCTATCAGGACTTGGAGGGAATTGGTGGAAAGGTTTTTGGGACAGTTTCGGGTTCATGTCAGGAGACCGAAGAACGTGATGACATCGACATCAGTAAAGCAAATGGTCGATGAATCGCTTAGAACCTTTCTAACTCGATTCAGTGCCGCAGTTGCTTCGGTGGATCGGCCCGATCCATCGATGGTTTTAATGGCTGCAGTATCAGGAGTCAGAGAGAACTCGGATTTCAAGGTATCTCTGATATGAGATCCCCCATGGGATCTCGACGAATTCTTTCACGAGGCAGAAAGGTTCCTTCGGCAAGAAGATGCGAGTACGGATTTAAAGTTAAAAAAGGTTAATGCAGTGGAGGTTGAAGGACCATCCAGCAAAGGTTTGGATAAAGACAAAGGAAAAAGGAAGTTGGACGATGGTTCTGGAAATGCTAGGAAGCAATGGAAGGATCCAAAGTTTTCCACGTACACAGGATTGAACGAGACACTGGAGCGGATATACCTGAATACTGGGAATCGGCTTCCCTACCGAAGGCCGGCTAGGAGAGAACCAATAGAACGGGAAAGGACATCAGGAAGGCACTGTCTCTTCCATGATTTGGATGGACACGACACCAACAGCTGCAGGCACTTAAAGGACATAATTGAGGAGCATGTAAGGAATGGACAGCTGCCACAATATGTTGGACCTCGGAATGCAACGGCGGGGCAGGAGCAACCGCCGCCTACCTCAAGCTACGATGGTGGGAGACCCAGGAATGGTGGTCGGTTGATCATCCATTACCAGGTTAATATGAAATAAGTAGCGAACTATTGGCAAGCAACCAAGTCATTTACACATGTACGGGGACGGAGATAGCCCTTAGGCATGCTCTGAATGATGATAAACCGCAATGCTATGGTTTGTGAAATTTATCTCTTGCTTTTGGATTGGACACTGCTTTTCTTTTTGATTTTCGGTTTTGGAGCTTGGATTGAGCTCCTGGTTTTTATTGCTTTTTGATTTGGATTTTCCTTTGAATGATTATTTTCGGTTTTGGATGCTGGTTTGGATTTCTGGTTTTCCGGTTTTGATTTGGATTTTGGATGCTGGTTTGGATTTTTGGTTTTCCGGTTTTGATTTGGATTTTGGATGCTGGTTTGGATTTCTGGTTTTCTGGTTTTGATTTGGATTTTGGATGTGGATTTTGGATTGGATTTTGATTGGATTTTTATCTGATTTGTGATAAACGGTCGTCAGGTATGGATTATGCCTGGCAAGGGGTGAGTCACTTTGCCCGAACGTGGTAAATTGACTCATTCAGGTCGTCGAGTATGGACTATGCTCGGCAAGGGTCCGGAGTGACCAGGATTTGGCCTAGGACTTAGGCCTTGTTTTATCAATTGTAATTTTCAGGTCGTTGAGTATGGACTATGCTCAACAAGGGTCCGGAGAGACCAGGATTCGGCTTAGGACTTAAGTCATGGCATTGTACAGCGTCCAGGGACACTGGACCAAGGTCGTCAAGTGTGGATTACGCTTGGCAAGAACCCGGAGACGTTAGCTCAACGTCCAGGGACACTGGACCAAGGTCGTCAAGTGTGGATTACGCTTGGCAAGAACCGAAGAGGTTAGCTCAACGTCCAGGGACACTGGACCAAGATTATCAAGTCTGGATTACGCTCGACAAGAACACGATGAGGCTGGCTTAACATCCAGGGACACTGGATCAAGACCGTCAGGTGTAGATTGCACTTGGCAAGAGCCCGGAGAGGTTATGGATTTGGATATCGACCCGGACAGGTCCTGGATTCGGTTATTGGCTATTGGATAAGGATGGTTTGGGATTCGGTTGCCGAGTTCGGATGGACATGGAATTGGCTCAAGCTTTGGTTATTGGATTTGGAATTGGATATCGACTCGGAGCAGTCAAGGATGATATACTCTAGCAATATGGCTATGGACTTTGGATATTGGATTCGGAACTATTCAAAACACGCCTTGTTATCACAAGGCATGTTTTGGGGGGCAAAGTGTTATCCCATTTTTTGGTCAAAACTGGAATATCAACAAATTGGCAAGGAATGTTGGATATCGGGGTTGAGCTCCGATCAGGGCGAAATTGATTGGAGATGATGATAAGGATTAGGAGAGGCTATGCTTCAAATTTCAGGTTAATCGGGGTTCGTATGAAGGAGATATGATCGATGCAAGGTAGGAAGAAGGTACTCCCGAACCACATTCCCTGCTCCACTTCCTACCGAACCAAACCCAAAGCAACTCCTAGCCAAACCAACCTTCTCCATGTGCCTACCGAACCATCCAATTCCCCTCACTACCGAACAAACTCCTAGATGAACCAGCCTCCACCGGACCACACTACTACCGAACCAAACCCTCTCCAAACAAGGCCGGTCCAAAGCATAGCCAAACCAGGCTCCATCAACTCGCCACCGAATCATCTTCACCGAATCAACCTACTCACCACTTCCTATGCACCACCGAACCAACCCTTCTCATAGGTATCACCGGACCAACGTGCTACCGGACCAAGGCATATCAAGACTCTACTCACCGCCGAACCAAGGCGCGACCGGACCAACTCTGCCAGGCCAAATTGCTACTGCCCAAGCCCACCAGCAGCTATATACATCCAAGACCTCTGCCCCCGGCCTCACTCTATAAATAGAGCGTCAGGGGTACAACAATGGCGGACAAGTTTGAGAGCTCAAACACGGATAAAACTTTCAAATAAGATTCATATACTTGGATACAAAGCTTTGTACTTGTAATCTGAAGAGAAAAAGGTGAATAACATATAAAGTGGACGTAGGCACGTTCTGGCCGAACCACTATAAATCTGTGTGTCTTTTATAGTTTAGTCCCTGCTTTTTACATATTTGCATAAATCACCCAAATCACTAAGAACAACATATAATCAACTAAATCGTACGGATTTGAGGTATTTACCCATTTTTTGCGCAAACAAAATGGAATCGGGTTGAAATGATAAATACCCAAATGAACTTGACTTAGGATAGAGAATTAAATAAACTCGATTGGTCAATAATTTGATATAAAAATAAAATAATGATTTTATTCTAATAAAGAATAAGGTTTGAAATGAAGTTGGAATTTGAATTTTAATGAAAGGAAAATGTTAATATTTAAAAATATGAAACAAAATATTAATAAAGTAAATAGTGAAAGAACGTTGTTCAATTTAAGAAATGATTGAATTAGGTTTTGAAATTATTTAATAATTGAGTTTTGAAATTATTTAATAATTAAGTTTGAAATTATTAATAATTGAGATTGGAGTTATTAGATAATTAGGTTACGGAATTTATTTAATAATTAAAATTTGAAATTATTTATTAAGTTTGAAATTATTTAATAATTAAATAAGATTGAATCATTTGATAATTAAAAAATTTGAATTCTTTGATAAGAGAAACTGAACTTCTGAATAAGTGAATTTGAACTTCGTTAATAAATGAAATTGAAATTCTGTATTAATTAAGTTTTTTTGGAAAATTATCTAAAGTAAGTAAATAAATAAGTGAATTTGAATTTCTTTGACAAGGAATTAATGTGATTTATTAAATTAATGTCAGACTTGTAATTTAAAGAATTGATTTGACAAATTTAAGTTAATTCAATTTGTATGTTTTGATATAATGAAGGAAACTTAAATTGATTTAATGAATGGGAATTTAAATTGAATTGTTTTAAATAATAAATTAACTTAACGAATATTGGATGAAATGGATCAATGAACTCGAATTGATTTGAATGTTAAATCAAACTAATTTAAATGATTTCGAAAGGAAACTTATATACGAACCTGTATCAATATTTGAATTGTTTAAATAAACATTGAAATTGAGTTATAAGATTTTGAAATGGTAATTCGGAAATTTGAGACGTAAATTATGGAAATTGTTTAGACCGATGAAATGTTGAATTACAAATTCTAATTGAAATTGAATTGATTTGGTTTTTGAAATTTATTAAATGACCAATCGATGTAATAATTACGAAAGTTATTAAAGAATCCGGAATCGATTATGGACATACTCTCTGTCTAAACTGAAAACCACTTTAATAACTATACGCGGAGTGTGATCCAGAATGAAGTGGTTGGAATGATGTACGTGATGACTGAAGAAAGAGAACGATAATGTATAGCCTTGACACTTGTGTTAGATTGGAAATGACTAAAACAGGAGTCATGCCGGGCCAAATGGGGTTAGCCACCTCGAGCGAACACACTTCTTCGTAAACTACTCATTACTTGTTATTGATTGGTGCACCCTCGTAATTTTGGAAGTGTTGTTTTGCGGTGTAGCGATCGTTGCGGTGATGCGTTTTCACTAGTCCGGATCAGGCAAACGGTAGTTTCACTGCCTTGGGTATTGCCTCATGTGCCTTGTCATACTTGTATCCCTATATACGCGACCACTACGAATTTGTTTTGTGTTATACCTATGGAGTACTCCCTGATAGCCCACTAGTTTACGGTGGAGTTTACACTGCTGCATAGACTATGGCCTTTATATAAAAATGTGTTAGGGGGGATAATGATAACGCCTTAACACTATTTTGATATTTTATATTGTTGATAGACATTATCTATTTAGCATACATCACTACATAGTAGATAGTTTAACGGATCCTTAGAGGATGGTTATTCCAACATCCTTTGAGTTACTTGTATTTCAGTTGTTATTTCACTTGAGTTGGATTTAATGATATAAGAATGTTATTCCTGACTCGAGTGTTTTGTGTTTTGCTTTATGCTTGGGTCAGACTGAGTGTACCAGTTTATGAGACTCACCTTTGGAGTTGGAGCTTCGCTTGGAGATCCAGCTATCTATCCAGCATTCAGATATCCGGTTGATTCAAGTGATGTATTCTGATATTGTATTTGACTATTGTACTCGAGACATCTGTTGTACCTTATTTAACTCTGTTATATGTATAGTAGCTTCATGAACTACTATCTTTTGCTTCCGCTGCATATTATTACTCTGTGTCTGTGATTCTGCGATTATTTATTTACTGTATATGTTCAGTTTTGCCAAATTTAAATTAATAATTTGGTATTTTGAATTATTCAAGTCCGACATGTGAGGATGCAAATAACCCAAAATAGCGGGTCGTTACAGTTGGTATCAGGGCTGTGGTAGCTCCAGGAGAAACTTAACACGTAGGGTAAATGTATTTACAAAATCACCCTCATTTAGTTTCAATCCCTTCCCTTTTACTCCATTCCTTTGAATTTTGGAACTTTCCCTGCGGTTCTAGAATTCGTTCGAGTCCCTCACTATTCGTTTTTCCAATTCTGAAGTATCCCATAACTCCACTTCGAATGGTCTTTATTATGAATCGGCGTCTCACCAATCTTCGAATTATTTGTAAATGGGTGAAACTCCATTATAATAGGCATCGATTTACCGAAGATTTCTGTATCCTCGGTTTACGACGCCAGCTCTCTCTTGCTATACCCGAATTCTATTTCTTGAGATCGAATGTTGATTTACCTCGGAATTCTACATCGATCTTATTCTTAAAGTCTCGATCGACTCGGTTAAGGTTGCCCGCGATTTATATAAACTTATCCATCTTTCTATTTCGTTATTTAATCACCTTATCCTTGTTTCGAACTTATCTTTGAAGCAAACTCTCTTGACTTGATTTACATCAAAATTGAATCTCTATCCTTGCCTTGAAATCCATTATTGTATTGTCAAGCGAGAAAGGAATTTTAAAATTATATTTAAAATGTTTTATATATATTGTGTTGTTTGAGTTATTGATGTTGATTTAGATTTTTGATTGATTAGTCTGATCAACACTATCGATAGAATTTCTGTTACCTCCTTTGCTCGAGCGACTCAAACCAGGCTCGCGACTCACAATGATTACCGACTCAACAGCCTTAGCTTGTTGTCGACCTAAAATGAATGACGACTCAACTGATTGTGTCTCAAAGTACCTCGCGACTCAGCTGCTTTCCAACTCAAGGTACCTCGCGACTCAACAAGTTACCGACTCAACAGTTGAGGAGTTGCACGAGTTAAAGAATTTTGCGACTTACGACCTACCTTGAGTCATCAACGACTCATGCGAGCAAACAAAAAGCCATGTCCAGTTAACTCGTGCGCGACTCACAGCTCACGGTTTACGACTTAAGGGACTACGACCTAAAAGACCTAAAGGCAGAACGGCCTAGTGACTCAAGACAAAGAAGGGCGAAAGCAACTGCATTTGAGTCGTGACAGACTTACGACCTAGTATAAGTCGAACACGACCTAAAACCACAGAGCCAAAATTTTAGTGCTGCCTCATTTTAAACCGTGACTTCTTAACTCGCGAACGAGTTAGGACTTATATCAAGATGAACGAAGAAAAGCTCAGTACCACTTCACATACTCCACTGCCTGCTGACTCTTGAACCTTGAGTCGAGCGCGACCTACGACTCTCCCTAAGTCGGTCACGACTCAGGACTTGGGTGAAAAATTCTTATCCAGATTTGCCTATAAATACGTGACGATCTCCAACATTACGGGGACTTTTCGGATCATTTTCTTCAAGGCATTGAGACTTCACTATCTTCAAAGCAATCTACACTCCATCACTTCAAGCACACGCAAGACGCTTAGATCAACTTCGCAAAGGAATTTTACACATTCAATCATGGATTCGAAGAACTCTATCACGACGAAGTTTTCCTTAGCTACTTGTTTTTTGAATTGAATTGGATTGTAATTGAAAAAGATTGTAATAGGTTGTAATCCGATCAGCAATAAAAAGAATTGAAGTGGACGTAGGCTTGATCATAAGCCGAACCACTATAAACTCTGTGCACATTTACTGCATTTTTTGTTACTTACTGTTATTTCTTGATTCCCGTATTACGGGTGGTGCTTTCACATCGTTTTACACACACACCGGGGTGTTAGCGTCAGATTTTCATGTTAACGTTTTTGGTTCTTTCACTGAGAATGATCGAACTCAGGATATTGACATCATTGCTTCACCAAACTATGAGGAAAGAATCTCCGTTAAGACCAGAAGTTTAACATAAATTATGGCTCCCGTAAGGAAACGTAGATCTGCCAGATCTGAAGATTTTCAAGAAAACACCGCCACTTCTCCTCCTCTGAGTCAAACAACTCCAACTATGGGAGTTACACGGGCGGAATTAGACAATGTGGTTTTGGGATTGAATCAACAGTTAAATGCTCAAAATGCACAATTAGAGGCTCAGAATGCTCAGAATACCTTGATATTGAATAAGCTAAATGATTTGCTCGAGGCTAATCGTCAGCCAACAAATAAAGAAGGAAACTCTGCTGATAGAGCTCAGGGGGTTAGAGGGAATACTTCTCAAAGGGCGGTAAGCCCTGTCGAAAGGCCACTTCCTCAGGATGGAGGATCGGGACCTCAAACGACCCTTCGTGAACTACTGTCAAGGCAGAACTCTGAAAGAATGGCTGACGTTTTCCCCACAGGGCCTGTGGATGATGAAGAGTATTTTTCAGGAATGGTTCGTCAAATCATGAAAGAAAGTATGTGAAAGGACGAGGATGAGAAAGAGTGGGGCTTTGCTCCAAGCAAAACTCCATTCACCGAGAGGATTCTGAAAGCTGAATTCCCAAGAAAATTTATTCCGCCCACTATTCCAGCTTACAAAGTAACAAGTGATCCTAACGAATTTCTGTATAAATATGACTGGCATATGACTGGGGCCAGGGCGTCCGACGAGATTAAATGCCGATACTTCCCGGTGTATTTGGAAGGAGTAGCTTTATTATGGTTTACCAAGCTTGCAGTTAGATCCATTGATCAGTTCTCGGACTTAACTAAGAAGTTCAAGGAGCAGTTTCGGTTGTACGCCTCTAAAGCAAAGGACATAATGTCATTATCAAATCTGGAGCAAAACCCAGGGGAATCCATCAAGTCGTTCCTGAATCGATTCAACATAGCTTTGGCCGAGGTTGATAACGCTGAGCCACGCATGGTTTTAACGTACTTGATGAGGGAAATCGATAAATCGAGCAAGTTTGAAGAATGGTTGAAAATGAAAGAACCAAATTCACTCGATAAATTCTATAAAAAAGCCGATGAGTTCATGCGCCTGGAAAGCCTTCAAGCACCGGCTAAGGTGGCATCAGCGGAAATTAAGAATGATAGTAACGCTCCAGACAGAAAGGAATCCAATGCTCAGAAAAGGGGGAACGACGGTAGAAAGAAACAAGGGGATGCAAAGAAGGGTTGAGCTTTCAACTTCACACCTTTGACTGATACCCCTGAAAATATTTTCTTCGCAACCAAAGATAATATCAGTTATCCTACGCCACCTAAGATGAGGGTTGGAGGTAAAATGGAGAAAAGTGGAAGATTCTGTCAATTTCACAATCAGCCTGGTCATGACACTAACGAATGCCGACACTTGAAAGAAGTAATTGAGCGACTATTGAAAGAGAACAAGCTCCAACAGTATGTTAGAAGGGATAGGGACACAATAACCTCATCGGTCCAAAGGAAACCAGTCCCCGCTCACCATCCAAGCTCAAGTGAGAAGGCCGTAGAACATGAGTCAGACAGGCCTGTAATTAATGTGATAACAGGAGGTCCTCACCCAGCAGGCAGGAGCTGGGGTGAGATGGAAAGGTATGCTCGAGCACTGAAGCATGCACCCGCAGAAGAGAGTGTTTTTGTGTTAGAGGATGCTGCGCCATTGAAACAACAGAAAACTTTCCCTGATGACATCATATTTAGCACTAGGGACTCTATGGGTATTGAAGCCCCTACGATAGATCCTCTGGTCATTTCTACCGGTATTGGCCCGGCCATTGTGAGAAGAATTCTGGTCGATTGCGGGGCTTTGTGCAATATTCTCTTCAAGAAAACTTTTGACCAGATGAAGATACCAATGGATGATGTTCAGGCTTCGTCATTGAAAATTGCTGGCTTCACTGGGCTCAGCCGATTGGGACTATAGACTTGATTGTAGAGCTCGGAGAGGGGCTGAGAAAGGTAGCTCGAAGGCAGACTTTTATAATTGTTGAAGAATTTTCTACTTATAATGCTTTCTTGGGCCGACCGACGCTGGCTGCATTCAAAGCTGTTCTCTCCCCATGGTGTCTAACTATAAAATTTCCCACTGATAACGGAATTGGGATAATTAAAGGAGATCAGAACGTGGGACGGGAATGCTATCTTGCAGAGCTACGTGAAACAAAGAGGAGAGGAATGGGGAAAGATGCGGCGCCTTCAGTCCGCATCAAAGAATGAACCTTGTAGCAACTACAGGTTGGTCCCTGCACTAGCGAACATAGCGGTGCCCGAAGAGAGACGGATCCAAGAAAAGCTAGTGCAGGGGAGAATAGAGCAGTGTCGGTAGAGGTGACAGTGCCGGTACCTGTTGACTTAAAGGACCCAAACAAGGTGGTGAATGTGGGTTCACAACTCAACACTACAGCTCGGAATATTCTGGTCTCGTTCTTGAAGGCAAATTTAGATGTATTCGCATGGACTCATGCCGACATGTGCGGAATATCACCAGAGATTGCGGTACACGCTTTGAACATCGATCCAAAGTTCACGCCAGTAAAACATAAAAGGAGAACTCAAGGTCCAGAGAGGTCAGCAGCGCTGAAAGAAGAAGTCGATCGACTCATGGAGAATGGTTTCATCAGGAATCTGTTTACCCGGATTGGGTCTCAAACCTGTCCTGGTTAAAAAGGCTAATGGGAAGTGGAGAGTATGCATTGACTTCTCAGATCTGAATAAGGCTTGCCCCAAAGACTGTTTCCCGCTGCCTAGAATTGATCAGTTGGTGGACGGAACGGCGGGACATGAATTGTTGTCTTTTATGGATGCTTACTCCGGGTACAATCAGATCATGATGCATGAGCTAGATTAGGAGGACACGAGCTTCATAACAGATATTGGTCTTTACTGCTACAAAGTCATGCCCTTCGGACTGAAGAATGCGGGGGCAACTTACCAAAGGCTTGTTAACACCATGTTTAAACCATAGATCGGAAAGACAATGGAAGTCTATGTCGATGATATGTTGGTAAAGTCAAAGAGCAGTGGACCACATGGATCACTTGGCGGAAATGTTCGCGGTCCTCCGGAGATACGGAATGAAGCTTAACCCGTTAAAATGTTCATTCAGAGTGGAGTCCGGAAGGTTTTTGGGATTTATTGTGAGCGCTTGGGGCATTGAGGCTAATCCTGCTCAAATCACTGCATTGAAGGAGGTCAAAGCTCCTAGAACAAAGAAGGAACTGCAGAGTCTTAACGGAAAAGTTGCTGCTTTGAGCCGATTCATTTCTAAAGCTATTGATAAATGCATCCCATTCTTTGACGCTCTAAAGAAAGGAAGAAAAAACTTTGATTGGACTCTCGAGTGTCAGAATGCATTTGATGAGCTGGTTCGTCATATGGAAGTGCCTCCAATACTCTCAAAGCCCGACAATGGTGAAGATCTATACATCTATCTGGCAATATCATCTCACGCTCTGAGTGCAGCATTGGTTCGAGAAGATACAAGGATCCAGCGACCAGTCTATTACATTAGTAAAAGATTCACTAGGGCAGAGATGAGTTACTCGAAGCTGGAGAAGTTTGCCTATTGCCCATTGATTGCATCATGGAAATTGAGGGCGTATTTTCAAGCTCATCCCATCAAAGTCCTCACTGATCAACCTCTGAAGCAAGTCCCGTTTCGCCCTGAAACTTCGGGCCGTCTTTTAAAGTGGAATATTGAACTCAGTCAATATGACATAACTTACCATCCCCGAAGAGCTATCAACGGACAAGCTTTAGCATACTTCATTGCTGAATGCACATATAAAGGTGATAGTGACGAAGAGGAAACTAATGACGTCCCGATGAAATGGAAATTATACGTTGATGGCGCAAGGAATGACTACGGTTCTGGGGCAGGGGTTGTCCTTGAGACCCCTGAAGGACGATCATTGTGTTATGCACTGAGACTGGAATTTCCTTCGACTAATAATGAAGCAGAATATGAAGCTCTCATTGCAGGTTTGAGAATCGCTAAAGAACTAAATATCAGAACATTACAGATCTTCAGTGACTCACAGCTTATCGTATGCCAAGTCAAGAAGGAATTCCAAGCTAAAGGAGGAAATTTACCCGCTTATTTGTCGAAGGCCTAGGAGCTTCTTGGAGATTTTGATCATTAGTCAATAAACCATATTTCCCGGGAAGAGAATATGAAGGCAGATTCCCTCGCGAAGTATTCAAGTACTGGTGAAGCTCAACTATTAGGATTAGTCCTCGTAGAAGTCCTGTCAGCACCAAGTACAGACGAGATGGATGTTGACTGGATTATGAATGTATCTCAGGAACAAGAATCATGGATGACTCCAATACTGGACTATCTACTCATAGGTTCTTTGCCAGAAAATTCGAGAGAAAGACAGAAGCTTCTAAGGAAAGCCTCCAGATATATCGTCCAAGACGGCCAATTGTACAGGCGTGGTTTTTCAATGCCATTACTACGATGTGTAACTAAAAATGAATCCAAGACAATTCTAGCTGAAGTACACGGAGGGGAGTGTGGAGATCACACGGGTGGTCAGACATTAGCAAAGAAAATTCTGCGTTATGGGTATTTTTGGCCGGGAATTAATCAAGACACCACTGTGGAAATCGGCTTTGCAAAGTGGCCGGGCCCTGTTCAACTTGGAATTTGGGCCTTCTAATTATTGTTTGGATGTCTGTCTTCCCGAGATCGGGAGAGCCGGAGGGAATGTCAAGCGAGACGGGGACAGTAACCTTTTCAGGAGTTGTAGAGGTATGCTTCTCACCATGTCGGGCTCGCTTGCTTGAATCCTCAACCATATGACTTTTTCCTCGGTCATCATGGGATTTTCTTTTATGGGAATCGTCGCCTCCCTGCGAAGAATCGTGGCGCTCCTCCCTCTCTCTTCTTTCATAACGCTCCTCTTGAGCCCTCTTCTCTTGAGCCTTTCGGGCGGCTCTTTCTTCATCGGATTCTCTGTAAGAGGGAAGGTAGCGCCTATAATCATATTGGCTACGCCTCGCGTAGCGCTGGAAGTCATCATAGTAGGATCCGCTGCGTCCCATCAGAGGATCTGAAATAAAAAGAGATAAATTTTAGAGTTCTTCAAAATACAAAAAGTCAGAAGCATAAAAGAGCCGAAAGATTCTAAGTGTGTGTAATGTGCAAACTACGCGCATCGAACTACGAACCACTCTTTAATTGTGGAGTAGTTATGGGAGTAGAAGTTAACATCAACTCTTGAGTTGACGGAGTCTGTTGCAGAATAGAAGTCGCCTCGACTATTGAAGAAGAAACCCTGGTAGTGATAGGATCATCTTTAAAGATCTCTTGCGAGGTGGCAAAGGGGTCGCTCAGTCCTTCGAAAGTGTCGTCCCTGCTCTGCTTGACAGGGCTGGTTTTCTCGGCTTCTTCGTCACCAGACTTCTTTGAATATGGAGGAGATTCCCGAGGCTCTTCTTCTTCAGTAACTGGGGAAAGTTTTCCAGATGACCCCGCGACATCAACAGAAGTGGAGCACTTCACTAGAGAAGCCTCAGAAGCAGGTTCTTTTGGTATGGATGCGTCAGTAGAAACGGGGGCATCCGACGCTCTAGCCGGAGAGTCTGGGACTTCATGGGCGTGTGTAGAGCGAGAGGCATGCAAAAGCCCGTATTGGTGCAAAAATTCATCTCTCAACAAGAATTTTACACTTCTCTCTTCCGCGGCCACGGCACTCAGTCTCTCAAAAACTTGCTTATGGCCTGGATCTCTGGATAGGGAAGGAAGTGCTGAAAAGGAAAGGGTGGAATTAACGATTAACAACTCAAAATTCAAAGAGTTCGGAAATGGAAAATAGAAGCAGGTAATCTTACTTCCTACTCTCCAGATGGCATAAAACCCTGCGGGCCAACGAACGAAGAAAAACTAATTTAAAAATCCATGAGCACTTTCGGGTTGGTCAGTCACGAGTTTGCGATTCCTAACACTCCATATAATGACAATGGAGGGATGGTCTTTAATCTTGGTGAAAGAACATAAGTAACAAATTTCTTCAAAGCTCGGTAACCGAAACGGGGTTCTCATGAATAAAACACACAATCCCATCAGAATGGCATAACTATTGGGGTGCAGTTGAAACGGGGAGATAGTCAATCGAAGTAGAAATTACTGAAGGAACTCGTTGAAGGGAGGAATAGCACCGAACAAGCACATTTGACGATTGACAGCGACAAAACCGCAGGGAGGGCTATCAGCAAAATCATTTGGCCCAGGCAATATAGCATCCGTTTCAACGATACCAAACTGAGCGCGCAATAAGCTAAACGTCCGGTAGTTTAAGGAAGTTGAGACTCTTTCCGGTGGAGCAGTCAGTGGAGCAGCTATTGGAAGAGCCTCTCCAATCTGTTCCGTTACTTCTTCTTGATGAGAGGCCATTCTACACAAGCAACTGGATATTCAAATGTGAAGGTGCACGTTTCCTAAAAAGTGTGAAGTGCTGTGCAAAACTAATAATGACAAGTAAATTTAACTGAAGTTAAACTAATCGACAATTGATTGATTACTAAATTTCAGGACTTGTTAATTTTAAAAAGGTTCAAGTGCAGTATTGGTGCAAACTGGTCGATTTCAATTGACTATCTCAATATTGCTTTAATACTCTACTTGAATTCGTTGAATTGAAGCACTTCGTTCACACAATCTATTGAAGTTAATTACCTTCTGTCAACTAATCTGTCATTTGATGTGGGCAGTCAATGGCAGTATATTTGCCTTGGTTTTCTACAGTTGTTATTTTCAGCAGGTAGTTAGCTTATAAGTTAACAATTGTGGAATAATGCAACAAAGTTCAAACAATTTAAAGTTTGGGTAATTCAGAGTTTAGGCAATTCAGTCCGGTAATACAAGTTAAATAATCAAGTGGGATTATGCTTTTAAGTGACAACTCGTTCATGACCTAAGGGGTATGCGGCGAGTTGAGTTAAGTTTTGTAAGTCGTAGTGTGCATGGAGGAAAAAGCCTCAAATCAGAACAAAGCAAAATTCTCGAAGTCCTATCTCGGCCGCGACTCAAAGCCTAGGTCTCATCTAGTTGAGTCGGTCAAGGGTTAAGCCACAAGAAGCAACTCGGTATGGAAAATAGCCAAGTACTGAGTCGTCCACGACTTATGGCTTGAGACGTTCACGGTCTAAAGGATAAGTTGTAGTAAGAATCTAAAGGGCTGAGTCACTCGTACGACCTAAGTCCTAAATCGTCAGGAAATTAACACGACCCAAAAATTAGGTCGTGGACGGATGAGATTGCAAGGCCTTCCTAAGTCAGTAGACCCAAAAAACCAAATGAGTAGTGAGAATTCTAGGTCATCTCCTCAACCGGTTAACTCCTTTCTAACCCATTAACCCGCTAAGGACCTCCTCATCTCCTCCAAACTCACAGACCAGCTAATTCGGGACACTGCAATCCATTATCTTCTCCTCACATGGTCAGAAATCACCCAAAAAACCAATTCGAATCGCTTCAAGTTCGCGACAAATCTGATGCACTACTATGTTATCACGAACGATAACAACAACATGATCGATAGCAGTCGCAAATCAATCAGAAAAGTGGTTCGCGATGGAACACGGCACAAAGATGAATTGGAGTCAGAAAATGAGGAGTCCAGATTCGTGAGTCAATGGTGATCGTGGATTGAACAGAAGGTGAATTCACTTACGCTATAAAGGTTTAGATGAGTCGACGACTGATTAGCTTGGATTCGTCTCTGGAAACTTGAAGGATATTTAATGGTAGATCAAGTAAAACAGATAAGCAGTAAAGTGAGGAGGAAGGACCGACTCAACGGCTTATATATGAAACAGGGGGGAAGATGAAAGGGCTAACGAGTCATGAGCCTATTTGAGTCGTTTATGACTCATGCACTGGGTTGAAGCACACGACTCACGGTTTAAGCGTGTACTTCGAGGGGCAATTGTTAACTCCTTTGCTCGAGCGACTCAAACCAGGCTCGCGACTCACAATGATTACCGACTCAACAGTTGAGGAGTTGCACGAGTTAATGAATTTTGCCACTTACGACCTACCTTGAGTCGTCAACGACTCAAGCAAGCAAACAAAAAGCTACGTCCAGTTAACTCGTGCGCGACTCACAGCTCACGGTTTACGACTTAAGGGACTACTACCTAAAATACCTAAAGGCAGAACGACCTAGTGACTCAAGACAAAGAAGGGCGAAAGCAACTGCATTTGAGTCGTGACCGACTTACGACCTAGTATAAGTCGAACACGACCTAAAACAACAGAGCCAAAATTTTAGTGCTGCCTCATTTTAAACCGTGACTTCTTAACTCGCGAACGAGTTAGGACTTATGTCCAGATGAACGAAGAAAAGCTCAGTACCACTTCACCTACTCCACTGCCTGCTGACTCTTGAACCTTTAGTCGAGCGCGACCTACGACTCTCCCTGAGTCGGTCACGACTCAGGACTTAGGTGAAAAATTCTTATCCAGATTTGCCTATAAATACGTGACGATCTCCAACATTACGGGGACTATTTGGATCATTTTCTTCAAGGCATTGAGACTTCACTATCTTCAAAGCAATCTACACTCCATCGCTTCAAGCACACGCAAGACGCTTAGATCAACTTCGTACAGGAATTCTACACATTCAATCATGGATTCGAAGAACTCTGTCACGACGAAGTTTTCCTTAGCTACTTGTTTTCTGAATTGAATTGGATTGTAATTGAAAAGGATTGTAATAGGTTGTAATCCGATCAGCAATAAAAAGGATTGAAGTGGACGTAGGCTTGATCATAATCCGAACCACTATAAACTCCGTGCACATTTACTGCATTTTCTGTTACTTAGTGTTATTTCTTGATTCCCGTATTACGGGTGATGCTTTCACATCGTTTTACACACACACCGGGGTGTTAGCGTCAGATTTTCACGTTAACAATTTCTAAAACACTTGAGCAGAGCAAATTGACACAATATCGTTTTCAAATTTAGTAAATAAAATAATATTGAATGATTTTATTATATATAAGTATAAATTTTTTCTGAAATTAAATGTTAATGAACCTGTTGTCCGAAATGATAATATCTTCATTTATTGTATTATAAACCATTGACTATTGCATAATATAAATAAATGAATTTATAAAACTTAGATATAATTTGATTTGGAATTTAAAATGAATTTAAAACAAGAATTTGGGAATTTAATTTACGATAGATTTCAGACCTTGTATTTAAAGTTTTAAAAGCTATATTATTTAAAGTATTTTCGAATAGAAATCATTTGAAAGAAATTTTAGATGTTTAAATCAGTGCTCTTCTCTTTATCGCTGGAAAACAATTTCGGTGATGACGGCCGCATCATCGACATTTATTTTCGAGTTTCGAAGCGGAGAGACTATTTTGTAGCTTTGCTATAGTTTTGCTTTGAAAAATTCAATTGATTCGGATTTCTAAAACTAGGATTTGATTTATAAAATATATTGATATATGGTTTTATATTTGATTTTATATCTATAGTATAAATATTTATTTATTCCTAAATATTTTGAAGAGAATTGGAATTTAATTCTTAAATTTTGTTTAGAGTAATCTCAAATATAAAATGAACCAAAATTTTGAATGAATATGTAAGCTGAGATAATGGAAGTAGCGAATTTTATTGGTATAATACCCAATTTCACTCTAATATAACTTACCAAAATTTTCAAAAGTTGATTATGTAATTGAATATTATACAATATAAATGATATCAAAGGAATTTTAAATAAATATGAGTAGTTATAATAAATGTAAATATACTTAATATATATGTAATAAGATATATTAAGTTAAATAAATTTAATAATAATTTGGAATAGAGAAGAATTAAATTTGTCGACTAAATGACTATTCAAATTTATGATCTTTAGAATTGTTAATTTAAGGAATTGGATAATATATAATATAAATTTTCTTTATAAATAAAATGTGAGTGCGTATAATAAATCTTATTCACTTAAATTTTAATTATAAATTGTTTATGGAGATAAATAGAATAATAAGTTAAATAAATAATAGGCCTGATTAACAGAAGAAAATTTGTTTTGAAAGTTAATAAACTGAAGTTAAATAAACTTAATTAGATATCTTGAATTAATTTAATCAAAATTAAATTTCGTTTGAAAGAAACCTTTTGTACCTAACATCAATAAATGTGAAATCAAATCAATTTAATGAAATTTTGAATTTAAAAACAAACTACTGAATATAAATTTATTTAAATTGAAATTTATATGGTTTAAATTAATTGTTTATTATGTAATTCAAGTCTATTTTCTTCTGGTTGTTTCTATTCTCCTACCTCCTTCCTTTTCGAGGACGAAAAGTTTTGAGTGGGGGAGAGTGTAACGACCCATAAATTTAACCGGTTTAATAACGTTATTAACTGAAATTCTATGAAACTTTAAAAATAAAATTTGAAATATGAATTTGATATTTGGAATGCGTCTAGTCAAACATAGCAACTGGTGAATTTTCATCCGAAAATATGAAAGTTTATTTCGTGCGTAAATTTATTTCAATTTAATCAGTTAAAAATCAATGAAAATAAAATATTTTTGAAACCTGAATATTTTTACATAGAAAATTTTTAAATCATCTTCTGAGCAAGATGACATTTTTCGTTTTTTCAAATTCGGAATTCTTTAGCTCCGTCGATCTTATTTTTCGACGTTTTTACTGCATTTTCCGCCAGTAGAAAATTTGAATTTTTATAATTCAATTGTACCACTGATATCTGTGTACCGTTTTGATCGTCTCGTCGTGCTGATCTCTACGGTGTATTCGATTGTCAAATTCAGAGTCCGGTGTACGTTGCACTTTGCAAAACGCCTTTCGTATCGGTACATGTTTCGTGCCTTTTGGGTTCTTGTGCCTACTCAAATTTCCACGGTGTAAACCAACGGTCCTTAGCTTTTATAATTCCTGATATTAGGGGTCCGGTTGGTTGATTTCTTTGATGATTCAGAATTTTTAGCAATATCAATTTAATAATCTTTGATAATAATTAAATTGATTTGTTCATTTTATATTATAAATTGACAAGCTAAATTTATTTTAAAGGTTAATGATAATAAATTGTTAATATTTATAAACATTTTATTAACAATATAAATAGGCAAGATTAAATTCTTTTGAATTTTATAATAATTTGATTTGGAAATATTTATTTTGGTAAATAAGAAGTTTTTAATGTAATAAAACTTTATATTCAAATTGTAATATATATGAATGTATATATTGTGATTTGAGATTTGTTTTAAAATTTAATATGGTAATTAAAAAATTTAATGTTAAAATGTTTTTCTATTTAAAATGTGTATATAAATTTGTATATATGTTTGAAATAGGAATTTGATGCAGCTAAGGCCAGAGAAAAAGTTGTGCAATTTTTAATTCATGAAAACATGAGTTTGTGGTGTAGTGTGATGAGTCGTACACGACTCAGTGAAGGCAGCATGAGTCGTAGGAGAGTAGATTTGAGTCGTCCACGACCTAAGGAGTCACGAGAAGGGACGTTGCAAGCTAATGAAGTGGCTTTGAGTCGTTTCCGACTCAACAAAGAAGGTTTAGGTCGGCAACGACCTACGAAGGAAGATGTGGACCGACCTAATGAGACACCGCTTCTGGTGATAAGTCGTACACGTCTCAACGACTCATCCATAAGTCGTGTACGAGTTAACAAGAGCAGAGAAGTGGAAGTAGATGAGTCGTTCGGAGATGACTCGCTTGAAGGGATGTGCCGCAGGGAAGACCATGAGTCGGTGAAGCCTTGAGTCGTGAGTAGTTGTAACTTGTAGGGGTGTTGAGTCGGTTGAGTCGTGACATATGTTGAGTCGTGTTGTACGCATATATAGTTGAGTCGTATGGCGTTTGTATCTGATGACTCGTGTTGTATATAAGTCGTCATGTTTAGGTTGTCTATTTTTGCCGCTGTTATGAGTCGTAAGTCGTTGTTTTTGAGTCGTTTGCTCTTGAGCCGTGTGATGTACTTCGGTCTGTTGTGTTGCTAAGTCGGTAATGACTTATGATGAGTCGTGAGTCATGAGTCGGCCACGACTTAAGGGTTGTGTTGTGAAAACTCTATAAATAAGGTGTGTGTTGTACATTTAAGGGGGTGGATTTTTGAAATAAAATTTCTTGTTGATTGCTTTGTGCTTTCATACAAATTGGTAGTTGAGTGTGATCTCCTATCTCCTCTTTCGGTTAATCGAGTGCGCTCGATTCAACGATCGTAGAAGCCGATTCACGGTATCTAGTGCGCTAGATCAACGTACGAAGAATCGTAGATCTTCTTTCTCGGTATCGTGCGCGATCAACGAGACGAAGATAGCTAGAATCCGGTATCTTTGGATCAACGGATTTGGGCCTTGCAGTTTTCTCAACTCACCGATTGCTACATTCCATCGATTGAAGTTTGTTTCGATTAATCCGCTGCGTCAGTTTGGTATCAGAGCCATACTTAGCCAATCATAGCTAAGTTGATTCTTGGAGCCAATTTTTGAAGTTGTGTTCATCGTGTTCATATTGAAGTTGCAACAAGAGGGAGAACTTTCGATCCATTCCATTTCGGATCAAAGTGTTGAAGGTGTTTGAAATTGAAGGCCGTGTATACTTGTGGGAAGTAGCCGAGCCTTGTAAAGGGTTTGAGCCGTACCTTGTGCTTGAGTAGGAGCCGACCTTACTTTGAGTCGTTCCTTATTGCCGAGCTAGAGCAAGCCGAGTCAAGTGAAGCCGTGACTTGTTGTTTTGTTAAAGCTTTGAAGTCTTGTGTTCAGGTTGTTGAAGTTTTGTGAGGAGTTTCAATCATGCCACCAAGGAGAGCTAATCGTCATCAAAACGTTGAAGCTTTGTATCGAAGAGAAGAAGCCGAGCTTATGGAACAACGTATTAATGAGAAGTTTGATGAAGGCATTGGAAAATTGGAGAAATTGATGAATGACTTGAATCAAAGGAGGAGATCACCAAACTCGAACCATGGAGGAAACCGAGTTTCGCCATCGGTTACGGAAGCGAGGAGGGTATCACCACATTCTTGTAGAGATAGAAGAGAAACATCCATTTCATCACGAAGAGATCATCATGACTATGCACATGAAGAGAGAAGAAGTCAACGTGAATTTGACAATGAAGCCTATAGGGATGAAGAGAGACATAGTCAAAGTAGCATGCATGAACGAAGGGATGATAATGGTCGAGATCGATGTAGGCGTACGTTTGACTTTGTTGAAGAGGGTGATAGAGCTAGTATTCATTATCGAGATCGAGACCAAGTTCGAAATTCATTTCGGGATGTTGAAGAGGATCGTCGATGGGAATCGGGTATGAAGATGGAAATTCCAGAATTTAAAGGAGGGATGGTAGCTGAAGAATTTCTTGATTGGTTATCTAATGTTGAAGAGATCTTTGATTTCAAGGAGGTTCCTGAGCATAGAAGGGTGAAGTTGGTTGCTACTAGGTTGAGGGGGAGAGCTTTGGCGTGGTGGAAGCAAACTAAACTTACCAGGGAGAGAATGGGGAAGTCAAGGATAGAATCGTGGGATAAGATGAAGAAATTGATGAGATCTACTTTCTTACCTTACAATTATCAGTCACTTATGTACCAAAGGTTGCAGAATCTGAGGCAAGGGACGAAGTCTGTTAGTGATTATGCTGATGAATTTTACCAACTCATTGCCAGGAATGATATTATGGAAACGGAAGAACAACTAACTGCTAGATTCATTGGGGGACTAAGAATGCAGATCCAGGATATGGTTAATATCTTCGATCCTAGATCAGTGGCAGAGGCACATCAGAAAGCGTTGGCTTGGGAGAAACAAGGAAGGCGTGGAGGAGGTGTGTTTACTAATTCGAATAATCAAGCGAGGGGTGTTAGTGGAAGTTCTAATGTTCCTAAACCTGTCAATAAGCCAGTGGTGAAAGAGGCTGAGAAGGCGAAGGTTAACAACGTTTTCAAATGTTATAATTGTCAGGAGTTGGGTCACAAAAGCAATGAATGTCCGAAGCCGAAGAAGAGAGCAATGGTTGCTGAGATTGAGGATGATGACGAGAAGGCAGAATGTTCAAATACCCCTTATGTTGAGGAGGAAGAAGAATTATCTGGAGATGAAGGTTGTAATCTTATGATGAGGAGGTCATGTCTTACACCAAAGCAAGAGGAGGATTGTAGTTGGTTGAGAAGTAACATATTTCAGTCGACATGCACTATTCTGGGAAAAGTTTGCAAGTTCGTTATTGATGCTGGAAGTTGTGATAATATTATTTCTACAGAGGCTGTGAAGAAGTTGAACTTGAAAACTAAGAAACATCCTAAACCGTACAAGCTAGCATGGTTAAGGAAGGGTGGTGAAGTGAAAGTGTGTCGAAGAGCTTATGTGAATTTTTCGATTGGGAAGAAGTAAAAAGATGAAATTTGGTGTGATTTAGTGGACATGGATGTATGTCATCTGTTGTTGGGCAGACCGTGGCAGTTTGATAGATCAGTTCAACATGATGGTCGCGCCAATAGCTACAGTTTCATGTTCGAGGGTACTAAAATCACTTTGGTTCCCAAGAAGCAACAACAGAAGGAGAGCAAGCTAGAGGAGATTGAGGAATTGAAAACTCTGTTGACTTTGAAGGAGTTTGTGAAAGAAGTTGAAGAGGAGTCTGAAGTATTTTTGTTGATTGGGCGAGAGTGTAGTGAAGAGTTTGAAATTCCAGAAGAAGCAAAGCCAGTTTTGGAAGAGTTTGAGGATGTGTTTCCAGAGGAGTTGCCTAAGGAGTTACCGCCATTAAGAGACATTCAACATCAAATTGATCTTGTTCCGGGAGCAGTGTTACCACATCGACCACATTACCGAATGAGTCCGAAGGAACATGAAGAGTTACGAAAGCAGGTGGAAGAGTTGTTAGAACAGGGACGTGTTCAGGAAAGCTTGAGTCCTTGTGCTGTGCCAGCTTTGTTGGTGCCGAAGAAGGATGGAACATGGAGAATGTGTACCGATAGTAGAGCTTTGAACAAGATTACTGTTCGTTACAGATTTCCTATGCCGAGGTTGGATGATTTGTTGGATCAGTTGAGTGGGGCAACTATCTTTTTGAAGATTGATTTGAAGAGTGGTTATCACCAGATTCGAATTAGACCTGGAGACGAGTGGAAGACAGCGTTTAAGACAAGAGAGGGGTTATACGAATGGTTGGTTATGCCATTTGGTTTATCAAATGCACCTAGTACATTCATGCGGGTGATGAATCAAATCTTTAGACCATTCATTGGGAAGTTCGTGGTGGTTTATTTCGATGATATTCTGATATACAGCAGGAGTATGGAGGAGCATGTTCTACATTTGAGGGAAGTGTTGATTATTCTTCGTGAGGAACAATTTTATGCTGCTACGAAGAAATGTGTGTTTATGACAAGAAGTGTTTTATTTCTAGGGTATGTTGTTTCGGAGGAAGGAATTCAAGTAGACCAGAACAAAGTGGAAGCAGTCAGAAATTGGCCACAGCCGAGAACTATCACTGAAGTTAGAAGTTTTCATGGATTGGCGTCATTCTACCGAAGATTCATTCCACACTTCAGTAGCGTGATGGCTCCAGTTACTGATTGCATGAAAGGAAAACAGTTTGTATGGTCAGAGGAAGCGGGAGTTGCTTTTGAGAAGATCAAGGAGCTATTAACGACAGCACCGATTCTTGTTTTACCTAATTTTCAGTTGTTGTTTGAGCTACACACTAATGCATCAAAGGTGGGGATTGGAGGAGTGTTGAGTCAGCAGGGGAGACCTATTGCATATTTCAGTGAAAAGTTGTCAGGGGCAAAGATGAGATACAGCACATATGACGTTGAATTCTATGCTGTGGTGCAAACGATTAAAAATTGGAGACATTATCTATTTCAGAAAGAATTTGTTCTGTACACTGATCATGAGGCATTGAAGCATTTACAAGGGCAGGATAAGATTTCAGCGAGACATGCATCATGGATTGCATATTTACAGCAGTTTACTTTTGTCGTTAAGAACAAATCAGGGGTGACGAATCGGGTAGCTGATGCTTTGAGTAGGAGGAGTCATTTATTAACGACAACGAAGGTTGAAGTGGCAGGGTTTGAAATGTTGCCAGAACTGTTTGGGAAGGATCCTTACTTTGCAAAGTTTGTTGAGAAAGTTAAGGAAGGAAGTTCGGATGAATTTGTGATGGTTGATGGAATCTTGTTCAAAGGAAATCAATTATGCATTCCAGACTGTAGTTTGAGAATGAAGATTGTAAAAGAGTTGCATGAAGAAGGGCATGTGGGCCGTGATCGCACTTTGCAGTTGATTTCACAGTCTTACTTTTGGTCGTCGATGAGGAAAGAAGTGGGAAGGTTTGTGGAGCGATGTCATATTTGCCAAGTTTCGAAAGGAACCGCGACCAATGCTGGTTTGTATATGCCATTGCCTGTACCGGCTAGACCATGGGTTGATATGAGTATAGACTTTGTATTGGGATTGCCGAGAACACAGCGTGGTAATGATTCGATATTTGTTGTAGTTGACAGATTTTCTAAAATGGCACATTTTATTGCTTGCAAGAAGACGACTGATGCTGTTCATGTTGCTCAACTATTTTTCAAGGAAATCTATAGACTTCATGGATTGCCAGAGTCTATTGTGTCAGATAGGGATACTCGTTTTCTGAGTCACTTTTGGTTAAGTTTGTGGAAGATGGTGGGAACGAAGCTGAAATTTAGTAGTGCTTATCATCCGCAAACTGATGGACAAACAGAAGTTGTAAACAGGTCATTGGGAAATTTGTTGCGATGTCTTGTACAGGATAATTTGAAAAACTGGGACATGAAGTTATGCCAAGCCGAGTTTGCACATAATCATGCAGTGAATCGTAGCACGGGATTCAGTCCATTTCAGATTGTTTATTCAAATTTACCCAGGGGACCGTTAGATTTGGCAGTAGTGCCACAGTCAAAGGGAACGGTTAAACGAGCTGCTGATTTTGTTGAAGGATTGACGGAATGTCATAGAATCGTTCAGGAACGATTGGAGAAATCGAATGAGAAATATAAGAAATCTGCAGATTTGAAACGACGAAATGTTGAATTTAACGAAGGCGATTTGGTTTATGCAGTGTTGACAAAAGACCGTTTTCCGGTAGGAACATACAATAAATTGAAGGCGCGGAAAATTGGTCCAATTGAAATTGTGAAGAAAATCAATGAAAATGCTTATAAGTTGAAACTGCCGGAAGATGTTTACACGTCTGACGTGTTCAATGTTAAACATCTTGTTCCATATTACGGAGGTAAACAATCAGATGAAGAAGAATGTACAAATTCGAGGACGAATTTTCCTCAACCAAGGGAGGATGATGCAGCTAAGGCCAGAGAAGAAGTTGTGCAATCTTTAATTCATGAAAACATGAGTTTGAGGTGTAGTGTGATGAGTCGTACACGACTCAGTGAAGGCAGCATGAGTCGTAGGAGAGTAGATTTGAGTCGTCCACGACCTAAGGAGTCACGAGAAGGGACGTTGCAAGCTAATGAAGTGGCTTTGAGTCGTTTCCGACTCAACAAAGAAGGTTTAGGTCGGCAACGACCTACGAAGGAAGATGTGGACCGACCTAATGAGACACCGCTTCTGGTGATAAGTCGTACACGTCTCAACGACTCATCCATAAGTCGTGTACGAGTTAACAAGAGCAGGGAAGTGGAAGTAGATGAGTCGTTCGGAGATGACTCTCTTGAAGGGATGTGCCGCAGGGAAGACCATGAGTCGGTGAAGCCTTGAGTCGTGAGTAGTTGTAACTTGTAGGGGTGTTGAGTCGGTTGAGTCGTGACATATGTTGAGTCGTGTTGTACGCATATATAGTTGAGTCGTATGGCGTTTGTATCTGATGACTCGTGTTGTATATATGTCGTCATATTTAGGTTGTCTATTTTTGCCGCTGTTATGAGTCGTAAGTCGTTGTTTTTGAGTCGTTTGCTCTTGAGCCGTGTGATGTACTTCGGTCTGTTGTGTTGCTAAGTCGGTAATGACTTATGATGAGTCGTGAGTCATGAGTCGGCCACGACTTAAGGGTTGTGTTGTGAAAACTCTATAAATAGGGTGTGTGTTGTACATTTAAGGGGGTGGATTTTTGAAATAAAATTTCTTGTTGATTTCTTTGTGCTTTCATACAAATTGGTAGTTGAGTGTGATCTCCTATCTCCTCTTTCGGTTAATCGAGTGCGCTCGATTCAACAATCGTAGAAGCCGATTCACGGTATCTAGTGCGCTAGATCAACGTACGAAGAATCGTAGATCTTCTTTCTCGGTATCGTGCGCGATCAACGAGACGAAGATAGCTAGAATCCGGTATCTTTGGATCAACGGATTTGGGCCTTGCAGTATTCTCAACTCACCGATTGCTACATTCCATCGATTGAAGTTTGTTTCGATTAATCCGCTGCGTCAGAATTTTATTAATCTAAATTTAATAAGTATTTCCAAACTTTATTATATATATAGTTTTGTAATTTGAAAAGTTAATTTGATTTAACGCCTTTGAAATGATATTTGAAATTTAATTTTTTAATAACAAAGTTAATTTCTTGTTATTATAAACATATAGTTTAACTTGAGTTTTAGATAAGATTTAAATTTAAAAGTTCATTTGCTTAATATCCTTTCATTTTAATTTTAACACAAGATAAATTTGTTTTAAAATTTTAAGAGTTGAATTAGAATAGATGTTTCAAACATATAAGCATTAAATTGAATCAAAATGTAAGTTACTTGATTTCATATGAATATTACATAAATATATGTATATAAGGCTTTAATAAATTTTTAAAGATAAAATAACATTTAAAAGAAAACATTTATAAAACAATAATAACACTTATTAATCTTTTAATGTATGTTAAAAACACTTGTGAATAAGTATGCATATGTGTAAGTAAACTAACACATTTGGTAGACAAATGTCATCCTCCTAATACTTTAATTTAAAATTTAATAATAAGGAGAGAAATATTCTTCAGCAAAAAAAAAAAAAATCTTTCTCTT
This sequence comes from Allium cepa, assembly GCA_030765085.1. Taxonomy (NCBI): domain Eukaryota; kingdom Viridiplantae; phylum Streptophyta; class Magnoliopsida; order Asparagales; family Amaryllidaceae; genus Allium; species Allium cepa. Next base: position 722,067,325 of record CM060937.1, on the reverse strand, counting down.
CATTTCACAAAGATGAATACAAATTTGAAAAGCAAATCAGTGGAAAAAAAAAATATTAAGAAGAAGTTACTGTAAAATCTGGAAAATGCAAATCCAAGATTTTCAAATAGCATAAAAGAAAACTGGGAATTCAATCATCAAGAAATGCAGACAAGAAAACTAAACATTCAACATGCATTCTGGAAATTAATCATCAATTCAACATGCAAGATAAATTGAAAGCCTGGAAAATGCAGTTCTGCCTTCTACATAATCAAGGTGAGTAAATACAATTTTAAAAGCAGATTTGAATTTTAAAATGGATCTTGTTCTTGTGGAATCATGATGATTCGTTTGGATTCTTGGATTTAAACTAATTGCATGTTTGAAATTTAAAAATGCTTGATGTCTGAGTAATTAAACACTTACTGTGTGATATTTACAGGTAGCATTTACATGTTAAAATCAATAACTTTAGGTTGAACCCAAATTAGCTTATGATTTATGAACAAAGGTTGTTTGAAATCAAGTAATGTTTCATCTAAAAATAGTTATAGATTTTTAAAATGAATGTTTGGTTCAAGATTTCCAAATTTGCAGTATTAATCAAATTGGGTCAAAAATTTTATGAATTAAATTTGTAGTTTTGATTTCATGTTTGAAATAACGATAGAAAATTATGATTTTTAAGGGTTAAATTACAAATTTTAGATTAGTATTTAGTGGTGAATTTGTGATTAACTATTTTGGGGTGTTTGGCCGATTCTGGGTGATCGACGACGAATCAGTGGTCGTGTTGGTGTGTGGAGATAGAGGGGCCTAGGGTGGTCTCAGGAAAAATATTGTGGGGGTCGACCGATGGCCATGGTGGCGGCGGGAGGCACTTAAATTTTGGTACCCTAGTTTTTATCATAGTATGGAACCATGGTGATTTCATCACCACAAGATGATCGAGTGTAGCAGGCTTTGGGTTGATGGAAGTAGGGTTGGTGATGAGTTCACGGCTGGAGGTAGTGGCACTCAGGGTGGTCGGATTGTCGAGGGGAACTCGGTGGCAGTGATGAAGTGGTGATATTGCTTCACGCAAATTTGGTGTTCGATGGCTCGTATTTCGATTCTTGATCGAACTTGGTTTTCTGGGTTTCAAATCTTGATGTTGGGGACGTGAGCAACTTGGGGATGGTCGGTGTGGGGTTCGCCAGCGCCCACCGGCGCTGTGCACGTTAACATGCATGGTCACATGATTTGGTTTTTGGGTTCTGGGAAGAAGAGGAGAGGGAACTCGAAGCCTTCATCGTGTTTTTGTTGGTTGGACTCGAAGCAAGAAGAAGGGTGGAAAGCACGGGGAAGACTCGGGGTGTTTGCTTATTTTTCTCAGGAATTTATTAAGCAGTTTGTGTTGTTCGAGTTTAAAAGGGTTTAACTGCAATATTTATAAAGAAAGTTTTGGTACAGAAATTGGGTTTTTGAAATGTTGATTAAAGTTTTGAACAAAAATAAAACAAGTTTTCTCTTATAAACTAATTTGATTTCAAAGTTATGTTTTCAACAAGTTTTTATACTATGAAATACAAAAGTTTTTTTTTCAAATGAAATATGTGGATTTTTAATAATATGGTTTGCATTAAATTGAATTAAATAACTATGTAAGGTTTAAAGATTTTTAAAGGTTAATTTGTATGTTTAAATTGTTTAAATTAAAATTGATTTCTAAAGAGTTTTATTTTATATAAGTAAAATAATCAAGATTTAGAGATCAATTAAAATAAGAATTATCTTTGGTAATTTAGATTTTTGGATTTAATTAAAGACAAATGAATTGTGAAGATAATTGAGATAATTAAATTATTTTTTTATTATCATATGTTATTGGTTAATAAATGATTTAAATTAAGATAATGAATTTCTTAATTTAGAATCTTTATAATATAAGAAGTTAACAATCATTTAATTAATTTTAAATGATTAAGTTAAATAATTAATTAAATAATTAGTTTGTGATTAATTAAGATAATCACTTATGGGTTAATCTTGGGGAAGTAATTAAAGAAATTAAGTAGTTAAGTACTAGATGTTATTAAGTAAGAGTTAATTAATTTATTAAAAGTAATTAACTAAATGTGAATAAGGATTAATCACTTTAATTATTTGTTAACGCTAAAATTTGAACGCTAACACCCCGGTGTATGAGTTATAGTTGTGAAAGCACCACCCGATAACTCGGGAACAGATTACAAGCAGATAATAGCGGAAAAGTAGTAAACAGCAACAATATTATAGTGGTTCGGCTTAAGGGTATAGCCTACGTCCACTTTAAGCACTTTTATTGATGATCTTGTTACAAGCTGATACAATTCTTTCCAAGTACAATGCACTTTGAATTACAAGACACTTAGAACAAGTAGCCTAAACTTCAATGGAGATTAGAGTCTTCAAATCCATGTTGGATGTGTGTGATCTTTTCTCGAAGTTGTTTGTAGCGTTCTTCGTGTCTTGAGAGCTTTAAGTGTTGGATTGGTTTGGAATGCAGCAGAGTAACGGCGCTTGAAGAGAATGAGCCCAAAAGTCCTTTTCTAGTTGGAGTTAGGGTCATATTTATAGGCATTTTTCAGAGTAAGGTCGTAGGTCGTGACCGACCTAAGTAAGGTCGTAGGTCGTGACCGATCTAAGTAAGGTTGTAGTCGACCTGAAGAGTATTGGCCCCTCCTTCCTCACGCATGCTGATTTTCACAAGTACTAGGTCGTGAGCGACCTATCCCCCTGTGGCATTGCATAGTCTTCTATATTCTGGTATTTAGGTCGTTAGCGACCTAACCTAAGTCGTGAGTACTTTCCTGTAGCCATAGTTAATCTTAAGTCGTTGAGTCCCTTAGGTCGCGACCTTCCTTAGGTCGCGGAGCTTCTTAGGTCGGTGGATAGTTAGGTCGCGGAGTTCCAAAGGTCGAGTCCATCTTCAGGTCGCACTCACTCTTAGGTCGCGGCCTCCTTTAGGTTGCAGCTTTCTGTTAGGTCGCAACAATCCTTAGGTCGCGACCTTCCTTAGGTCGCGGAGCTTCTTAGGTCGGTGGATAGTTAAGGCGCACTCACTCTTAGGTCGCGGCCTCCTTTAGGTTGCTTGTTCTTTTAGGTCGCGGCCTTTTTGGGTCGCTGCTGCCTTTATGTCGAGACAATCTTAGGTCGCAACACTTTAGGTCGCAACTACTCTTAGGTCGCTGGGTTCCGCTAGGTCGTAACCTTCTTCAGATTGCTAGGTCGCTTCACTAATTAGGCCGCTAAATCGTTTCATCTCTTGGGTCACTAGGTCGCGTCTTCAGTTAGGTTGCTTACTTTTAGGTCGCGGCAATAATAGGAGTTTTGGCGAATCTTTGACATCTGTCACATTTTCGGGAATACTCTACTGCATCTCGATTAATTTCTGGCCAAAAATATCCGTATCGGAGAATTTTCTTTGCTAATGTTTGGCCACCTGAATGATCACCACATTCTCCTCCGTGTACCTCTGCTAGGAATGCTTTAGACTCTTCCCTGGATACACATCGAAGTAATGGCATTGAGAATCCCCGTCTGTATAATCGGCCATCCTGGATTATGTATCGAGAGGCTTTTCTCAGTAGCTTTTGTCGTTCTTTTGAGTTCCCTGGTAAGGATCCATTGAGCAGATATTCTGTTATCGGAGCCATCCATGATTCTTGCTCTTGAGACATGCTCATGATCCAATCAATGTCCATCTCATCAATGCTAGGAGTCGACAGGACCTCCACTGGAGTTAGCCCCAGAAATTGAGCTTCACCTGTGCTAGAATACTTTGCGAGAGAATCTGCTTTCGTGTTTTCCTCTCGAGGAATGTGACTTATCATGTAATGATCGAAATCACCCAGGAGCTCCCAAGCCTTTGACAAGTAGGCGGGCAGATTCCCCCCTTTTGCTTGGAATTCCTTTTTGACTTGGCATACAATAAGCTGAGAATCACTGAATATCTGTAACGCTCGGATGTTTAATTCTTTAGCAATCCTTAAACCAGCGATAAGGGCTTCGTATTCTGCTTCGTTGTTTGTTGAAGGAAATTCCAATCTTAGTGCATAGCATAATGATCGGCCTTCTGGGGTCTCAAGTACAACTCCGGCTCCAGAACAGTAGTCGTTTCTTGCACCATCGACATATAACTTCCATTGGATTGGGGAATCATCGACTGTTTCCTCCTCACTGTTACCCTTATCTGTGAATTCTGCAATGAAATCTGCTAAAGCTTGTCCATTGATTGCTTTTCGGGGATGATAAGTGATGTCGTACTGACTGAGTTCAATATTCCACTTTAGAAGACGACCCGAAGTCTCAGGGCGAAACAGGACTTGCTTTAAAGGTTGATCAGTGAGAACGCTGATAGGGTGAGCCTGAAAATATTGCCTCAACTACCTAGATGCAATTAGTAGGCAATAGGCGAGTTTTTCCAACTTAGAGTAATTCATCTCTGCCCCAGTGAGTCTTTTGCTGATATAGTAAACTGGACGTTGAATCCTTTTGTCTTCTCGTATCAGCGCTGCACTTAAAGCATGAGATGATACTGCCAAGTATATAAGAAGATCCTCGCCGTCGCCAGGCCTAGAAAGTATTGGAGGCGTTTCCATATGCCGAATCAATTCGGCAAAGGCTTTTTGACATTCGGGAGTCCAATCGAAGTTTTTCTTTCCTTTCTTTAGAGCGTCAAAGAATGGGATGCATTTATCTGTGGCTTTGGAAATGAACCGACTCAAGGCGGCGACCTTTCCATTGAGACTCTGCAATTCCTTCTTTGTTCTAGGAGCTTTGACTTCTTTTAATGCAGTAATTTGAGCTGGACTGGCCTCAATGCCCCTAGCGCTCACGATGAAGCCTAAAAACTTGCCGGATTCCACCCCAAACGAACAATTTAAAGGATTGAGCTTCATTCTGTATTTTCGGAGGACAGCGAACATGTCTGCTAAATGTTCTATGTGATCCACCGCTTTCTTAGACTTTACTAACATGTCATCGACGTAGACATCCATAGTCTTGCCCAGTTGCGGTTTGAACATAGCATTAACGAGTCTTTGGTATGTTGCCCCTGCATTCTTCAACCCGAAGGGCATAACTCTATAGCAGTAAAGACCAGTGTCGGTGATAAAGCTCGTATCCTCTTGATCCGGCTCATGCATCATGATCTGGTTATATCCAGAGTAAGCATCCATAAAAGATAACTATTCGTGTCCCGCTGTTCCGTCTACCAATTGGTCAATTCTGGGTAATGGGAATCAGTCTTTGGGGCAGGCCTTGTTTAGATCTGAAAAATCGATGCATACTCTCCATTTTCCGTTGGCTTTCTTAACCAGCACTGGATTTGAAACCCAATTCGGATAGGTTGACTCTTTGATAAAATTATTCTCCATGAGCCGATCAACTTCTTCTTTTAATGCCGCCGACCTTTCTGGACCTTGAGTTCTCCTCTTCTGTTTCACAGGTGTAAATTTTGGATCAACATTTAGAGCATGCACTGCAACTTCTGGGGATATTCCGCACATATCGGCATGAGTCCAAGCAAAAACATCCAGATTTGCCTTTAAAAAAGATATTAAGATATTCTGAATTGACACATTAAGTTGTGAACCCAAATTCAACACCTTGTTTGGGTCCTTTGGGTCAACAGGTATCGGTATTGTCGTTTCCACTAGTACTACTCTATTTTCCCCTGCACTGACTTTTCTAGGGTCCATCTCTTTCCTTGCTCCGCTGTGCTCGCCAGTGCAGGGTCCGCCCTGTAATTGCTACAAGGCTGGTTCTTTGATGCGGACTGGGGCTGCCGCATTCTTTCCCATTTCTCTTTTTCTGGTTTCTCGTAGCTCTGTCAGATAACACTCTCGCCCAGCATTTTGATCCCCTTTTATAACTCCTACTCCATTGTCCGTAGGGAATTTAATAGTGAGGCACCACTGGGCAAGAACAGCTTTAAACGCTGCCAGAGTTGGACGACCAAGGAAAGCATTGTAAGCAGAAAATTCATCGACAATCACAAAAGTTTGCTTGTGGACCACTTTTCTCTCTCCTTCTCCAAGTTCCACAAACAAATCAATGGTTCCTACCGGCTGCTTTGGCTCCACATTGAAGCCAGCAATTTTCTACGATGAGGCTTGCACATCAGCCATAGGGATCTTCATTTGGTCGAATGTTTTCTTGAAGAGGATATTGCAGGATGCGCCACAATCAATGAGAACTCTTCTGACGATAGCTGGCCCGATACCAGCCGAGATGACTAAGGGATCCAAGGTAGGAGCTTCAATACCTGCAGAATCCCTAGCTTTGAACACGATATCATCATCGAAAGTTCTTGTTGCTTCAAGGGCGTAGCACCTTCCAAAACGAATACATCTTCCTCGGTCGGTACATACTTTAAAGCTCGGGTATATCTTTCCATTTCACCCCAGCATCTGCCTGCTGGGTGAGGTCCTCCTGTAATGACATTGATAATGGGCCTTCTAGATTCATGCCCTGCAGCCTTCTCAATCGTCCTAGGCTGATGAGTAGGAGCCTGTTGCCCCTGACTAGATGAAGTAGGATTGTTGCTATTCTTTTTCACAAATTGCTGCAGTTTGTTTTCCCTTAGCAACTCTTCAATCAGATTCTTCAACTGGCGGCATTCGTCGGTCTCGTGACCGGGTTGATTATGGAAGCGGCAGAACTTCCCACTCTGTATAGCTTTTTTCCCGGTCCTTAGAGGAGGGGGTTTAGGAAAGTCGACAGAATCTTTAGTAGCAAGGTAGATACGCTCCGGCGTATCTGATAAAGGAGTATATTCTGATGGCTTGAAGGATCGGGGCTTCTTCAGATTACTCTGCTTCTTCCCATTGTTATTTTTCCTTTTCTGCACTACAGATTCATTCTTGCGTGGAATAACAGTGTTATCTTCATCTTTTTGCAACGCTTCCTTTACCGGTACGGGACGGCTTTCTAAGCGTATGAATTCATCTGCTTTTTTATAGAACTTTTCAAGGGAATTTGGTTCCTTCATGTTTAACCATTTCCCAAACTCGCTCGACTTGTCAATACCCTTCATCGGATAAGTCAATATCATTCGCGGTTCTGCATTGTCCACCTCAGCTAGCGCTATATTAAAGCGGTTTAAGAAAGATCTGATAGTCTCCCCTGGATTCTGCTCCAAACTTGACAGTGACATGATATCCTTGGCTTTTGAGGCATATAGTCTGAACTGCTCCTTGAACTTCCGGGTTAAGTCAGAAAACTGATCGATAGATCGGACTGGAAATTTGGTGAACCAAAGCAGAGCCACACCTTCGAGATACAAAGGAAAATATCGGCACTTTATTTCATCAGAGGCTCTGGCACCTGTCATGTGCCAATCATACTTGTATAAGAATTCGTTCGGATCACTCGTCCCCCCGTAAGCTGGAATAGTTGGTGGGACAAACTTCCTTGGGAATTCAGCCTTTAAGATTTTCTCAGTAAAAGGAGTTTTACTTGGGGCGAAACCCCATTCTTTCTCGTCTTCAACCCTCTGCATACTCTCTTTCATAATTTGTCGGACCTTTCCAGAAAGATACTCCTCATCATGTCGAGTTCTAGATCCACCAACCTCTGGAAGTGTTTGTTCAAAGGGGCTAGCAGCCCTTTCAGGAGCATTTCTTTCTTCAGCATCACGAATGTTGCCAGCAAAATTCCTTTCATTATCTGCCGGTTGGGGGTTTGCCCCAAGCAAATCGTTCAACCTATTCAGAATTAGGGCATTCTGGGCATTCTGGGCATTCTGAGCCTCGAATTGTGCATTTTGGGCATTTATCTGTTGGTTCAGCCCTAAGATTGCAGCATCCAGTTCTGCCTTTATAACTCCGACAGCTGGAGTGGCTTGATTCGATATAGGGGAAGCGGAGGTTCCCTCTTGAATATTCCCTGATCTGACAGATCTACTTTTCCTTCCAGGAGCCATAATCTCGGATAGACTTCTGGTTTTTAAGGAAATTCTCTCTACAAACCTCTGTGAAGCAATGATGATAACTCTCCTGAGTTCAATTCTCAGTGAAAGCACCAAAAATGTTAACGCTAAAATTTGAACGCTAACACCCCGGTGTATGAGTTATAGTTGTGAAAGCACCACCCGATAACTCGGGAACAGATTACAAGCAGATAATAGCAGAAAAGCAGTAAACAACAACAATTTTATAGTGATTTGGCTTAAGGGTATAGCCTACGTCCACTTTAAGCACTTTTATTGATGATCTTGTTACAAGCTGATACAATTCTTTCCAAGTACAATGCACTTTTAATTACAAGACACTTAGAACAAGTAGCCTAAACTTCAATGGAGATTAGAGTCTTCAAATCCATGTTGGATGTGTGTGATCTTTTCTCGAAGTTGTTTGTAGCATTCTTCGTGTCTTGAGAGCTTTAAGTGTTGGATTGGTTTGGAATGCAGTAGAGTAACGGCGCTTGAAGAGAATAAGCCCAAAAGTCCTTTTCTAGTTGGAGTTAGGGTCATATTTATAGGCATTTTTCAAAGTAAGGTCGTAGGTCGTGACCGACCTGAGTAAGGTCGTAGGTCGTGACCGATCTAAGTAAGGTTGTAGTCGACCTGAAGAGTATTGGCCCCTCCTTCCTCACGCATGCTGATTTGCACAAGTACTAGGTCGTGAGCGACCTATCCCCCTGTGGCATTGCACAGTCTTCTATATTCTGGTATTTAGGTCGTTAGCGACCTAACCTAAGTCGTGAGTACTTTCCTGCAGCCATAGTTAATCTTAAGTCGCTGAGTCCCTTAGGTCGCGACCTTCCTTAGGTCGCGGAGCTTCTTAGGTCGGTGGATAGTTAGGTCGCGGAGTTCCATAGGTCGAGTCCATCTTCAGGTCGCACTCACTCTTAGGTCGCGGCCTCCTTTAGGTTGCAGCTTTCTGTTAGGTCGCAACAATCCTAAGGTCGCGACCTTCCTTAGGTCGCGAAGCTTCTTAGGTCGGTGGATAGTTAGGTCGCACTCACTCTTAGGTCGCGGCCTCCTTTAGGTTGCTTGTTCTTTTAGGTCGCGGCCTTTTTGGGTCGCTGCTGCCTTTATGTCGAGACAATCTTAGGTCGCAACACTTTTGGTCGCAACTACTCTTAGGTCGCTGGGTTCCGCTAGGTCGTAACCTTCTTCAGATTGCTAGGTCGCTTCACTAATTAGGCCGCTAAATCGTTTCATCTCTTGGGTCACTAGGTCGCGTCTTCAGTTAGGTTGCTTACTTTTAGGTCGCGGCAATAATAGGAGTTAACATTATTAATTTAAGAATTAATTAATAATTAGTTAAAGGTTTAAATTATTTGATTATTGATTAATTAATAAAAGGATTAAGAGTAATTAATTATTTAAATAATTACTTGTTAAGTAATTTATTAAAAAGAAATTTAATTAATGAAATAATCGTTCATTAATGGAAATAATTAATTAATTGTTAATTAATAATTTAAGGATAATTAATTTATAATTAAGTTTTAATTACTAAATGTAATTAAAAGTAATTAATCAAAAGTGATTAATTAAAAGTAATTAATTAAATATGATTAATTAAAAGTGATTAATCAAGTAGTTTTAATTAAAAATAATTAATCAAGTGTGATTAATCAGGTGCAATTAATTAAAGGATAATTAAGGAATAATTATCAGGATAATTAAATAATAGTTGATCAAGTATGATTAATTTAAAAGGTAAATAAGAGATAATTACTTAGTATAATTTGGAAGTAATTAATCAGGATGATTAATTAATATGGTAATTAAGTAATAATTACTTAAAGTAATTAAGTAATAATTAATCAAGGAAGATTTATTGATGTGGATAATTAAGCGATTTAATTAATTTGTAATTAATTAATGAATAAGAAGTTGGATTGAAGATAATCCAAGTGTTTAAGTAAGGATTAATTTAATTTAAGGATTAATTAAATTAATTAAGTTTGGATCAAACTTTTTTATGAATAATTAATGATTGGATGATATATATCATTGGATGAGTTAATGATATTGGTTGATATTTTATGTCTTTGGTTGATATGTGATGATGTGAATATGTTATATCTGAGATGTGATATATGCTACTTTGTGATATATATGGATGAAGGTGATAATAGATGATTATCTATCTGTGTTGTGAATACATCCATTTATGTTAAGTGATATTTCTAAATATCTATTGTTTAAATCCCGTAATTACAACTTGGACATTAAAATGGCGTTTGGATTCGATGAGACCGGGATCGGTTTCCATATTTGGATATCCGAAAACCACATCGATTCCAATTAAACGTAGGTCGTTAATCCAAGTGGGGCAAGTGAAGACTCGAGGTGTAAGGGCTATACGTCAGTGTAACTCTGTGGGTGATTCCGTAATGAGTTTGACGGAATAGTGCTTATAGATTCGAGATGGAGATTTAGAGTGCAAGGGCTATGGTCATTGACTATGGGGGGTGATTCCAAAATGAGTGCAACGAGATAGTGCCTTCGGTTTCGTTCGAACCCGGAACGAACTTGTATGGATTGAATGCTTTCAGAACATCGTCAGTGTAACGAATGCGAATTTTTCGCGTTCGAAAATCGACATCCATACTTTACATCGTACTCGAATGCCGTAGATTCGACCATTCAAATTCGATTCGCCAGAGCTTATAACACAATTAAGTAAACAACACAGCGGAAGAAATGATGAATATCAATATACAACATCTGATACAACATCCTGATACAACAGATGATACAATAGATATCTATATACATCAGAGATATGATACAAATAAATAGCAGCGGAAAGAAAATAGATAACACCAACAGCGGAACAAATAACTCTAAGATAGCCTTCAAGAGATAACTCTAAAACTGCAACTCCATCTCCAAGAACTAATCAAGAAAATAGCTCGAACTCCTAATAACGATGCACCAAGCTAAGCAAGGTCAGTCATGTCCAAAGACTGAACTGACTCCAGATAATCCACCGAACCTAACTATCTGAAAAACCCAACTCTAGACTGCTCGTGTGGAAAGTAGTGAGCACCCAGAGTTTAGGAGAGGAACAATAAACTCCGGATCATCCATGGGACTGGTGTGAGTAACAAAATCGGTTTATCTTTTAAATAAAACAAGATTTATAAAAGAAAATCCGATATGTTTTTTTTAGAAAATGAAACTACCATAAGACCTCCCGCCACACACACAATGCAAACGCAGAATTGGAGAAGATTTCTTCTTATGATAGTCAAACATGCTTAATACACAGAAAATTTCATTGATATTATTATTATAAGTGAAAAGTGCAGAAAACATTTCGAAAGTAGAATATAAATCTTAGCCAGCATACGACCATTATCGTATGCCTACTATAGCTACCATGTTCAATAGCAGGTTACCACCACATTCCATGGCAGGTAATACAACTAAAATCGTAAAGGCGCGTATTGTTTTGATTGGATTTCCAACAAATGGTCAGGCTAAGGAACTTCCTACTGCCACATGGGATCGCCTCTGGTGGGACGTCCCGAGAACCTATCCGGATCTCTGCCAACACAAGGCCGGGTTACCTCTGTAACTAGGTAACTACTACTCGAGCATGCCACTCCCCGATCCTTTGGGACCTTTATCCGAGGCGCCTCTAAAGCAACAACCACACAGTAAATGAGATTGGAGCTACCACATAGGTAAATATCTGGGCTCCATACCATGATACCACCCTTTACCAGAAGGGAATGACACACCCTAAAGGGCGCGACCCTCATAACCTTGCCGCATCTTTCCTGTTTTGACCATTTCCGGGGTGTGAGGTCCTGATGCAGTCTCGTCCACAAAGCTACGCTTTATACAAAAGCCATGCTCTGATCACAAATGATCAACAAATGATCATCAACACACAGTAGCACTCAGCATGCCACACTACCAAATTGGGAATATATCACTGCTAACCTTCAACTACATAACCTCTGAGCTCGTACGTCTCAGAGAAGGGTGTTAATGCTAAGAGAATAAATTCTCCGTCACCAACAGATATGTATTTGAAAGAAATCTGCTTTATATCTCAAAGTGTAGTGTCAGACATACATCCATACAAGTCTGTTCCGGGTTCGAACAGAACCGAAGGCACTTTCGAAGAAGCCCTTGCAATCCGGGTATTCACAATCCCGATCGAATTTCCCATCACAAAGGAAATCTCTATACCGGGGATCAACCAGTGCAGAGACAATCGATAGGTTATCCTATCGTTCTTACAAATACCCGGTTTTCACCAACGGTCTTCAAATGCTATCCATATCCGTTGTATCACATATTCGGAATGGGTTATACGACACAAAGGTCCTCTCCCGGCTAAACCGAATAGTGAGCGCAACATTTTCAAAACATATGGATATGGGATTTAAATTAAGTCACAACTTAATAACTCAAAACTTTCCTTTAAATGGTTCAAACCAATTACCATTTTCAAATCTTTTAAACAAAAAGATTCATTTCACTAAGTTCACCCAGCTTCACAAAGATTCATTGACGGTTTTCATATCAATTCCCATTTCAATTGGATTAACTCGTTTAAAATCTTAAATTAAAGATTTAACTTATAGCTTTCAAACCGTTTCCATAACTTGGGAAATCATTTTCATTTTTAACTTGAAATCCCTTTAACACAAATTGGACGTTCATTACTTAAGTGAAAGCATTTATCGTTTGAAACAAATAGTTTTCGTTCCAGAAATATCCAATTATATTTACACGAGTTAAAGCCTTTGAATTTAAATTCAAATTCTCAAATCAATACCTTTAAAATAGTTTAACCCACATAACTCATTTAAAAGTTGAATGGCCTTTCTAAACCCTAGATTTCAAATCACAGAATTCAATTTCAAATATTGAATTAAAATTTAAGTCAGAATATTTAAATTTCAAAACTCAATCAAGTTATTCAAAATAAATTTCATCTTTGAAATTCTATTTCAAAAGATTTTCATTTTAAACCCAATCCGTTTCCAAAACATTTCAATTTAATTATTCAAATTTAAAACTATTTCAAAAAACCTGTGACTTAATCGATTTCTTCATGAAATCCATATTTGTGTGTGTATAAGTGTGGTCCAGGGGTTTAACACAATAGTGCACATCATTCAATCATCACAGATTCGCAATCACCCAATATCAATAAGCGGTATATCCCAATAACGCTTATCTATATACATAGATTAACAGGCAGAAAATATGAATGCATTATAAATAAATAAAATTACATTCATCACAGATCACACTGAAAACAATTCATAGCACAAAGCATAGCCTCTCAGGAATATCAAACAGTTCAACAATCAATGGGGTTCAAACATCCATAAGTGAACTCAATAAATTATCTGATTAGTTTAAATCAGATGGGTCATGGATCATGGTTAATTAACTTTGATTGATTTCAAATCGTTTGATTAATTATCCTTTAATCATTTATTAATTTAAATTAATCGATCTTAAATTATTGAATAATTGATCTTTAATTATTCAATTATCCTATAATTAATCATCTTTGTACTTAATTTTCATTAAAAGTTCTTAATTACAAATGATTTAGACACATTATTAATCTACCCATAAATTAATTACCAACTGATAAATCCCAAATTAATTTCAATTATAAATTTAATCATTCTTAATCGCTTCCCAAAACAATTAATTTATAATTCGTCTCAATTAACGTTTCAAAATCCTCTTTAATAACTTTGAAATTAAATTATTTCTAACTACAAAACTGTAATGTTAATTATACTTAACACTTACCTTACATTATCCTTAATTTAATTATTCACTCGATTAATTAAAGCTTAAAATAAATTTTAGCTTAAATCGTTAAAAAGTTTACTAATTTAACAATACTTAAAACTTATTAAAATAATTCGCTTACTCGAGTAAACAACCCGAGAGAAAACCCATACTTATTCGAGTAAACCCCCGAGTCCTCTCCCTTCATTACCCGAGTCATTCTCCTTTCCTCTTATTTGTTTCTATTTTTTTTCCACTTAATATCAAACTTAAGTTTAAACTAAAATAATACTTCCCAGGCTTGCGTGTTTCAAACTCGAGAATTTCACCTTTCATCCCGAAGTACGCTCTCCCTTTTCTCGAGTGCTCCTTCGTTTCTCACGCTTTCTTTCTTCCCTCATTTTTTTCTCAAGTTATAAATTACTGAAGCACTCCATTTAAAATGTGAGCACTACTGACACGCGACCCCCCTGTACACGTGTACACCACCACGCCTCCGTTCCAAAGGCAATCGCGACCCCCAGCAAGTCGCGCTTCATCCCCTCGTTCACAATCCAAACTCGATTCGAAGAAAAATATTTGAAATTGAATCTTTGCCCCTCGAGTCGAACTGTCGCCCAGGCACCACCATGCAAAACCCCTTCGCCAACTCCCCTCTGGCCACCAGAGGCCACGAAAACTTGACCCAAGCTTCCTCACCGTACAACGCTGCGATTGGCACCGGAGTCTTGAAGTTCGATGGCCCACAGGGGGAGCAGCGACCACGTTTCCAGACTCGACTCGATTTAGCCATTAAACCCTAAAGTCGCCTGGTTCCATCAAGTTATGCAATGAAAAAATTATTTAACAATTTTCCTAAAGTCGAGAATCACCAAGCTAGCTTCACACTAAATTTCAACAACCTAAATTTATTAGATCACCAGAAACTGATCAAAACATGATTTCTGATCAACAAGGAACTACTCGTTGAATACTTAACTAAAAATCACCATTTTTGTTTTGAAAATCCTATTTGGCAATTTAGATTTAGGTTATGAATTTTAATTAGCATTTCATGAAATTTGAATTTATCAAGATATTACATGTTCCCTGTAAAAACCATTTTTTTTCCACCTGTATATCCTTTTTTCTTCTGAAATTCATTTTTAAATTATAATTCCTTCTTAAATACACAAGTATTGTCTCGAGATCAAAGTGTAATAATGATCAAGTGATTAAGTATTGAGATTTTGAACAAGCTTGATGCTATGAAACCAAAGACAGAAATGGTTTCTAACTTGAACAGGTATTTACACTGCCAAATGTTTGTACACAGAGAACTACACATGCATATGCATAATAAAACAATTTCATATCTCAAACTAATGAGCAGCAATTTAAATATACTTGAATTTCTTTTTTAGTTGTTTACTAAATTGTTACTCACAGTATTTTTCCAGAGAAATGAAACAGAGCCTACTTGTTGCAAACAGTTTTGAATTTTCTGCAATTCCTCCTTGCCTTTAATCTCTGTTTGTTGTTGATTGTTTGATGTTGTTGGATGTTCATTTAGGTTTTTAAATGAAGTTAATTCTAGCTTTTACTCAGCTCGAATTGAAATGGAAAGATGATATGAGAAAGTAGCTTACAAGGGGTGTTATTTGTAAAGGGTGACATTTGACTGTGTTTTGTACAAAAATTTTCGGAGATTTTTGTTTGCCAATGGTGGCTGATAGAATATTAGCATATGCTAACATTAATTAGCTTTTGTCTTATTTCATAAGCTTATGCTTATCGCATTTTTTTTTTCTTTCGGCTGAAAATCTTGCTTTGATATGCTAGCATTAATTACTATGTACAAATGTATATTTATCTTTTGTATGCTGATATGATATTGCATTAATTGTTGTCTTGTATTATAAGCCAAGGCTTATTATGTTTGTGCTGAGAAGATAGGGGTTAGTACAAATTTTTCTTCTTTAGTTTACATGAATTATTTGATTTTTTTTTCTTTTTCTTTTTTGTACATAGATTGTTTCTATCTTTGTTTTATTGTCATACATACATTTGTTTGTATCATACTTCATTTGCATTTGTCATATCTTTGTACATAAATTCATGGTTCAAATCTTATTTTCAATTATATTTATTTTAATTTGGTAAGTACATTTGTCATTATCTCCTTTAGCCTTTGTGTATGTACTGAGATAATTTCATTTGCAAGCAATTCACATATATTTAGTTTATTATCTTATTTGCTTGTTTCATATTACAAATGTGCATACTTATATATTTTACAAAGTTTATTTTATTTTTTAAACATTTTCGAAAGACTTCATTTTCGAATTTTATACAATCATAGTTTCTTTCAAAACACACATATCTATTATTTATAAATAAATTTGACGTGACAATTTCTATTTAAAATAAGAATTCATTTGTAAAGACATTTTATTATAAATTTTTTTTTTATGTAAGTCAATATTAAATTAAAATAATTTATAAAAGAAACTATATCTTTCTCGATAAATAACATATTTTTGTTGGATGTGGATAAACTCAAATCAATTCATCTTTTAATTTCACAATTTTAAATCAAAAATAAATCTAATTATCAATTTACACTCGATAAAAATCCGGGATCGTTACAGACTTCTCCCCTTAAAAGAAATTTCGTCCCCGAAATTTACAGGCACGAAAATAACAAAGGTAGATACACCAAGATAGAGAAAAATTTTCCAGATCAAACTGAATATTTATTCTGTATTTGGCTTACCAAATCAGAATATCGACAATATGAGAACGAACTCATTCAATACTACATAGGATACTCGGGTCACCAAATCTACGAAATATGCAAGGCATTGATTAGTTTGAATGGATAACTAACCATCCATAGAATATATCAGACCCCAACAATAGATAAAGGGAATTTTTATTTTCCACAGCTTCCAAACACTAGATATGAATTCCGAACTTAAATCGGAATATCTCAAAATATATACCAATTTGTCCCTCTTCGGACTTTGATATACCCCAGAAATTACAATAGAATTTCAAATTCGGTTTAAACGATATCGTTTGATCGATACAATTCAAATTTAGCTTCATATTCTATTAATCAATTTAACTTATTTTAAAATTTCCAATTTATTCAAAATTTCCAATTTAAAATTTCCAATGCATATTTATTAAGCTTTAAATCAAAAACTAATAAGAAACCGATGAAGATACGAAGTAAGGATTTCCTACAACGATTCGTAGGACCATCATCACACTGAAACTTCTTTCTGGAGCTGTCACGAAGAAATAAAAAGAATTTGGGAACGAATCAAAGAAGATTGATAAAGAAAGATTGTTTCCACTGTCGCAGGGTATTGACCAATTATAGTGGTACTTCCCCGTCCCCTATCTCGTTCTCTTCTTGCACTCGTACTTGCTATCAGTGGATAGCAAGAGAATTTACTGAGGCATTCAAACGGATATCTTAGGGATTACTCATTCAAGGGTATACTTCACCCTATCTCTAATGAGCTACTTAACGTGTTATACTCCTGAGCTAAAGTTCAACCTTAGCTCTGATACCACATGTAACGAATGCGAATTTTTCGCGTTCGAAAATCGACATCCATACTTTATATCGTACTCGAATGCCACAGATTCGACCGTTCAAATTCGATTCGTCGGAGCTTATAACACAATTAATTAAACGACACAGCGGAAGAAATAATGAATATCAATATACAACATCTGATACAACATCCTGATACAACAGATGATACAATAGATATCGATATACATCAGAGATATGATACAATAAAATAGCAGCGGAAAGAAAATAGATAACACTAACAGTGGAACAAATAACTCTAAGATAGCCTTCTAGAGAGAACTCCAAAACTGCAACTCCATCTCCAAGAACTAATCCAGAAAATAGCTCGAACTCCCAATAACGATGCACCAAGCTAAGCAAGGTCAGGCATGTCCAAAGACTGAACTGACTCCAGATAATCCACTGAACCTAACTATCTGAAAAACCCAACTCTAGACTGCTCGTGTGGAAAGTAGTGAGCACCCAGAGTTTAGGAAAGGAACAATAAACTCCAGATCAGCCATGGGACTGGTGTGAGTAACAAAAACGGTTTATCTTTTAAATAAAACAAGATTTATAAAATAAAATCCGATATGTTTTTTTAGAAAATGAAACTACCATGAGACCTCCCGCCACACACACAATGCAAACGCAGAATTGGAGGAGATTTCTTCTTATGATAGTCAAACATGCTTAATACGCAGAAAATTTCTTTGATATTATTATTATAAGTGAAAAGTGCAGAAAACATTTCGAAAGTAGAATATAAATCTTAGCCAGCATACGACCATTATCCTATGCCTACTATAGCTACCATGTTCAATAGTAGGTTACCACCACATTCCATGGCAGGTAATACAACTAAAACCGTACAAGGCGCGTATTATTTTGATTGGATTTCCAGCAAATGGTCTGGCTAAGGAACTTCCTACTGCCACATGGGATCGCCTCTGGTGGGACGTCCCGAGAACCTATCCGGATCTCTACCAACATAAGGCCGGGTTACCTCTGTAACTTGGTAACTACCACTCGAGCATGCCACTCCCCGGTCCTTTGGGACCTTTATCCGAGGCGCCTCTAAAGCAACAACCACACAGTAAATGAGATTGGAGCTACCACATAGGTAAATATCTGGGCTCCATACCATGATACCACCCTTTACCAGAAGGGAATGACACACCCTAAAGGGCGCGACCCTCATAACCTTGCCGCATCTTTCCTGTTTTGACCATTTCCGGGGTGTGAGGTCCTGATGCAGTCTCGTCCACAAAGCTACGCTTTATACAAAAGCCATGCTCTGATCACAAATGATCAACAAATGATCATCAACACACAGCAACACTCAGCATGCCACACTACCAAATTGGGAATATATCACTGATAACCTTCAACCACATAACCTCTGAGCTCGTACGTCTCAGAGAAGGGTGTTAATGCTAATAGAATAAATTCTCCGTCACCAACAGATATGTATTTGAAAGAAATCTGCTTTATATCTCAAAGTGTAGTGTCAGACATACATCCATACAAGTCTGTTCCGGGTTCGAACAGAACCGAAGGCACTTTCGAAGAAGCCCTTGCAATCCGGGTATTCACAATCCCGATCGAATTTTCCATCACAAAGGAAATCTCTATACTGGGGATCAACCAGTGCAGAGACAATCGATAGGTTATCCTATCGTTCTTACAAATACCCGGTCTTCACCACTGGTCTTCAAATGCTATCCATATAAGTTGTATCACATATTCGGAATGGGTTATACGACACAAAGGTCCTCTCCCGGCTAAACCGAATAGTGAGCGCAACATTTTAAAAACATATGGATATGGGATTTCAATTAAGTCACAACTTAATAACTCAAAACTTTCCTTTAAATGGTTTAAACCAATTACCATTTTCAAATCTTTTAAACAAAAAGATTCATTTCACTAAGTTCACCCAGCTTCACGAAGATTCATTGACGGTTTTCAAATCAATTCCCATTTCAATTGGATTAACTCGTTTAAAATCATAAATTAAAGATTTAACTTATTGCTTTCAAACCATTTCCATAACTTGGGAAATCATTTTCATTTTTAACATGAATTCCCTTTAACACAAATTGGACGTTCATTACTTAAGTGAAAGCATTTATCATTTGAAACAAATAGTTTTCGTTCCAGAAATATCCAATTATATTTACACGAGTTAAAGCCTTTGAATTTAAATTCAAATTCCCAAATCAATACCTTTAAAATAGTTTAACCCACATAACTCATTTATAAGTTGAATGGCCTTTCTAAACCCTAGATTCCAAATCACAGAATTCAATTTCAAATATTGAATTCAAACTTAAGTCGGAATATTTAAATTTCAAAACTCAATCAAGTTATTCAAAATAAATTTCGTCTTTGAAATTCAATTTCAAAAGCTTTTCATTTTAAACCCAATCCATTTCCAAAACATTTGAATTTAAATATTCAAATTTAAAACTATTTCAAAAAAACTTGTGACTTAATCGATTTCTTCATGAAATCCATATTTGTGTGTGTATAAGTGTGGTCCAGGGGTTTTACACAATAGTGCACATCATTCAATCATCACAGTTTCGCAATCACCCAATATCGATAAGCAGTATATCCCAATAACGCTTATCTATATACACAGATTAACAGGTAGAAAATATGAATGCATTATAAAAAAATAAAATTACATTCATCACAGATCACACTGAAAACAATTCATAGCACAAAGCATAGCCTCTCAGGAATATCAAACAGTTCAACAATCAATAGGGTTCAAACATCCATAAGTGAACTCAATAAATTATCTGATTAGTTTAAATCAGATGGGTCATGGATCATGGTTAATTAACTTTGATTGATTTCAAATCATTTGATTAATTATCCTTTAATCATTTATTAATTTAAATTAATCGATCCTAAATTGTTGAATAATTGATCTTTAATTATTCAATTATCTTATAATTAATCGTCTTTGTACTTAATTTTCATTAACAGTTCTTAATTACAAATGATTTAGACACATTATTAATCTACCCATAAATTAATTACCAATTGATAAACCCAAAATTAATTTCGATTATAAATTTAATCATTCTTAATCACTTCCCAAAACAATTAATTTATAATTCGTCTCAATTAACGTTTCAAAATCCTCTTTAATAACTTTGAAATTAAATTATTTCTAACTACAAAACTGTAATGTTAATTAAACTTAACACTTACCTTACATTATCCTTAATTTAATTATTCACTCGATTAATTAAAGCTTAAAATAAATTTTAGCTTAAATCGTTAAACGTTTACTAATTTAACAATACTTAAAACTTATTAAAATAATTCGCTTACTCGAGTAAACAACCCGAGAGAAAACCCATACTTATTCGAGTAAACCCCCGAGTCCTCTCCCTTCATTACCCGAGTCATTCTCCTTTCCTCTTATTTGTTTCTATTTTTTTTCCAGTTAATATCAAACTTAAGTTTAAACTAAAATAATAGTTCCCAGGCTCGCGTGTTTCAAACTCGAGAATTTCACCTTTCATCCCGAAGTACGCTCTCCCTTTTCTCGAGTGCTCCTTCGTTTCTCACGCTTTCTTTCTTCCCTCATTTTTTTCTCAAGTTATAAATTACTGAAGCACTCCATTTAAAATGTGAGCACTACTGACACGCGACCCCCCTGTACACCACCATGCCTCCGCTCCAATGGCGATCGCGACCCCCAGCAAGTCGCGCCTCATCCCCTCGTTCACAATCCAAACTCGATTCGAAGAAAAATATTTGAAATTGAATCTTTGCCCCTCGAGTCGAACTGTCGCCCAGGCACCACCACGCAAAACCCCTTCGCCAACTCTCCTTTGGCCACCAGAGGCCACGAAAACTTGACCCAAGCTTCCTCACCGTACAACGCTGCGATTGGCACCGGAGTCTTGAAGTCTGATGGCCCACAGGGGGAGCAGCGACCACGTTTCCAGACTCGACTCGATTTACCCATTAAACCCTAAAGTCGCCTGGTTCCATCAAGTTATGCAATGTAAAAATTATTTAATAATTTTCCTAAAGTCGAGAATCACCAAGCTAGCTTCACACTAAATTTCAACAACCTAAATTTATTAGATCACCATAAACTGATCAAAACATGATTTCTGATCAACAAGGAACTACTCGTTGAATACTTAACTAAAAATCACCATTTTTTTTTTGAAAATCCTATTTGGCAATTTAGATTTAGGTTATGAATTTTAATTAGCATTTCATGAAATTTGAATTTATCAAGATATTACATGTTCCTTGTAAAAATCATTTTTTTTCCACCTGTATATCCTTTTTTCTTCTGAAATTCATTTTTAAATTATAATTCCTTCTTAAATACACAAGTATTGTCTCGAGATCAAAGTGTAATAATGATCAAGTGATTAAGTATTGGGATTTTGAACAAGCTTGATGCTATGAAACCAAAGACAGAAATGGTTTCTAACTTGAACATGTATTTACATTGCCAAACGTTTGTACACAGAGAACTACACATGCATATGCATAATAAAACAATTTCATATCTCAAACTAATGAGCAATAATTTAAATATACTTGAATTTCTTTTTTAGTTGTTTACTAAATTGTTACTCATAGTATTTTTCCAGAGAAATGAAACAGAGCCTGCTTGTTGCAAACAGTTTTGAATTTTCTGCAATTCCTCCTTGCCTTTAATCTCTGTTTGTTGTTGATTGTTTGATGTTGTTGGATGTTCGTTTAGGTTTTTAAATGAAGTTTATTTTAGCTTTTACTCAGCTCGAATTGAAATGGAAAGATGATATGAGAAAGTAGCTTACAGGGGGTGTTATTTGTACAGGGTGACATTTGACTGTGTTTTGTACAAAAATTTTCAGAGATTTTGTTTGCCAATGGTGGCTGATAGGATATTAGCATATGCTAACATTAATTAGCTTTTTTCTTATTTCATAAGCTTATGCTTAGCACATTTTTTTCTTTCGGCTGAAAATCTTGCTTTGATATGCTAGCATTAATTACTATGTACAAATGTATATTTATCTTTTGTATGCTGATATGATATTGCATTAATTGTTGTCTTGTATTATAAGCCAAGGCTTATTATGTTTGTGCTGAGAAGATAGGGGTTAGTACAAATGTTTCTTCTTTAGTTTACATGAATTATTTGATTTTTTTTTTCTTTGTTTTTTTTGTACATAGATTGTTTCTATCTTTGTTTTATTGTCTTACATAAATTTGTTTGTATCATACTTCATTTGCATTTGTCATATCTTTGTACATAAATTCATGGTTCAAATCTTGTTTTCAAATATATTTATTTTAATTTGGTAGATACATTTGTGATTATCTCCTTTAGCCTTTGTATATGTACTGAGATAATTACATTTGCAAGCTATTCACATATATTTAGTTTATTATCTTATTTGCTTGCTTCATATTACAAATGTGCATACTTATATATTTTACAAAGTTTATTTTATTTTTTAAACATTTTCGAAAGACTTCATTTTCGAATTTTATACAATCATAGTTTCTTTCAAAACACACATATCTATTATTAATAAATAAATTTGAAGAGACAATTTCAATTTAAAATAAGAATTCATTTGTAAAGACATTTTATTATAAATATTTTTTTTATATAAGTCAATATTAAATTAAAATTATTTATAAAAGAAACTATATCTTTCTCGATAAATAACATATTTTTGTTGGATTTGGATAAACTCAAATCAATTCATCTTTTAATTTCACAATTTTAAATCAAAAATAAATCTAATTATCAATTTACACTCGATAAAAATCCGGGATCATTACAGTCAGGTGGACGATGAGCATTCTAAGATAATTTGTCCTATAAAGGTAATTGCAGCCTCAAGCCTCATCAACCGAAAATGGCTTAAACAGGGGAGGTGCAGCAAGGCTTCGTGGGTAGCTCCCACTGGAGAGCAAGATACATCCCTGTCTAGATGTCCCTTTTTATTTCGGGTTTGTGGGCAGTTGGATCTGCAGCCAACTTCGGGGTGGTCTTGTTCGGGACTGTTCAGTAAGGAATGGTCCCGACCTTGTGTTGCAGGGGAGTGGAAGTACTCCTCGGTACGGTGATCTAGGCCACGTACTTTGACGGGCAGTACCCCCAGTTGCCCAGCCATTGATGGAAACCCAATTTTCCCTACGAGACCCTACGGTTTTGTTTGTACTACCCACTTTTGTGGCTAATAGCTGGAATTTAATCATGTAACAATTTCGGCTTCATATTTATTTGAAAACCCTAGACACTATTATAATATCACTGGATTTCCTATCAAATGTTTTGGTTAGCGTATGGTAAAAACCTTTCCGTGTTTATGTGTGGGAAGTCTTACGTGATACCTTTTCTTTTCAAAGGATTTTCTAAATTTAAGCAAATCTTAAACCGTTTATTCACACCAGACCCCTAACTGATCCGAGTGTTTATTTTCTATTTTATTAAACTCTTGGGTACTCATATTCTATATGAGTAGTCAAATGATTCAGGTTATCCTTGACGAAATCTGGAGGAGCTATGGAGCAGGAGGCTTCAGCGTGTAGATATATAGTTAGAGTTTCCACTGTGTTGTTATTCTGTATGATGTCTTGTATTGTATTAGACAGAAATGTTATAACTGTCTAAGTTCAGATGTATAGTTGTGTACTCTGATGTATATGATACTAAATATAAGTTATATATTATATTTCATTCGTTCCGCTGTGAGATTCTGATGTGTTGTTTCTTTTTCTTCTCTTTCTTTTCTTCTTCTATCCCTTTCTTTCTTAATTAGTGATATGATTTTTTGGTCAGAGAAAGTCGGGTCGCTACAGTTGGTATCAGAGCATTAGGTTGAGTGAATACCTAGACTCTGGAGTGGTGTCTATCTTGAGAGAGCGTACTTGTAATTCTTATATATATATATACTTATATATAACTACCTAATCTTTTGGGTTATCTGTTCGGATTTTCGGTTATAAAGGTGGATAACGTAGGAGTGTGTGGGACACGACTACCACTATTGGTTGAGGCTTATATGTTGTGGTTGGAGATGTATCTGTCGAGATTGTAGACCTAATGCTGTCTCGAATAAGTTTTGGTGGATTGTGGAAAGGATTTCTTTGAGTCCAGAGGAAGTCTTTTTCAAGAATTGGAGTATATTCTTGGGTGTGAGGCAGATTTTCCCTCGAATGTGCAGGGATTTCCAAGAGTTGAGTTTGTCAGCTAAATAGAAGCAAGTGATGGTATCTTGGTGACTTCAAGAAGGAATATCTGTGTGATGGGATGCAGTCTCCATAGATGGTTCTGAAGATGTTTCTTTTGGAGCCAGATTTAGATGGTGTTGGAAGAGCAATTGAGGTCTACTGCAATGAAGATTCGGATGTTTAGGAATTTTCTGGATCCCAAGTAAGGGTATCTTATTTTTATTGAAGTATGAGACTAAGGTCGATGGGTTACCTCATTTCAGACATGGTCTCATTTTTTTTCTTAAGAAGATATGTGGTTGGTGTTGGGTTAGATCCGAGTTTCTTTGAGGAGATGTCTAACCGTCTCATGGATTTTTAGTGGAATTGGGTGTTAGTTTTGAGTTTTAGGAGTTTGTGGTTAAGGATGATCTTTTGGCTTAGCTGTATCATTAAGTGAAGTTTGGAAGCAGTAGCATGAATCTATTTCTTCGATGATTCAGTAATCTTTGGGATTCTACTATCGGCAGACCAAGCAGATGGTGAAGACTTATTCTTTTCTTTGGGAGACTCAGCAGAGCGGGATATCTCTTGGAAGTAATCTATCAGTTTCTGGTAGATAAGCCATTCTGGAAAGGTTCGTCTTGAATAGGAAAAGCCATTCTAGTTGGTGGAGCAGATAATTCTTTGGAATCTGAACTAAGTAGGATCGCAAAAGTGACTTGCGATTAGTTTGGGAATCTTTGAATATTCTTGGTTTGAGATTGAGGCATCCCAAGTAGAGGTGAAAGCTATAAAAGTAGTCGGAGATTCTCTAGATGTTTTTGAGGGAATCAGAAGTTGACCCGAATTGGAGACTGAGATTTCTTATCGACTTGGATTCTAAGAGTAATTTTGATGGTTCAACCGTATAGTGGGATGACTCTTAGAACGAGAAGAATTTGGTGAGGCAGCTCAGGACTCTTTGGAGAAGGGTCGATCATCTTATTCTAAGTTAAGATTCTGTTGAGATGTTTTGATAAAAAAGAATGGTCACTAAGATTTCTATGAGTCGGATGAACAGTATATGAAGAAAGATTTTTCTTATGTCCTTCGATAGCATTCTTATTTGCTCTAGATCAGAGTTGTGCAGCGGAAGCGAGTTAACAGTTATTCTAGTATGGGAGCAACCGGGAGTTGTAGTAAGTGATTTCTACAAGAAATTCAAGTATGAAGGAATTTTCTGGATTTGAAGGTAAGGTTGTCAAGTGCAACTGTTTGGCTATTCCAGATAGGAGAGGTAAGTTTGAAAACCACTGATGCTTGTGGTAAAGAGTTGTATTTTGGATTTCAACAAATTATTTTTGGAAAGCCTTTTTGTCGAGTAGGACCTGAAGGTTTGGTTTGAGTGGTCCTGTTGTTTCACGAAGCAAGCATCGAGGGTTGGGCTGGTCAAGAATATTAGAGGTGACTCAGGATCATCTGAAGAATTGGGCAGTTAAGAATTGAGGAGATTTGAAATGTGAAGCTGGAATTTGGATATTGTTTCAGTTTTATCCAATCAAAGGAGATATAAGATTTGGTAAAACTGGAGAGTTCGCTCTGGAGGTATTTTGAGTTTTTCTTTGTTCTCTGAAGATTAGATTTTGATCTACAGGATTTAATTGCCAGTTCGGATAACTAGAATTTATTGTATTTTCACATATCTCTGAGGAATATGTGTATGATTCTTCGAGTAGTAAAATCAGCAGTTCAGAAGAATATGGTAGTTGTGCTGGTTTTGGGTTTAATCTGATATCTTGTTCAGATTTGTAAGATCAGATGAGGGAGTTCTTGGTTATAGTAATATAGTTAGCTAAGATTCTGTAGAGCGAGTATTCCAGTATAGGTATCTGGAAAACTCTTGATAATATTAGGAGGTTCTAGTCAGAATTTTGTCTGAATATATAAAATAGTTTGTTTGAATTGGTTTTTATGATTGATTGTATGATTGCTAATTTAAAATAAATTCTTTAGCTGGGTTATTAAATTATCTTTGCTTTTAAATTTCGGGGACGAAATTCTTTTAAGGGGGGAGGAATGTGACGACCCGGAATTTTGAGCAATATCAATTTAATAATCTTTGATAATAATTAAATAGATTTGATCATTTTATATTATAAATTGACAAGCTAAATTTATTTTAAAGGTTAATGATAATAATTTGTTAATATTTATAAACATTTTCTTAACAATATAAATAGGCAAGATTAAATTCTTTTGAAGTTTATAATAATTTGATTTGGAAATATTTATTTTGGTAAATAAGAAGTTTTTAATGTAATAAAACTTTATATTCAAATTGTAATATAAATGAATGTATATATTGTGATTTGAGATTTGTTTTAAAATTTAATATGGTAATTGACAAATTTAATGTTAAAATGTTTTTCTATTTAAAATGTGTATATAAATTTATATATATATGTTTGAAATAGGAGTTTTATTAATCTAAATTTAATAAGTATTTCCAAGCTTTATTATATATATAGTTTTGTAATTTGAAAAGTTAATTTGATTTAATGCCTTTGAAATGATATTTGAAATTTAATTTTTTAATAACAAAGTTAATTGCTTATTATTATAAACATATAGTTCAACTTGAGTTTTAGATAAGATTTAAATTTTAAAGTTCATTTGCTTAATATCCTTTCATTTTAATTTTAACACAAGATAAATTTGTTTTAAAATTTTAAGAGTTGAATTAGAATAGATGTTTCAAACATATGAACATTAAATTGAATCAAAATGTAGGTTACTTGATTTCATATGAATATTACATAAATATATGTATATAAGGCTTTAATAAATTTTTAAAGATAAAATAACATTTAAAAGAAAACATTTATAAAACAATAATAACACTTGTTAATCTTTTAATGTATGTTAAAAAAACTTGTGAATAAGTATGCATATGTGTAAGTAAACTAAGACATTTGGTAGACAAATGTCATCCTCCTAATACTTTAATTTAAAATTTAATAATAAGGAGAGAAATATTCTTCAGCAAAAAAAAAATCTTTCTCTTCATTTCACAAAGATGAATACAAATCTGAAAAGCAAATCAGTGAAAAAAAATATTAAGAAGAAGTTATGTAAAATCTGGAAAATGCAAATGCAAGATTTTCAAATAGCATAGAAGAAAACTGGGAATTCAATCATCAAGCAATGCAGACAAGAAAACTAAACATTCAACATGCATTCTGGAAATTAATCATCAATTCAACATGCAAGATAAATTGAAAGCCTGGAAAATGCAGTTCTGCCTTCTACATAATCAAGGCGAGTAAATACAATTTTAAAAACAGATTTGAATTTTAAAATGGATCTTGCTCTTGTGGAATCATGATGATTCGTCTGGATTCTTGGATTTAAACTAATTGCATATTTGAAATATAAAAATGCTTGATGTCTGTGTAATTAAACAGTTACTGTGTGATATTTACAGGTAGCATTTACATGTTAAAATCAATAACTTTAGTTGAATCCAAATTAGCTTATGATTTATGAAAAAAGGTTGTCTGAAATCAAGTAATGTTTCATCTAAAAATAGTTATAGATTTTTAAAAATGAATGTTTGGTTCAACATTTCCAAATTTGCAGTATTAATCAAATTGGGTCAAAGATTTTATGAATTAAATTTGTGGTTTTGATTTCATGTTTGAAACAATGATAGAAAATTATGATTTTTAAGGGTTAAATCACAAATTTTAGATTAGTATTTAGTGGTGAATTTGGGATTAACTATTTTGGGGTTTTTGGCCGATTCTGGGTGATCGACGACGAATCAGTGGTCGTGTTGGTGTGCGGAGATAGAGGGGCCTAGGGTGGTCTCAGGAAAAATATTATGGGGGTCGACCGATGGACATGGTGGCGGCGGGAGGCACTTAAATTTTGGTGCCCTAGTTTTTATCATAGTATGGAACCGTGGTGATTTCATCACCACGAGATGATCGAGTGTAGCGGGCTTTGGGTTGATGGAAGTAGGGTTGGTGACGAGTTCACGGCTGGAGGTAGTGGCACTCAGGGTGGTCGGATTGTCGAGGGGAACTCGGTGGCAGTGATGAAGTGGTGATATTGCTTCAGGAAAATTTGGTGTTTGATGGCTTGTATTACGATTCTTGATCGAACTTGGTTTTCTGGGTTTCAAATCTTGATATTGGGGACTTGAGCAACTTGAGGATGGTCGATGTGGGGTTTGCCAGCGTCCACCGGCGCTGTGCACGTTAACGTGCACGGTGACATGATTTGGTTTTTGGGTTCTGGGAAGAAGAGGAGAGGGAACTCGAAGCCTTCATCGTGTTTTTGTTGGCTGGACTCG
Organism: Allium cepa; assembly: GCA_030765085.1. Lineage (NCBI taxonomy): Eukaryota > Viridiplantae > Streptophyta > Magnoliopsida > Asparagales > Amaryllidaceae > Allium > Allium cepa. The sequence goes on along the minus strand of CM060937.1, from coordinate 722,038,474 downwards.
AAGCAAGAAGAAGGGTGGAAAGCACGGGGAAGACTCGGGGTGTTTGCTTATTTTGCTCGGGAATTTATTAAGCAGTTTGTGTTGTTCGAGTTTAAAAGGGTTTAACTGCAATATTTATAAAGAATGTTTTGGTACAGAAATTTGGTTTTTGAAATGTTGATTAAAGTTTTAAACAAAAATAAGACAAGTTTTCTCTTATAAACTAATTTGATTTCAAAGTTAAGTTTTTAACAAGTTTTTATACTATGAAATACAAAAGTTTTTTTTTTAAATGAAATAAGTGGATTTTTAATAATATGGTTTGTATTAAATTGAATTAAATAACTGTGTAAGGTTTAAAGATTTTTAAAGGTTAATATGAATGTTTAAATTGTTTTAATTAAAATTGATTTCTAAAGAGTTTTATTTTATATAAGTTAAATAATCAAGATTTAGAGATCAATTAAAATAAGAATTATCTTCGGTAATTTAGAATTTTGGATTTAATTAAAGATAAATGAATTGTGACGATAATTGAGATAATAAATTATTTTTAATTATCATATGTTATTGGTTAATAAATGATTTAAATTAAGATAATGAATTTCTTAATTAAGAATCTTTATAATATAAGAAGTTAAGATTCATTTAATTAACTTTAAATGATTAAGATAAATAATTAATTAAATAATTAATTTGTGATTAATTAAGATAATCACTTATGGGTTAATCTTGGGGAAGTAATTAAAGAAATTAAGTAGTTAAGTACTAGATGTTATTAAGTAAGAGTTAATTAATTTATTAAAAGTAATTAACTAAATGTGAATAAGGATTAGTCACTTTAATTATTAATTTGAGAATTAATTAATAATTGGTTAAAGGTTTAAATTATTTGATTAATGATTAATTAATAAAAGGATTAAGAGTAATTAATTATTTGATTAATTACTTGTTAAGTAATTTATTAAAAAGAAATTTAATTAATGAAATAATCATTGATTAATGGAAATAATTAATTAATTGTTAATTAATAATTTAAGGATAATTAATTTATAATTAAGTTTTAATTACTAAATGTAATTAAAAGTAATTAATCAAAAGTGATTAATTAAAAGTAATTAATTAAATATGATTAATTAAAAGTGATTAATCAAGTAGTTTTAATTAAAAATAATTAATCAAGTGTGATTAATTAGGTGTAATTAATTAAAGGATAATTAAGGAATAATTATCAGGATAATTAAATAATAGCTAAGCAAGTATGATTAATTTAAAAGGTAATTAAGAGATAATTACTTAGTATAATTTGGAAGTAATTAATCGGGATGATTAATTAATATGGTAATTAAGTAATAATTACTTAAAGTAATTAAGTAATAATTAGCCAAGGAAGATTTATTGATGTGGATAATTAAGTGATTTAATTAATTTGTAATTAATTAATGAATAAGAAGTTGGATTCAAGATAATCCAAGTGTTTAAGTAAGGATTAATTTAATTGAAGGATTAATTAAATTAATTAAGTTTGGATCAAACTTGTTTATGAATAATTAATGATTGGATGATATATATCATTGGATGAGTTAATGATATTGGTTGATATTTTATTATGTCTTTGTTTGATATGTGATGATGTGAATATGTTATATCTGAGATGTGATATATGCTAATTTGTGATATATATGGATGAAGGTGATAATAGATGATTATCTATCTGTGTTGTGAATACATCCATTTATGTTAAGTGATATTTCTAAATATCTATTGTTTAAATCCCTTAAGTACAACTTGGACATTAAAATGGTGTTTGGATTCGATGAGACCGAGATCGGTTTCCGTATTTGGATATCTGAAAACCACATCAATTCTAATTAAACGTAGGTCGTTAATCCAAGTGGGGCGAGTGAAGACTCGAGGTGTAAGGGCTATACGTCAGTATAACTCTGTGGGTGATTCCGTAATGAGTTTGTCGGAATAGTGCTTATAGATTCGAGATGGAGATTTAGAGTGCAAGGGCTATGGTCGTTGACTCTGAGGGTGATTCAAAAATAAGTGCAACGAGATTGGTCCTTCGGTTTTGTTCGAACCCGGAACGAACATGTATGGATTGAATGCTTTCAGAACATCCCAGGTGGACGATGAGCATTCTAAGATAATTGGTCCTATAAAGGTAATTGCAGCCTCAAGCCTCATCAACTGGAAATGGCTAAACCAGGGGAGGTGCAGCAAGGCTTCGTGGGTAGCTCCCACTGGAAAGCAAGATACATCCCTGTCTAGATGTCCCTTTTTATTTCGGCTTTGTGGGCAGTTGGATCTGCAGCTAACTGCGGAGTAGTCTTGTTCGGGAGTGTTCAGTAAGGAATGGTTCCGGCCTTGTGTTGCAGGGGAGTGGGAGTACTCCTCGGTATTGTGATCTAGGCCACGTACTGTGACGGGTGGTACCCCAGTAGCCCTGCCATTGATGGAAACCCAATTTTCCCTACGAGATCCAACGGTTTTGTTTGTATTACCCACTTTTGTGGCTAGTAGCTGGAATTTAATCATGTAACAATTTCGGCTATTTCATATTTATTAGAAAACCCTAGACACTATTATAATATCACTGGATTTCCTATCAAATGTTTTGGTTAGCGTAAGGTAAAAACTTTTCCATGTTTATGTATGGGAAGTCTTACGTGATACCTTTTCTTTTCAAAGTATTTTCTAAAGTTAAGCAAATCTTAAACCGTTTACTCACACCAGACCCCTGTCTGACCAGAGTATTTGTTTTCTGTTTTATTAAACTCTTGGGTACTTATATTCTATATGAGTAGTCAAGTTATTAAGGTTATCCTTGACGAAATCTGGAGGAGCTATGGAGCAGGAGGCTTCAGCGTGTAGATATATAGTTAGAGTTTCCGCTGTGTTGTTATTCTGTATGATGTCTTGTATTGTATTAGACAGAAATGTTATAACTGTCTAAATTGAGATGTATAGTTGTGTACTCTGATGTATATGATACTAAATGTATGTTATATATTATATTTCATTCGTTCCTGTTAACGCTTGAATTTGAACGCTAACACCCCGATGTATGGGTTGTAATTGTGAAAGCACCACCCGACGACTCGGGAACAGATTACAAGCAGATAATAGTAGAAAAGCGGTAAACAACAACAATTTTATAGTGGTTCGGCTTTAGGGTATAGCCTACGTCCACTTTAAGTACTTTTATTAATAATCTCGTTACAAGCTGATACAATTCTTCCCAAATACAATACACTTTGAATTACAAGACACTTAGAACAAGTTGCTTAAACTTCGATGGAGATGAGAGTTTTCGAATCCATGTTGGATGTATGTGATCTCTTCTTGAAGTTGTTTGTAGCGTTCTTAATATCTTGAGAGCTTCAAGTGTTGGATTGGATTAGTTTGGAATGCAGCAGAGTAACGGTGTTTGAAGGGAATCCGCCAAAAAGTCCTTTTTTCAGTTGGAATTAGGGGTGTATTTATAGGCTTTGCTCGGACTTAGGTCGTAGGTCGTGACCGACCTAAGTAAGGTCGTAGGTCGTCTCCGACCTATGAAGCTCCGGTTTTCCTTTTTCATGAGTGGGCGCATGCTTATTTGCACAAGTCCTAGGTCGTGAGCGACCTATCCCCCTGTGGCACAGCATAGTCAACTTTTTTACTCTGGCATTTAGGTCGTTAGCGACCTACCCTAGGTCGCGAGTACTTTCCTGTAGCCATAGCTGATCTTAGGTCGCTGAATCCCGTAGGTCGCGACCTTCCTTAGGTTGAAGCACTCCTTTAGGTTGTGAAAGCTTTAGGTCGCTAAGCCAATCATGCCGTTAGGTCGCAGAGTTCCATAAGTCGAGACCGTCTTTAGGTCTCATTCACTCTTAGGTCGCGAAGCTTGATAGGTCAAAACATCTTCTGAGTCGCAGCCTTCCTGTTAGGTCGCGGCCTCCTTTAGGTCGCGAAGCATTTTTAGGTCGTTCTCCTTTTTAGGTCGAGCCATCTTTAAGTCGCAGCCTTTTTTAAGTCGCTAGGTTCTTGAATTGGCTAGGTCGCTACATTTTCCTTAAGTCTCTTACAGAAGGGAGTTAACATTTACCCCTCGAAGTATATGACTTAGCCATAGGTCGTGTGCTTCGACCTTCTTAACTCGCGTTCTGAAGAATTGTTAGGTCACAAACGACCTAAGGAGAAAGTTAGGTCGCGTAGTGTCGGTTCGCGTTCTACTGCCCCAGAATATAAATACCGTAGGTCGCTCCCTCCCTTCTTCATCTTCTTCAGCATCCATTCTGCCATTAACAAGCTTTTGAACTTCTCGAGGACGATTCCAATCAGCTCAATCCTTAGACTTTTCCATCATAAGATTGCGTAAGTGAATTCTATCAACATTCAACTACATCCATCATCAAACCGCGAATATTCCACTTGTGATTCTTAATACATTTTCGTATGCTGCTTTTTTCCATAAGCCGCGACTCGATTAACCTTTTGATTGAGTTATCGTGGTGATTCTTGTGAATATAGCAATACATCCGATGTATGGTGGTTTTGAGGCAATTCGAGTTGGTTTTTTCGAGTGATTTGTGATGATGTGGGAGGAAGATTGTAAATTACAGTGATTCGAATTAGCTGGTTTGTAACTTTGGAAGAGATGAGGAAGGCTCTAATGGGTTAATGGGTTAATGGTGGAGATGATATGGCAGCGTGTGAGTGGAGAATCGACCTTAGGGGTGTCTGTTTGAATGTGAACCATGCGACCTAATACTAGCGATCTAACTCTCTCTTGAATGAGATAAAACTTAAAGCAGAGCGACCTCAGAACGACCTAAGAAAGTAACGACCTAAGTTTAATGATGATTGAAATCTTAGGTCGCGGCTGACCTTATACTTAAAACAAATCTGGACCATCTTAATCTGAACCAAGGTGCGACTTAAGAACTTGTTGACCTAAATCCCTGAATGACTGCAGAGGGACTTAACATGTCAACGACCTAACTCTTTTGCGCCATAGGCTCTAGGTCGCGGCCGAGCTAGGACTTGAACAAATCTGCATTGTTTTGAACCTTTTGGACTTGCACAGGGCGACCTAATATAGCCTTGACCTATACTAAGTCGCGGGGGACAGTTTGGATGATCTATGACCTGTAAAAAATTTGAGAGAATTTGATTGAACTGCTTGGACTTGAATTGTTTGAAATTCATTACATTCCTTTGCAGATTGCTCTAACTTTTAATCTAACAACCTGTTTAAACATAACATTTGCAGAGAAATGGGACGAATATACTGTCACTGACCGCCCACATCGAATGACAGATTAGTCGATAAAGAATAATCAACTTAAATGAATTGTGTGAATGAAATGTTGTGAATCAATTGACTCAAATGAAGTGTTAAAGCAAAGCTAAAATTTTGTTTGAATTAACACTGTACTCGAGTCTTAAATTAACAAGTCCTGAAATCTCACAATCGATCAGTTATCAATTAGCTTAACTTCAGTTATATTTACTTGTTTATCTTTACTATTTTTGCACAACACTTCACACTTTTTAGGAAACGTGCACCTTCTCATCTGAACATCCAGTCGCTTTTGTAGAATGATATCTCAACAAGAAGAGATGATAGAACACGCTGAAGGGGTTTTCCCGATTGCTATTCCACTAGAGAATCCTCCGGAAAGAACTCCTACCCTTTTGAAACAGCGGGCGCTTAATCAATTATGCGTTCAATTTGGCATTGCTGAGGCAGAAGTTTTGCTCCCTGGACCAAATGACTCTTCTGATAGACCACCTTACGGTTTTGTTGCCATTAATCGACAAATGTGCTTGAGTGGAGCAATTCCTCCTTTTAATGAATTTCTCCGGCAAATCCTACTTCGACTGACGATCTCTCCTTTTCAGCTGCACCCCAATGGCTATGCTATTTTGATGGGATTGTGTGTTCTGTTCAGGAGGACTCTTGATCGTCTTCCGAGTTTTGAGGAAATCTGTTACTTGTGCACTTTTGCGAAGAACAAGGACCATCCTTCAATTGTACTTGTAAGAGGTGCGAGGAACCGCAAACTTATTTTGGATTTGCCGGAGAGTGCACATGGATTCCTGAATCAATACTTCTACATTCGTTGCCCCGCAGAATTTTACGCAGACTGGAGAGTAGGAAGTGAGATCTTTTTTCTCTTTAATTTTATTCTAAGTTTTACCTGGTTCGTATTGCTAGATGCTGATTCCATTCCTTATTTTTCCAGCACTTCCTCCTCCTTCTAGAGATTCCAGCCATAATTCAGTTTTTGAAAGGCTAAGCACTGTGGCTGCTGAAGAAAGAAGCGCAAAATTTCTATTGACAGAAGAACTTCTTCATCAGTTTGAGTTTCTACATCCTTCTCGTTCCACTCAAATACATGAAGTTCCAACGGAGGTCCCTGATTCTCCGACGAGCACTCCTGATGCCCCAGTCTCCACTAAAGAGCACTTGCAGGGAGGAACCTCTATAGAAACTTCACTAGTTAAGTGTTCAATTCCGAAAGATGCTGCAGGGCCATCTGACAAGTCTGTACTTGCCCCGGTTACTCAAGAGGAAGAACCCCCTCGATCTACTAGTGAAGGAGTTAAGAAAGCAAGCTCCAAAAAACAAGATGGCGATGATGTTTTTGAGGGGTTGAGCGATTTAATTGTGACATCTCAAGAACTTTTCAAAGATGATGTTTCTAAAACTGTCTCTTCTGTAATCGAGGCGACATCTTCTTTTCAACAGATGTCAACTCCTCCTACTCAAGTTATCACTACCTTTATTCCACAGAGTGGTTTGTAACTCGATGCGCGTAGTTTACACGTTACACGACACTTTGGATTTCTCATCACTTCTATGCACTTATCTTCTTGTACTTTAAAGATTTCTAAAGCTTATTATTTTAATTCCAGATTCTCCTATAGGGCGCAGCGGCTCGTACTATGATGATTTCCAGCGCTACGGGAGGCGTAGCCAGTATGATTACAGGCGTTACCTTCCTTCTTACAGAGTCGGATGAAGAGAGGGCCATCAGGAAAGCCGACGAGAGACGAGCATATGAAGAACGTCGCCGAAGGGAACAAGAAAGACATGATCTTCCCCACAGAGATGATGATACCCAAAAGAGAAAAGCTCATGATGAGAGAGGAAAGAGTCACATAGACGATTCTTCTAGCAAGCGGGCTAGACTTACTGAAGAAACAACTCCTTCAGCTTCTGAACATGTCCCTGCTCAATCTCCTGCTTCCGTTCGCTCCGACATTCAAGCAATCATCAACCGGCCCGCATACCAAGTCGGGCAAGGTCCTCCCACTCTTCAAAGTCGATTTCCTCAGTGGTGCCTGAGAGGGGTTCGATTTGATCTCGACTTGGTTCCTCTCGACAAACCGGCTATGCTGCGAAATCTTGATACTGTCAGGACCGATATCGAAAGAATGTCGAACTGGCAAAAACTCGTCGACGAACTTCAGAGGGTTAAACGAGCCAATCTCGAGGCCATGCTAACAATGGAGAATGATAAGGCTGAGTGGCAGAAGACTCTCGAACAGCATGACGCCGAAATGAGAAGTATTGCTTCCTACAATGAAAAGCTGGAAGCGGAAGTAGAAAAACTTAAGGAAGAATTAGCTACTTCATCTACTTTCCATTCACAAAAGGAGAGCATGCTTCAGCAACAAGTACGAGATGCGCATGCCAGTCAAAGAGCAGTCGAAGATAAGCTTGCATACAAGGAAAAGGTCATAGAAGAATATCGTGCTGAAACTGTACAACTGCGAGAACAGACCGGCTCTCAAAGCTTGGAGATAGAGTTGTTAAAAACTCGACTTGCTATGGCCGAAAAGGAGCGCGACGAGGCTGTTGCTGGTAAACTTGCGGCCGAAGAGGCTCATCAAGCAACCAAAGCTGACATTAGCTCCACATTATTCGATTTTTTATCTGCACAGCATTTTGGGACGTGGCAGCCTTGCCTTTCTAGGCCCCAAGTATGAAATCACACTGGCTGAAGTTTGGGAGGCAGCACTTGATATGCTCGGTGGTAAAGGTGCTGGAGCATTATCTTGATGATGAAACCCGTGCCGCTCTTGCCAAGGGAAAGGAGCAGCTTGCCAGAGCGCGGGCCGGGATAGCGGAAGAGGAGCGTTCTGAAAAAGAAGTACCGCCTACTACCTATGAGCGTCCTCTAGTTTCTCCCGAGGTGGACATTACAGGCTCTAGTGCTCATTCGCCGCCTCCTACAAGAACCGGGGTAATTACCCCTACTGATGAAGAGGCTTTGGAGGACATTGGGGCTCAGAATTATGAGATTGAACTGACGAAGCCAACATCCTCAGGTAATTTCGACATTGGTCCGATTCAGGTGGATTACCTGCTTATTCCTCAAAAATTTGATGAGCTTCTCGATTACCTCTTGAATCTCGATGAACCTATATCTCCCTTCTTTCGGGAAGATACTAACATTTTCAATTTTTCTTCTTTTGCAGTTGAAACAACAAGTGCCGTGCAGACTTCGCCTTCTCTGGTTATTCCTCCTCCATCTCTTCAGGTGACTCCTCCTTCTGCTTCACAACCTGGGTCACAAGAGGAGAAAATTGAGGCTCTTTATGGTTTGGATGACCCTATTGCTTCGCAGGAGCAAAAAGATGAGGGACTCGAAGGAGGCGAGATCTCTCCGGAGCGGACTCCTTCTGACGACGTAGTTTTGTCCGCTCTCGTTACTCCGGGGAGTGAGTCTTCTTCGAAGAAAAGAAAGAAGCATGGGACATCGAAGAGGAGGGGGAAGAAAATTATCACCACTGAAGAGGAACCGGAAATTGCACCAGTTGCACCTCCCTCCCCTTCTTCCCTTATGCCTTCAGACCAACCTGAAAGACCTGAAAAGCTAACCACTCGGCCGGGTAAAGGGTCTAAAGGCGGCAAGAAGAAATGAAGAGTTGAGCTTTTTGATTCCTTTTTTTGTGTAATGGTCGGATGTTGTGCAGGCACCGGCCCCTGCTTTTTTATTTTGAAACCTGTATCTGCAATATCTGCAATTGAATAAAATGATTCTTTATTTGTACAGACTTTTGTTTGAATTTGAGAATGCATTTATTATTCATTTTTGCACAAGTTTATTTATACGATGTTGCGGTGAGCTTGTGGTATGTTGTTTGAGCGTACTTTACCGACATAGTTATACCGCTTTGTATGTAACTATACCATGTTGCCCCTATACCATGAGCTTACTGCAATATCGCATACTTTGAGGGGACTTGCACTCTCATTTTCTAAAGAATAATTACTTCATTCTCGAAGAGAATTTTCGTAGAGTGCAACTTCCTTCATATAAGTTTCTACGCTTTGTCCTTCGAAGAAATCACTTTTTCCTTTTGCGTATGTATATATTTTGCCAAGTGAATTCTTCTATGTGGTAAAGCGGACCTCTGAATGTACTTTAACTTTCTTCCCCCTTCTTTTTTTTTAGAATAGGTAAAGTCATCAAGTACGCTCTTGATGAGGATTTTTCTCTTTCTTCTTTTTTAATAAAAATTTGTGCCTCTGAGGAGAGATTTTTTCACGTTTCAACACTTGGAAGTTTTATTTCAATCTCGGTGAAACGTGGGCTTCTGAAGAGGTCTTTCTTTTTAATTGTGTCCTCGGGAGGGGGTTGTACCTCTGAGGAGGGATTTCTCACGTTTCAACACTTGGAAGTTTTATTTCAATCTTGGTGAAACGTGTACCTCCAAAGAGTTGTGCCTTCGAGGAAAGCCTTTTCACGTTTCGACACTTGGAAGTTTTATTTCAACCTCGGTGAAACATGGGCTTTCAGGAAGGTCTTTATCTTGTTTTGCATTTCAACTTTGGTGAAGTGAAATTCCGAAGAGAGGTTGTTACACTTCAACTCCTGGTGAAATGGGCCTCCGAAGAGGGCTTTTATTTTGTTTGCATTTCAACTTTGGTGAAGTGAAATCCCGAAGGGCGGTCACGACACTTCAACTCCTGGTGAAATGGGCCTCCGAAGAGGGCTTTTATTTTGTTTGCATTTCAACTCTGGTGAAGTGTAATTCCGAAGAGCGGTCATAACACTTCAACTCCTGGTGAAATGGGCCTCCGAAGAGGGCTTTTATTTTGTTTGCATTTCAACTCTGGTGAAGTGAAATTTCGAAGAGCGGTCATAACACTTCAACTCCTGGTGAAATGGGCCTCCGAAGAGGGCTTTTATTTTGTTTGCATTTCAACTCTGGTGAAGTGAAATTCCGAAGAGCGGTCATAACACTTCAACTCCTGGTGAAATGTGCCTCAGAGAGGGTTTTCATCGCCTGGAAGTTACTCTCTCATGGTTGGAGGGTCATGACTCCTCCAATCTTTTTTGTTGAGTAGAGACTTTCTTTTTTGTGGCGTATGACCCATTAGAGGTCTTTATCCTCCGAAGAGTCGTGCCTCCGAAGAGGACTTGTGCTGCCGATGATAGCTTTGGTTGTTCCTCTGTTCACTTGCTTATGCCTTTTCAATGATCCTCTGCCCCTCCCTTTTTTTTTTCTTTTTTTTCTTTTTTTTTTCTTCTTTTTACAAGTAACTTGTTTAATCCAAGGAAGTGTGCTTCATTGTCAGGCAATTTCGTGAGAACGAGCACTAGCTTTTTAACTGGATGTTTGTTTGTTCAAACGATCTCAATTTATTAGCAAAGACCCGTTTCTGTCGAAATCATAGGCTGTTCAATTGAAGTACTTCCTGTCTAGGATTTGAATTCGGGGCTCTTGTGACTTGAAATTTGGCGAGAATCACTTGGTCTTTTTATGTGCAAGTTTCACTTCCATTGTCTGCAAAAATTCAAATCGACATTTCAGCAATACATTCTATGTACCTTTTATATCGAGAATAAAGCAAACATGTAATAATAATAAGGAACACAAGATTTATAGTGGTTCGGCCATGAAATTGGGCCTACATCCACTTTATATTCTTTCATTATTTACTTGCATCAGTTTTACAATTGCTTTCAATTACAAGAATCATACATTCATAATTCTTTTTACAATGTTTCAACAAAATTTTCAAGTAAAGTATGGACGCAAATGGTTGCTGTTCCATGCCCTTGGAATTTGATCTCCATCAACAGTGGTGAGTTTGAATGTGCCGTCAAGAAGCTTCTGACCTATTACATACGGTCCTTCCCAATTTGGCCCAAACACACCTGTCGCTGTCATAATTCTCTTCAGGACTAGGTCTCCAATCTCAAAGCTGCATTGGCGAACTTTGGAATTAAAATGTCTGGCTATTCTTTGCTGATGAGCTGCAATTCTGAGATTGGCCTCATCTCTTTTTTCATCAAGGAAATCTAGCGCTTCAAGCTGTAGCCTTTCATTTTCTGCTTGGTTGAAATGGATCCTTTTGTGTGAAGGAACCTCTGTTTCTATCGGGATCATTGCTTCCGACCCGTATGCTAATGAGAAAGGAGTGTGCCCAGTCGCAGTTTTGTGAGTGGTTCTGTATGCCCATAGTGCAAGTGGTAGCTTATCGACCCAACCACCTTTTGCTCTTTCGAGTTGCTCTTTGATGGTTGATTTGATGATCTTGTTTACTGCTTCCACTTGCCCGTTTGCCTGCGGATGAGCAACTGCTGAAAAGCTTTTCTGGATTTTGAATCGCCTGCAAAAATCTTGGAATTCCTCGCTTTCAAACTGAGTACCATTGTCTGTGATTATTTTCTAAGGCACACCATACCTGCAAATGATATTCTTGGTCACGAAACTTATCATCTTCTTAGAGGTGATAGTAGCCAATGGTTCAGCTTCAGCCCATTTCGTAAAATAATCAACTGCAACAATAGCATATCTAATCCCTGATTTGGCAGTCGGTAGCGGCCCAATGAGATCCATTCCCCAAATTGCAAATGGCCATGGACTGACCATTTGTGTGAGTTCAGTTGAAGGTGCTCTAGGAATTTTGGCAAATCTTTGGCATTTGTCACACTTTCGGGAATAGCTTGCAGCATCATGATTAATTTCTGGCCAAAAATATCCGTATCGGAGAATTTTCTTTGCTAATGTTTGACCACCTGAATGATCACCACATTCTCCTCCATGCACCTCAGCTAGGATTGTTTTGGACTCTACCCGGGATACACATCGAAGCAATGGCATTGAGAATCCCCGTCTGTATAATCGGCCATCCTGAATTACATAGCGAGAGGCTTTCCTTAGTAGCTTTCGTCTTTCTATCGAATTTTCTGGCAGAGAACCTCTGAGTAGGTAGTCCAGTATTGGAGTCATCCATGACTCTTGTTCTTGAGATACATTTATAATCCAGTCAATATCCATCTCGTCTATACTTGGTGCTGAAAGGACTTCTACAGGGACCAATCCCAATAGTTGAGCTTCACCAGAACTTGAATACTTTGCGAGGGAATCTGCCTTCATATTCTCTTCCCGAGGAGTGTGGCTTATTGAATAGTGATCGAGCTCACACAGAAGTTCCCAAGCCTTCGACAAGTAAGCGGGCAGGTTTCCCCCTTTCGTTTGAAATTCCTTCTTAACTTGACATACAATAAGCTGAGAATCGCTAAAGATCTGTAATGCTCGTATGTTTAGTTCTTTAGCGATTTTCAGTCCTGCGATAAGAGCTTCATATTCGGCTTCATTGTTTGTTGAAGGAAATTCCAATCTTAGTGCATAGCATAATGACCGACCTTCAGGAGTCTCAAGTACGACTCCGGCTCCAGAACAGTAATCATTTCTTGCACCATCGACATATAACCTCCACTGGATAGGGGAATTGTCGAACGTTTCTTCCTCACTGTTTCCTTTATCTGTAAACTCTGCAATGAAATCTGCTAAAGCTTGTCCATTGACCGCTTTCCGGGGATGATAAGTGATGTCATACTGACTGAGTTCAATATTCCACTTTAGAAGACGACCCGAAGTTTCAGGGCGAAACAGGACTTGCTTTAAAGGTTGATCAGTGAGGACTCTGATAGGATGAGCTTGAAAATATTGCCTCAACTTCCTAGACGCAATTAGTAAGCAATAGGCGAGTTTTTCCAACTTAGAGTAATTCATCTCTGCCCCAGTGAGTCTTTTGCTGATATAGTAAACTGGATGTTGAATCCTTTTGTCTTCCCGTATCAGCGCTGCACTTAAAGCGTGTGATGATACTGCCAAGTATATAAGAAGATCCTCGCCATCGCCAGGCCTAGAAAGTATTGGAGGCGTCTCCATATGGCGAATCAACTCATCAAAGGCTTTTTGGCATTCGGGAGTCCAATTGAAGTTTTTCTTTCCTTTCTTTAGGGCGTCAAAGAATGGGATACATTTATCTGTGGCTTTGGAAATGAACCGACTTAAGGCGGCAACTTTTCCATTGAGACTTTGCAATTCCTTCTTTGTTCTAGGAGCTTTGACTTCTTTCAAGGCAGTAATTTGAGCTGGACTAGCCTCAATGCCCCTAGCGCTGACGATAAACCCTAAGAATTTTCCGGACTCGACCCCAAATGTGCATTTCAGAGGGTTAAGCTTCATTCTGTATTTCCGGAGGACTGCGAACATTTCTGCCAAGTGTTCAATGTGATCCGCTGCTTTCTTAGACTTTACTAACATGTCATCAACGTAGACTTCCATAGTTTTGCCCAATTGCGGTTTGAACATAGCATTAACAAGTCTTTGGTAGGTTGCCCCTGCATTCTTCAAACCGAAGGGCATAACTCTGTAGCAATAAAGACCAACATTGGTGATAAAGCTCGTGTCCTCCTGATCCGGTTCATGCATCATGATCTGGTTATATCCGGAGTAGGCATCCATGAAAGATAACAATTCATGTCCCGCTATTCCATCTACCAGTTGATCGATCCTGGGTAAAGGAAAGCAATCTTTGGGGCAGGCCTTGTTCAGATCTGAAAAATCGATGAACACTCTCCATTTTCCATTAGCTTTCTTAACCAACACAGGATTTGAAACCCAGTTCGGATATGTAGATTCTCTGATGAAGTTATTTTCCATGAGTCGATCAATTTCTTCTTTTAATGCTGCTGACCTTTCTGGACCTTGGGTTCTTCTTTTCTGTTTTACTGGTGTGAACTTTGGGTCAATATTCAGAGCGTGTACTGCAACTTCTGGAGATATTCCACACATATCAGCATGAGTCCAAGCGAAGACATCCAGATTTGCTTTCAGGAATGATATCAAGATATTCTGAATTGACATATTAAGTTGTGAACCCACATTCAACACCTTATTTGGGTCCTTCGGGTCAACAGGTACCGGTACCGTCATTTCAACCGGCACTACTCTATTCTCCCCTGCACTGGCTTTTCTGGGATCCATCTCTTTCCGTGCCCCTCTATGCTCGCCAGTGCAGGATCCGCCCCGTAATTGCTACAAGGCTGGCTCTTTGATGCGGACCGGAGTGGCCGCATCCTTTCCCATTTCCCTCTTTCTTGACTCTCGCCACTCTGTCAAATAGCACTCTCGCGCAACATTTTGATCCCCTTTTATAACTCCTACTCCATTGTCTGTAGGAAATTTAATAGTGAGGCACCACGGGGCTAGAATAGCTTTGAATGCTGCGAGCGTTGGACGGCCAAGGAAAGCATTATAAGCAGAAAATTCATCGACAATCACAAATGTTTGCTTGCGGACCACTTTCCTTTCTCCTTCCCCAAGTTCTACTAGCAGATCGATGGTTCCTATTGGTTGCTTTGGCTCCCCGGTGAAGCCAGCGATCTTCTGCGATGAGGCTTGTACATCGACCATAGGGATTTTCATTTGGTCGAATGTCTTCTTGAAGAGGATATTACATGATGCTCCGCAGTCAATGAGAACTCTTCTGACAATGGCCGGTCCAATACCAGCAGAGATGACCAAGGGATCTAGGGTAAGAGCTTCGATACATGAGGAATCTCTGGCTCTGAAAATAATATCATCACTGAAAGTTTTCTGTTGTTTCAGGGGCGTAGTGTCTTCTAAAACAAAGACGTCTTCTTCGGCTGGAACATATTTCAAAGCTCTGGCATATCTCTCCATCTCTCCCCAGCTCTTGCCAGCTGGGTGAGGCCCTCCTGTAATGACATTGATAGTGGGCCTTCCAGATTCATGCCCCGTAGCTTTCTCACCTATCCTAGGCTGATGAACAGGAGCATGTTGCCCCTGACTTGACGATGCAGGATTGTTGCTATTCTTTTTCACAAATTGCTGCAGCTTGTTTTCTCTTAGCAATTCTTCAATCAGATTTTTCAACTGGCGGCATTCATCAGTCTCATGACCGGGTTGATTATGGAAGCGGCAGAACTTCCCACTTTGTATAGCCTTTTTTCCGGTCCTCAAAGGGATAGGTTTAGGGAGGTCAACAGAATCTTTAATGGCAAGGAAGATATGCTCCGGCGTGTCTGATAAAGGAGTATACTCTGATGGCTTGAAGGATCGGGGCTTCTTCAGATTACTCTGTTTCTTCCCATTGTTATTTTACCTTTTTTGCCCTACAGATTCAATCTTGTGTGGTGCAACAGTGTTATCTTCAGCTTTTTCTGACACTGCCTTCACCGGTACAGGACGGCTTTCCAGGCGTATGAATTCGTCTGCCTTTTTGTAGAACTTTTCGAGGGAGGTTGGCTCCTTCATGTTTAACCATTTCCCAAATTCGCTCGACTTATCAATAGCCCTCATCAGATAAGTCAATATCATTCGCGGTTCAGCATTGTCCACCTCTGCCAGTGCTATATTAAAGCGGTTCAAGAAAGATCTGATAGATTCACCAGGATTCTGTTCTATACTTGACAATGACATGATGTCTTTGGCCTTTGAAGCATATAGTCTAAACTGTTCCTTGAACTTTCGGGTCAAGTCTGAAAACTGATCAATAGATCGGACTGGCAACTTGGTGAACCACAGTAGAGCCACACCTTCAAGGTATACGGGGAAATATCGGCACTTTATCTCGTCTGAGGCCCTGGCACCTGTCATGTGCCAATCATATTTATACAAGAATTCATTCGGATCACTTGTCCCTTTGTAAGCTGGGATAGTTGGAGGGACAAACTTCCTTGGAAACTCCGTCTTTAAGATTTTCTCAGTAAATGGAGTTTTACTTGGGGCGAAACCCCATTCTTTCTCATCTTCAACCCTTTGCATACTTTCTCTCATGATTTGCCGGACCATTCCAGAAAGATACTCCTCATCATGTCGAGTTCCAGATCCAACAACCTCAGGAAGCGTTTGCTCAAAGGGACTGGCAGCCCTTTCTGGAGCATTCCTCTCATTAGCATCATGAATGTTGCCAGTATAATTCCTTCCATTACCAGCCGGTTGATTATTTGCCCCGAGCAAATCATTCAACTTATTCAGAATTAGAACATTTTGGGCACTCTGAGCTTCTAATTGTGCATTCTGGGCATTTATCTGCTGGTTCAGTCCTAATATTACAGCATCCAACTCAGCTTTCGTAACCCCAGCAGACGGAATGGGTTGATTAGGTACAGGGGAAGCGGAGGTTCCCTCTTGAATATTCCCAGATCTGACAGATCTACTCTTCCTTCCAGGAGCCATTATCTCGGATAGACTTCTGGTTTTCAGGGAAATTCTCTCTACAAACCTCTGTGAAGCAATGATGATAACTTGCCTGAGTTCAATTCTCAGTGAAAGCACCAAAAATGTTAACGCTTGAATTTGAACGCTAACACCCCGATGTATGGGTTGTAATTGTGAAAGCACCACCCGACGACTCGTGAACAGATTACAAGCAGATAATAGTAGAAAAGCGGTAAACAACAACAATTTTATAGTGGTTCGGCTTTAGGGTATAGCCTACGTCCACTTTAAGTACTTTTATTAATTAGCTCGTTACAAGCTGATACAATTCTTCCCAAATACAATACACTTTGAATTACAAGACACTTAGAACAAGTAGCTTAAACTTCGATGGAGATGAGAGTTTTCGAATCCATGTTGGATGTATGTGATCTCTTCTTGAAGTTGTTTGTAGCGTTCTTAATATCTTGAGAGCTTCAAGTGTTGGATTGGATTAGTTTGAAATGCAGCAGAGTAACGGTGTTTGAAGGGAATCAGCCAAAAAGTCCTTTTTTCAGTTGGAATTAGGGGTGTATTTATAGGCTTTGCTCGGACTTAGGTCGTAGGTCGTGACCGACCTAAGTAAGGTCGTAGGTCGTCTCCGACCTATGAAGCTCCGGTTTTCCTTTTTCATGAGTGGGCGCATGCTTATTTGCACAAGTCCTAGGTCGTGAGCGACCTATCCCCCTGTGGCACAGCATAGTCAACTTTTTTACTCTGGCATTTAGGTCGTTAGCGACCTACCCTAGGTCGCGAGTACTTTCCTGTAGCCATAGCTGATCTTAGGTCGCTGAATCCATTAGGTCGCGACCTTCCTTAGGTCGAAGCACTCCTTTAGGTTGTGAAAGCTTTAGGTCGCTAAGCCAATCATGCCGTTAGGTCGCAGAGTTCCATAAGTCGAGACCGTCTTTAGGTCTCATTCACTCTTAGGTCGCGAAGCTTGATAGGTCGAAACATCTTCTGAGTCGCAGCCTTCCTGTTAGGTCGCGAGGCTTCATAGGTCGCGAAGCATTTTTAGGTCGTTCTCCTTTTTAGATCGAGCCATCTTTAAGTCGCAGCCTTTTTTAAGTCGCTAGGTTCTTGAATTGGCTAGGTCGCTACATTTTCCTTAAGTCTCTTACAGAAGGGAGTTAACAGTTCCGCTGTGAGATTCTGATGTGTTGTTTCTTTTTCTTCTCTTTCTTTTCTTCTTCTATCCCTTTCTTTCTTAATTAGTGATGCGATTTTCTGGTGATAGAAAGTCTGGTCGCTACGATTTCCACCTTTGCATTTATAGTTCTATTTGTTTTCCGAAGCAAGCGTTGAAACTCTCCTCTGCTTTCATTTTGAAGGAAAATAAACGTGTACAAGTTACATTAGTTTGATGGACTTCTTCCCATATGTATTTCCTTTCTTCTGCCTGCACCTCTCAAACTCAAACCCGTCCCCTCCGCACAAACGTTCCCCCACCGACATTCCTTCATCAACCCACTTCCCTTTGTACCCATGTAAGCCAAGGCCTCATCCAATAATGGCCGCAAACAGCACCGCCTGGCCACCCCGTGGACCCACATCTCCCCGCCAAACACAAACCCAAACTGCCACCTCGTGCTCCACCCATCTCGCGCCTCCCTGATGCCGCAGAAACCCATGGCCGAGTCTTGACTCGCCTTGCTTCTTCTATCCCGACATCGACATAGGCCGAACTCCAACCAATCTAGAGCCAATTACCACCGGCCACACATCTCCTCTCTCCTCCTCTGTTCGACTGACCTGTCCTCTCTCCGCTCGCCTCTTACAACCTACCGCTCCATCTACCCCACGAGCATCTGTAGCCTACCACTCACGTCCTTCCCTTCACTCTGCGAAAGATCACCATCTCAAGTCGACCAAACACCTCCGGCCTTGGTTCCAAATGCAGAACATCATCAGCTCCACCTTCGCTTCGTTCAAAGTTGCAGCCTTCTTCCTCATCTTCTTCATGTATTGTTTGTAAGCAATATAATATATATAAGGTATGTTTGTATATACAGTATCATAACTATGTTCTGTAGGATTACAAAGTATGGACATTTCTTAGTTTTATAAGTTGTTATATAACCTATAAGTTTTTAAATAAGTCAGTCATGAACATCTATACAGTTTAGAATATTTCTTTTGTTCCATTTTCGGTTTGCATACATATTTGTGGCTTGACAGTATAAAAAAAGTTTACAATATATAGGTTATATATATATATGTAGTGGATTGTTTCTTACTGTATATATTATAAAATGGAAAGTATATGTTAAAGGATATTGTTTCTACTGGCTGCGTGTTTATATGGTGCTAGACTACGTGAAACTGCTAGTTGCATGTTTAGAGGTCATGCATATAAATTTTAAGCTTCTGCATATATTTCAAGTTATATATGTAAATCTGTTGAGCATGCATAGATTGCAATGCTATTATAGTACTACATATGTCTATATGTGTGATGTTTTGAATCTATCGTATATATAAGTTATATATCAACTAGTTTTATCAAATATAAGTCTGTACGGGCATGTATATGCATATAGTTTTTTTTTTTGAAAATTGTATTTGGAAAAGTATTTACCCAGTGGAAATTGGCTACGTTGTTTACTAAGTAGTCTGGGTTATTTTTATAATATATTTGACTTTACATTGTTATCCATCTTAATTCGTAAGTTTATATGTGGCTCACATTTTGCTGAAGTTATTTGCCGTGAGTTATGTACATATTATAAAATATGGATATTTTGATATAAGTTTATTGTTATGGTTTTATAAATATGATTTGTAGTTATATAAAAGGGTTATTTATTAAATGAGATATAGCACACCTGTTGGTATATGTATGAATGATCTCTGTTGTAAGCTTATATAGTTGTGTATTGTGTTATAATTTGGTTACCTATCGAGTTAAGCATATATATATATACCAATTAAAATAAAGCATTGGATTTAAAATAAAATGATTTTTCATAATTTCAGTTGTATGAATATATTCTATAATAAAGTAAGTTTATTTTAATTTTATAATGACTATTTATCTTAGAGTATAAGATATATTTTATTATATATTATTGATTTCTAAGTGTGCATATATATATATAAGTAGTTATTTCAAAATATAACGTGCGTATATATATATTGATTTAGTAGACGTGTTTGATTAAAAACAACGATTTTAATTATATATGTTATTTTAATAATTGTTTTAAATTAAATATTAATTTCATGGAAATAATATATATATATATACATAATTCCTATTCTTATCAAACTGATTCTGATTCAGTTCATCGATTTTATCTACCAGCTTTGATCGTCAAATTCATGTTCGTCAAATTCATGTCCATCTCACTTTGCTCTGGACTCATAACTCACTTCTGTGCCAAATTTCTCTAGCTTCGAAAGGTGAGCAATCACTCGTGATTAATATTCTTTTATTTTTTAAATTTGATTTCAATTGAAACGACAATTGAAATATGCTGCTGCTAGTTATTTGCACTGTTATTTATGTTATTATGTAACATCCCGCTCTTTTGACCGCCCCCAGTTGGTAATTAAAACAACTTGAAACATTCAAAATGACGGATTGTTATTTAGTTTATATAGTTTAAACAGAATCAGCCACAGAATCACGGAATAATAATATTTCGAAAAAAATGAATCTTTCTATTTTCTTACAAATATCAGAGTTTATACAATGTATTGAATTTATACAACAGAATTTTTCTTTAAGTACAAAATCCCTGAACTAAAGTGAGCGTTTTCGCCCTCTCTCTAACTTCGCTGCCCGGAAACCTTCAAGCTGTAAAACACTCGGTCTGACACGAGCATTATATTCAAAAGAAAATAATACACGGGTCAGTCTAATTCAAACTCAGATTTTTAGTGCATAGAGGCAATAATAATCAAATAGACGACAGTCACAATAACTCTCGTCTATCCGGCCCTTTTAATAAAGAATTTGGACAACGGTAAATATAACACTTAACAGTGTTAAACAACAAATCAGCAGAATCAAATCACCAACAAGATAAATGAAAAGATCATCAATGATTATAATTTAGAAAACATCAGAATTGCTTAAACAACAATTAACAACAAAATCGAATTATTGAATAAATAATTAGAAACTTATAATCTAATTTTCAAATGGATAATCAGATAACAACAAATGATCAAATCAAACTAAATCAATTTCAAACAATTGAATTATCACTTCAAAACGTCAAATTCTGAATTGGCTGCAGTACACGCACGCGTACACTGCCTCTCCTGTACAGTGATGAAATGCACAAAAGCCCAATTATAGTTCACAAACGAGCACAAGGTCAAACCCGAGCATTTAAGCTGGGTTCAACTCAATGTACAGAAACAAATACAAAGCAAATGTCACAATGAAACTGCAGTTGCAAAGAGGTATAAAGACAAGGACAACGCTCAGGTCAACAGTACATAAATATATGAATAAGTGATACAACAGTTCAGTGAACTGCAAGTATCGATCAGGTAGCCACAAGTGTAAAGCAATGCCCAACACAAATGAGTGAACCAGATTCAAGTGAGGACTGAATGCAACAACAACTCCAGATCAATGCAAATAAAACTGGGTTACTACATAACACAACAACAACTAAAAATAGTGCAACAGGTCAGGAGCAAGTATGTGTACCTAAGGTACAACATGTATGCAACTGTAAGACTGAAAAATGCAAGCACCAGACTCAAGTACAAAAACTACAAACTCAAGTGCACTGAACTCAATTATAAACTCAAGCATGAATTAAACTACAATGTAGCTTCAATTGGAAACAATATCACCATTGAAACTAAACTCATATACACATTGTACTCAAGGCAACCAGCACATAAGTGCATTGTATAAGCATGAATTATACACATTGTAACTTAACTTATATTTTATTTTTCATAAATCTCACTAATTCGATAATGGGTTTTCGAATGATCATGACTTAAATCTAAGGAGACCTTATCAAAGAGAAACTATCGTAAACCTAAATTTAGACAGGGGGATTTCCGAAAAGGATTTGAATTTTCAAAATACCTTTTATTTTTCAAAAAAAAAACAATTTTATGCTTCTTTAGATTTGAAAAACGCTTTCTTTAAAGTGATCCTAGTGACTATTCATATTAAACGTCATAAACTAAGCTTTGTATAAACCAAAGCTCTGATACCACTTTGTTACATCCCGCCCTTTTGACCGCCCCCAGTCGGTAATTAAGCCAACTTGAAACGTTCAAAATGACGGATTGTTATTTAGTTTATAGAGTTTAAACAGAATCAGCCACAGAATCACAGAATAATAATATTTCGAAAAAACTGAATCTTTCAATTTTCTTACAAATATCAGATTTTATACAATGTATTGAATTTATACAACGGAATATTTCTTTAAGTACAAAATCCACGAACTAAAGTGAGCGTTTTCCCCCTCTCTCTAACTTCGCTGCCCGGAAACCTTCAAGCTGTAAAACACTCGGTCTGACCCGAGAATTACATTCAAAAGAAAATAATACATGGGTCAGTCTAATTCAAACTCAGATTTTTAGTGCATAGAGGCAATAATAATCAAATAGACGACAGTCACAATAACTCTCGTCTATCCGGCCCTTTTAATAAAGAATTTGGACAACGGTAAATATAACACTTAACAGTGTTAAACAACAAATCAGCAGAATCAAATCACCAACAAGATAAATGAAAAGATCATCAATGATTATAATTTAGAAAACATCAGAATTGCTTAAACAACAATTAACAACAAAATCGAATTATTGAATAAATAATTAGAAACTTATAATCTAATTTTCAAATGGATAATCAGATAACAACAAATGATCAAATCAAACTAAATCAATTTCAAACAATTGAATTATCACTTCAAAACGTCAAATCCTGAATTGGCTGCAGTACACGCACGCGTGCACTGCCTTGCCAGTACAGTGATGAAATGCACAAAATCCCAATGAAAGTTCACAAACGAGCACAAGGTCAAACCCGAGCATTTAAGCTGGGTTCAAATCAATGTACAGAAACAAATACAAAGCAAATGTCACAATGAAACTGCAGTTGCAAATAGGTACAAAGACAAGGACAATGCTCAGGTCAACCGCACATAAATATATGAATAAGTGATACAATAGTTCAGTGAACTGCAAGTATCGACCAGGTAGCCACAAGTGTAAAGCAATGCCCAACACAAATGAGTGAATTAGATTCAAGTGAGGACTTAATGCAACAACAACTCCAGATCAATGCAAATAAAACTAGGTTACTACATAACACAGTAGCAACTAAAAATAGTGCAACAGGTCAGGAGCAAGTATGTGTACCTAAGGTACAACATGTATGCAACTATGAGACTTAAAAATGCAAGCACCGGACTCAAGTACAAAAACAACAAAATCAAGTGCACTGAACTCAATTATAAACTCAAGCATGAATGAAACTACAATGTAGCTTCAGTTGGAAACAAGATCACCATTGAAACTAAACTCATATACACATTGTACTCAAGGAAACCAGCATATATAAGTGCAGCGAAAGCCAGTGATCAAGCAACATTGCAGCTTCATTCATGTATATATGACTAAAATCACAAAGCCACTATTCAAACTTAAAATTCCAAGTCATGACCAGAGAGGAGCAAGACAGGTGAACTAGACTCCCATGTGCAGGTAAATGAAGATGCAATGAAGTCAAAGCAAGCATACGGCAATGCAGCAAGGCACAACACAATTTTCAGTGAAGTCACAATGAAATCAAGGCATCAAGTATACACAAATTAATGCACCAGTACAGTTCAGTGAACTGAAGTGAAGTCACAAGTGTAAAACTACACCAGGCTAAGTGCCATCAAGTAAACAAGACTCAACATGAATGATCAGGTAGTAGGCATATAATCCATCAAGTTAGAGCATGCAAGTGAATCATAAACCAAGTGTACCCAAAAATACAACAGTGGAACGCAAGTGCAGACTATGCATAAGTCTAAAAAATGTCCAAAATGCTAACATGTGAATATGCAGCATGCACATATGAAGTGGTGCACTGAAAATTCAAGCATCAGACTTCATGTCGAACAAGAAAAACACAAGTCAGAAAACAAGCAATTGAAATGCAACCAGTCTCGAGTAATTATACTAGAGACTACAAAGAAACCAAGTCAAGTTACAGGTCAAAGCCTTCTCAAAACAAATGTGAACTTGAATTTTCACAAAGTGAAGTTACAGACAAAGCTACCATATTCAAAACTTCAAAGAAACAATATCATGAAAAACCGTGAAACGACAATCTAACTATCCTATAAATATATACATATGTATACGCATACGTATGTACATATACAGATAGTGCTAACAGGCTCAGAGGCACCAGAGTAATGCCAAGTTTTGATAAATAGGTATATTAAAGTACATGGCATGAACAACAACCAATTCGAACATATGGTCAAGCATCAGGTCCAAGTCAAAGCAGAGACACTGCCAGTGTCATAGAGGCAAAAGATAAAACCAATACAAATAGAAATGAATACATACTAAAGACAATTACACAAAGACTCCAAGCCTGTAAGTACTTCAACATTGAAGCTCTAGACAATTTCAAGTTCGAAGAATGCCATAATCGAAAACATTATCAAGTCGGAGCCGAGTTTGACAGTGTCAAACATCAAAGTGAAAAACCTAAAACACGTGCCAGTGAACATGTGCAGCTCAATGAATAGAGGCAACAAAAGTCAGGCAACATGACAACATCAAGTGATGCAACGTCACAAAATCAAAACTATCGGTCAATACAAAGTATCCCAAAAATTCATAGCAGAGAGACCAATATCATAACCAAGTCAAAGGCGAGATAAACAAGTCAAGGAAATGTCCAAACTGAGCACCATCTCAATCCAGAAACTAAATAAAACCAAGTGTACCACGGTGGAACCCCAAACCAAACAAGAGTAAAACTTCAAATGAAGTCAATACTACTGCAAGCACTCAGAAGATTTAAGTATAGATATGAAACATGGATAACAATGGTACAACATATACATGTATTGTAAAGATAACTACACGTATCAAGTTGAGTTAAAGCCAAAACAACCGAGCATAAATAAGGTTCGATAAGTCAAGGCTAAAGTAGAACAAAACAGCATCACCAAACTCAAATCAAAAATCATCAAAACCGTGCAAATCCCCAAAATCACATATACATATGAAATCGACTTGAATTAGTGTGAGTAATTAAAAATTACTCACCTTAGTCTCGACGCAAAGAAGAAGCAGCCGAAGTGAGCAACGAGGAGAAAACCGATCAACCTTCAAGCATCGGCTTCGAAAATTTTCACAAGCCCTAGCTTTGAAGACGAGCGAACGAAGAAAATTTTGAGGCCGCCATTTTTTTTAGGGTTACGAATGGGAATGGTTAAGGAGGATCGGGTTATAGGATTTTCGAACGAACGCAAATGAAATTGGGGAATCGCGTATTTTATGAGGAAGGGGGAGCGTGATTCCAGGCTGAAACAAAGGAGAGTTGCGTGATTTAAGGATGACAGCAGTATGGGAGGAACAAGGCTACTGTGTCGTGATGGGAAGGGAAGTAGCTGGCGTTGACCAATTTCAAATTTAAATTTTTAATTGAATTCGATTTAATTTCAACGCGTTTATACATCGTAAGCTCACATAACAACTCCGATAAATATGAAATTTTAAATCCAATAATAATACAATATTCCGGATCCAATGGAACTGGTTTCGTCGAATTCCGAGACTATGCCCTCGGGAGGCTATTTTTTAAATATCGAATCAAATGATATAATTTCAAAACTGATCAATTCACTTTCAAATTCAATTATGAAGCTTCCATTATCTCCAACATTGTCAATATATATTTTACCAGCCTTTGAAATATTTTAATCAGCTTAAAACTGAAGATTCAAATTATTATTCAACTTTCAATAGATTAAATTTTAAAATTTAATTGCATATTTTATTCTGATAATTTGAAATTCAAGTCAAACCATCATTCAAATATTTAAAATTATTAAATATTTTCAAGTAAATTGTTCAAAATTCTGGGTCGTTACATATTACCTATATCAGTTCACCTGTGACACCTGACACCATTATCTGATAATTATTTATGCGATGATAATATAGTTTGACTGATAATTGTTTGATTGTTGATGTTTATATTGGACTTTAAATAGTTAATGTTAAGGTGATAAATAGTTTGCAATTGAATTTGATATGGGATAGTTAGATTTTGAATTTGATTAGTTAAATTTCTATAATATGACCCCTTTAAATGTTAAATAAATTGACGTAGAAAAAGTGTTAACTACACCTTGGACCATTGAATGTATGCTGTATAAATTTATGTAGTATAAAATTGAAAAATGAATGACAGGTGAAGAACCGTATAAACATTAGCGTAATAATCTTTAATCTACATGAAATGATAGTGTAGATTCTAGAAATAATTATATTAATTTGCATTAACAACAATGTGAATTAATACGAATATTTTGGGATTATTTGAATTAATTATTGGATTGTTATTGATGGTTATTATTGCTTGTTTATTTACTTTGACACCATCCCAGTTATCACACTGCAAGTTCATTTTGCTATGCTTTGATTTTTGAATTGAAATGGAATCGGGTTGAAATGATAAATACCCAAATGAACTTGACTTAGGATAGAAAATTAAATAAACCCGATTGGTCAATAATTTGATTTAAAAAAATAATGATTTTATTTGAATAAAGAATAAGGTTTAAAATGAAGTTGGAATTTGAATTTTAATGAAAGGAAAATGTTAATATTTAAAAACCTAAAACAAAATATTAATAAAGTAATTGATGAAAGAACGTTGTTCAATATAATAAATGATTGAATTAGGTTTTGAAATTATTTAATAATTAAGTTATGAAATTATTTAATAATTAAGTTTTGAATTATTAATAATTAAGATTGGAATTATTAGATAATTAGGTTTCGAAATTTATTTAATAATTAAAATTTGAAATTATTAATTAAGCTCAAAATTATTTAATAATTAAATAAGATTGAATCATTTGATAATTAAAAATTTTGAATTCTTTGATAAATGAAACTGAACTTCTGAATAAGTGAATTTGAACTTCGTTAATAAATGAAATTTAAATTCTGTATTAATTAAGTTTTTTTGAAAATTATTTAAAGTAAGTAAATAAAGTAGTGAAATTGAATTTCTTTGACAAGAAATTAATGTGATTTTTGAATTATTGTCAGACTTGTAATTTAAAGAATTGATTTGACAAATTTAAGTTAATTCAATTGTAAGTTTTGATATAATGAAGGAAAATAAAATGGATTTAATGAATGGGTATTTAAATTGATTTGTTTTAAATAATAAATTAACTTAACGAATATTGAATGAAATCGATCAATGAACTCGAATTGATTTGAATGTTAAATCAAACTAATTTTAATGATTTCGAAAGAAAACTTATATACGAACCTGTATCAATATTCGAATTGTTTAAATAAACATTGAAATTGAATTATAAGATTTTGAAATGGTAATTTGGAAATTTGAGACGTATGTTATGGAAATTGTTTATAAAGATGGATGAAATGTTGATTTACAAATTCTAATTGAAATTGAATTGATTTGGTTTTTGAAATTTATTAAACGACCAATCGGTGCAATAATTACGAAAGTTATTAAAGAAACCAGAATCGGTTATGGACATACTCTCTATCTAAACCGAAAACCACTTTAATAACTATACGCGTAGTGTGATCCAGAATGAAGTGGTTGGAACGATTTACGTGATGACTGAAGAAAGAGAACGATAATGGATAGCCTTGACACTTGTGTCAAATTGGAAATGACTAAAACAGGAGCCGTGCCGGGCCAAATGTGGTCAGCCACCTCGAGCGAACACACTTCCTCGTAAACTACTCATTCCTTGTTATTGATTGTTGCACCCTCGTAACTTTAGGAGTGTTGTTTCGCGGTGTTGCCATCGTTGCGGCGATGCGTTTTCACCAGTCCGGATCAGGCAAACGGTAGTTTCACTACCTTGGGTACTGCCTCATGTGCCTTGTCATACTTGTATCCCTATATACGCGACCACTACGAATTTGTTTTGTGTTATACCTATGGAGTACTCCCTGATAGCCTACTAGTTCACGGTGGAGTTTATAGTGCTGCATAGACTATGTAATTTATATAAAAATGTGTTAAGGGGGATAATGGTAACGCCTTAACACTATTTTGATATTTTATATTATTGATAGAAATTATCTATTTAGCGTACATTACTACATAGTAGATAGTTTAACGGATCCTTAGAGGATGGTTATTCCAACATCCTTTGAGTCACATGTATTTCAGTTGTTATTTCACTTGAGTTAGATTTTTTGATATAAGAATGTTAATCCTGACTCGAGTGTTTTGTGTTTTGCTTTACGCTCAGGTCAGACTGAGTGTACCAGTTTATGAGACTAACCTTTGGAGTTGGAGCTTCGCTTGGAGATCCAGCTATCTATCCAACTTTCAGATATCCGATTGATTCCCGTGATGTATTCTGATATTGTATTTAATTATTGTATTCGAGACATCTGTTGTACCTTATTTAACTCTGTTATATATATAGTAGCTTCATGAACTACTATCTTTTGCTTCCGCTGCATATTATTACTCTGTGTCTGTGATTCTGTGATTATTTATTTACTGTATATGTTCAGTTTTGCCAAATTCAAATTAACAATTCGGTATTTTGAATTATTCAAGTCCGACATGTGCAGATGCGAATAGTCGAAAATATCGAGTCGTTACACAAATTGTTTACTCAAATCAAGGAGGGATGAGCACTTGACTTCAGATGGAATGAGAAATAAGCATACAAACAATCACATATTCTCTTTTATATATAATAGAATGGATAGAATAAATGAGGACCATTGCTATCAATGAAAACCAGAGACATAGAGGAGGTCAAGAGTTCGAACTTTTAGTAAAAAAAATTATGTTACGTTATATTTGTAAAATTTGATATATTATTAAGATCATAGATTAGATCTCATAATGGCAGGTTTTCATATATGTTCTCTCTTTCTATTTGTTTTCCTCTTATAATATCAGTTAAATTATACACATTTTTCATTCATCAAAAAGCTATATCAAATGCTCTTTTTATTTTGATTTTAATATAATTTTAACTTTTTTTGTCATAAAATAAAGTTTTTTTAAAATATTTGAAAATAGAAAACCGGTTCTCCTAATATATAAAATCTTTTTTCAAATAAGATTTTGTGTGTATTCAGTTTTTCTCATGCTTGCAAGATATTTGAGAAAAATAAATATAATAAAAATTAAATATTGCGAACGCGCTTGTGCATAAACAAACGTACATACATACATGCATACACCAACACACACACACACGTACACACACAAAAATACACGTGTGCACGCATGCACGTGCATGTGTATGTGTGTATATGTGTATATTTATATGTGTATTTATACAATATTTTAATTTAGAATACAATATTTTGAAATTGGTACTAATTACAAATTTTCTCACCAGATTTAAAGTAACTAAAACTATTTGTAAAATCGATTATTTAATTACGTATTCTATTTCCTTAAAATATTTAATAATTCAAATCTGCTTAGTCAACTGTACTTGATTTGGTAAACTTTGAGAATTAGTATAATACTAAAGATTTTATTTGAATACCATTTTCAATGGCAATATTTGAGGTTACGGCAAGAAAGAAGAGCAAAGTGGCCATTTTTCAAGCCAATAAGGAAATGCGAAGTGGTGTCGTCTTTAAAATTTGTTGGTACTCAATTTCTTTGCGCAACAAAGAATGGTGTATGTTTAAAGTACGCATTTTTATTTTCTATAATATTTGTTTAAATGACATTAGAAAGTGGTGGTTGTATTTAATAGTACACTAAATGTGTTGACAAACCATTTTATACATTAATTGATAGAGTTAAGGGTATACCCATAGGGCACTTCTACAATGTATTGTAAATTATTAACTCTTTAATGAAATCGCCTTCAAAATAAAATATGTTATTCTTTCTATTATATACTTGTCATGTGACGTTATGTTAATAATGTTATTTAAGTATATTAAATAGAAAATCCTTAGATAATAAGTTATAATTACGAGAAATTTGTCATTTTAAAAATAGGATATTTTTTTAAATGTTTCTAATCAAGATGTTTCAAGATTGAATTTCGATGCATATGTTGAGAGTAAAATATGTAATGCTCTCCAGTTGTTCTCATAACTGTTGGGGGCACTAATGGATTACATACTGATAGTTGGTGGTTAACCATGGAATGAACCACTTGAGTGTTTTCAATTGGTTTATATAAATAAGGCCAAACAGAGAATTTCCAAGCAATGATATTACACAGTTCTCTGGACTTGTGAATAATGTTTAACTCAATATGGATACTTTACTTTAATTATAGTTAAATCCTAACATGTCATCGATCAAATGACTATAATTAGGTCTTAGTTGAAGCACTGAAAGTAACTATAACTTGATTTTGATTTATTTTGAAGGAAGTTATGATAAAAAGGAGAGGGTATTCTCGGATTCGTAAAAATGAAGCCCGAAAATGCATTGTTAGTGGAATTTTGACATAGTTAGACTTAAAACTAGAAGAACTACTAAACAAGAAAGTTGTAGCCACTGGAATACTACATAGTTTGAGAAAAAGAATTACGTTATTTGGATCTATTTTGGAGGAGTTATACTAGAGTGAAAAAGAGGTATTGTCGGCCTTAAAATCTAGACTGAAATGGCTTTGAAAGAATTGAAAATTTGACATAGTAACTCTTTGATTTTGAAAAAATAGGATGAATTAATATTGCAGCCAACTCATTCTCTTGAATTTAATAAAATGAATTTCTCAATTTGGTCTATTTTTGAGGAAGTTATGGCCGTGAGAAAAAGAGGTAAAATATAAAAAATAGCGAGTTTGGTTCTGAGGCGAATGGATATCGATTTCATTGTGTATATTTTGCATATATCTTGGCATTGTTTATTTCTAGTTTTTTCCGTAGCTTGGAAGCCAGTAGAGAGGAGAAGAAGAAGATGAAGAAGCTTAGGAAAAAAGGGAAGAGAGGTTTTGAATGAAAGTGGAGATGGAGGTGGGTATTTATAGAAAAAAAGTTTGGAATAAAATATTATTATCTGAAATGACCAAAATATCCTTATTGCATCTTTAAGTAAACTTTATTTTTTCAACACTTAACATCATGTTTCCCTTCACTACTTCATGTATTAATCACTTAGGTATTAAGTAAAATAAAATAATATTTTTTTTAGATTTGATTTTCACATATTTGTCTTTTAGTGCTTACTTTTGTTAATGAATTTTTGAAACTTTTAAACTTATTTTGGAAAAGTAATCTTATTTAGTGACTTATTTAATACTTACCCTATTTAAATGTGTGTGTGTATGAAAATAATGGTTCAACAACGGTGCGACAACTTTCGTTGAACAAAAAGTTGATTTTCAACAAAGCATTTACGGTCACATTTTGAAATTTTTGTTAAACTACTTATTTATGTGAAAAAATACGAAAATAAGTTTTTTATCTATATAAATAATTAGAACAAATTTATTTGACTTATAAAACCATTTTTGAGATGAAAATTTAATTGTAAAAATGCGCGTTGATTTGTTAACATGCGACGAAATTTGTCAATCTTTATTAAACTATTAAATGATTTATTATCACTTTATAACTATTCCAAATGAATCATCATCATTTATAATAATTATTAAATCATTAAATCTCAATTTAAATTCATAAATCTATATTTAAATACGATGCCATTATCAGTGATGAAAAAAATATATTTTGTAATGACGTAGAATTTCGGCCATTCAAATTGGATTATTTAATTGATTTTAAATTCAAAGTTAATTTTATAAGTTTAATAACTTATATTTCAAATTTATTGATTTATTTGGATAACTAAACTGTTAATTTAATATTTTAAATTGTAGAAATAAATGGAATTTGAATTCAATGTAAATGAAAACGATTTATATAATTGATATAAATTCTATTCAAACTAGAATGATATTAGTAAACTTTTAAAATTGAATAAAAAGTTAATTCATTGAAATTGGAAACTTTAGTATTTAATTAACGTGAAAAATAGTCATTTTTGAAACTGTCTCGGATTTTGACGAAACCAGTTTCATGGGAACCGTAATGTTATATTATTGTAGGAGTTTAAATTTCCATCAATCCGACTTGCGGTTTGGTCGTACGAAGCTGAAACGCATAGAAATTTGTTTAAGTAAATTTTAATTAAAATAATTCGATTCAAAAAACTATCTTCCAATACAATGGAATTGGCTCCCGATATATATTCCATTGTGCTCGAAATAGGAGTAAAGCATTATGAACGCCAAGCAGGACGCTTCGTTTGGAGTTCGAAATATTTTTGGGTAGTACTGTTTTGAAATTTTCTATAAAAGTCCACACTTTTTTTTTCTTTCAAAACCAAGGGCACATAACCCTAGCCGCCACTTCTTGATTTGAAGGCCAGAAATTCTCTTCCTTCTCCCTCGATTTTCTTCCAATCCTTGCACTATTTGCAAAAGATTTCAACTGCAAACTTGTGGTGCTTAACAAGCTCTATCAATCCAATGGTCGAGATAGAGAATGCAGAAGCGGAATTAAGGCAAAATGGGTTTGTACGGCCGTTGTTCGAGCTTGGTTTTCTAGGCCCTGGGACGACCGAGTTCAATGTTGTCAAGGATGTAGGTGGGCCTCGTGATGGACGTTCGAATGAGGGTAACCGATCGTTGTACAATTCATCGAGGAGGTAGCGATAATTTTATGATAATGGCGGCTAAAGGTTTCATGAATTTGAAATGAACGGGAAAGAAGATGTAAACGTGGCCACAATCTGCTGTGCATGAAAGAATGACCAAGATTGTATAGGTTTATTAAATAAATAAAAAGATTTGTAAATTAATTTGTATAAACTTTAAAATCATGTATCTTTTTTATACGATGTCAGAAATTGACGAAACAAGTCGCGTTGGGTTCGTCTTCGCAAACACTACACATGGAGCTAGACTGGATTGATTTGGAGTTGCTAGGTATTTTAGGTAAACTTAATCGCTCGTTTATTTTTATTCGAAAGAAAAAGCTGCAACGGATATTAGAATCAAAGTGAGTACAACTCACTCTTTCTGACTCGCTTATATTTTTTATATAAGTGAGAATAAATTTATTTTGTGTTGATTTATGATTGGCTGGATGATATAGGATATATCATATATGTAACGACCCAGTATTTTCAACCATTCGCATTCGCACATGTCGGACTTGAATTGTTCAAAATACTGCGTTGTAAAATAAATTTGGCAAAACTCAGAATATGCAGTAAATAAATCACAGAATCACAGACACAGATATCAGAACTCACAGCGGAAATATAATATTCAGTGGTTCATGAAGCCACTATAAAAGCTTTAACCAAACAGAATTACAAAGTTTAGAATCTGCAATACAGTTTAGACATAAATAGAAACAGAGTCTTCCAAAGTCTTGATTGCAAATAAGATAAAGACTGAAAAGCTTCCGGCAGCACGAATGATCTATGGGATGTCCTAGCTCCGGATAGAAACTGAAGCTGCAACTCAGGCTGACCCGAGCGTAAAATAAAACATAAACACTCGAGTCAGGACATACATACTTATATAATGTAAGCTAATTCAAGTGTACTGTAATATAGAGCAAGTAACTTAGAGGATGCTTGGGACCGCCCATCCTTTAAGGATCCGTTAAACTATTTACTATGTAGTATATTGCGCTATTATAATAGTGTCTATTTATAAAATAAACTTACTTTTTAGTAGCGTTAAGGGGTTACCCATATAGCCCTTAACACAGAATAATGCCAATAGTCTATACAGTACCGTAGTACCTCCTGATCGGGAAGCTACCAGAGGATACTCCATAGGTACGACACAAATAGAAACTCGTAGTAAAGGCTCGGTATGGTAGATGACACGGCACAACTAGGCAATGCCAGGGTAGATATACCATTTGCGTACCCAGGCTGATGGAAACGCGTAGCCGCAGTTACCGCCCACCTCGAACAAACTCCCCCAAAATCAAAATATAAGTGGCCACTGAATCAATCCAAAGTCATAGTATAATATCGAAGAGGAGTGTCCGATCAGAGGTATGACCTCATTGGCCTGGGAATAGCTCCTGTTTTAGCCACCTTATGCCAACTCACGGGAGTCGGGTCCACGTATTTACCTTACAGGAAACGTCGCCACCACCTACTTCATTCTGGAATCTCCACCGCGTACACGGTTAGTCAAAGTGGTTTTCGGTATCGACAGAGAGTATGTCCATATCCGATCCCTGTCTCTTTGCCAACCCATCGTTATTATAACCCGTGGTTACAACTTTAAAAATGGTATTTATACTTTGAAATCAAAATAATTTTCAAATTCCTTCAATATAAAAATATTGATTTAAACATTTCATGTTATAATATACCATTTAAATTTTATTCAATCTATTTTGGAATTTATAGCTTTACCAAATTTTTTTGAAGTTAAATTCTTCCTTTAAAACCACAAAACAAATTCTTAACTTGTTACATATTAAATTCCAAAATTTACAACTTTTCCCAAAATTAATTTCCATAAATTTTAAAACAATCAAATTCTAGATTCTGTAGCACTTATGAAATACTACCTAAGGTCTATGGGTTAAAATAGTCCAATCCTAAAAAAGACAGCATTTAAATGCTGTAATAGATTATTAACTTAACAATTCATTTTCAAATATAACTTATTATTAATTATTTTCTTAACTGAAATCTTACCCTTTCAAAAATCCAGAATTACCAAAATAAGTTATATTCCAAATTTTATTCAACATTTATTTATTCATTAACATTTATAACTCATTCAAAATCAAATAAAAATCCTTTAAAGATATTAAATCAAAATATTTAACTTCCAAAATAATTTTTAAATATTTCAGAAAATATTATAAGAACCACGGGTCTGTATAAAATTTTCTAGCCTAGGTCAAGTGATACGGATTTATATCATTTCAATCCTCACTTTACAAAACCCCGGGTTCTATCATTTCAAACCCGCAATCCCAAGTTAACAGTTAAGCAGTTTACAGAATAATTGGACAATACTAATCATTTTAGGCCTATCATTTCAGCCCATAACAATCTAAATTTTACAGGGAACTTGCAGTGATGATTTAAGCAGTAAATAAACAATTAATAATATAACTGCAGAAATAATACAACAGATAAATAACTGATGAGGTGTCAATTTAAATGGGGTTCATCATTCTACGTTATACTACAGACAGATAATATTTAAATAAAATTTTACACATACACTTGCGATAATTTACCAAAATATATGTACGTATGTCTGGTGAGAAATACTCACCTGAAAACTGCAGAAAATTTTGAATTTCAAAACGACAATTTCACCGGAAAAGAACGACAGAGAGTAACGATCAAAATTCCTCGGATGTCGCCTAGATTCAAATCTAGAACAAAATTCAAATATTGAATACGCGACTTTAGGATTTACGGTCAAAGAAAAATCAAAATAGAACGAGGATTTGTTTGACTTGCTCGACCACTCCACCGTGTAATATTACCCAATATACCCAAACGTGAACCGTGCTAACACAAAAATTACGACAAAATTTCCTAAAGGTCGACTGACGCACTATGGTGAAGCTTTCTCCTATGGACCGTGATACACATGTACACGTGCACACTTTCTATTTCAACTTACACGTGTACACGTACATACTCACGCCAACATTTTATGCAGCCTAATTTTTTTTTTCCACTTGAATCCAACTACTTGAATATCAGCTACTATTGCAAATTTTACTTGGTCTTGATATTGCTTTTCAGTTTAGTTTTTTTTTAAAAAAAAAAAATTCCAGGCTGTACAAACTAAAACCAGACAGAACCATCATTCCCTACACGAGTCGCCAACATAGTTACTCCGAGAAAGTCAGGTAGTTGCTTCGAGTAAAACTGCAAAATCTTCGAGTCCATCTTGCCAATGCTTCGAGTCACATATGTAAAGCTCTGTGACAAATTCACGCAACACTTTCTTTAACACTAACATCCAGCAGCTCCAAACTCATACTTCTCCAAATTCTACTGCATGCTTGTGCACTTGTGCACTGTTATACTGCTGTCATCCACAGGTGAAACCTATTCTCAGTCAACACATAACCACGCAAATCATATGCCACAATCTGCAGGCTGTTAACCCAATCAGTGTCACACCCATACAAACTCATGCCTAACTTTTTCACTTGGATGCTTCGAATAACTTCTTCTTTCCCAGTTTAATCATTCACATCAAACAAGCTCCTAGCTTCACAACTACCAGTCCAATCCTATCTCTAGCATTAAGCACATTCGGAACTTCACTAAATAATTCATGTCAGTGATGAAATTTACAGACTAGGCTCTGTCAATACTTATTGTATGCTTCAACTACAGTCATGTAACATTCATGGTGTTGCCGTGCACAACGTGCACAGATGCACACTTGGTTCTGAAGTTTCAACATCTCAGCTTATAGACTACAAGCAACTACTGATGGATAGGCTACGAAACATTTCAGATCTAATACTACATATGCAACTGAACTGAAACCTCTCTGATCCCCTTACTGTTAAATGCACAAGGCCAGTCCTACATCTAAACATGCTCACGCCTACTCTGCAAATCCTATAGGTGCAAACTATTAATACAACCAGGTCAAGCTTTTGCAAAGAAAATCTGCCTATGTGATATGTCTGAAGACTCACCAAGTTCCACTCGGTTATGCCTTTGTATAAAATGTGTACATCATCCTATCCTATGCAAAAGAAAAACTCATGCAACTATGAGACTCATCTTTTATATGTTATATCTTATATTATCACTGGATCCTTTCTTACATATGCAAACAGAGTCTAGCCTACCCTTTGACATTTCTACCCATGACTTGCAATTTAAAAGAAACTCAGGTTAATGACTTGGCCGAGACTACTCTACCTCCTAAAGCAATTCAGGTCAGTTCCATTACCAATTCTTTTGCTTTTATTACTTATTCTTTAAGCAAACAAAATATGCAGACTAAGTTCAAATGTTTTAGCCTAACTCGTTTCTGCACCTTACTTCTTGTTTTTTTTTCTTTTTTTTCCAATGCAATCTCTTGCAACATACCCACGTCTCTGCCCCATCAATGCACCTGAAACTCTACTTCATAACCAAACGTGCACTCTGTCTTCTTTCTCTACCCTATATATATCTTCCCTTTTTACAACTTCATCTATGCGAACAAGGTCTTGGTTAAGACAAAATATGATATGGCCGTGACTTATGCATGTACAGGTGCACATTCTTTCTCACGACAAAGGGAAAAAGACTCAAGACAAAACATATACTCAGCGCATGAATCATTTAAACTTTTATCCAATGAGGTGAAAAATATATTAGACTGGGCAAAACTCCACTTTATCAATATTTACTGCTGTCGAATTCATTGTCAAAAGAACATCCTTCTACAGATCCCTTATTATTAGAATATATATCAATTACCTAAAAAAAAAAAGATTGGACAAAATCTAATGTCACAGGCTCGGCATGGGGTTTTAAATGGATAGCAGGTCTAGCTTGTGATGTGGCTGAGCTAGTGGGGTTATGTAGATGGAGTAGTCGAGCACAAAACAAAAATTTTTCAAAGGAAGGAACAGAGCATGGCAGGAAAAGGAAATACAAAAGAAGAATAACATTTACCTGATGGAGCTTTGAAAAGAAGACGTGATGGCTGAAGTATGATAAGCAGAGGAAGGTTGATGTGAATGAGTGGGTATTTATAGATAATATTTGTGAATTTAAGGGAGCAGAAGGCAGGTGAAAGGATTTTGATTTCCTTTCCAGTTTTATGTTTCTGGAAGTTGCTTATGTGATTTACACATTCTAGTTTGCAAAAATATATAAACTTTCGAAAAGGCCGAGAGTTTCACAAAGTAAAAGCTTGATCCGGGGAGGAAAAATTATTAGATTCGACGTTGCAAAATTGGAAAAATATGATCTGTGGCAAGATCAGAGGAAGAGCAATCGGTGGTTTATGACATCAGTTACAAAAGGAATGAAATAAAGGGAGGGGCCGAGAGTTACACCACATATAAAGTTTGAAAATATGTAAATATGAATGCGTGATTTCAGCATGCTTTGAATCCCTTATTTAGTTTGATTAAAATAAATGAAATGGCCAGACTTAAGAATTAATTTATGAAAGAAAACTGACATGCGGAGGCAAGTGTAAATGAGTATATTACGTGATTAAGGAAACCCCTGATTTAGCATGTCACATAAGAATGGTAAATGTTAACCGTTTCAAATATTCAAGCACTTATACTATAGTTTGATAGAATTAAATTTTGAACGGCAAGAATATATAGCAAAACTTAAGAAAAGAATGTATACAAATTTATTCAAAATCAGACTGTTAGTTAACAAAGTAACGTTTGGTAGAAATTTACTGACTGATATTCTTCTTCAAAAATATTTGAAAGTATGATTTTTACACTACGTTAAACTGGCGTAATGTAAAACATCGAAATTTTTTATAAAAATAACATTTTAAAATCACACGTTTTATTACGTTAATTATACCCTATAATTGACGTGTCTTTTAAACGCGAAATTTAACAGTTCAAAAATAGCTTAAATCTTCACAGTTATTATTAAATTTTATTGACATACACAATTGTACAAAATATATTTCAAAATTTAAATAATTAAAAGAAATAAATAGTTATAAAACTAGGGTTGTTACACTCTCCCCCACTCAAGAACTTTTCGTCCTCGAAAAGGAACGAAAGAAGAGAAACAAAGGAAGATAAGCTAGATAAACAAGTACCCTAAACGAATAGTTCCGGATTCGAAGCACGGATGCTCTCCTCCGTCTCCCACGTGCAATCTCGCGCATCGGTGCTCCATTGCACTTTGACCAATGGGACAGATTTTCTTTTGAGCTGTTTCGTTCCTCGATCGACGATACGAAGCGGCTTTCTTTCAATAGTTAGATCGGATTTGATGTCCAAACCATCAAGAACAACAGACTGGATGACAAGAGATGAATCGTGAAGACAGCGACGAAGGTGGAATACGTTGTGAATCCCAGCAAATTTCTCGGGTAGATCTAGTCTATAAGCAAGAGATCCAATCTTCTCTAAAATACGGAATGGACCGATGAATCTAGGGCCAGGAACTAATCGGTTACCGGACTCAATCCAACAAGAAGGAGATCTACACGGTCTCCCGTATAGAGCAGCAAAAAGAGACATCTCAAGTCTAGCCTAATAACTATTGTTATAGGTGAATTCCACAAGATGGAGATGATCTTCCCAAGATTTTCCATAGTCCAAGATGCAAGCACGAAGAAGATCCTCTAGAATCGGATTTACCCTTTCAGTTTGACCGTCAGTCTATGGGTAGTAGGCGGTGTTCAGGTCCCGATGAGTAACAAAGAATTTCAAAGATTATAGAAAGATTTCTAAATAGACTGGTATAAGCAATAGCCTCCCCATTCTGTATCGGATAAGGAAACCAAGGACAACTAAAAGATAGTTTGGAAAAACAAAATAAGATAATAAATTTGAAATCATAATGCTTTTGAAATCATAATACTTTGAAAGTCATTAAAATTTATAGATATTATCATTTGGAAATCATACTACTAAAAATCATAATGCTTTTAAAATAATCTTCATTTATACCTTTTAAATTCAATGCCAAATAATATTCATTTCAAAGTTGAAATATTCCTAGGTTCATTTATTCAATTATAAAATTTTCAAAACATTTTATTTTTAGAAACAGCAGCACTTATAATATGCTACAGTAGATATAATAGTATTTCAAATCAGTTCAATTTCTGAAAAAAACATTAAAGCGAACTTTTATGAATGGAATATCCAAATGAACTATACTTCATTTACATTGTATATTATCCAATTACATTGTTAACTTCTGAAAATCAAGGTAAGTGATATTGAAATGAAATTAAGTATTATACAACTAAAACTTTCAAATTCAATTATCTCCAGTTGGAACTTTTTATTCAAAAATTTTATTATTATATATTTTTTTTCTCCAGATAAACTTTAAAATTTTATTTCTGAATCCCTTCAAATCATTTAGAGGTAACTAAATATATGTACATAATATGTCAAATCAATTTTTATAAATTAAGTCATATTTTAGAAATTCAAATCAACTAAATTTTCAAGGTAACACTTGTAGCCAGACTACAGAATGGTCTTTTCACTTCGAAACTCGAAAATGAATGTCGATGATGCTGCAGTCATCACCGAAATTATTTTCCTGCGACAAAGAGAAGAGCACTAAATTTTAAAATTCTTTGGAAACAAATTTCTATTCGAAAATACTTTAAATAATATATCCTTTTAAAATTTTAAACTCAAGGTTTGAAACCATCGGAAATTAAATTCTCAAGTTCTTGTTTAGATTCATTTCTGTTTCCAAATTAATTTATAACCATTGTTTATATTCAATTATTTATTAGACAAAACACATGGTTTACAAAACCATAAATAAAATCAAATTATTATTTCTTGACAACTAGTTAAATTAATTATAAAATTCTGAAAATTATACTTATATATAATATTAGATTTTATTTTCAAATATAGGCATAAATTTTTTTTCCAAAACAAGGATAGAGATTCAAATTTGATGAACTCAAATCAAATAGAATTCAAGATAAGTTGGAATCAGAAGATCTGATGATTAAATAACAGAATAAGGAACTGGGTAAGTTTAAATAAATCGCAGACAACCTTGACCTGGTCAACCGTGACTTAAAGAGTCAGATCGATGTGGTTGGGGTAAATCTACATTTGATCTGAAGAGATAGAGTTCGGAATAACCAAAGATACTAGCATATAAACCGAGGATAAATATAAATCTCCGGTGAATCAATGCTAATTGTAATGGAGTTCCACCCCTTTATTAGAATAATGGAAAGACCGCCAATTCACTATAAAGATCATCCGAAGTGGAGTTATGGGATACTCCAGAATCTAAAGATGATGAAAAGTGAGGGACACGAATGAACTTTGGAACCACAGGGAATGTTCCAAAATTCGAAAAGAAAGTGGTTCAAGCTCGAATGAAAGTGATTCTGTAAATCAAATTTACCATACATTCTAAGTTTTGCCTAGAGCCAAAGCTCTGATACCAAATGTAACGACCCAGTATTTTCAACCATTCGCATTCGCACATGTCAGACTTGAATTGTTCAAAATACTGCGTTGTAAAATAAATTTGGCAAAACTCAGAATATGCAGTAAATAAATCACAGAATCACAGACACAGATATCAGAACTCACAGCGGAAATATAATATTCAGTGGTTCATGAAGCCACTATAAAAACTTTAACCAAACAGAATTACAAAGTTTAGAATCTGCAATACAGTTTAGACATAAATAGAAACAGAGTCTTCCAAAGTCTTGATTGCAAATAAGATAAAGACTGAAAAGCTTCCGGCAGCACGAATGATCTATGGGATGTCCTAGCTCCGGATAGAAACTGAAGCTGCAACTCAGGCTGACCCGAGCGTAAAATAAAACATAAACACTCGAGTCAGGACATACATACTTATATAATGTAAGCTAATTCAAGTGTACTGTAATATAGAGCAAGTAACTTAGAGGATGCTTGGGACCGCCCATCCTCTAAGGATCCGTTAAACTATTTACTATGTAGTATATTGCGCTATTATAATAGTGTCTATTTATAAAATAAACTTACTTTTTAGTAGCGTTAAGGGGTTACCCATATAGCCCTTAACACAGAATAATGCCAATAGCCTATACAGTACCGTAGTACCTCCTGATCGGGAAGCTACCAGAGGATACTCCATAGGTACGACACAAATAGAAACTCGTAGTAAAGGCTCGGTATGGTAGATGACACGGCACAACTAGGCAATGCCAGGGTAGATATACCATTTGCGTACCCAGGCTGATGGAAACGCGTAGCCGCAGTTACCGCCCACCTCGAACAAACTCCCCCAAAATCAAAATATAAGTGGCCACTGAATCAATCCAAAGTCATAGTATAATATCGAAGAGGAGTGTCCGATCAGAGGTATGACCTCATTGGCCTGGGAATAGCTCCTGTTTTAGCCACCTTATGCCAACTCACGGGAGTCGGGTCCACGTATTTACCTTACAGGAAACGTCGCCACCACCTACTTCATTCTGGAATCTCCACCGCGTACACGGTTAGTCAAAGTGGTTTTCGGTATCGACAGAGAGTATGTCCATATCCGATCCTTGTCTCTTTGCCAACCCATCGTTATTATAACCCGTGGTTACAACTTTAAAAATGGTATTTATACTTTGAAATCAAAATAAATTTCAAATTCCTTCAATATCAAAATATTGATTTAAACATTTCATGTTATAATATACCATTTAAATTTTATTCAATCTATTTTGGAATTTATAGCTTTACCAAATTTTTTTGAAGTTAAATTCTTCCTTTAAAACCACAAAACAAATTCTTAACTTGTTACATATTAAATTCCAAAATTTACAACTTTTCCCAAAATTAATTTCCATAAATTTTAAAACAATCAAATTCTAGATTCTGTAGCACTTATGAAATGCTACCTAAGGTCTATGGGTTAAAATAGTCCAATCCTAAAAAAGACAGCATTTAAATGCTGTAATAGATTATTAACTTAACAATTCATTTTCAAATATAACTTATTATTAATTATTTTCTTAACTGAAATCTTACCCTTTCAAAAATCCAGAATTACCAAAATAAGTTATATTCCAAATTTTATTCAACATTTATTTATTCATTAACATTTATAACTCATTCAAAATCAAATAAAAATCCTTTAAAGATATTAAATCAAAATATTTAACTTCCAAAATAATTTTTAAATATTTCAGAAAATATTATAAGAACCACGGGTCAAGTGATACGGATTTATATCATTTCAATCCGCACTTTACAAAACCCCGGGTTCTATCATTTCAAACCCGCAATCCCAAGTTAACAGTTAAGCAGTTTACAGAATAATTGGACAATACTAATCATTTTAGGCCTATCATTTCAGCCCATAACAATCTAAATTTTACAGGGAACTTGCAGTGATGATTTAAGCAGTAAATAAACAATTAATAATATAACTGCAGAAATAATACAACAGATAAATAACTGATGATGTGTCAATTTAAATGGGGTTCATCATTCTACGTTATACTACAGACAGATAATATTTAAATAAAATTTTACACATACACTTGCGATAATTTACCAAAATATATGTACGTATGTCTGATGAGAAATACTCACCTGAAAACTGCAGAAAATTTTGAATTTCAAAACGACAATTTCACCGGAAAAGAACGACAGAGAGTAACGATCAAAATTCCTCGGATGTCGCCTAGATTCAAATCTAGAACAAAATTCAAATATTGAATACGCGACTTTAGGATTTACGGTCAAAGAAAAATCAAAATAGAACGAGGATTTGTTTGACTTGCTCGACCACTCCACCGTGTAATATTACCCAATATACCCAAACGTGAACCGTGCTAACAGAAAAATTACGACAAAATTTCCTAAAGGCCGACTGACGCACTATGGTGAAGCTTTCTCCTATGGGCCGTGATACACATGTACACGTGCACACTTTCTATTTCAACTTACACGTGTACACGTACATACTCACGCCAACATTTTATGCAGCCTAATTTTTTTTTCCACTTGAATCCAACTACTTGAATATCAGCTACTACTGCAAATTTTACTTGGTCTTGATATTGCTTTTCAGTTTAGTTTTTTTTTAAAAAAAAAAACTCCAGGCTGTACAAACTAAAACCAGACAGAACCATCATTCCCTACACGAGTCGCCAACATAGTTACTCCGAGAAAGTCAGGTAGTTGCTTCGAGTAAAACTGCAAAATCTTCGAGTCCATCTTGCCAATGCTTCGAGTCACATATGTAAAGCTCTGTGACAAATTCACGCAACACTTTCTTTAACACTAACATCCAGCAGCTCCAAACTCATACTTCTCCAAATTCTACTGCATGCTTGTGCACTTGTGCACTGTTATACTACTGTCATCCACAGGTGAAACCTATTCTCAGTCAACACATAACCACGCAAATCATATGCCACAATCTGCAGGCTGTTAACCCAATCAGTGTCACACCCATACAAACTCATGCCTAACTTTTTCACTTGGATGCTTCGAACAACTTCTTCTTTCCCAGTTTAATCATTCACATCAAACAAGCTCCTAGCTTCACAACTACCAGTCCAATCCTATCTCTAGCATTAAGCACATTCGAAACTTCACTAAATAATTCATGTCAGTGATGAAATTTACAGACTAGGCTCTGTCAATACTTATTGTATGCTTCAACTACAGTCATGTAACATTCATGGTGTTGCCGTGCACAACGTGCACAGATGCACACTTGGTTCTGAAGTTTCAACATCTCAGCTTATAGACTACAAGCAACTACTGATGGATAGGCTACGAAACATTTCAGATCTAATACTACATATGCAACTGAACTGAAACCTCTCTGATCCCCTTACTGTTAAATGCACAAGGCCAGTCCTACATCTAAACATGTTCACGCCTACTCTGCAAATCCTATAGGTGCAAACTATTAATACAACCAGGTCAAGCTTTTGCAAAGAAAATCTGCCTATGTGATATGTCTGAAGACTCACCCAGTTCCACTCGGTTATGCCTTTGTATAAAATGTGTACATCATCCTATCCTATGCAAAAGAAAAACTCATGCAACTATGAGACTCATCTTTTATATGTTATATCTTATATTATCACTGGATCCTTTCTTACATATGCAAACAGAGTCTAGCCTACCCTTTGCCATTTCTACCCATGACTTGCAATTTAAAAGAAACTCAGGTTAATGACTTGGCCGAGACTACTCTACCTCCTAAAGCAATTCAGGTCAGTTCCAT
The DNA here is from genome assembly GCA_030765085.1 of Allium cepa. Classification (NCBI taxonomy): domain Eukaryota; kingdom Viridiplantae; phylum Streptophyta; class Magnoliopsida; order Asparagales; family Amaryllidaceae; genus Allium; species Allium cepa. The sequence continues at coordinate 721,993,839 of CM060937.1, read as the reverse complement.
TACCAATTCTTTTGCTTTTATTACTTATTCTTTAAGCAAACAAAATATGCAGACTAAGTTCAAATGTTTTAGCCTAACTCGTTTCTGCACCTTACTTCTTTTTTTTTCTTTTTTTTTCCAATGCAATCTCTTGCAACATACCCACGTCTCTGCCCCATCAATGCACCTGAAACTCTACTTCATAACCAAACGTGCACTCTGTCTTCTTTTTCTACCCTATATATATCTTCCCTTTTTACAACTTCATCTATGCGAACAAGGGCTTGGTTAAGACAAAATATGATATGGCCGTGACTTATGCATGTACAGGTGCACATTCTTTCTCACGACAAAGGGAAAAAGACTCAAGACAAAACATATACTCAGCGCATGAATCATTTAAACTTTTATCCAATGAGGTGAAAAATATATTAGACTGGGCAAAACTCCACTTTATCAATATTTACTGCTGTCGAATTCATTGTCAAAAGAACATCCTTCTACAGATCCCTTATTATTAGAATATATATCAATTACCTAAAAAAAAAAGATTGGACAAAATCTAATGTCATAGGCTCGGCATGGGGTTTTAAATGGATAGCAAGTCTAGCTTGTGATGTGGCTGAGCTAGTGGGGTTATGTAGATGGAGTAGTCGAGCACAAAACAAAAAAATTTCAAAGGAAGGAACAGAGCATGGCAGGAAAAGGAAATACAAAAGAAGAATAACATTTACCTGATGGAGCTTTGAAAAGAAGACGTGATGGCTGAAGTATGATAAGCAGAGGAAGGTTGATGTGAATGAGTGGGTATTTATAGATAATATTTGTGAATTTAAGGGAGCAGAAGGCAGGTGAAAGGATTTTGATTTCCTTTCCAGTTTTATGTTTCTCGAAGTTGCTTATGTGATTTACACATTCTAGTTTGCAAAAATATATAAACTTTCGAAAAGGCCGAGAGTTTCACAAAGTAAAAGCTTGATCCGGGGAGGAAAAATTATTAGATTCGACGTTGCAAAATTGGAAAAATATGATCTGTGGCAAGATCAGAGGAAGAGCAATCAGTGGTTTATGACATCAGTTACAAAAGGAATGAAATAAAGGGAGGGGCCGAGAGTTACACCACATATAAAGTTTGAAAATATGTAAATATGAATGCGTGATTTCAGCATGCTTTGAATCCCTTATTTATATAGTTTGATTAAAATAAATGAAATGGCCAGACTTAAGAATTAATTTATGAAAGAAAACTGACATGCGGAGGCAAGTGTAAATGAGTATATTACGTGATTAAGGAAACCCCTGATTTAGCATGTCACATAAGAATGGTAAATGTTAACCGTTTCAAATATTCAAGCACTTATACTATAGTTTGATAGAATTAAATTTTGAACGGAAAGAATATATAGCAAAACTTAAGAAAAGAACGTATACAAATTTATTCAAAATCAGACTGTTAGTTAACAAAGTAACGTTTGGTAGAAATTTACTGACTGATATTCTTCTTCAAAAATATTTGAAAATATGATTTTTACACTACGTTAAACTGGCGTAATGTAAAACATCGAAATTTTTTATAAAAATAACATTTTAAAATCACACGTTTTATTACGTTAATTATACCCTATAATTGACGTGTCTTTTAAACGCGAAATTTAACAGTTCAAAAATAGCTTAAATCTTCACAGTTATTATTAAATTTTATTGACATACACAATTGTATAAAATATATTTCAAAATTTAAATAATTAAAAGAAATAAATAGTTATAAAACTAGGGTTGTTACAATATATATTAATTGGTTTGGATATATTCCCGCATATTTTAGCAGATGAGACCCTTCGTATATGAGGGGATGAACCTTTGTACGCGCCTCTGCCTCGAAGCGGACACTGTACATATTTTCCCATATGTATATTTTTTGCCGGTAACAGGTTAGAGGGATCCAACTGGATTCCTCATCAGTGTTGATTTTTATTTACATATACTGTTATATACGTTGTTATCATATTATATATGATATTTGGGTGCTGGGTGCAAGGATTGATATGATTGATGTGAATTCCCTTATTTAGCGCCGTTGCAGCATTGGGCCACATTTTGGAAATTTTGAAATTTTCGAATTGTAAAGGAAATGGATTTATGTTAATAAATACAAGGTTATAATTTTTATGTTATAAAAATTATGGTTTTCTAAAATATAACTAAATATGATTTTTGAAATATGAAGTTAATTATTTTTTAAAATAATTTATTTGATAATTTTGGGTATATTTTCTTTTTTTGTAGAGCAAGCGGGGTTAAAACTGGTCCCCTACTAGATTTATTAAAAAAATAACACACTACATAGAGAAAACAAAAGAAAGAAAAAAGGAAGGAACAACAGGGAAAACAAAGAAGAAAACATAGAAAAACAATGGAGATCTAGCTGATCCATGGTTCAATATGGTGATCAAGGAAGGTATGCACACTACCCCTCATCCCCATCAGTATATCATGCTTCAAAGCTATCCATAAATCCTCATGACTCCTGCTATTTCCACTAAGTACTCTCTTATTTCTTTCTTCCCATATTTTCTTCAAAAGCTTCTTCAATGAAAACAAAGAAGAAAAACCGTCCTCATCCCTCAACATAATCACGTACTCAATGTATGCCCATTGATCTATAGATAAGGAAGAAACTACTACCCTACCTAAACTGATCATCAAATTACTCCAGAGATGCAAAACATACTCACACTCAAAAAACAAGTGCTGCAAGCTCTCTTCATGAGTGTGACATAACTCACACAAGGAAGGGACACGCATACCTAACCCAATCAGCCTATCTCTAGTAAACAAAGCTTTATTCCTCACCTTCCAAAGTATCATATTATCACTGTTAGGTGAGTAAGTAGCCCAAGTAACCTTGCTCCACTTGCAATTAGGCACCGAGTCCATGCTAAGTAATGCATTGTAGATTCTAGAGATAGCATGAACTTTGCCATTCCAAAGGACAGTGTCGTGATCCCTCATAACAAACTTGTTGGCATTATATTGTTCCCATATCTCCCTAACAATCTAGTTACTGGAGTAAGGTAAGACAAGTTGACCATTGACAATGTGATCGGTAGCTAAAGCATTCAAACCAATAGTAGTTTGAAATTTTTGTTGAGACGTGAATATCTGATTAAGTATAATTCCCCTACTAATCCATGGGTCATGCCAAAAACTGCAAGTGCCTCCAATAGAAAGCTCGATCTGAACAAAGTGGAGAAAAGTGTTTCTCAACTTCAAGATGTTTCTCCAAATCCAACTACAAGACTACGGTGGTATCATATGCCAAAAGTTGCATGCTCTAACATTATACTTGAGTACCCACCTGACCTATAAGTTATCCTTCTTCTGGATCAAAGCATCAAGGTGATGACTGAAGGCTTCCTTGTTCCAAACTTCAATATTGCATAAACCGAAACCCCCATTAGCTTTAGTCTTCTCTATAGTAGAAAAGGAACAGGGAAAAGACCTTCTGCTATGGATGGTCCCAAACCATAAGAATCTCATTATGGCACTTCTCACCATTTTCAACAGCCTGATTGGAAGAATGAAAGTTCTTGCCCAGTACACCATCATCGAATTACTAATTGACTTGACAAGAACTAGCCTACTGGCTTGAGTTAAGAAATTATTCTTCAAATTTCCCATGACAGCAGTAATTTTTTGATACAATGGCAAACAGTCCGCTTGGGTGACCCTAGAAGTACACAGTGGCAGTCCAAGATAAGTCATATCATGGTCCATGGATTGCAAACCGGCATATCTAGCCAAGTTATCCTACTGTGTGCCATTAATCCTCGCAGACAATATACTTGATTTACTATGATTTAGTCTAAGCCCTGTCATCAGGTAAAACTTATGAAGAGCTCCCATAATGCTATCAATAGATCGTTGATTCGGTTTGGTAAAGATCATGATATCATCGACAAATAAAAGTGAAGTGATCTGAAGCTCTTTGCACTTGGAGTGGTAATGTATTTGCCTATTAACAAACAGCGATTTTATTAAGCAAGAAAAGACTTCCATAACAAAGAGAAAAACGTAGGAACAAAGAGGGTGCCCCTGCCTAATTCCTTGCTCAGATCTAAAATAACCAGTATTGGACCCATTCAAGAGGAGGGAGTATGTAGAGGTAGATATGCACTCATATATCCATGCAACAAAGACTTTTGGGAAGCCCATAAGTGCCATGACTCCCACAATTGATTTCCATTGAACAGTATCATAGGCCTTCCTTAAGTCAAGCTTCAACATAGCACCTGGAGTAGCATTAGCATGTTTATAACCATTTAATAATTCATGGGCAAGCATTATGTTATCTTGAATATTTCTGTTCGGTAAGAAGGCAGCCTAGTTAATAGAAAAAACACAAGCAAGAACAGCAACCAATCTCGTGGCAATATTCTTGGAAATGCATTTGTAAACAACAATGCAGCAGGAGAACGGTCTAAAAGAAGACACAAAAACTGCAGGCAGGCTTTTGGGGATTAATACTAAGTTCGTAGCATTGACAGATTTGAGAAGTTTAATTTTGTCAAAGAAATTATTGACAGCTTTGCAGAAATCCCGACCAACAGTATCCCATCCAATTGTGAAGAAAACTACGTTAAAACCATCAGGACTGCCATACAAGCTTTTATTCATTGCAAAGAGGGTACTCTTAATTTCATCATTTTTCACCTTATACACCAGCTTTGAGGCTTCAACATTGTTAACTCGTGGCAGATTGGTATCAGACAGAAGATCAAGTTCAGGTGAGAAATTATTATCATTACCAAGAAGGGCAGAGTAATACTTCATAAAGGCATTATCAACCGATTCAGGGGAAGAATGGAGGGTACCAGCTTCATCCATGATGGAAGTGATATTATTTTTAGAGTGCTTTTCCTTTAGGGAGGAATGAAATAATTTGGTGTTCCTATCCCCTTCAGCAGCCCACTTGTTTCGAAGCTGTTGTCTTTTCATATCACACTCAGTTGCTAGCGCATTGTTGAGATCATTGAAAAGATATGCTTCTCTAACAGCTAGGTCAACATTATCAGGTTCGGCCATCATCATTTCCTACGCTTCCTTTAGCTGCTCTAAGAGGTTGACTGATAAGAGATTGCCATTGCCATACTTGAGTCTAGCACATGCCCTTAAAGCTTCTTTTGTTGCCTTGAGCTTCCTGCAAAAAATATACATTGGATTTCCATAAAAGTTATTATTCATCCAAGCAGTCTGTAAAACAATTTTGTAATATGGATCATTAACCCAGGAGTTAAAGAATTTATGCCTCTTTTGATTCTTTTTGGCAGTTTCCCAGTGGATATGATGAGGGGGGAGTGGTCAGAAAGAACAGGAAGTGGAAGAAAGGTGGATATATTGGGCCATGAAGATAGGGCTTTGAAGTTGACAAAAGAATGATCAATAGTAGAAAAAGTACAACACCCTCTCCTAGACCTATTGTTCCAGGAGAAGTTGGCACCTGCTTTCAGAATAGGAATTAAGGATGAATCAGAAATAGCAATATTCAACGGCCTAATATCTCTTGGCGTTAGAAGAATGCCTCCATGCTTGTCAGTCAAGTTATAGTAACTATTGAAATCTCCCAGTGACCCATGGATGTGATTCTTATCTGAGAGCAGGTATTAAATTGAAGATGGATTGTCTTGTGGAAATAGAGTTGAAAGCATAAGCAAAAGAAATATAAAAGTAAGATGATGAATCAAAGAACTTGGCATGAAAATGCATTATTTGAGGTGTAGCATGAACGAGATCAAGAGAAACATCAGCTGGGTTATGAATCACCATTATTCTTGCATAGCTCGCTTCACAAAGATTATGAGCAAGGGTCCAAGTAGGATTAATGTACTTAGCAGCAGAAATTGTTAGGGGTAGATTGAGCTTAGTTTCAAGGATGGCAAAGATTGATAGGTCATGAGTGGATATTAATTGCTTAACTTGGTCAAGTTTGAGAAAGTTATGTGTTCCTCGTATATTCCATGCACCAAATCTGTGTATCATGAATTAAACGATTGGGAGTAGAGCTGCTTCTGACATGCTCCTCGTGATGGGAGACTGAAATCTGATTTGTTCTGGTTTGTGATTCTTGAATTTATTACTTTTCTTGTGGTGACCATTCATAGAAGAGGCACTGATGGCTTCAGTTGAATCTTTAGGATTTGGTGGTGATGTCCAACCAGGAATCTCTATTCCTGTAAAGGTGTACGGTTGCTTTGAAGGAGTTTTTAGATGAGAAGCAGAGGGGCAAGGGTCGGAAGTGATTGGAGATTGGGATGAATGATGGGATGAGAAAATAATGTCAGAAATTTGCTGTTGTAGCATACAACAGAAAGAATTATCAGATATGGGTTCTTGTTGGGATTTTTAATTTGATTGCAGTGTGGCAAAAGATAACTGTGCATGATTCTTCATGGATTGTGCAGTTTCTGCCTTTTGAGCATTAATTTGCTTAATTAGTTCAACACGACTATCTTGATTCAGGGGATTATTAGCATCAAGCACTAGTAAGTTTGCTTTATCCAAAGCTTGACAATGCATTACCCTTGAAACATCATTTCCAGTACCAGTACGTTCATTTCTACTTTGCTGATCAGACATATTCCCCAAAATTGATTCATTACCCTCCTCTTCTAATTGCTCCCCTAGATCAACTTCATCACCATTGCTAGATACATTCCCCTCCTCGTCTACATTACTCAAATTATTTAGAACATCAAATTTATTGTGAATCAGTATGCACTCCTGCATTTTATCAGCACGTGCATAATCCTCATCATTTTCATTACCACCCATATAAACAGTACTTCCATTCTCCGGTAGATGCTACTCATAAGTTCTTGTTCCATCCCCCTCTATAATCACACCAATCTCCACATGCACTTGACATAACTGAGAATTTTTTTCCATAATTTTAACTTTCATTTGAGGTACTTTCTTCCAGACTTGCTTACTTTTCATACCTTGCTTTGATATCCCATGGTTTATCTCCTTCCCATCCCGGTCCTTTACAAGATGTTCCAAATTAACCGTAATCCCCTCTTTATCCACACAAAGCAAGGGGCAGTAGTTAGTAAAATGGCCATATTCTTTGCAAACTTTGCATATTTCTGGTCTCTATAGATAGCTAACCCGCACGATCTGAGTAGATCCATAAAGCAAAAAGATTGGAAACTCATCTATCAAATCAGCATTTGGTGTGACATCCACTAAGCATTTAGAAAAACCAATCCTTTCCATTCTTTCGGTTGACGAATCCATACACAAGAGCCTGCCAATTCTCGAGGCAAGCCAGTTAATACACAACATAGACCATGCAAATATTGGTATATGGGTTAACTTTAACCATACCGGGACTGATTTTATCATACTCCAACTATTACCTATAGTTGGATCCCAAGCCTTCACAATGAATATCTTGTTCCTAATGAAAATTGGGTCTGATTCAATAACCTTCCTTCTGTCCTCAGCACAAGACAGATTGAATAGGAACAAGGTACCATCAGATTTAACTGTGTTTTCACCTTTGAGCTTCCATAGCTTCTTCAGATAGTTGATCATCGTTAAGTAGGATAGCGGCTTATCCAGAAAAAATCCAACCAACCAGTCTCGCCACACTTCATTACCAGCTTGAATAACGGCACTAGTAGGAACAAGAGCAGTTCCATTGAAGTCAAGGGGAATATCTACTGGAGAATATTGACCTTAATTGCGCGGCTTAGTTTTGAAAAGCGAGGACCAGGAAGTGGAAGAGGAGTCAGGTGCTCGGTTAGAAAGAAGTGGCGGAGGAACATGTGGGGGCAAGGGAGGTAGCGAGTTCGGTAGGGGGGCCATAGGGGAAGGAGGGGGAAGCACTGTAGCCGATAAGGAAGGGACAGTTTGATATGACAGGTAATGGGTGAGGGGATGGGGTATGGGCGGGAGCAACCACGATAATTTTGGGTTTATTATAAATGTTTATATATATATATAGCTTTTTAAATTGATATTTTATAAATAAAAAGTAATGGAATTATAAACGAGCTTTATAAATGTTTCAAATGAAGTTGTAAGTGAATCGTATAAGTAAATATGATTTATGAACTTATGAAGTTATAAAAGGAATGAATTTGTAGATAAGAGATTTATAAGTAAATTAACTTATAATTGGATTTTGAGACATAAATGAGGTATAAGTGAGATTGGTTAATAAAGGAATTTTATAAGTGGAAGTTTTTATAAAATAGAAATGAAAGTTATAAAGATTGTTTTATAAACGTGGAATCAATTTAATTTGATAAGTTAAATATGAATGTTTATTAACGGAATTATATTCACGATTTTGGACAGTGGATAATCCTTTAAATTAAATGTGTAGAAGTAATGAATTTGGTAAGAGAATTATATTCACGATTTTGGACAGTGAATGATCCTTTAAATTAAATAAATGTTTTGGGAAACGATATTTCAAAATTAAGTTTGAATGGTTTGAAAATAAAGTAAATTTTGAACTCACTTATTACTAAAGTAAGTATATGGAAATGTTTTCCAAATAGTGAAATATTGAAAAGGTTTTGAGAATATACCTTTTAAAAGATAATTTGAAGCATTAAATTTGGAAAAGTGATTTAGTTAATGAATGATTTAATAAATCATGCATAGCGCTGCATTAGTTCTAAATTTATAATTTTTGCCAATTTAGTTCCTCGACTAGATGCGGGAACTAACTAGTCGTACACTTAGTACATGACTAACTGTGTAGGCTTGATTATTGTTTGTGTTGAGAATGTTGATTCATGTAGTGCGGAGTGATTACTCCAATTTGTCGAGCTTCCTTCTTGGCCGAAAGATAGAAAGTTGAAAGTTGGAGACGTGATGGATCTATGAGACTTAATTTCTATATGAGGTTGAGAAATGCTTTTTCGTTGTTGGTGCGAACTGACCAGGAACAGATTTATCTGAAAACCACTTCGGACCAACGTATATGCGTTCGATTGTGTAGGTTATTAAAGATATTGATATTTAGGATTTTCATTGTGAAGGACTGCTTGTTGACCATTTGGGGTTAATATCTCAATATACATATAGTAGCAGTAGTCTCTTCATTATGAAATATCCAATGCAAGAACTATTTGCTAATAATCCTAGGCATTTCTCGAGAGGACGTGGTAGGAAAGTAACTTCGGTTTGTCATGTTCCTAGACAACTTGTATGGACGAGTGTCTGACAATGCATTTCTAAGATTACGTACATTGGTTTTTACGTACGTACACCATGTGGTGGTGGAGAAGGCAACTTCTCTTAGTTTAACACCCTCCTTGAGACGTACGAGCTTAAGGGTTTTATTTTCGTGGAAGGCAATTAATAGTCAACGGAAATGGCAATGCGGAATTCAAAGGGATGTGATATGTGATATGTGAAAGGAAATCGTTACCTCATGCCTCGTCAATTGGAATTGACAGAAATAGGGTTATATGCGAAAGGCTAAGTGGGTCATTCCCAACTAGTATATGATCTTCCCCTTCTAGATATATTTCTTCCCGCTATAACGTTCGGGATGTAAATTAATGTGGATTCTATGCTACGAGGGCCCTCGGAAAGGTAGGTAATGACCGGAGGATGATATATTTGGTACTATCTAGTTATAGAGGTAGGCCGGTCTTGTGTTGGTAGAGGATCCTTTGTGATGGTCCTCGGTACATTCCTCTAGAGATGTACTGCCAAAAGGTAATCCCTTTACCTGGTCATTTGTATGGAAATCTAAACTACGCTACGTGCCTTCCATTTTGATTGTATTACCCACTTTGGGCAATATGCTGGAATCCAATCAATGTAACAATTTCGGCTATGATTAATATTATTTGTATAACAATATAACATGATTTGATACGAAAGGTTTTGGTTATCGTAAGGTAAAAACATGTCCGTGTTTATATGTGGGAATGTCTTACGAGATACTTTTGTTTTGAAAAGAAATTTTTTGGTAATTTAATAAATTCAGTTGAGTGTGTTTCTCACGCTAGTTTACCAAACTGATCCGAGCGTTCTTCCCTTTCAATGCTCGGGTCAGACTGAGAGTATTTACAGGTTCTGATTTGGTGCTTTTGGAGCTTCAACAGGCGAGCTGGAGATCTTCATTTTTGCATATGCATATCTATTTATTATCCGCTGCATTGTTGTTTTATATTATCATCAATTGTAAGGATAGGTTATCATAACTGTAACGACCCAGAATTTTTAGAAATTAAAATTTGAATATTTAATTAATTTTAAATATTTATAAGTGAATTTATAAGTCAAATAAATTTTAATTTGAATTATTGGATTTAATTTAATAATTTAATCGATAATTTAATATGTTAAATTATGGAAATAATTAAAAATTGAGTTAAAAATGATTGAAAATAATTTGGAAAATTTTATTCAATCATACTGGAGTTATAGAAATATTTTAGAACTTTTAAAATCGAATTAAAAGTTAATTTGTGAAAATTGAATATTTTAATATTAAATAATCGACTGTAAAATAGCCAATTTTTGAACAGTCTCAGAATCGAACGAGACCAGTTCCATTGGATCCGTAATAGTTAGTTATTACTGGATTTCAATTTTCGTGTCAATCGGAGCTATCGTTTGATCGTGGCAGTTCGAAACGCATCGAATTATTTTTAATTTAAATTTGGCGAGTCAAAATAGCCATTTTTCAAAAAGTCTCGGATTTCGACGAAACCAGTTTCATCGGATCCGTAATGTGATATTATTGTAAGGTTTCAAATTTCAAGTCAATTGGATTTACCGTTTGTCCGGTACAAATTAAAACGCCTAGAAATCGGTTTAAATCGGTTTAATTCAAATTGAGCGTTTTCAGCCATAACTCGCACATACTTCCGAATTAGCTTCCGAAACCTGTTCCATTGTGTCCGGAACGCGGGATAAACCCTAGGTACGCTGGTTACGGCGCCTAAATCGGAGTTCGGAATTTCCGGGTGAATAGTGTCGTTCAAAACTCTATAAATACACCCCTTCTCTTCATAAAATTAAAAAAAAAAAAAAAACCTAATTTACAAAACCCTAGCCGCCTCTTTACAAATCTAAGGCCAGATTTTTCCCAATTTCATTCATCAATCTCTCCAAATCCATTCACATTCACGCGAAGTGTTCAACACGAAGATTGAAGAGCATGGAGAGAGCTTTAATTTCATACGGTGATGATCGAGTTTGGAGTTGCGTAGAGGGAGCTAGAGGTGGCCGTTCCCATCAGGTTTCGCACGCATTTCCACGCAACTAGGGAGGCCGAGCTTACTGGGGATGGGGCCGAACTTAGGTGGAGAGAGGGGCTTCAAGTTGCAACTCCCCGATCGAGTTTGCATCGAGTAATTAGGTTGAATTATTTAACCCTAAAAGCTAATGAATGGGTTCATAGCCGTGTTCTTGTTCCTGGAGGATATACGAGAGGGAGAGATGAGGGAAGTCACGGCCAAGATCTGTTTGCAGTAGATCCAAGGGTCCATATGAGTTGAGGGTTTAAATTATTAAGTTAGTTGTGAATTTAGTTATATAAATCGTGTACGATCTTATAAAATGCATAACTTTTTCATACGAGGTCGAAAAAATGCAAACTCAGTTGCGTTGGAATCGTATGGACGAGCACTACGCGATGGAGTTGGTTTGGAGTCGTTTGGAGTTAGTGAGAATTTCGGGTAAAATTAAACGCGCGTTTAATTTTATTCGAAATAAAAGCTAAAACGGAAATTAAAACCAAGGTGAGAATTTCTCACTCAATCGAATAGATTTCGATTTTATTTTAAATAGTTAGATTTAAAATATTTGAATGCATGTTTGAATGATGACTGTAAATTTTTGATTGTTAAAATAGACATTATGCGCCGTTAGTAAGCGGATGTTATTTATTATAAACATATACCGCGAATATTTCATAAACAGTGAAATTGGTATTATATATAATATCAATATATATATATTGGCATATGTATATATTGCAGTTGTTGATTTCCCGCATTTTTTGTTTAGCGGATGAGACCCTATTACGCCGTTAGTAAGCGGATAATATTTATTAAGAACATATACCGCGATAATTTCGTACTGGAGCGAAATTGGTATTGTGCTAATGTTTTTGGATGCAGGAAACAGGTTGGAGGGATCCAACTGGATTCCTCAACAGTATTTATTTTATTTCAGATATTTTGATATTTGATGGATTATCATATCGATATATGATATCGTTGTTAGTCGTGATTGACTATTTGGTGTGTAGCATCATTGGACCCAGATTTTGGGATTTTAAAATGATTTTAAAAGTGATTTTGAAAATATACTATATTTTTGGAATTGATCCATTATAAATAAATAAACGTTATAATTTTTAAAGTTATAAAAATTATGGTTTTTGTGAAATATAGTTAAAAAGCTGATTTTTAGAAATACGATTAAAAGTCGATTTTTGAGAAATATGAACTAATGATTTTATAAAATAATTTAGATTGGATTTTTGAATATATGATAAAAGTTTAAATATAGGATTTATAAAATTTGATTATTTTATAAATCGAAATGATGAAATTATAAAGGAAATTAAAAGATGTTTTAAAGAATAATATTAATTGATTTATATTAAGAGATTTATAAACGGATATTTATAAATCGAAATATTGACATTTTAAAACGAGTCTTTATAAGTGTTTGAATGAAGTGAAAATGAAATTCATTAATGAATGAAATTTATAGAATTATATAACGGTGAAGTTATAAATGGAATTTTATAAACAATAGGTTTATAAAATTTGTAAAGTTCAAAGGAACGATTTTTGCAAATAAATAAATTATAAGTGTTTGACTTATAATTTGGACTTTTGGTTTATAATTAAGATTATAAATCGAATAGGTAAATAAAGAAGATTTATAAAGGAAGTTGTTATGAAATAAATGGAAATGGAATTTATAAACGTTGTTTTATAAATTCGCAAACGACTTATTTTGATAAGTTAATTGTTATAACTTATAAATGGAGTTATATTCACGTTTTAGACAGTGAATAATCCTTTAAAATAAAATGAATAGAAAGGATGAAATTTGTTAATGAAGTATATTCACGTTTTTGAATAGTGAATAATACGTTAAAGAAAATGTATTGAATGTGAATGTTTTAAATAGAATTAAAACGATTTAACGATGTTTTAATTGTGTTGAGATTCGAAATCATAGATTTCAACATTTATTGTTGAAATAGACGTTTTCGAGAAATAAAAGGAAATGGTGGACTATAACACTGTTGGTAAATGATTTCCGAAAGGAAATGGGTTGTATAGTATTGGGATTTATATATCTATTTAATTTCGAATCCCTATACTAGTGGTTTTGGGACGTGTAACGATGTTTTACGCAACATTCGTTTTGGCCCAAATAAAAATGTTTAAGAGAATGATTTCCCTTAAAGAATGAATAATATACTTAATTCGATTTAAGTATATTGAATATTTTCAAAGGTTGAAAATAAAAAGATTTGTCGATTACTTATTTTTGATAAGTATGGAAATGTTTTCCAATATGAAGTGAATAATTAGAATTTATCTTTTTGAAAATAAATTGAAATGAATTATTGAAATCGAATATGCATGGATATTTTGAAATATAAATTCATTATGGAATTTATATGTGAAAAGTGGAATTTGTTTGAAAATAAATATTGATTTATTTTTGAAGTGTTGAAATTTTATATCTTATAAAGATATTTTGGAAAATAAATAATTTGGAAAATTATTTGGAATCTGGTGATGTATGCATATCAATTGATAGTTCAATAGCCGACTATCAATATTTCCCTTTGATTGGGTATTTGATATGATTGTTTGAATTTGAATGCACACTTATTTTTGAATAAGCGCTCACTATTCGGGTTAACCGGGAAAGGACCATGGGGTCGTATAACCCACTCCGCATATGTGATACGTCGTTGTAAATCGCATTTGAAGATCGGTGTTGAAGACCGGATATTTGCGAGAGCGATAGGATGAACTATCGATTGACTCTGCACCGAGTTGCTCCGGTATTGAGTTCTCCATATGTGATGGTGAATCCGATCAGGATTGTGAATATCCGGATTGCAAGGACTTCTTTGTAAGTGCCTTCGGTTTTGTTCGAGCCCGGAACAAACTTGTATGGATTGTATGTCTGACATTACAAGTTGAGATATAAAGCCGATTTCTTTCAAATATATTTCTGTTGGTGGCGGAGAATTTATTCTTTGCTTAACACCCTTCTTTGAGACGTACGAGCTCAAAGGTTATATAGTTGAAGTTATCAGCAATATATCCCATTTTGGTAATGTGACATGCTGAGTGATGCTGAAATGATCATTGTGTTGATTATTGTGATAGGATCATTTATTTGATCGTCTATCTTAGTGATCATTGTGTTGATCATTTATTGACCCAAAGCATGGCTTTTGTATAAAGTATGTTTTTGTGGACGTGAATTCGTCGAGCCTCACATCCCGGAAATGGTCAAAACAGGAAAGATGCGGCAAGGTTATTAGGGGTTGCTGTAGCTCCCCTTAGGGTATGTGCATTTCCTTCTGGAAAGGGTGGTATCATGGTATGGAGCCCAGATACTTACTCATGTTGATACACTATATCTTTTCTGTGTGGTGTTGTTGGTGACGAGCGCTCGGTTAAAGGTCCGATGGGACCGGGGGATGCCATATTCGTGTAGTAGTTACCTAGTGATAAAGGTAACCCGGCCTTGTGTTGGCAGAGAGCTGGTTAAGTTCTCGGGACGTCCAGCCAGAGGCGATCCCATGTGGCAGTAGGAAGTTCCTTAGCCTGACCATTTGTTGGAAATCCAATTCCCAATACGAAACTTGTACGGTATTAGTTGTAGAACCTGCTATTCACTTATGGTGGTCACCACTGTTTGGATAGTAGCTATAGTAGGCATAGTTCGAAATGTCTATGTTGGCTAAGATTTATATTCTACTTCCGAAATATTTTTCCTACACTATACACTAATAATAATATCAAATGTTATTTTAAATGCGTATCAAGCATCTTTGACTATCATAAGGAGAAATCTCCTCCGATTCTGCGTTTGCATTGTGTGTGTGGCGGGAGGCCTTATGGCAGTCTCATTTTTAAAAGCATTGCGAATTGATTTAAAATATTCCTCTATTTTGATTTTAAAGATAAATAAACTGTTTTGAGTTCTCACACCAGTCACATGACTGACTTGGAGTTTATTGTTTTCCTTCCTAAACTCTGGGTGCCCACCAATTTCCACACGGGCAGTTAAGAGTTAGGTTTATCAGGATATTCTGGATATTCTGGAGTTGCTGGAGGCAAGATGGATGGCATGGCATATTACTTATATAGTATTTCTTTTTCCGCTACACAGTTTGTTGTTGTATGATGTTGTACACTCTGATATGATGTGATGTAATGAAATGTAATGTAATAACTGATATGGTTCTTTGTTTAAAGATTATTCATTTATTATTATATGTTGTTCCGCTGCGAATTGTGAGATTCTGTTGTTGTTCTGTTGTTTTCTTTTGTCCGTTCTATTATTAAAATACTTCTATCTTCTATTTTCAAATTCTCTATTTTCTTTCTCTGTTTTCTAAAAATTGTCTATCTTCTTTCCTCTCTATTTTTCTTTCTATTTTCTATCTCTTCTCTCTTCTTTCGTTTTCTTTTCTTAAAATTTCTTTTTAAAACCCATAACATTCCGGTTTTTCGGCAACGAAAATCCGCAATCGTTACATTTGGTATCGAAGCTCTGATGGTTAAGCGACAACCATGGTTCTGTTGGGTATTACTCATTAGAGATAGAGTCAGTAGTACTCTAGAATGAGTTTGAGTGTAATAATAGCTATGAGAGCGTATTTGTTAGTGATATGAAATTGTTTTATATTGTGATGATTGGTTTATTGAGTGGCATATGAACCTTCCTCAGCACGGTATGTACAACTTTGCCGAAGGGGTTTCTAAACACTTGAATAAAACAATTCGACATAATATCGATTTTTAAATTGGGTGAATGAAATAATTTTACCTTGATTATTTTATATATAAAGGAATAATTTTTCAGAATTATTAAAGTGTATATAAGTTGATTGTTAAGTTGTTTGAATAATCTAAATAAAAGAAGAATTGTATAAGTAAAAGAATTATAAGAATTGAATTATAATTAAAGTGTTTACAATTGTGAAATAAACTTATATACATAAGAAGTGAAACTATATGAATATATTTATGAATATGAGTTGTGAATAAAAAAATGAATTTAAAGTCAAATGAAAATTTACTTTAGAATTGGAATCTGAATTTATTTACAAGTGGGAATTTAAGTTATGTAAAACTAAGTGATGTTTAAATGAAGTATAACTTAAGTGATATTGAATGGAATTGATTTTGGTATCGAAGTAAATAATCAAGTGGATTAAATGAATATGAACTTGAGTTATGTAATAGAATTCAACTTTGTAATTGAATTGAATGGATGGATTGAATGTTAATCAATTGAATGTGAATAAAGTTGATATGAAATAATGAATGTAAGTGTTAATTCATTAAAATCTAATGTTATAAGATTGTTGATTGATTGTATATAAGTTCATTAAGTGTTAATGAAATTGAAAGCTATGTAATTGGATTCAAATGGAAAGTAAATAAATTTGAATAGAATTGAAAGTGAATTGGATTTAAATTAGTAAATGTAAACTAATTAAAATTGAGAAGGAATGTTGATAAAATCCAATGTGAATAAATCAAATGTGATTTAAAGTGAAAACCAATTCATTAAATATTAATGAGAATATAAATGAATATTGTTGGTTATGGAATGTAGTTGGTTGATGGTTGAATATATATATTGCATTTGCTATATTATGTAGTTGTTATGTTGCTATATGTTGTATATTGAGATTATTTGCATATGTGCATGTTCTCATGTTGTTTGTTGAGTGATTAGTAGGTGCGGATCGCGTTTGCTTCGCATTTGGAGTTCGCTTTAGCGCTATATTAGCCGTATATGCTCGCTAATAAAATATAAGGTACATATCTCGGATTAAATATCGTACTTTTATACTTTTTTCCCTGCGGGATGCCTCATTACTTGATGAGATGTATATTTGTGATATATATACTGTCATTTTTTTTCGGATCGAGCCGCGCAAAGGAGACTATGGCGAATTTTTCCGAAAATTTAAGGCGTTAGAAAAAATTTGAGAAAATGGGAAATTTTTTGAAAACTTTAACTTTGTTTTGGAATTGAAAGTTAAATGATATAGTTTGTTTTTGAAAAGATAACTAAGTATAATTTGAAAACTTAGTAAGTTATTTTAAGAAGTTTAATTATGAATTTTGGAAAAGTTAATGGATTCAGTAACTTTCTTACTTGTAATTTCGAGGACGAAATTCTTTTAAGGGGGAAAGATTGTAACGACCCAGAATTTTTAGAAATTAAAATTTGAATATTTAATTAATTTTAAATATTTATAAGTGAATTTATAAGTCAAATAAATTTTAATTTGAATTATTGGATTTAATTTAATAATTTAATCGATAATTTAATATGTTAAATTATGGAAATAATTAAAAATTGAGTTAAAAATGATTGAAAATAATTTGGAAAATTTTATTCAATCATACTGGAGTTATAGAAATATTTTAGAACTTTTAAAATCGAATTAAAAGTTAATTTGTGAAAATTGAATATTTTAATATTAAATAATCGACTGTAAAATAGCCAATTTTTGAACAGTCTCAGAATCGAACGAGACCAGTTCCATTGGATCCGTAATAGTTAGTTATTACTGGATTTCAATTTTCGTGTCAATCGGAGCTATCGTTTGATCGTGGCAGTTCGAAACGCATCGAATTATTTTTAATTTAAATTTGGCGAGTCAAAATAGCCATTTTTCAAAAAGTCTCGGATTTCGACGAAACCAGTTTCATCGGATCCGTAATGTGATATTATTGTAAGGTTTCAAATTTCAAGTCAATTGGATTTACCGTTTGTCCGGTACAAATTAAAACGCCTAGAAATCGGTTTAAATCGGTTTAATTCAAATTGAGCGTTTTCAGCCATAACTCGCACATACTTCCGAATTAGCTTCCGAAACCTGTTCCATTGTGTCCGGAACGCGGGATAAACCCTAGGTACGCTGGTTACGGCGCCTAAATCGGAGTTCGGAATTTCCGGGTGAGTAGTGTCGTTCAAAACTCTATAAATACACCCCTTCTCTTCATAAAATTAAAAAAAAAAAAAAAAACCTAATTTACAAAACCCTAGCCGCCTCTTTACAAATCTAAGGCCAGATTTTTCCCAATTTCATTCATCAATCTCTCCAAATCCATTCACATTCACGCGAAGTGTTCAACACGAAGATTGAAGAGCATGGAGAGAGCTTTAATTTCATACGGTGATGATCGAGTTTGGAGTTGCGTAGAGGGAGCTAGAGGTGGCCGTTCCCATCAGGTTTCGCACGCATTTCCACGTAACTAGGGAGGCCGAGCTTGCTGGGGATGGGGCCGAACTTAGGTGGAGAGAGGGGCTTCAAGTTGCAACTCCCCGATCGAGTTTGCATCGAGTAATTAGGTTGAATTATTTAACCCTAAAAGCTAATGAATGGGTTCATAGCCGTGTTCTTGTTCCTGGAGGATATACGAGAGGGAGAGATGAGGGAAGTCACGGCCAAGATCTGTTTGCAGTAGATCCAAGGGTCCATATGAGTTGAGGGTTTAAATTATTAAGTTAGTTGTGAATTTAGTTATATAAATCGTGTACGATCTTATAAAATGCATAACTTTTTCATACGAGGTCGAAAAAATGCAAACTCAGTTGCGTTGGAATCGTATGGACGAGCACTACGCGATGGAGTTGGTTTGGAGTCGTTTGGAGTTAGTGAGAATTTCGGGTAAAATTAAACGCGCGTTTAATTTTATTCGAAATAAAAGCTAAAACGGAAATTAAAACCAAGGTGAGAATTTCTCACTCAATCGAATAGATTTCGATTTTATTTTAAATAGTTAGATTTAAAATATTTGAATGCATGTTTGAATGATGACTGTAAATTTTTGATTGTTAAAATAGACATTATGCGCCGTTAGTAAGCGGATGTTATTTATTATAAACATATACCGCTAATATTTCATAAACAGTGAAATTGGTATTATATATAATATTAATATATATATATTGGCATATGTATATATTGCAGTTGTTGATTTCCCGCATTTTTTGTTTAGCGAATGAGACCCTATTACGCCGTTAGTAAGCGGATAATATTTATTAAGAACATATACCGCGATAATTTCGTACTGGAGCGAAATTGGTATTGTGCTAATGTTTTTGGATGCAGGAAACAGGTTGGAGGGATCCAACTGGATTCCTCAACAGTATTTATTTTATTTCAGATATTTTGATATTTGATGGATTATCATATCGATATATGATATCGTTGTTAGTCGTGATTGACTATTTGGTGTGTAGCATCATTGGACCCAGATTTTGGGATTTTAAAATGATTTTAAAAGTGATTTTGAAAATATACTATATTTTTGGAATTGATCCATTATAAATAAATAAACGTTATAATTTTTAAAGTTATAAAAATTATGGTTTTTGTGAAATATAGTTAAAAAGCTGATTTTTAGAAATACGATTAAAAGTCGATTTTTGAGAAATATGAACTAATGATTTTATAAAATAATTTAGATTGGATTTTTGAATATATGATAAAAGTTTAAATATAGGATTTATAAAATTTGATTATTTTATAAATCGAAATGATGAAATTATAAAGGAAATTAAAAGATGTTTTAAAGAATAATATTAATTGATTTATATTAAGAGATTTATAAACGGATATTTATAAATCGAAATATTGACATTTTAAAACGAGTCTTTATAAGTGTTTGAATGAAGTGAAAATGAAATTCATTAATGAATGAAATTTATAGAATTATATAACGGTGAAGTTATAAATGGAATTTTATAAACAATAGGTTTATAAAATTTGTAAAGTTCAAAGGAACGATTTTTGCAAATAAATAAATTATAAGTGTTTGACTTATAATTTGGACTTTTGGTTTATAATTAAGATTATAAATCGAATAGGTAAATAAAGAAGATTTATAAAGGAAGTTGTTATGAAATAAATGGAAATGGAATTTATAAACGTTGTTTTATAAATTCGCAAACGACTTATTTTGATAAGTTAATTGTTATAACTTATAAATGGAGTTATATTCACGTTTTAGACAGTGAATAATCCTTTAAAATAAAATGAATAGAAAGGATGAAATTTGTTAATGAAGTATATTCACGTTTTTGAATAGTGAATAATACGTTAAAGAAAATGTATTGAATGTGAATGTTTTAAATAGAATTAAAACGATTTAACGATGTTTTAATTGTGTTGAGATTCGAAATCATAGATTTCAACATTTATTGTTGAAATAGACGTTTTCGAGAAATAAAAGGAAATGGTGGACTATAACACTGTTGTTATAGTAAATGATTTCCGAAAGGAAATGGGTTGTATAGTATTGGGATTTATATATCTATTTAATTTCGAATCCCTATACTAGTGATTTTGGGACGTGTAACGATGTTTTACGCAACATTCGTTTTGGCCCAAATAAAAATGTTTAAGAGAATGATTTCCCTTAAAGAATGAATAATATACTTAATTCGATTTAAGTATATTGAATATTTTCAAAGGTTGAAAATAAAAAGATTTGTCGATTACTTATTTTTGATAAGTATGGAAATGTTTTCCAATATGAAGTGAATAATTAGAATTTATCTTTTTGAAGATAAATTGAAATGAATTATTGAGATCGAATATGCATGGATATTTTGAAATATAAATTCATTATGGAATTTATATGTGAAAAGTGGAATTTGTTTGAAAATAAATATTGATTTATTTTTGAAGTGTTGAAATTTTATATCTTATAAAGATATTTTGGAAAATAAATAATTTGGAAAATTATTTGGAATCTGGTGATGTATGCATATCAATTGATAGTTCAATAGCCGACTATCAATATTTCCCTTTGATTGGGTATTTGATATGATTGTTTGAATTTGAATGCACACTTATTTTTGAATAAGCGCTCACTATTCGGGTTAACCGGGAAAGGACCATGGGGTCGTATAACCCACTCCGCATATGTGATACGTCGTTGTAAATCGCATTTGAAGATCGGTGTTGAAGACCGGATATTTGCGAGAGCGATAGGATGAACTATCGATTGACTCTGCACCGAGTTGCTCCGGTATTGAGTTCTCCATATGTGATGGTGAATCCGATCAGGATTGTGAATATCCGGATTGCAAGGACTTCTTTGTAAGTGCCTTCGGTTTTGTTCGAGCCCGGAACAAACTTGTATGGATTGTATGTCTGACATTACAAGTTGAGATATAAAGCCGATTTCTTTCAAATATATTTCTGTTGGTGGCGGAGAATTTATTCTTTGCTTAACACCCTTCTTTGAGACGTACGAGCTCAAAGGTTATATAGTTGAAGTTATCAGCAATATATCCCATTTTGGTAATGTGACATGCTGAGTGATGCTGAAATGATCATTGTGTTGATTATTGTGATAGGATCATTTATTTGATCGTCTATCTTAGTGATCATTGTGTTGATCATTTATTGACCCAAAGCATGGCTTTTGTATAAAGTATGTTT
Organism: Allium cepa; assembly: GCA_030765085.1. Lineage (NCBI taxonomy): Eukaryota > Viridiplantae > Streptophyta > Magnoliopsida > Asparagales > Amaryllidaceae > Allium > Allium cepa. The sequence goes on along the minus strand of CM060937.1, from coordinate 721,972,130 downwards.
TTGTGGACGTGAATTCGTCGAGCCTCACATCCCGGAAATGGTCAAAACAGGAAAGATGCGGCAAGGTTATTAGGGGTTGCTGTAGCTCCCCTTAGGGTATGTGCATTTCCTTCTGGAAAGGGTGGTATCATGGTATGGAGCCCAGATACTTACTCATGTTGATACACTATATCTTTTCTGTGTGGTGTTGTTGGTGACGAGCGCTCGGTTAAAGGTCCGATGGGACCGGGGGATGCCATATTCGTGTAGTAGTTACCTAGTGATAAAGGTAACCCGGCCTTGTGTTGGCAGAGAGCTGGTTAAGTTCTCGGGACGTCCAGCCATAGGCGATCCCATGTGGCAGTAGGAAGTTCCTTAGCCTGACCATTTGTTGGAAATCCAATTCCCAATACGAAACTTGTACGGTATTAGTTGTAGAACCTGCTATTCACTTATGGTGGTCACCACTGTTTGGATAGTAGCTATAGTAGGCATAGTTCGAAATGTCTATGTTGGCTAAGATTTATATTCTACTTCCGAAATATTTTTCCTACACTATACACTAATAATAATATCAAATGTTATTTTAAATGCGTATCAAGCATCTTTGACTATCATAAGGAGAAATCTCCTCCGATTCTGCGTTTGCATTGTGTGTGTGGCGGGAGGCCTTATGGCAGTCTCATTTTTAAAAGCATTGCGAATTGATTTAAAATATTCCTCTATTTTGATTTTAAAGATAAATAAACTGTTTTGAGTTCTCACACCAGTCACATGACTGACTTGGAGTTTATTGTTTTCCTTCCTAAACTCTGGGTGCCCACCAATTTCCACACGGGCAGTTAAGAGTTAGGTTTATCAGGATATTCTGGATATTCTGGAGTTGCTGGAGGCAAGATGGATGGCATGGCATATTACTTATATAGTATTTCTTTTTCCGCTACACAGTTTGTTGTTGTATGATGTTGTACACTCTGATATGATGTGATGTAATGAAATGTAATGTAATAACTGATATGGTTCTTTGTTTAAAGATTATTCATTTATTATTATATGTTGTTCCGCTGCGAATTGTGAGATTCTGTTGTTGTTCTGTTGTTTTCTTTTGTCCGTTCTATTATTAAAATACTTCTATCTTCTATTTTCAAATTCTCTATTTTCTTTCTCTGTTTTCTAAAAATTGTCTATCTTCTTTCCTCTCTATTTTTCTTTCTATTTTCTATCTCTTCTCTCTTCTTTCTTTTTCTTTTCTTAAAATTTCTTTTTAAAACCCATAACATTCCGGTTTTTCGGCAACGAAAATCCGCAATCGTTACAATAACTGTCTAGGCTGATGATTAGTGATTGATTGTTGAACTTTGATATATATGATATTATAGTTACTGTTTTGTAAAAATCATTGATATAATATTATATGATTTCCACTGCGATGTGAGATTCTGTATTGTTTTGTTTGGTTCTCTATTTTATCTTTCTCTTCTTCTCTTCTTCTCTCTACTTTTCTTTCTCATGACTTTCCGTTAGTCTGTGCTTTTTGGGTCGGACAATTGTGGTTTATTGTCGATTCAAAGGGTACGGATTGCCAGGTTGTCACACATTTAATTTCAAAATATAAAATAATTAATTTTATTTCGTACTCTTTTTCAATTATAAAAATGAGTGTATGCATCTAGTTCTGTGCATGACGTTTTTCAATTACCGAGCTAGTTATCGATAAAACAATTTTCAGCCATTTATAGATTTAAATTTTAAGGAAAATATCTTTGTAAGTATCTATTCAAAATATGGTGATTGTTACATATTATCACTGAAAAAAATATCATTTCTATTATCAACTTTTTATTTGAAAAATTGTAAAAGTAAATATAATTAATCAAAGCGATAAATTTGCAAGCCGTTACATACATACATACATACATACATACATACATACATACATACATACATATATATATATATATATTGAATTTTAAAATGAATTATATCAAACTAATAAAATGCAAATTAATTAAATATGATTTAATTAATAAAATTAAAACTAATTTAAATATGGTTTGATTAAATAAAGTTAAACCATTATAAGCCTACTGAAGAATTAAATAATAAATACATACGTATAGAACATATACCATGATTTTAGATGTGTTTGACTTACCCGAAGCTATTTCATTAGAAACACTTTATTGCATAAATTTTTGTCACTAAAATAAATATATTAAAGAATTATGAATCTTTAATTAAATGTTCTCTCTGCCATTTATATATTAATATATTACTTGCATACTCTTTAGTTATAATATTCCTCAAGCTAGGGATGTTACATGTATTATTATTCACATATGCAAGTATTTGTCGATATCCCTCAAGGAACGTGCATTTATACTTAGACCATCGTAAATGGTATGTATGCGTGTAGATTTTCTTTCGATTTGTTGATAATCCTTAAAGCCAAAAAGATATTGGTACAAAGTCTATGGGTTAGGAGTTGTATATGATACAACTGATAAGGTGTTATCCATCACATGCAAGTCTACGATTTGTTGATATTTCTCAAGGTTGGAATCCCAAGGCATGCAAATTCTGATACCCATTTGAGAAATCAAAAGATTTATGTTTCCTCTTGTGATTTTGAGAAACATAAAAGCCCATTATGAGCGTATTCGTAAAGTAAATTAAATTTATTAACCTTGCTAATAATATAAGAATATCTGCTACGTATAAAAATAACTAATCCACTTTGATAAATTTATGCAAGTTGCATAATTAATATTTTATTTATCAAATAAATATACAAATGAACTGAATTAGGATTGGAAAATAGAAACATAAAACACACTTATCAATTTTTTTTTTGCATATTATCAATTCAGAACCCATGCAAGCATCACATTATACAACTATTAAACACGTTCTTGACTTGATCAATTAAGTGTTTATCTTCCCAAGGTCATATATCATCTTCTATGAGTTTTAGACTCTAAAACTATGTGGTGATATGAACATTTGACCCATATAAAGTCACATATGAATGTTATATGGTGAATGATCGCAATTAATTATGTACGAAAATTCGATGAGATTAGTTCATTAAAAATAAGCAAGTAATCTATAATACAAGATCATGTATTCAATATGATTGATTCTAATAAGGATCTTGTTATGTTGGATGTAGCATAGTCCAACAGCTATAAGATGTCCATAGAAATTCACTCACTGAAATATCAATTTGATCAGCTAATGTAAAGTGAAATTTATTAGGTATCCTTAAATGGCAAGGATGACTAAATGCATTTTTGGAAAGAGTTCATTACAGTCTTGTAGTAAGGGTTTCCATTTGAATGGTTTGACTAAAAGGAAAGCAAATGTATGGGAGTGGATGTAAATTAGGCGTAGTTGAGATGAAGAAAGTAATGATCGCTTCTGCTTCCTGAATAGACATAAGAAACCAGAATTGTATATAAAATAAAAGTAGATACTCAATGAGAAATGTGAAATAAGTACCTAATTCGAAAATGTATTTTCATGTAGAATTTTTTTTCCTGTGAAAATGAATTCTTTGGGTTCAAGATAATTGACATAAATCTATCGAGTATAAACTAGTTACTATGCATGAAATAAAGTTCTATAATTAGTGGTTGAATAGTGCTTCATATTATATATGCTATTTTGTAATGGCAAAAAAGGTAGGAGAATCCCTTATAAAATTTCTTAGTAGGTGCATTAAGTTACGAAAATTATTTTTGTAATCATACCAAATATTATTTATGAAACAGTAACTATTTTTAGTATTGACTAAAATAAATAATTCTATTTCAGCATTAATATTTTTTACGAGATTAAACTATAACATGGCATTTTTTTTCACAACAAATACCATGCATTATAAAATACCAAAGCATCTAAAAAATTACAATTACATTGGAATTATGGACGAAGACATAGTTTCAAAAAATAATTCTTAATCATTTGATTACGAATCGTATGGTACATATGTCACATGGTACTAGTGAATTTAGTCTCAAATGATTAAGGGCAAAGCACTTATTCAACGAAAGAAACATAATAGTTAATGAACTCTTCATATCGATGCGTACAGATGTATGAAGTCAAGATTTAATAATACCAAAAAATAGCCATTTGCTTCATTAAATTCAAAGATGAATTATCGTAGAAATGAACATATGTATTTGATAAACAAGTATTGTATTTATGATAAGTTCATTGAATATAAAACAAAATTTGAAAACATAATAGCAAAGGGAATAAGAAAATTTTATTTTATCGCTTAAATGAGTATAATAGAAAGGAGTTCCAAATGTATCTAAAAAGGAATAAAAATCCAGTCTTAAAAGTCAATCCTCCCTACAATACATAATGATGTGTCAATAAGGGATAATCGAACCTTATTTAACAACGTACGATTGATAATTGAGTGAAGTTAAGTTAACTCCTTTCTGTAAGGGCACACAATTAGGATAAAGTTCATAAGGTTAAAATTAATTTCATCTAAAAGCATATTTTACGAGATTATATAAGACAAGAGTACAAAAGACCCTTACGTATCCTAGGTTAAGGAGTTAATAGGTTGTGCAATTCAAAAGATTGCACGTAATAATTGTTCATGAGGCCACTTGATGCAGCACGATCTACAATCCCTCAAGGTTTAAGTCGGCCACGAGTTAACATAGCTCTAGGTCATGTGGAGGAAGCTTCGGAGTTGGGTCGTTTGGAAATTTTAAGTCGTTGCCGACTTAAGGAATATTGCTCACGACCTAAGGAAAAGACTCTAAGTCGCCCGCGACTTAACTGGAGACTAGAGAGAACACTTGGGAAAGGAATACGAGTTAATGAAGAAGGTTTGAGTCGTCACCGACTTAATAAAGATCAGGGGAAATTGATACGACTTAATGGGAGCCTAAGTCATTCAGGGTTGATCAGCTATAAGTCGTCCACGACTCATCAAGAAGCAGAGGGAAGTCCAGTAGTTGAAAGCCTTAAGATAGAAATGGGTTACGACCTAGATGAGTCGTTCAGAGTTAAGTCGCTTGGAGATGAGTCGTTCGGGGATAAGTTGTTTGGGATGGTAAGTCGCTCGACTTTAGGTCGTTGGACCTTGGATGGTAATGCATAAAAGATAAGTCGCTTGATCCATGAGTCGTTAAGCCTTTGTGCTGAAAGGTTAAGTCGTGACTATCTTAAGTCGTAAGTCGTCCAGGGTCATTGTGTCTTGAGTCGTTGTATTCGGAGTCGTAAGTCCTTCACGACCTACGTGTTGTGTTGTAATTTGTTGTGTTTCTTGAGTCGTTATAAACTGTTAAGTCGCATCTTCCTTATGTCATATGTCGTGGTGTACTAGTGTTATACTGTTTTAGGCCGAACGTATGTTGCATTGTAAAGGAATGAGTCGCGTGTTGTTGAGTCGTTGCCGACCTAAGGTGAGTCGTGAGTCGGGAACGACTTAAGGGAAGTTGTGAGAAAACTCTACAAATAGGGAGTGTGTTGTACATTTGAAGGGAGTTGATTTTTGAATAAAATTTCTTGTTGATTGCTGTGTGCTTTCGTCTTAAATTGGTAGTTGAGTGTAATCTCCTATCTCCACCTTCGGATATTCGAGTGCGCTCGAATCAACGATTGTTGAAGCCGATTCGCGGAATCAAGTGCGCTTGATCAACGCTTGCAGAATTGAAGATCTTCTTTCACGGTATCGTGCGCGATCAACGTGTTAGAGATAGCTAGAATTCGGTATCTTCGGATCAACGAATTTGGGCATTTTGATATTCATCAATCAACCGATTTCTACTTTTATCGTTCCATAACGTTTCGTTATTATCCGCTGCGTCAGTTTTTGGTATCAGAGCTACACTTAGCCAATCATAGCTAAGTCGATCTTGGAGCCAAAGTTTGAAGTTGTGTTCGTCGTGTTCATATTGAAGTTGCAACAAGTTTGGGGTGTACGATCCATATTCTTTTGGATCAAAAGTCGAAAATTGTTTGAATTGAAGTGTTTGGAGTCGTGCCTTGTTATTCGAATCAAAGGGTTGAAGAAGGTGGCCGAACCAAGTGCAGTTAAGCCATGAGTTCAAGCCGAGTCGACCTAACTTTGGGTCGTTGCAAGCGAGCCGAGTCAAGTGACACTTGTTGTCGAGTTAAGCGTTAAGCCGTGTAGAGCTATTGCCGAGTCAAGGTTGAGGCCGTGACTTGTTGGCCTTGTGTTGAAGTTTTGTGTTTGATTTGTTGAAGTTTTTGAGAAGTTTTCAGTCATGCCGCCAAGGAGAGCTAATCGTCATCAAAACGTTGAAGCTTTGTATATAAGAGAAGAAGCCGAGCTTATGGAGCAACGTATTAATGAGAAATTTGATGAAGGCATTGGAAAGTTAGAGAAGTTGATGAATGATTTGAATCAAACTCAAAGGAGGAGATCACCAAACTCGAACCATGGAGGAAACAGAGTTTCGCCATCGGTTAGGGAAGTGAGGAGGGTATCACCGCAATCTTTTAGAGAGAGAAGAGAAACATCAATTTCATCACGGAGAGATCATCATGACTATGGACATGAAGAGAGAAGAAGTCAACGTGAATTTGACAATGAGGGGTATAGAGATGAAGAGAGACATAGTCAAAGAAGCATGCATGAACGAAAGGATGATAATGGTCGAGATCGATGTAGGCGTACTTTTGATTTTGAGGAAGAGGGTGATAGAGCTCGCATTCATTATAGAGATCGAGACCAAGTTCGAAATTCTTATCGAATTGTTGAAAATGATCGTCGATGGGAATCGGGGATGAAGATGGAAATTCCAGAGTTTAAAGGTGGAATGGTAGCATATGAATTTCTTGATTGGTTGTCTAATGTTGAAGAGATCTTTGATTTCAAGGAAGTTCTGAAGAATCGTCGAGTGAAGTTGGTTACTACTAGGTTGAGGGAGAGAGCTTTAGCATGGTGGCAGCAAACTAAACTTACACGGGAAAGAATGGGAAAGTCGAAGATTGAATCATGGGAGAAGATGAAGAAGTTGATGAGAGCTACATTTTTACCTTACAATTATCAATCACTTATGTACCAGAGATTGCAGAATCTGAGGCAAGGGACGAAGTCAGTTAATAATTATGTAGATGAATTTTACCAACTCATTGCCAGAAATGATATTATGGAAACGGAAGAACAGCTAACTGCTAGATTCATTGGGGGATTGAGAATGCAGATCCAGGATATGGTTAATATGTTTGATCCTAGATCAGTAGCAGAGGCACATCAGAAAGCGTTGGCTTGGGAGAAGCAAGGAAGGCGTGGAGGTGGTGTGTTTACTAATTCCAATAATCAAGCGAAGGGTGTTAGTGGAAATTCTAATGTTCCTAAACCTGTTACAAAACCAGTGGTGAAAGAGGCTGAGAAGGCGAAGGTTAGCAGTGGTTTCAAATGTTATAATTGTCAGGAGTTGGGTCACAAAAGCAATGAATGTCCGAACCCGAAGAAGAGAGCAATGGTTGCTGAGATTGAGGATGATGGTAAGGAGGCAGAATGTTTAAATGCACCTTATGTTGAGGAGGAAGAAGAATTATCTGGAGATGAAGGTTGTAACCTTATGATGAGGAGGTCATGTCTTACACCAAAGCAAGAAGAGGATTCTAGTTGGTTGAGAAGCAATATTTTTCAATCGACATGCACTATTCTAGGGAAAGTTTGCAAGTTCGTTATTGATGCTGGAAGCTGTGACAATATTATCTCTACGGAAGCAGTAAGGAAGTTGAACTTGAAAACTGAGAAGCATCCTAAACCGTACAAGTTAGCATGGTTGAGGAAGGGTGGTGAAGTGAAGGTGTGTCGAAGGGCTTGTGTGAATTTCTCAATTGGAAAGAAGTACAAAGATGAAATTTGGTGTGACGTTGTAGACATGGATGTGTGTCATCTGTTGTTAGGCAGACCATGGCAGTTTGATAGAGCAGTGCAACATGATGGTCGTGCTAATAGTTACAGTTTCATGTTCAAAGGTACTAAAATCACTTTAGTTCCTAAGAAGCAACAACAGAAGGAAAGCAAGTTGGAGGAGCATGTAGAGCATTTGAGAAAGGTGTTAATTATTCTTCGTGAGTAACAATTTTATGCAGCTACGAAGAAATGTGTGTTCATGACTCGAAGTGTATTATTTTTGGGATATGTTGTATCTGAGAAGGGAATCTAGGTGGACCAGAGTAAAGTTGAAGCTATTAGAAATTGGCCACAGCCGAGGACTATTACTGAAGTTAGAAGTTTTCATGGATTGACATCATTCTACCGAAGATTCATTCCACACTTTAGTAGCGTGATGGCACCAGTTGCTGATTGCATGAAGGGGAAACAATTTTCTTGGACAGAGGAAGCTGGGATTGCTTTTGAGAAGATCAAGAAACTTTTGACGACAGCACCAATTCTTGTATTACCGGATTTTCAGTTGTTGTTTGAGCTACACACTGACGCATCAAAGGTTGGGATTGGAGGAGTGTTGAGTCAGAGTGGAAGACCTATTGCATATTTCAGTGAGAAGTTATCATGGGCAAAGATGAGATATAGTACCTACGATGTTGAGTTTTATGCTGTTGTGCAAGCTGTTAAACATTGGAGGCATTATCTATTTCAGAAAGAGTTTGTTCTTTACACTGATCATGAGGCGTTGAAGCATTTGCAGGGGCATGATAAGATTTCAGCGAGACACGCATCATGGATTGCTTATTTACAACAGTTTACTTTTGTTGTCAAACACAAGTCTGGGGTGACGAACCGTGTAGCAGATGCATTAAGCAGAAGGAATCGTTTGCTTACTACATTGAAGGTTGAGGTGACAGGGTTTGCATTATTGCCAGAACTGATTGAAGAAGATCCTTACTTTGTAAAATTTGTTGAAAAGGTCAAGGAAGGAAGCACTGATGGGTTTGTATTGGTGGATGGTTTTCTATTTAAAGGAAATCGTTTATGCATACCAGATTGTAGTTTGAGATTAAAGATTATCAAGGAGTTACAAGAGGAAGGACATGTGGGCCGTGATCGTACATTGCATTTGATTTCTCAATCTTACTTTTGGCCGTCGATGAGGAAAGAAGTAGAAAGGTTTGTGGAGCGATGTCATATCTGCCAAGTTTCGAAAGGAACTGCGACCAATGCTGGGTTGTATATGCCGTTGCCTGCACCATCTAAGCCATGGGTTGATGTGAGTATGGACTTTGTGTTGGGATTGCCGAAAACGCAGCGTGGCAATGATTCTATATATGTGGTGGTTGACCGTTTTTCGAAAATGGCACACTTTATTGCTTGTAAGAAGACGGCGGATGCTGTTCACGTTGCTCAGTTATTTTTCAAGGATATCTATCGACTTCACGGATTGCCAGAGTCTATTGTGTCAGATAGAGATACCAGATTTTTGAGTCATTTTTGGCTTAGTTTGTGGAAGATGGTGGGAACGAAGCTGAATTTTAGTAGTGCTTATCATCCACAAACAGATGGGCAGACAGAGGTGGTGAATAGATCGCTGGGAAATTTGTTACGATGTCTTGTGAAAGATAATCTAAAGAGTTAGGATATGAAGTTATGCCAGGCAGAGTTTGCACATAATCATGCAGTGAATAGTAGTACGGGATTCAGTCCATTTCAGATTGTATATTCAAGTTTGCCAAGGGGACCGTTGGATTTAGCAGTAGTGCCACAACAGAAGGGGACGGTTAAACGGGCTGTAGACTTTGTTGATGGGTTGACTGAATGTCGTAAAATCGTTCAGGAACGATTGGTGAGGCAAATGAGAAGTATAAGCAAACTGCAGATTTGAAACGACGAAGTGTTGAATTTAACGAAGGAGATTTGGTTTACGCTGTGATAACGAAGGATCGTTTTCCAGTAGGCGCTTATAACAAATTGAAAGCCAGAAAAATTGGTCCAGTAGAAGTTGTGAAACGGATCAATTAGAATGCTTATAAATTGAAGCTTCCGAAGGATGTATACACTTCTGATGTGTTTAATGTTAAACATTTAGTGCCATATTATGGAGATGAACAATCTGATGTAGGAGAATTTACAAATTCGAGGACGAATTTCTGTCAACCGGGGGAGGATGATGTAGCACGATCTACAATCCCTCAAGGGTTAAGTCGGCCATGAGTTAACATAGCTCTAGGTCATGTGGAGGAAGCTTCGGAGTTGGGTCGTTTGGAAATTTTAAGTCGTTGCCGACTTAAGGAACATTGCTCACGACCTAAGGAAAAGACTCTAAGTCGCCCGCGACTTAACTGGAGACTAGAGAGAACACTTGGGAAAGGAATACGAGTTAATGAAGAAGGTTTGAGTCGTCACCGACTTAATATAGATCAGGGGAAAATGATACGACTTAATGGGAGCCTAAGTCATTCAGGGTTGATCAGCTATAAGTCGTCCACGACTCATCAAGAAGCAGAGGGAAGTCCAGTAGTTGAAAGCCTTAAGATAGAAACGGGTTACGACCTAGATGAGTCGTTCGGAGTTAGGTCGCTTGGAGATGAGTCGTTCGGGGATAAGTTGTTTGGGAAGGTAAGTCGCTCGAGTTTAGGTCGTTGGACCTTGGGTGGTAATGCATACAAGATGAGTCGCTTGATCCATGAGTCGTTAAGCCTTTGTGCTGAAAGGTTAAGTCGTGACTATCTTAAGTCATAAGTCGTCCTAGGTCATTGTGTGTTGAGTCGTTGTATTCTGAGTCGTAAGTCGTTCACGACCTACGTGTTGTGTTGTAATTTGTTGTGTTTCTTGAGTCGTTATAAACTGTTAAGTCGCATCTTCCTTAAGTCGTATGTCATGGTGTACTAGTGTTATACTGTTTTAGGCCGAACGTATGTTGCATTGTAAAGGAATGAGTCGCGTGTTGTTGAGTCGTTGCAGCCCTAAGGTGAGTCGTGAGTCGGCAACGACTTAAGGGAAGTTGTGAGAAAACTCTATAAATATGGAGTGTGTTGTACATTTGAAGGGAGTTGATTTTTGAATAAAATTTCTTGTTGATTGCTGTGTGCTTTCATCTTAAATTGGTAGTTGAGTGTAATCTCCTATCTCCACCTTCGGATATTCGAGTGCGCTCGAATCAACGATTGTTGAAGCCGATTCGCGGAATCAAGTGCGCTTGATCAACGCTTGAAGAATTGAAGATCTTCTTTCACGGTATCATGCGCGATCATCGTATTAGAGATAGCTAGAATTCGGTATCTTCGGATCAACGAATTTGGGCATTTTTGTATTCATCAATCCACCGATTGCTACTTTCATCGATCCATAACGTTTCGTTATTATCCGCTGCGTCACCTCTTGTGTAACAACCCATAAATTTTATAAATATTTTTAATTCAATTTTTATTGAAACTTTGATTTTAAATCATTTAAAATTGAAATTTTGGAATTTTCCAATGTAATTTTGGATTTTTTTTATAATTTATTTTCCAAATATAATAAAATAAATATTTTATGACAATTTTATATTTTGGTCAACTGTGGTCAAACTTTGACTTTCAGTAGAAATTTTTAAATTTCTAATTTTAAATTTCTAATCTTTTTCTTTGAAGCGGAATTTGATTCTAATATTGGCTTTGCTTTACATTTCGTCAAATTATGTTTTATACTTTTAAAATCTGATAAATTTCACGTTTTACACGCGGTTATTTTCACCATTTTTCTATTTTTTATTCTGTATTTTCTACTTCACTTCTATCTTATATTTATTTTCTATTTTTATTGGACTTTTTATTTGATTTTTATTTGGATTTTTGGGCTTAGAAATTCAAAACGACTTATGTTTCTTTTCTTGGAAATGAAGCAAAGCCTTTTCCTTTTCTAGCCGTTCAAAACATTTACATCTTAGCCATTCAAAAACTTCCCATTTACTTTTAAATTAACGTACAAAACTTCTCAAAATATCCCTTTCTCATTTTATTTCCTGAAGAAAAAATTCACAGTAAGTTCTCACGGCTTCCTCTTTCTTCTTTTTTCCTTTTCTCTTTTCTTTTGTTTTTCTATTTGCAAGGCTCGGCCACCACCTCCTAGCCGACCATCCTCTCCACATCCATCACCTTAGACCGGCCTCTACCACCTTGCCATATCCACTTACCTTGGCCGTGACCAATAGATCCAAACCCATCACCTATTTGCCTTGCATACCATAGCCGAGACCACCATACCGTCATCCCCTTCCTTTTAGCCTCGGCCACCATCACTTCCACCATCTCCAGCCCTTTGATATGACCAGAGCTGACCCCTAGCCGCACTTGAAGGTGACTGCACTTGACCTGAACCGAGCATGAACCTGGACCGAGCCACTTTAGCCTAGGCCGAACCAATTGTGCACACGACCATTCATTTGCCTTGCCTTTTTTCGTTCCACAACCCCTACCTCTTCACTTCCCTTTGCCCGGCCATATATTTGCTGACCATAGCTGAGCCATATTGTCATGTGCCTATCCAATTTGCTATCTGGTCGAGCCCATTTGTTGGTTAAACCAATTTTACTTCACCTTGTTTCATTTTTTTGATTCATATTTATACATTGTTTTGATTTATATTCCTTTGTTGAATTATATACTTGTATATGTTTTGAAAATATTGTTTACAAGACTTGGATCTTGCCTCTCTATCCACTAGAATCTAAGTTGTGATTTGTCGTGCTTTTTGAAGTCATTCGTGTGTCTTGAATTGTTATCTCCAGCTTTAGAAGGCGAGTTTATCACTCTCGACATTCGTACTTATACAATTGTGGAACAATGACAAGTGGATATGTAGTAGTGATATGCTATGCTGTTATATGACATTTGTGATGATGCTATACCTGTTACATCATCTAATATGATATGCCATATTTTACTGTTTATTTTATTTATTGTTTCTTACACTGCAAGTTCCCTGTTAGAACAAATTCACTATGGGTTGAAATGATACATACCCGAACGGACTTTAGAATAGGGAAAAATCGTTATGAGCTGAAATGATAGGCTTAAGTGATTTTTATTTATTTTATTTTGACTTGAGATTGCAGGTTCGAAATGATAGAACCCGAATTTTTATTTTTAAATTACGGATTGAAATGACATATCCGTATCACTTGACCTAGGTTAGAAAATTATATACAGATCCATGGTTAAATTTTAATAATAGTTTTCTAAAATTATTCAATATTTTAGATCTTTAAATATGTGAAATTATAATTTAAAATTCGATTTAATGACTTTTGGATATAATGAGATATTGGAATCTTGTAAGTAATTAATTGGTTAAACTAAATTTAAGATTTCATCTATGATTAATAACTTAATAATTAAAATTTGATTTAATATAGAATTTTAATAATATTAATAGTAATTTTATTTATGGAATAGATATGTTTTGTATAAATAAAACTATGATATAAATTGGATTTAAATGGTTTTCATAAGTTTTATAGTGATTTTCTATAAATCAAAATGTATAAGTAAATAAATGGTTTAAAATGTAATTTAAAATATGACTTAACTTGATAATTGAAAGTTATTTTTCAAATGGAAAAATTTAAGCTTAATTTAGTAATAAGAATATTTGAATTATGGAATGGGTAATTTTTAAAATAGAGTATTAAGTTATTTGTTAAGATAAAAGTTAAGTAAAACAATGTACTTTTGACTCTATAAATGGATTATAGTTTAATTTGGATATTTTATTCATAAAATTTTATTTTATTTAATCATAAGTTATATGATACCAAATTAAATATTTCTGAAATGTGAGATATGTTTTATAAGTTAAAATGGTGAAAAACTGAAATGATAATGTTTCTGAAATGTTATAATAAAATATAGATTTGTATTGGCAGCATTTCAAAAATGCTGTGGTTTTAAGGTAACATTTTCTAAGTGCTGCAGTTCATAAAAAGGCAATATTTTCTGAAATAGTATTATATCTACAGTAACGTTTTCTAAGTGCTGCTGTTTCTGAAAGATAATATTTTCTAAAATACTATTATATCTACGGTAATGTTTTCTAAGTGCTACTGTTTCTGAAAAGACAACATTTTCTGAAAGACTACTATATTTACAGTAATGTTTTGAAAGTACTACTATTTCCGAATGGTAATGTTTTCCAAAATGTTATGTTATTCAAGTTATATGGTTAAAGGTGCTATACTACTTTTGGTAATGTTTTCAAAATGCTGCAATCATAAACGATAACAGTTTTGAAATGCTATTACATATATATGGATCATATTTTTCAAGTAGTATGATTTCTAAAAGATAACACTTCTAAAGTGCTATAGTAAGTGTATGGACTTGGAAAGTGTTATGATTTTAAATTATTACACTTTTAAAAAGTGCTGTAACTAATATATACGGATTTGGAAATATTTCCAATTTTTGAAAATGGATATTATTTTGGAAAGTAATAGTATTTGATTTTTAAATGGTTTTGGAATAGAAATGATTTGAAATAAATGTCCATGGGTTATAACAACGGTGGGTTGTTAAAGAGACCGGGATCAGATATGGGCGTACTCTCTGTCGATACTGAAAACCACTTTAACAACTGTGTACGCGGTGGAGTTTCCAGAATGAAGTAGGATGGTGGCAACGTTCTATTAAGGTATATACGTGGACCCAACTCCCGTGAGTTGGCATAAGGTGGCTGAAACAGGAGCGATTTTGGGTCAATGAGGTAGCTCCTCTCATCGGACACATTTCTTAGCATGCCATTCTATTACTTTGTGATTGATTGGTGCGCACCTTTGATTTTGGGATTGTGGCTCGAGGTGGGCGGTAGTGGCTGCTACGCGTCACCTCCAGTCTGGATGCATAATTGGTATATCTAGCCTAGCATTGCCTCGTTGTGCCGTGTCACCTACCCTAGCACTCTTATACGATTTTTATTTTGTACTATACCTATGGAGTGGACTCTGACGATGTCCAGTACGGGGGAGATTACGGTACTGTATAGACTATGGGAATATATAAAATGTGTTAGGGTGGAAAATGTAAAGCCTTAACGCTATTTTTACGTAAGTTTACTTTACTTCTAGACACTATTATAATAGCGTATATTACTACATACTAAATAGTTTAACGGATCCTTAAAGGATGGGCGGTCCCAAACATCCTTTAAGTTACTGGTGTATTTTGTTATAGTTCACTTGAGTTGGTTTTCATTATATAAGTATGTATGTCCTGACTCGAGTGTTTGTGTTTATTTTCTTATGCTTGGGTCAGCCTGAGTATCAACTTTGGATTTCTCCTTCTAGAGCAAGAGGATTTGCTGGAGCTTATCTATATATCTTGTTATTATCTATTTCCATTCAGTATTTCTATTCAGCTTATGTATTAGTGGGAATTTATATATTTGGGATTTCTATTGTATTTATTTTTGACTCTTTATTTGTACTTGTTTTGAGACTGTATTATAGTAGCTTCATGAACTACTATGGTTATTTCTATTTCCGCTGTGAGTTATTCTGATTTATCTGTGTCTGCGATTCCGTGATTGGTTTTATTTGCTCCAAATTATATTACAATCTACTGTTTTGAATTATTTAAGTCTGACATATGTGGTTTTATTATCGATTTGAATGGTCCAAAATAGTGGGTCGTTACATTTGGTATCAGAGCTTTGGTTTTAGGCAAACCTTAGCCTGCGGAGCAAAAACTCATTAAAGATAGGGTAAAAATACCCTAGTATGAGCGAAATCAATCATAGAATCATTTCTTTGTGGGAGAACGTATTTTAAAGTATAAAATGATTTTCGAAGATTATTTTGATATAAAATTTTCTTGTTTTAAAATCAAATTTTCTTAACCTCTTTCCTTTCCTTGATTAGGATCTCTATTCAGGTTGAATCTTATCTTTTGTTTCTCAATTTCCATTATCCTACTCAGCAGAAGGGCAAGCCTTCTGGTATCTTTGTTGTTACCTCTGCTTTTGCACTTGCTTCTAGTGTTACTTAAGGTACTCTTCAGGGCACCTTTTCTTTGTCTCTTTCTCTTGTTCTTGTGGTCAAATTCTATCCCGATGTTTTGGTGAAGTCACTTCTTTACCTCCTAAGTGGGAAATTGATCTCCGTAGTGATCTTATTCCTAGAGCTCGACCTGTAGTTCTTCCTCCTAGAAGAATGAAACCCCGAGAGAAAGTTGAGTTATGGAAGCAAATTGAGGACTTGTTCTCCAAGGGTCTGATCAGACCTAGTCACTCAAAATGGTGAGCAATAGTGGTTTTCGTCACTAAGTTCGATGGTTCATTGACGATGTGTGTTGATATAGGGAGCTGAACAAGCTCACTATGAAGACCAAATATCCTATGCTCGCATCAATGATATGTTTGATTAACTCCATGGAGCTACTGTTTTCTCTCAACTTGACCTTGCCACAGGTTTTCACCAGCTCAGAGTTGTTGAGGAAAGTATTCCCAAGACTGCTATCCGTACTGAGAATGGTTTCTATGAATGGTTAGTTATGCCTTTTGGTTTGACTAATGCCCCAGTTTTCTTTGTTGATTTGATGAATCATGTTTTTCATGAGGTACTTAACAAATTTGTTCTAGTCTTTGTCGATGATATCCTTGTTTTCTCTAAGTCAAATGATGAGCATGAGTTGCATTTGAATTCTTGGGCATATTGTTTCTAGTGATGGAGTTTATGTTGATCCATTCTAAATCGCTACGATCAATGTAAGTCTTTCTTCTCTTCTCTCTTTATGGATAGATTGACCAAGTCAGCTCATCTCATTTCGATCAAGTCTACCCGTTCTGCTTTTAGTTTGTATGAGATCTATATGAGGGAGAGTGTTCGACTTCACAGAGATCCACACCAGTCAATTTGGAAAGCTTTTTAGGAATCTTTGGGTACTCTTCTGGATCTTAGCACAGCTTGCCATCCACAGACCGACGGTCAGACGGAAAGAGTGGATCAAAATCTTGAGGATCTTCTTCGTGCTTGTGTCCTTGATTATGGAGGATCTTGGGAAGATCATCTCCATCTCGTTGAATTCACCTGTAACAACAGTTATCAGGTATATATTCAATCTTCTATCTGAACCTTATCTTAATCCTTTATATGTCTTTTTTTATCTTTGAATTCTTTTGGTTAGAATATCCTAAATTTGAATTTCTATCCTTATTTTGAAACCCATTCTAGAATCATCGAGTGAGGGAGTGTATTTGTATTAATATTGAATGTTTTATATATTTTGTTGTTTGGGTTGTTGATGTTGATTTAGGGTTTCGATCGATTCATCCGATCAATGATATCGATAAGATTTCACAAACACTTGAACAGAACAAACTGACACAGTATTGTTTTCAAATTTGGTAAATGTAATAATTTTATATGATTTATATATATAATAATTTTATGGATTTATATTATTTGTTGAAAATTTTGGTTGATAGGATGTGAATAAGTTTGATTTGAAATCTAATAAAACCGAGATTTTAAAGGATATGACTTTTATAACTTGATTTGGTATTTTAAATGAATGTATCAAGTTTAAATAAATCGAAGGAATATGTAGTTATTTGAAGTTTAAAAGTCTTATTCAAAAAATATTGGATTTATTAAGTAAATATTTCAAAACTAAATAATAGTAAACTGGATTTGATATATATGGAATTATCAAAAACTTAGTTTTGAAATTTTAAAATATTTAAAGCTTTGGAATATACAGAAATTGAAATGGTTTATTGAGAACTGAATTGAGTTGAAATTTCATAGTTAATTGAATTGGTTATTGAAAAGATAATATTTGATTTCATTTATTGTTTTCAAAACCAATAACTATTTACCAAGATATAAATAAATAAAATTTTAAAGCATAGTTATAAACTGATTTAGAGTTTGAATGAATTAAATTATGGATTTGAGAATTAAATTCTGGTGATTTCAAACTTTTATTTTAATGTTTTAAAATTTAAATTATTCGAAAGTATGATTGAATATAAATTTTAAAATGTTTAAATATATGTTCCTCTCTTATGTCGTTGGAAAATAATTTTGGTGATGACGGACGCATCATCGACATTCATTTTCAGGTTTCGAAGAGGAGAGACCAATTCATAGCTTTGCTACACTTTTGTTGATTTAAATTTGTTTGATTTAATATATATAAAGAGAAAGAAAATTTTGATTTAAATTCTTAAGTATGGCTTGATTTAATATGTATAAGTATATGATTTTAGATTTGGTTTGATCAAATATATATTATATATATAATCATCTCTTAATTGTTGGAGATAAATCGGAGATTTAATTCCTTAAATTTATGATTTAAAGACAATTTCAATTATAAACTGAAGTCAAAATTTTGGAAAAACAATTGAACTCGAAATAATTGAATGGCAAAATTTTATTTGTATAATACTAAATTGCATTCCAATATAAGTTATCTAAACTCTTCAAGAAGTTAAACATGTAATTGAATAATATAAAATATCAAATAGTTTTAAAGGAATTTATAAATAAACTTGAGTAGTTATGATAAGGGTAAATATAATTAATGTATGTGATCAGATAATTAAGTGGAATAAATTTAAAAATAAATTGATAAAGTGAAAGATGAGGGAAGCTTGTTCCTAGGTTTATTGGTCCTTTCTGCATCTCTGAAAGGATTAGTTCTTTAGCTTATCGTCTTGATTTGCCTGAGAAGTTTTCTGGAGTGCATAATGTATTCCATGTTTCACATCTTCGTCGATATCGGCATGATCCATCTTTGATCGTCCAGCCTTCTGCTCTCGAGAGTTTGGATATTGACCCAAGCCTTACTATCGAGAGGAAGCCACTTTGTATTGTCGATTAGGAACGAAGCAGCTAAGAAGGAAATCTATCCACCTGGTCAAAGTGCTGTGGAGTACTGATGATCAGGATTGTACATGGGAGACGGAGGAGAGCATGCGTGCTTTGAATCTGGAATTGTTTGTTTCGGGTACTATTTGCTCTTCAGTCTTATCTCTCTTTGGTTTCCTTGTCTCGTTCCTTTTCGAAGATGAAAAGTTTTGAGTGAGGGAGAGTATAACAACCCATAAATTTTATGGATATTTTTAATTCAATTTTTATTGAAACCTTGATTATAAATCGTTTAAAATTGAAATTTTGGAATTTTCCAGTTTAATTTTTGATTTTGTTTATAATTTATTTTCCAAATATAATAATATAAATATTTTCTGACAATTTTATACTTTGGTCAACTATGGTCAAACTTTGACTTTCAGTTGAAATTTTTAAATTTCTAATCTTTTGTTTTGAAGCAGAATTTGATTCTGATATTGGATCTGCATTTCGTTTCGTCAAAGTCTGTTTTATACATTTAAAATTTGATAAATTTCAGCGTTTTACACATGATCATTTTCAACATTTTTCTGTTTATTTTCTATTCTATAGTTACTACTTCCCTTCTATCTTATATTTTATTTTGTATTTTCTATTTTGTTTGGACTTTTTATTTGATTTTTGTTTGGATTTCTGGGCTTAGAAATTCAAAAAGACTTAAGTTTCTTTTCTTAGAATGAAGCAAAGCCATTTCCTTTTCTAGCCGTTCAGAACATTTACATCTCTTGGCCGTTCAAAAACTACCCATTTACCTTTCAATTCACGTACAAAACTTCTCAAAATATCCCTTTGTCGTTTTATTTCCTGAAGAAAAGATTTCCAGTAAGTTCTCATGGCTTCCTCTTTCTTCTTTTTCGTTTTCTCATTTCTCTTGTTTTTCAATTTGCAAGGCTCAGCCACCACCTCCTAGCCGACCATCCTCGCCTCATCCATCAACTTAGACCGGCCTCCACCGCCTCACCATCTCTACTGACCCAGGCCGAGACCAATAGATCCAAACCCATCACCTATTTTCCTTGCAAACCCTAGCCGAGACAACCATACCATCGTCCCCTTCCTTTTAGCCTCGGCAACCATCACTTCCACCATCTCCAGTCCCTTCACATGACCAGACCTAACTCCTAGCCGCACCTGAAGGTGACTGCATCTGACCTGAACCGAGCATGAACCATGGAATGATCCACTTTAGCCTAGGCCGAACCAATTGTGCACATGATCATTCATTTGCCTTGCCTTTTTGCATTCCACTACCTATACCTCTTCACTTCCCTTTTCTTGGCCGTATATTTGCTGACCATAGCTGAGCCATATTGTCATTTGCCTAGCCAATTTGCAATGTGGCCGAGCCTACTTGTTGGCTAAACCAATTTTACTTCACCTTGTTTCATTTTTTTGATTCATATTTATACATTGTTTTGATTTATATTCCTTTGTTGAATTATATAGTTATATATATATATATATATATATATATATATATATATATATATATGAATGTTTTGTTTACAAGATTTGGATCTTGGCTCTCCATCCACTTGAATCTAAGTTGTGCTTTTTCGTGCTTTTCGAAGTTATTCGTGTGTCTTGAATTGTTATCTCTAGCTTTAGAAGTCACTCTCGACATTCATACATATATAATTGTTAAACAATGACAAGTGGATATGTAGTAGTGAAATGTTATGATGTTATATGATATTTATGATGATGTTATACTGTTACATCACCTGATATGATATGCCATATTTTACGGTTTATTTTATTTGCAGTTTCTCACACTGCAAGTTCCCTGTTAGAATAGAATCACTATGGGCTGAAATGATACATACCCACACGGACTTTAGAATAGCAAAAAATCATTATGAGCTGAAATGATAGGCTCAAGCTATTTTTATTTATTTTATTTCGACTTGGGATTGCGGGTTTAAAATGATAGAACCTGGATTTCCATTTTTTAATCACGGATTGAAATGATATATATCCGTGCACTTGACCTAGATTAGAAAATTATACATAGACCCATGGTTAAATTTTAATAATAGTTTTCTAAAATTATTAAGTATTTTGAATCTTTAAATATGTGAAATTATAATTTGAAATTTGATCTAATGATTATTGGATATAATGAGATATTAGAATCTTATAAGTAAATAATTGGTTAAACTAAATTTAAGATTTCATCTATGATTAATAACTTAATAATTAAAATTTGATTTAATATAGAATTTTAATAATAATAATAATAAATTTTATTTATGGAATAGATATGTTTTGTATAAATAAAACTATGATAAAAATTAGATTTAAATGGTTTACATAAGTTTGATAGTGATTTTCTATAAATCAAAATGTATAAGTAAATAAATGGTTTAAAATGTAATTTAAAATATGACTTAACTTGATAATTGAAAACTTAGTTTTCAAATGGAAAAATTTAAGCTTAATTTAGCAATAAGAATATTTTATTTATGAAATGGGTAATTTTTGAAATAAAGTATTAAGTTATTTGTTAAAATAAAAGTTAAGTAAAACAATGTAGTTTTGAATCTATAAATGAATTATAGTTTAATTTGGATATTTTATTCATAAAGTTTTATTTCATTTAATATAAGGTAAATGATATCTAAATAAATATTTCTAAAACGTGAGATATGTTTTATAAGTTAAAATGGTGAAAAACTGAAATTATAATGCTTTTGAAATGTTATAATAAAACATTGATTCGTATTGGCAGCATTTCCAAAATGCTGTGGTTTTAAGGCAACGTTTTCTAAGTGCTGCAATTTTTGAAAAGACAATATTTTATGAAATACTATTATATCTACAGTAACGTTTTCTAAGTGCTGCTGTTTCTGAAAGATAATATTTTCTGAAATACTATTATATTTACAGTAACGTTTTCTAACTATTGGTTTTTCTGAAAAGACGTTATTTTTTGAAAGACTATTATATTTACAGTAATTTTTTGAAAGTACTACTATTTCCAAATGGTAATGTTTTCCAAAATGTTATGTTATTTAAGTTATAGGGTTAAAGGTGTTATACTACTTTTATTAATGTTTTAAAAATGCTATAAGCATAAAACACAATATTTTTGAAATGTTGTTATATATATGGATCATATTTTTCAAGTAGTATGATTTCTAAAAGATGACACTTTTAAAGTGCTATAGTAATTGTATGGTTTTGGAAAGTGCTATGATTTTAAATTATTACACTTTTAAAAAGTGTTATAACTAATATATACGGATTTGGAAATATTACCAATTTTTGAAAATGGATATTATTTTGGAAAGTAACTGTGTTTGATTTTTAAATGGTTTTGGAATAGAAATGTTTTGAAATAAATATCCATGGGTTATAACAAAGGTAGGTTGTTAAAGAGACCGGGATCGAATATCGGCATACTATCTGTCGATACCCAAAACCACTTTAACAACCATATACGCTGTGGATTTTTCAGAACGAAGTATGATGGTGGCGACGTTCTGTTAAGGTATATACGTAGACCCGACTCCTGTGATTTGGGATAAAGTGGCTAAAACAAGAGCGATTCCGGGCCAATGAGCTAGCTCCTCTTATGGGACACACTTCTTCGTATGCCATTCTATTACTTTGTGATTGATTAGTGCGCACCTTTGATTTTGGGAGTGCGGCTCGAGGTGGGCGGTAGTGGCTGCTACGCGTTACCACCAGTCCGGACGCATAATTGGTATGTCTACCCTAGCATTGCCTCAATGTGCCGTGTCACCTACCCTTGCGTGCCTTATACGAATTTTGTTTTGTACTATACCTATGGAGTGCCCTCTGACGAAGCCCAATACGGGGGAGATTACGGCACCGTATAGACTATGGGAATATATAAAATGTGTTGAGGTGGAAAATGTAAAGCCTTAACGCTAATTTTAAGTAAATTTACTTTACTTCTATACACTATTATAATAGCGTATATTACTACACAATGAATAGTTTAACGGATCCTACAAGGATGGGCGGTACCAAGCATCTTTTAAGTTACTTGTGCATTTTATTACAGTTCACTTGAGTTAGTTTTCATTGTGTAAGTATGTATGTCCTAAGTATCAGCTTTGGATTTCTTCTTCTGGGGCTAGAGGATTTCCTGGAGTTTATCTATCTATCTATCTAGTTGTTATCTATTTCCATCAGTATTTCTATTCTGCTAATAAATTAATGGACATTTATATATTTAGGATTTCTATTGTATTTACTTTTCAAACTCTGTATTTGTACTTGTTTTGAGACTATGTTGTAGTAGCTTCATGAACTACTATTGTTATTTCAATTTCCGTTGCGAGTTATTCTGATTTATCTATGTATGTGATTCTATTAATGGTTTTATTTGCTCCAAATTATATTACAATCTACTGTTTTGAATTATTCAAGTCAGATATGTGTGGTTTTGTTGTCAATTTGAATGGTCCAAAATACTGGGTCGTTGCATTTGGTATCAAAGCTTTGGCTTTAGGCAAACCTTAGCCTGCGGAGAAAAAACTCATTAAAGATAGGGTAGAAATACCCTAGAATGAGTGAAATCAATCTTAGAATCATTTCTTTGTGACAGAACGTATTTTAAAGTACAAAATGATTTTCAAAGATTTTCAACGATTATTTTGATATAAACTTTTCTTGTTTTAAAATCAAATTTTCTTAACCTCTTTCCTTTCCTTGATTAGGATCTCTATTCGAGTTGAATCTTGTCTTTTGTTTCTCAATTTCCATTGTCCTACTCAGCAGAAGGGCAATCCTTCTGGTATCTTTGCTGTTACCTCTGCTTCTTCACCTGCTTCTAGTGTTACTCAAGGTACTCTTCAGGACACCTTTTCTTTGTCTCATTCTCTTGTTCGTGTAGTCAAATTCTATCTGATGTATTAGATGAAGTCACTTCTTTACCTCTTAAGTGTGAAATTGATTTCCGTATTGATCTTATTCCTAGAGCTCGACCTATAGTTCTTCCTTCAAGAAGAATGACACCCCGTGAGAAGGTTGAGTTGAGGAAACAAATTGAGGACTTGTTCTCCAAGGGTTTGATCAGACCTAGTCACGTAGAATGCGGAGCGGCAATGGTTTTCGTCACTAAGTTTGCTGGTTCTTTGAAGATGTGTGTTGATTATAGGGAGCTGAACAAGCTCGCTATGAGCAACAGATAACTTATGCCTCGCTTCAATGATATGTTTGATCTGCTCCATAGAGCTACTGTTTTCTCTCAGCTTGATCTTGCCACAGGTTTTCACCAGCTCAGAGTTGCTATGGAAAGTATTCCCAAGACTGCTTTCCATACCGAGAATGGTTTCTATGAATGGTTAGTTATGCCTTTCGGTTTGACTAATGCCCCAGTTTTCTTTGTTGATTTGATGAATCGTGTTTTTTCTGAGGTGATTAACAAATTTGTTCTAGTCTTTGTTGATGATATCCCTGTCATCTCTAAGTCAAGGGATGAGCATGAGTCGCGTTTGAATTCATGGGCGTATTGTTTCTAGTAGTGGAGTTTCTATTTATCTAGTCTAAATCGTTGCGATCAATATACGTCTTTCATCTCTTCTCTCTTTGTGGATAGATTGACCATGTCAGCTCATTTCATTTCGGTCAAGTCTACCCGTTCTGCTTTTAGATTTTCTGAGATCTATATGAGAGAGATTGTTCAACTTCATAGAGATTCAATCTTTACCGGTCAGTTTTGGAAAGCTTTTCAGGAATCTTTGGGTACTCATCTGGATCTGAGCACTCCTTAGCACCCATAGACCGACGGTCAAACGGAAGGAGTCGATCAGATTCTTGAGGATCTTCTTTGTGCTTGTGTCCTTGATTATAGGGGATCTTGGAAAGATCATCTCCATCTCGTTGAATTCACCTGTAACAACAGTTATCAGGTATATTTTCAATCTTCTGTCTTAACCTTATCTTAATCCTTTATCTATCTCATTTTATCTTTGAATTCTTTTGATTAGAATCTCCCAAATTTCAATTTCTATCCTTATTTTTGAAACCCATTCTAGAATCATCGAGTGAGGGAGTGTATTTGTTTTAATATTGAATGTTTTATATGTTGTGTTGTTTGGGTTGTTGATGTTGATTTGGGATTTCGATTGATTCGTCTGATCAGCGATATTGAATGGATTTCCAAAACACTTGAATACAACAAACTGACACAATATTGTTTTCAAATTAGGTAAATGCAATAATTTTATATGATTTTTATATATATAACACTTTTATGGATTTATGTT
This sequence comes from Allium cepa, assembly GCA_030765085.1. NCBI lineage: Eukaryota > Viridiplantae > Streptophyta > Magnoliopsida > Asparagales > Amaryllidaceae > Allium > Allium cepa. The sequence continues at coordinate 721,947,106 of CM060937.1, read as the reverse complement.
ATCTGTTGAAAATTTAGGTTGATAGGATGTGAACAAGTTTGATTCGAAATCTAATAAAACTGAGATTTTAAAGGATATGATTTTTATAAATTGATTTGGTGTTTTAAATGAATATATCAAGTTTAAATGAATTGAAGGAATATTCATTTATTTAAAGGTTAAAAGTCTTATTCAAATAATATTGGATTTATTAAGTAAATATTTCGAAACTAAATAATAGTAAACTTTATTTGATATATATGGAATTATCAAAAATTTAGTTTTGAAATTTTGGAATATTTTAAGCTTTGGAATATATAGAAATTAAAATGGTTAATTGAGAACTGAATTGGGTTGAAATTTAATAGTTAACTGAATTGGTTATTGGAAAGGTAATATTTGATTTCATTTATTGTTTTGAAAACCAATGACTACTAATCAAGATATAAGTAAATAAAATTTTATAGCATAGCTATAAACTGATTTAGAGTTTAAATGAAATTAAATTATGGATTTGAGAATTAAATTCCGATGATTTCACACTTTGGTTTCAATGTTTTAAAATGTATATTATTTAAAAGCATGATTGAATATAAATTTTAAAATTTTAAAATCTATGCTCTCCTCTTATGTCGCTGGAAAATAATTTCGGTGATGACGACCGCATCATCGTCATTCATTTTCGGGTTTCGAAGATGAGAGACCAATTCGTAGCTTTGCTACACTTTTGTTGATTTAAATTTTTTTGATTTAATATATATAAAGAGAAAGAAAACTTTGATTTAAGTTCTTACGTATGGCTTGATTTAATATATATAAGTATATGATTTTAGATTTTGTTTGATCAGATATATATTATATATAATTATCTCTTAATTGTGGAGATAAACCGGAGATTTAATTCCTTAAATTTATGATTTAAAGACGATTTCAATTATAAACTGAAGTCAAAATTTTGGAAAAACAATTGAACTCGAAATAATTGAATGGGAAAATTTTATTTGTATAATAGTAAATTGCATTCCAATATAACTTACCTAAACTATTCAAGTAGTTAAACATGTAACTGAATAATGTACAATATAAAATAGTGTTAAAGGAATTTATAAATAAACTTGAGTAGTTATGATAAGAGTAAATATACTTAATATATGCGATAAGCTATATTAAGTGGAATAAATTTAGTAATAATTTGATAAAGTGAAAGATGAGGGAAGATTGTTCTTAGATTTGTTAGTCCTTTCTGTATCTCTGAAAGGATTGGTTCTTTAGCTTATCGTCTTGATTTGCATGAGAAGTTTTCTAGAGTGCATAATGTATTTCATGTTTCGCATCTTCGTCGATATCTACATGATCCATTATTGATTGTCCATCCTTCTGCTCCTGAGAGTTTGGATATTGAGCCAAAACTTACTGTCGAGAGGAAGCCACTTCATATTGTCGATTGAGGTACAAAGCAGCTAAAAGGAAATTTGTCCACCTGGTCAAAGTGTTGTGGAGTATTGATGATCAGGATTGAACCTGGGAGACAGAGGAGAGCATGCGTGCTTCGAATCCGAAATTATTTGTTTCAAGTACTATTTGCTTTTCAATCTTATCTCTCTTTGTTTTCCTTCTTTCGTTCCTTTTCGAGGACGAAAGTTTTGAGTAGGGGAGAGTGTAACTGTGAGAAATTCAGATTATGAATCTTAAAGCTAGAATTTACACTAGAGGGGGGAATAGTGTTTTAAGGAATTACTAAATCTTTGATTTTATGTTAATTTGAATTCAAATGCATGCAACATTTAAACATAGATGCAAAAATAAAGTAAAAGCAATAAAGGAAAGACACATCAGATTTTATACTGCTTCTTAGTTACCCTACGTCCAGTCCAGCACACAAGTATGGATTTCCTTTCAAAAGCAATTGTTACAATTACAACCCTCGATTTCAAGGCCACGAGGTACACCACTCCAGATTCACAATCCTTTGGGTAGAGATACTTGATTTCACGGGCAACAAGTTCACCCAATTGATTTCACAGGCTACAATCACACCTTTTCTCGCATGATTGATTTCACAGGCTACAATCGCACATTTTCTCGCTTAATTTATTACAAAGAAGCCTATAATTCTGAATAGCATTGAGATCTTATTGAGATAGTGATGGAGAATCAAACCAGAGATGATCTAGTTAGATTAAATGGTGATTTCGACAGAGTAATGGTAAAAATATTTGTAAGGAAATGTGGAAGAAAAAGAGGAGTGAAATCAAAGAAAATATGAACATAAATTCGTTTAAAACTGCCCTATTTATAGTAAAACAACAGCCGTGTCCATTCGTGAAAGGATATGACGAATAGAAACTTCTTTTGAAATTCAAATTTTTGAAACAAACTGCCACCTTGTCGACATATGGGAAAAGGGGTTGTCGACAAGCCTATGGTATTTTTGGTAATTTGTTTTTCTTTGAAAATAACTTCTATCTTGTATTAAAACTATTTTTAAACTTTATAAATAACTATTGTTAAAATACACAAATAAATATAGAGAATAAATTTTGATATATATAAAATTTTACCATAATTTTATATTTAAATCTAAGTATAAATATTAAAAGTTAAATATATTGTTATTAAAAGATAGTTTAAAACCAAGGATAATTTGATTTTGAAAATAAGGATTATTTTGAGGCTAAAAGTATTTAAAACCAAGATAGATGTTTTTGATTCTTTTAAAAGGAAGGTTTTGAAATAATTTTGAAAACAAGATATAATTTTGTAAAAACATTTAAATAAAAGTGAGTGGATACAAAACAATGTTCCACTAGATTTTCGTAGGTTCCATCCTACTTAGGGCTCCATCCTTTTAACAGGCTCGAAGTGGATTCCGTTCCACGAATAAATTGGAGTTTAAGATGCCGGTGCTTTTCTAGGAGTTTTAACAAAATTCACAACTAAATTACAATCTTGAACTCTTGATAATCTTGATACTCATGAGTCTTCGATCTTGAAATCTTCAGTCTTGAATCTCTATACTGCACAATCTTCATTCATGGTACCTCCATGGTTAAATCCTGGCTATACATATATCTAGACTATAATGGTCGTATTTATTTTATAATCTTATTCTAAGGTTTTTGTCATCAAAACCATCTCCTTAGGGACTAACAATCTCTTCTTTTTTGATGACGACGACCTTTGTTTATAAAATGTTACTTCTATCCTAACAACTCCCCCTTAAACTAATAACTCACCCTTAATCTATGCCTAACTATCCTATTTTATACGTCTCCGCCTTTGTCATCTACAAAAAGTAACTCCAAACATATACTCCCCCTTATTCTAATACTATATGAAATGTGATTATAATGATAGTGTTATCATAAATAATCATCACTTAATTCTAAAACTAAAACATAGTCCTTAATAACTAACTATCCTAACTAAGAATCCATATATGATAATACTTATAATAGTGATAATTCAAATATAAGAACACAAATTATTTATTAATAATTTATTGTTATACTTACATTTGCGTAGAAGATGAAAGAAAGAACATATAACAATAAGAAAAAGAGAATCCTTGAAAATGGGAGATCTATGAACCGAACAATTTGGATCGTGGAAATAGAAATTTCCACGTTGTTTAACTAAATTTCCATCCTTGTCAAAGCACACTTCGCCAACGCAAATAACTTTGTCGTCATCTTCAGCGTGTTCTTCTTCCATGATGGCTTCTTCTCCTTCTTCGCTGTCCTCTTGCACTTGATCTCTTGAAGATTCTTCATCAATCAAGATCGGATTAGCGTGATTATCCATTAGAAACTTTTGCAAATTTCTAAGGATTTTGCCTTGCCGTTCTTGTTCTTTGGCCATTCTAAGTTGAACTACTTGAATTTCGGTCATTAGTTGCAGTGCATCCTTCAAGGAATCCTGCATTTTGATTACTCGTGCGAGCTTAGTTCGTTGAAATAATCCAGTAGAAGGAGAAGGGAACGAAAAGGTTGAATTTTTGTTTGATTTGGAAGAGGAGGCCATTGTTTAATTGTTTTAAGAAGTTAGAATAGAGAGAGAACAGAAAGAATGATCAAAATTTCAAAATAAGAAGAATATATAACCATTTATTTGAATTTTGGTGGGAAAATTTCAAAAATAAAAAAATAGTTATATGTCGACAGGGGTAGAAGGGGGTTGTCGGCATGGTACTTGATATTTTTTTATTTGATTTTTAATTTAATTGTTTAATTATTCTTTGTTATTTATATTCTATATTTCAGTTATTGAACAAATACCCAATTCTCTTCTTAATTTAGTAAATATAGATTCATTTAGGGGTTTTGTTAAGATATCAGTAATTTGGTTCTCGGAATTGATATAATCGAGAGTAATTACTTCCTTATATTATCTCTGAGAAAATGGTGTTTGATATCAATATGTTTAGTTCGAGCATGATGAGTAGTATTTTTGGATAAATTTATTGCACTAGTATTATCACAATAAATTGGTGATTTTGAGATACTTAGACCAAAATCTTTTAAAGTTTGTTGCATATATATTACTTGAGAACAAGGCAAAGCAGCAGAAATATATTCTGCTTCGGTTGTTGATAAAGAAACTGTGTTTTGCTTTTTACTAAACCAGGAAATTAGATAATGCGCCAAAAAGTGACAAGTTCCACTTGTACTTTTTCGGTCTGATTTACAACCAGCATAATCAGAATCACAGTAAGATATTGATTCAAAAGAATCATTTTCAGGATAAAATAAGCCATAATCATAGGTGTGTTTAACATATCTAATGATACGTTTTACAGCTTTTAAGTGGGTCTCTTTAGGTTGGGATTGATATCTTGCACAGAGACAAACACTATGCATGATATCAGGTCTCCTAGTAGTGATATAGAGTAGTGATCCAATCATTCCTCTATAAAATTTTTGATCTACATCATTCGAGAGATCTTCTTTACTTAGTACTCGTTGGTTGCCATTGGGTGGGTTTTCCACTTGTAGTAGTTAAACCAAATTTACTAACTAGGTCTTTAGCATATTTTTCTTGACTAATAAAGATACCATTATCTAATTGTTTTATTTGTAATCCTAGAAAGAAGTTTAATTCATCCATATGACTCATCTCAAAATCTTTTGTCATTATTTCAGAAAATTCTTTATTCATTTTAAAATTAGTTGATCCAAAAATGGTATCATCTACGTAAATTTGTACTAGTTGAATATCATTTTTATTTCTTTTGATAAATGAGTATTATCTACTTTTTCAATTTCAAAGTTTGATTGTAATAAGTAAGATCTTAGTCTACCATACTAGGCTCTAGGAGCTTATTTTAGACCATATAGAGCTTTCTTAAGTTTGTAAACATGATTCGGTAATTTTTCATTTTCAAAAAGTGGTGGTCGTTCAACATAAACTTCCTCTTTAACAAAACCATTTAAAAAGGCACTTTTAACATCCATTTGATATAATTTGAAATTATTATGATTTGCGAAAGCAAGTAGAATCCTAATGGCTTCTAATCTTGCTACGGGAGCAAAGGTTTCATCAAAATCTATTCCTTCTTCTAGACAATAACCTTGAGCGTCTAACCGTGCTTTATTTCTAACAATCTCTTCTTGTTCATTCATTTTATTTTTATAAACCCATTTAGTTCCAATTATAGTTTTATTTTTAGGTCTAGGAACATGTTCCCAAACATCATTTCTAGTGAATTGATTTAGTTCTTCTTGCATAGCCAAAATCCATGAATCATCAGTTGATGCTTCTTTTTGATTTTTGGGTTCAATAGTTGATATAAAGGCTACATTGCTCATTTTACTTAGTTGATTTCTAGTTGTAACAACAGATTGCATACCTCTTAGTATATTTTCTATAGGATGATCTTTTAAATGTTTAATCTTTTTATTAGGAAGATTAATTTCATTATTAGTTTCAGTTGACTCTTGATTTTTAGTGACTAAATCCTCTTCATCATTTTATCTTTAAAAAATTTGAAACTTTCATCGAATGATACATGCATTGTTTCTCCGATTGTGTTAGTTCTTAAATTAAACACTCTATAAGCTTTACTTCTGTTATAATATCCGATAAAGATACCTTTGTCGGATTTAGGATCAAATTTATCTACATTATCTTTTGTATTTAAAATAAAACATTTACTTCCAAAAATTCTAAAATAAGATACCTTAGTTTTCTTTGAGTGAAGAAGTTCATAAGACGTCTTATCAGTTAAAGGTCTAATTAAAATTCTATTTAAAATATAACAGGTGGTAGCAACTGCTTCTGCCCAAAAATACTTTGGTAATTTACTATCTGAAAGCATATTTCTCGCACACTCTTGGATCATCCTATTTTACCTTCCACTACTCTGTTTTGTTGTGGAGTTCTTGAAAATGAAAAATTGTGAGTTATTCCCATTTTTTTTGCAGAATTCCTCAAAGTTTTCATTTCCCAATTCACCAATGTGATCACTACGGATGGTTATAATTTTTAGAGAAAGTTGATTTTGAATCCTTTTTGTAAAGTTCTTAAAACATTCAAAAGTATCACTTTTATGTTTCAAAAATATTGTCCATGTAAATCTAGAATAATCATCTACAATTACAAAAACATATTTACTATGATTTATTGACAGAATTTGAGATGGACCAAATAAATCTAGATGAAGATATTCAAGAGGTTTTGAGGTTGAAATCGTGTCTTTTAATTTAAAGGAAAAAGTTTTATCAATTGACATGCATCACATAAACTATCTACTTTAAAATTCATTTTAGGGAGACCAATTACTAGATCATGTTTTGACAGTCTAGATAAGAGTTTGAAATTCAATTGCCCAAATCTCTTATGCCAAATCCAAGGGTCATTTGTATTTGCCAAAAGACACAGGTTATCATTTGAAACTTTCATACCAAGAATATAAATATTCATTTTCCTAATTCCCTCAAATATTATGGTTTAATTATTGTCTTCAATGTGACACTTATCTTTTTCAAATTTAATTTTATATCCTTTATCGCAAAGTTGACTAATACTTAGCAGATTATGTTTTAGATTTTTAACTAGAAAAAAATTAGTAATAATAGGAGTTTTAGAGATACCGACTTTTCCGATGCCAATCACATATCCTTTTGAGTTGCCTCTAAAGTTAACCAGCCCTCCGTCTTTGTATATTATATCATTCAGCATATCTGTATTACCAGTCATGTGTCTAGAGCATCCACTATCGAGTATCCATTTATTCTTTTTGATCTGCACAATTTGTCCATCGTGAATTGATTCCTCAACACCCATGAAGCATGTTTCCTGCACATCATACAATTTTGGTAGAAAACTTGAATTTGAAAATTTATTATATGCAGACTCAAGAGACAATAATGATTTGAATATTTCTAAAATAGTATTAACAAGTTTTTTAAACATAGCCATTTTAAAATCTTTTTCAAAACTCATATTATGAAACTTTGAAAATCTTGCTTTGATACCAAATGTGAGAAATGCGGATTACGGATCTTAAGGCTAGAATTAACACTGGAAGGGGGTGATCAGTATTTTAAGGAATTACTAAATCTTTTTGAGTTTACATTAATTTTAACACAAATGTATGCAATATTTAGACACAGATATGATCACAGGATCAAATATAGATGCATAAATAAAGTAAAAGCAATAAAGGAAGAAAACACTGGATTTATACTGGTTCGGAGTTACCCTACATCCAGTCCCGCACACAAGTGCATATTTCCTTTCGAAAGCAATTGTTACAATTACAACCCTCGATTTCAAGGCCACGAGGTACGCCACGAGGTACACCACTCCAGATTCGTAATCCTCTGAGTAGAGATACTTGATTTCACGGGCAACAGGTTCACCCAATTGATTTCACAGGATACAATCACACCATTTCTCACTTGATTGATTTCACAGGCTACAATCACACCTTTTCTCGCTTAATTTATTACAAAGAAGCCTATAACTCCGAATAACACTGAGATCTTGTTGAGATAGTAATCAAGAATCTAACCAGAGATGATCTAGTTAGATTCAATGGTGATTTCGGTAGGGTAATGGTAAAAATATATATAAATAAATGTGGATGAAGAAGAGGAGTGAAATTAGAGAAAATATGGATATAAATTCATTTAAAACTGCCCCTATTTATAGTAGAACAACAGCCATGTCCATTCGTGAAGGGATATGAAGAATAGACACTTCTTTTGAAGCTCAAATTTTTGAAACAAACTGCCACCTTGTCGACATGGGGTCCTAGGGGTTGTCGAGAAGCCTATGGTATTTTTGGTAATTTTTTTTTCTTTGAAAATAACTTCTATCTTGTATTAAAACTATTTTTAAACTTTATAAATAACTACAATTAAAATACATAAATAAATATAGAGAATAATATTTTGATATATATAAAATTTTACTATAATTTTATATTTGAATCTAAGGATAAATATTAAAAGTTAAATATATTGTAATGAAAAGATAGTTTATAACCAAGGATAATTTGATTTTGAAAATAAAGATTATTTTGAGGCTAAAAGTATTTAAAACCAAGATAGATGTTTCCGATTCTTTTAGAAAGAAGGTTTTGAAATCGTTTTGAAAACAAGATACAATTTTGTATAAACATTTTATTAAAAGTTAGTGGATACAAAACAATGTTCCACTAGATTTTTCGTAGGTTCCATCCTACTTAGTGTTCCATCCCTTTAATAGGCTCGAAGTGTATTCCATTCCATGAATAAATTGGATTTTAAGATGCCAGTGCTTTTCTAGGAGTTTTAACAAAATTCCTAACTAAATTACAATCTTGAACTCTTGATAATCTTGATACTCATGAGTCTTCAATCTTGATATCTTCAGTCTTGAATCTCTATACTGTACAATCTTCATTCTTGGTACCTACATGGTTAAATCCTGGCTATACATATATATCTAGATTATAATGTTAGTATTTATTTTATAATCTTATTCTAAGGTTGTTGTCATCAAAACCATCCCCTCAGGGACTAACAGTAGCAAACCAAAATTTTTATAAATATTTTTAATTCAATTTTTATTGAGACTTTGATTTTAAATCATTTAAAATTGAAATTTTGGAATTCTCCAATGTAATTTTGTATTTTGTTTATAATTTATTTTCCAAATATTATAAAATAAATATTTTCTGATAATTTTATATTTTGGTCAACTGTGGTCAAACTTTGACTTTCAGTTGAAATTTTTAAATTTGAATTTTAAATTTCTAATCTTTTCCTTTGAAGTGGAATTTGATTCTGATATTGGCTCTGGTTTTCATTTTGTCAAATTCTGTTTTATACTTCTAAAATCTAATAAATTTCAGCGTTTTACACGCGATTATTTTCAACATTTTTCTATTTATTTTTTATTCTATATTTTCTACTTCGCTTCTATCTTATATTTTATTTTCTATTTTGTTTGGACTTTTTATTTGGTTTTTTGGGCTTAGAAATTCAAAATGACTTAAGTTTCTTTTCTTTGAAATGAAGCAAAGCCTTTTCCTTTCTAGCCGTTTAAAACATTTAAATCTCCTAGCCATTCAAAAACTTCCCATTTACTTTTCAATTCACGTACAAAAACTTCTCAAAATATCCCTTTGTCATTTTATTTCCTGAAGAAAAGATTTATAGTAAGTTCTCATGACTTCCTCTTTCTTATTTTTCCTTTTCTCATTTCTTTTGTTTTTCTATTTGCAAGGCTCGGCCACCAGCTCCTAGCTGACCATCCTCTCCTCATCCATCACCATAGACCAACCTCCAACACCTCACCATCTCCACTAACCCAGGTCATGACCAATAGATCCAAACCCATCACCAATTTGCCTTGCAAACCCTAGCCGAGACCACCGTACCATTATCCCATTCCTTTTAGCCTCGGCCACCATCACTTCCACCATCTCCAGCCCCTTGACATGACCAGACCTGACCCCTAGCCGCACCTGAAGGTGACTGCCCTTGACCTGAACAGAGCATGAACCATGGGCTGAGCCACTTTAGCCACGGCCGAACCAATTGTGCACATGACCATTCATTTGCCTTGCCTTTTTGCATTCCATAACCCCTACCTCTTCACTCCCATTTGCCTGGCCATATATTTGCTGACCATAGCTCAGCCATATTGTCATGTGCCTAGCCAATTTGCAATATGGCCAAGCCAACTTGTTGGTTAAACCTATTACTTCACCTTGTTTCATTTTTTTTGATTCATACTTATACATTGTTTTGATTTATATTCCTTTGTTGAATTATATAATTATATATGTTTTGAATGTATTGTTTACAAGACTAGGATCTTGGCTCTCCATCCACTCGAATTTAAGTCGCGCTTTGTCGTGCTTTTCGAAGTTATTCGTGAGTCTTGAATTGTTATCTCCAGCTTTAGAAGGTGAGTTTATCACTCTCGACATTCATACTAATATAATTGTAAAACAATGACAAATGGATATGAAGTAGTGATATGCTATGCTGTTATATGATATTTATAATGCTATATCTGTTACATCACCTGATATGACATGCCATATTTTACTGTTTATTTTATTTGTTGTTTCTTACACTGCAAGTTCCCTGTTAAAATAGAATCACTATGGGTTGATATGATGCGCACCCGAACGGACTTTAGAATAGGGAAAAATGGTTATGAGCTGAAATGATAGGCTCAAGTGATTTTTATTAATTTTATGTTGACTTGCGGGTTTGAAATGATAGAACCCGTATTTTTATTTTTAAATTACGAATTGAAATGATATATATCCGTATCTTTTGACCTAGGTTAGAAAATTATATACAGACCCGTGGTTAAAGTTTAATAATCGTTTTCTAAAATTATTAAGTATTTTGAATCTTTAAATACATGAAAATTTTAAGTTAAAATTTAATTTAAAGATTTTTAGATATAATGAGATATTGTAATTTTATAAGTAAATATTTGGTTAGACTAAATTTAAGATTTCGTCTATGATAAATAACATAATTATTTAAATTTGATTTAATATAGAATTCTAATAATAATAATAATAAATTTTATTTATGGAATAGATATGTTTTGTATAAATAAAACTATGATAAAAATTGGATTTAAATGATTTAAATAAGTTTTAAAGTGATTTTCTATAAATTAAAATGTATAAGTAAATAAATGGTTTAAAATGTAATTTAAAATATGACTTAACTTGATAATTGAAAATTTAGTTTTCAAATGGAAAAATTTAAGCTTAATTTAGTAATAAGAATATTTTAATTATGAAACGGGTCATTTTTAAATTAAAGCATTAAGTTATTTGTTAAGATAAAAGTGAAGTAAAACAATGTACTTCTGACACTATAAAGGATTATAGTTTAATTTGGATATTTTATTCGTAAAGTTTTATTTTGTTTAATCTTAAGTTAAATGATAAACAAATAAATATTTCTGAAACGTGAGATGTGTTTTATAAGTTAAAATGGTGAAAAACTGAAATTATAATGTTTTTGAAATGTTATAATAAAACTTAGATTTGTATTGGCAGCATTTCAGTAATGCTGTGGTTTTAAGGTAACGTTTTCTAAGTGCTACAGTTTCTGGAAAGACAATATTTTCTGAAATACTATTATACCTAGGTAATGTTTCTCAGTGCTTCTATTTCTGAAAGATAATATTTTCTGAAATACTATTATAACTACAGTAACGTTTTCTAAGTGCTGTTGTTTCTTAAAAGATAATATTTTTTGAAAGACTATTATATTCACAATAATGTTTTGAAAGTACTACTATTTCCAAATGGTAATGTTTTCCAAAATTTTATGTTATTTAAATTATATGGTTAAATGTGTTATACTACTTTGGTAATGTTTTAAAAATGCTGTAATCATGAAAGATAACATTTTGTAATGCTATTACATATATATGGATCATATTTTTCAAGTAGTATGATTTCTAAAAGATAACACTTTTAAAGTGTTATAGTAAGTGTATGGTTTTGGAAAGTGTTATGATTTCAAATTATTACACTTTTAAAAAGTGCTATAACTAACATATACAGATTTGAAAATATTAGTAATTTTTAAAAATGGATATTATTTTGGAAAGTAATGGTATTCGATATTAAAATGGTTTTGGAATAGAAATGTTTTGAAATAAATATACATGGGTTATGACAACGGTGGGTTGTTAAGGAGACCGGGATTGGATATGGGCATACTCTATATCGATACCGAAAACCACTTTAACAACCGTGTACGCGATGGAGTTTCCAGAATGAAAAAGGATGGTGGCGACGTTCTGTTAAGGTATATACGTGGACCCGACTCCCATGAGTTGACATAAGGTGGCTATAACAAGAGTGATTCCAGGCCAATGAGGTAGCTCCTCTTATCGAACACACTTCTTCGTATGCCATTCTGACGCAGCGGATAAATCGAAACAAACTTCAATTGATGGAATGTAGCAATCGGTGAGTTGAGAATACTGCAAGGCCCAAATCCGTTGATCCAAAGATACCGGATTCTAGCTATCTTCGTCTCGTTGATCGCGCACGATGCCGAGAAAGAAGATCTACGATTCTTCGCACGTTGATCTAGCGCACTAGATACCGTGAATCGGCTTCTACGATCGTTGAATCGAGCGCACTCGATTAACCGAAAGAGGAGATAGGAGATTACACTCAACTACCAATTTGTATGAAAGCACAAAGCTAACAAAAGAGAATTTTATTCAAATATCAACCACCCAAAGTTACAACACACTCCCTATTTATAGTGTTTTCGACCCTGACCTTAAGTCGTTGAGCGACCTACGACCTATACAAGGTCGGCAACGACCTACCATTACAACACAACACCACATGTTTACATTACACGTGACTCACGACCTAAAAACAACTCACGCGATCAAACAGACACTCAAACACACGACCTACGACTTACAAAAGGTCGTTAGCGACCTAACACACATATATACAACACATAGCGACTTAACCAAGGTCGTTCGCGACCTAAATGAGCGGCTTCAGCAATCTTCTTGCGACCTATAAGAGTTAGGTCGATCGCGACCTAGAAATGTGGCAACAGGAATTTTACGCGACCTATCTTCCTCGCGACTTATCTTAGGTCGTGAACTTCCTCTTTCAGCATACCCACTAGGTCGTAGGCGACCTAAAATGCTTCTCATAGGTCGTAGCCGACCTAAAACCAAGTCTTCCTCCATACGACCTAAAGACCCCGAACGACTTAGGCTTCTGTTGGGCCGCTGCTCTTTTCCACACGACCTGTTAGGTCGTTGCTTCTCCCCTCGTGAGCCGTTAGGTCGTGGCCGACCTTCCTTAGGTCGTGAGCGACCTATAACTTGAGAATTTTCAGAGTTTTCAGAGTTTTCAGACTGCACTGCATCATCCTCTCCGGGTTGACAGAAATTCGACCTCGAATTCTCCACATCTTCTTCCACAACAATTTCATTTCCACGATACGGAATTAAATGTTTGACATTGAAAACATCTGAAGTATGAACATCGTTTGGTAAATTCAATTGATAAGCATTCTCATTGATTTTCTTCAAAATTTCAATTGGACCAATTTTTCGCGCCTTCAATTTATTATACGTTCCAACCGGAAAGCGATCTTTTGTCAACACTACATAAACCAAATCACCTTCGTTAACTTCAACACTTCGTCGCTTCAAATCTGCAGATCGTTTATACTTCTCATTGGCCTTATGCAATCGTTCCCGAACGATTTTATGACATTCAGTTAATTCATCGATAAAATCTACAGCCCGTTTAATCGTCCCCTTTGGTTGTGGTATTACTGCCAAATCCAACGGTCCCTTAGGCAAATTTGAATATACAATCTGAAATGGGCTATAACCTGTGCTTCTATTAACCGCATGATTATGAGCAAACTCTGCTTGGCATAACTTCATGTCCCAACTCTTCAGATTATCTTTCACCAAACATCGTAACAAATTTCCCAATGATCTGTTAACTACTTCTGTCTGTCCATCTGTCTGCGGATGATAAGCGCTGCTAAAGTTTAACTTCGTTCCCACCATCTTCCACAAACTAAGCCAAAAATGACTCAAAAATCTTGTATCCCTGTCTGAAACGATAGAATCCGACAACCCATGTAAGCGATAGACTTCCTTAAAGAACAACTGTGCAACCCGAACATCATCCACCGTCTTCTTACAAGCAATAAAATGTGTCATTTTAGAAAATCTATCCACCACAACAAAGATGGAATCATTTCCCCTCTGAGTCCTCGGCAAACCCAACACAAAGTCCATACTCACATCAACCCATGGTTTAGCCGGTACAGGCAACGGCATATACAACCCAGCATTGGTCGCGGTTCCTTTCGAAACTTGGCAAATGTGACATCGCTCCACAAACCTTCCCACTTCTTTCCTCATCGACGGCCAAAAGTAAGACTGGGAAATCAATTGCAAAGTACGATCACGGCCCACATGCCCTTCCTCGTGTAACTCCTTGATAATTTTTAATCTCAAACTACAATCTGGAATACAAAATTGATTCCCCTTGAACAAGAATCCATCAACCATCACAAATTCATCGGTATTCCCTTCCTTGACTTTCTCTACACATTTCACAAAGTAAGGATCTTCTTCAATCAACTCTGGCAACATTTCAAACCCTGTCACCTCAACCTTCAATGTCGTTAATAAATGGCTCCTCCTGCTTAATGCATCTGCTACACGATTCGTCACCCCTGACTTATGTTTCACGACAAAAGTAAACTGTTGTAAATAAGCAATCCATGATGCATGTCTCGCTGAAATATTGTCTTGCCCCTGTAAATGCTTCAATGCCTCATGATCAGTGTACAGAACAAATTCTTTCTGAAATAGATAGTGCCTCCAGTGCTTAACAGCTTGTACCACAGCATAGAATTCAACGTCATATGTATTGTATCTCATCTTTGCTCCTGATAACTTTTCACTGAAATAAGCAACTGGCTTCCCATTCTGACTCAGAACTCCTCCAATACCGACCTTCGATGCATCAGTATGCAATTCAAACAATAACTGAAAATTCGGTAAAACAAGAATTGGTGCAGACGTCAACAATTCCTTGATCTTCTCAAAAGAAACCCCCGCTTCCTCTGACCATACAAACTGTTTCCCCTTCATGCAATCAGTAACTGGAGCCATCACGCTACTGAAGTGCGGAATGAATCTTCGGTAGAATGATGCTAGCCCATGAAAACTTCTCACCTCTGTAATCGTCCTCGGCTGTGGCCAATTCCTGACCGCTTCCACTTTATTTTGGTCAACTTGAATTCCTTCTTCCGAAACAATATACCCCAGAAATAAAACACTTCTTGCCATGAACACACATTTCTTCGTAGCAGCATAAAATTGTTCCTCACGAAGAATAATCAACACTTCCCTCAAATGTAGAACATGCTCCTCCATACTCCTGCTATATATCAGAATATCATCGAAATAAACTACCATGAACTTCCCAATGAATGGTCTAAAGATTTGATTCATCACCCGCATGAATGTACTAGGTGCATTTGATAAACCAAATGGCATAACCAACCATTCGTATAACCCCTCTCTCGTCTTGAACGCTGTCTTCCATTCGTCTCCAGGTCTAATCCGAATCTGGTGGTAACCACTCTTTAAATCAATCTTCGAAAAGATAGTTGCCCCACTCAACTGATCCAGCAAGTCATCCAACGTCGGCATTGGAAATCTATATCTCACGGTAATCTAGTTCAATGCTCGACTGTCAGTGCACATCCTCCACGTCCCGTCCTTTTTGGGTACCAATGAAGCTGGCACAGCACATGGACTCAGACTCTCCTGCACACGTCCCTGTTCAAGAAACTCTTCCACCTGCCTTCTCAACTCTTCATGTTCCTTCGGACTCATTCGATAATATGGTCTATGCGGTAATACTGCTTCCGGAACAAGATCGATTTGATGTTGAATGTCTCTCAGTGGCGGTAACTCCTTTGGAAACTCTTCTGGAAATACATCTTCAAACTCTTTCAAAACTGGCTTTGCTTCTTCGGCAATTTCAACCTCTTCACTGCTCTCACGCCCAATCAACAAGTATACTTCAGGCTCCTTCTTCAACCTCCTTAACAAACTCCTTCAAAGTCAACAGAGTTTTCAATTCCTCAATCTCCTCCAGCTTGCTCTCCTTCTGTTGTTGCTTCTTGGGAACCAAAGTGATTTTAGTACCTTCGAACATGAAACTATAGCTATTGGCCCGACCATCGTGTTGTACTGCTCGATCAAACCGCCATGGCCTGCCCAACAACAGATGACACACATCCATGTCCACTACATCGCACCAGATTTCATCTTTGTATTTCTTCCCAATAGAAAATTTCACGCAAGCTCTTCTCCCAACTTTCACTTCACCACCCTTCCTTAACCAAGCTAACTTGTATGGTTTAGGATGCTTCTCGGTTTTCAACTCCAATTTCCTCACTGCCTCTGTAGAGATAATATTATCGCAACTCCCAGCATCAATGACAAATTTACAAACTTTCCCAAGAATAGTGCAAGTAGATTTAAATATGTTATTCCTCAACACACTATCTTCCTCCTCTTGTTTTGGCGTCAAACAAGACCTCCTCATCATCAGATTACAACCTTCGTCTCCCGACACTTCTTCTTCCTCCTCAACATAAGGTGAATTAGAACATTCAGCTTCTTCCTCCTCATCCTCAGCTTCAACTATCATAGTTCTCTTCTTCGGCTTCGGACATTCATTGCTTTTATGACCCATTTCCTGGCAGTTGTAACATTTGAATACACTGCCAACCTTCGCCTTCTCACCCTCCTTCACAACTGGTTTGGTAACAGCTTTAGTAACATTAGAACTTCCACCGACACCCTTTGCTTGATTGTTAGAATTAGTAAACACACCACCTCCACGCCTTCCTTGCTTTTCCCAAGCTAACGCCTTTTGATGTGCCTCCGCTACAAATCTGGGATCGAACATATTAACCATATCCTGGATCTGCATTCTCAACCCTCCAACAAACCTAGCAGTCAGCTGTTCTTCTGTCTCCATTATATCGTTCCTGGCAATGAGTTGGTAAAATTCATCTGTATAGTCATTTACTGATTTTGTCCCCTGCCGTAGATTCTGCAATCTATGGTACATAAGTGATTGATAGTTGTATGGTAAAAATGTAGCTCTCATCAATTTCTTCATCTTCTCCCAAGATTCTATCTTTGACTTCCCCATTCGTTCACGAGTAAGTTTAGTTTGCTGCCACCACGCCAATGCTCTTCCCCTCAACCCAGTAGCAACTAACTTCACCCGTCGATTCTCCGGAACTTCCTTAAAGTCAAAAATTTCCTCCACATTAGATAACCAATCCAAGAATTCTTCAGCTACCATCCCTCCTTTAAACTCCGGAATTTCCATCTTCATTCCCGATTCCCAACGTCGATCATCATCAATAACCCGATACTGACGTTGTCCCTGATCTCGGTCTCTGAAATGAATACTTCCCCTCTCACCGTCAAACTTCTCATCAAAGTCTGATGTATATCGTTGTCTTTCACGTCTTCCAACATCTCTACCACCAACACCCCTACTACCAACATCCCGTCTATCATGATCATCAACATTCCTCCTACTTCGATTGTCAACACTCCCATGCTCTTGACTTTCTCTCCTCTCCCGTTCTGAATGTGATGACACTCTACTACCCCCACGGATGGATTCAGGTGAATTTCTTCTTCTACTTTGATTCATATCAATCATAAGCTTCTCCAACCTACCAATGCCTTCATCAATCTTCTCATGCATACGTTGCTCCATTTGATCGGCTTCTTCTCTTCGATACAAAGCTTCAACGTTTTGATGTCGGTTAGCTCTTCTAGGCGGCATGATTGAACAACAAAATCTTCAAGTCACGGCTTCACAAGCTTCCACAAAACTTCACAAGGCTCGGCCTTAAACTTTTCTTGACTCGGCCTATACCACTACACAACTTAGCTCGTCTCAAGCTCAAGTACTTCAACACAAATCAAATTCAAACAAATCTCCCTCTAGATCCAAAATGGAATGGATCGGAATCTTCAAACTCGTTGCAACTTCAAGATGAACACGATAAACTCCAAATACTTGGCTCCAAGAATCAACTTAGCTATGATTGGCTAAGTATGGCTCTGATACCAAAACTAACGCAGCGGATAAATCGAAACAAACTTCAATTGATGGAATGTAGCAATCGGTGAGTTGAGAATACTGCAAGGCCCAAATCTGTTGATCCAAAGATACCGGATTCTAGCTATCTTCGTCTCGTTGATCGCGCACGATGCCGAGAAAGAAGATCTACGATTCTTCGCACGTTGATCTAGCGCACTAGATACCGTGAATCGGCTTCTACGATCGTTGAATCGAGCGCACTCGATTAACCGAAAGAGGAGATAGGAGATTACACTCAACTACCAATTTGTATGAAAGCACAAAGCTAACAAAAGAGAATTTTATTCAAATATCAACCACCCAAAGTTACAACACACTCCCTATTTATAGTGTTTTCGACCCTGACCTTAAGTCGTTGAGCGACCTATGACCTATACAAGGTCGGCAACGACCTACCATTACAACACAACACCACATGTTTATATTACACGTGACTCACGACCTAAAAACAACTCATGCGATCAAACAGACACTCAAACACACGACCTACGACTTACAAAAGGTCGTTAGCGACCTAACACACATATATACAACACATAGTGACTTAACAAAGGTCGTTCGCGACCTAAAGGAGCGGCTTCAGCAATCTTCTTGCGACCTATAAGAGTTAGGTCGTTCGCGACCTAGAAATGTGGCAACAGCAATTTCACGCGACCTATCTTCCTCGCGACTTATCTTAGGTCATGAACTTCCTCTTTCAGCATACCCACTAAGTCGTAGGCGACCTAAAATGCTTCTCATAGGTCGTAGCCGACCTAAAACCAAGTCTTCCTCCATACGACCTAAAGACCCCGAACGACTTAGGCTTCTGTTAGGTCGCTGCTCTTTTCCACACGACCTGTTAGGTCGTTGCTTCTCCCCTCGTGAGCCGTTAGGTCGTGGCCGACCTTCCTTAGATCGTGAGCGACCTATAACTTGAGAATTTTCAGAGTTTTCAGAGTTTTCAGACTGCACTGCATCACATTCTATAACTTTGTGATTGATTAGTGCGCACCATTGATTTTGGGAATGTGGCTCAAGGTGGGCGGTAGTGGCTGCTAAGCATTACCACCAGTCCGGATGTGTAATTGGTATATCTACCTGGCATTGCCTCGTTGTGCCGTGTCACCTGCCCTAGCGCTCCTTATATGAGTTTTGTTTTATACCATACCTATGGAGTGCCCTCCGACGACGCCCAGTACGGGGGAGATTACAGTACTATATAGACTATGGAAATATATAAAATGCGTTAAGGTGGAAAATTTAAAGCCTTAACGCCATTTTTGAGTAAATTTACTTTACTTCTAGTCACTATATTAATAGCATATATTACTACATACTAAATAGTTTAATGGATCCTTAAAGCATGGGTGGTCCCAAGAATCCTTTAAGTTACTTGTGCATTTTATTACAGTTCACTTGAGTTAGTTTTCATTGTATAAGTATGTATGTCCTGACTCGAGTGTTTGTGTTTATTTTCCTACGCTCGGGTCAGCCTGAGTATCAGCTTTGGATTTCTCCTTCTGGAGCTAGAGTATTTGCTACAGTTTATCTATCTATCTAGTTGTTATCTATTTCCATTCAGTCTTTTTATTCAGCTTATGTATTAATGGACATTTATGTATTTGGGATTTCTATTGTATTTACTTTTCAAACTCTGTATTTGTACTTGTTTTGAGACTATGTTGTAGTAGCTTCATGCACTACTATGGTTATTTCTATTTCCGCTGCGAGTTATTCTGATTTATCTGTATCTGTGATTTTGTGATTGGTTTTATTTGCTCCAAATTATATTACAATCTACTGTTTTGAATTATTTGTCAGACACGTGTGGTTTGATTGTCGATTTGAATGGTCCAAAATAGTGGGTCATTACATTAGGTATCAGAGTTTTGGTTTTAAGCAAACCTTAGCCTCCAGAGCAAAAAATCATTAGAGATAGGGTAGAAATACCCTAGAATGAGTGAAATCAATCTTAGAATCATTTCGTTGTGAGAGAATGTATTTTAAAGTACAAAATGATTTCCATGCGATTTTCATAGATTATTTTGATATAAACCTTTCTTGTTTTAAAATCAAATTTTCTTAATCTCTTTCCTTTCCTTTATTATGATCGATATTCTCTTTTGTTTCTCAATTTCCATTGTCCTACTCAGAAGAAGGGCAAGCCTTCTGGTATCTTTGCTGTTACTTCTTCTTCTTCACCTGCTTATAGTGTTACTCAAGGTACTCTTCAGGGCACCTTTTCATTGTCTCATTCTCTTGTTCGTGTGGTCAAATTCTATCCTGTTGTATTTGGTGAAGTAACTTATTTACCTCCTAAGCGGGAAATTGATTTTCGTATTGATCTTATTCTTGGAGCTCGACCTCTAGTTCTTCCTCCTAGAAGAATGACACCCCATGAGAAGGTTGTGTTGAGGAAGCAAATTGAGGACTTGTTCTCCAAGGGTCTGATCAGACCTAGTCACTCAAAATGGGGAGAAGTAGTGGTTTTCGTCACTAAGTCCGATGGTTCTTTGAGGATGTGTGTTGATTATAGGGAGCTGAACAAGCTTACTATGAGGAACAGATATCCTATGCCTTGCATCAATCATATGTTTGATCAGCTCCATGGAGCTACTATTTTCTCTCAACTTGATCTTTCCATAGGTTTTCACCAGCTAAGAGTTGCTGAGGAAAGTATTCCCAAGACTGCTTTCCGTACTGAGAATGGTTTCTATGAATGGTTAGTTATGCCTTTTGGTTTGACTAATGCCCCAATTTTCTTTGTTGATTTGATGAATCGTGTTTTTTGTGAGGTGCTTAATAAATTTGTTCAAGTCTTTGTTGATGATATCCTTATCTTCTCTAAGTCAAGAGATGAGCATGAGTCACATTTGAATTCTTGGGTATATTTTTTTAGTTAAGGAGTTTTTGTTGATCCAGTCAAAATCGCCACGATCAATGTAAGTCTTTCTTCACTTCTCTCTTTGTGGATGGATTGACCAAGTTAGCTCATTTCGTTCGGTCAAATCTACCTGTTCTGCTTCTAGTTTGTCTGAGATCTATATGAGGAAGATTGTTCGACTTCATAGAGATCCAATCTTTACCAGTCAGTTTTGGAAAGCTTTCCAGGAATCTTTGGGTACTCATCTGGATCGGAGCATTGCTTACCATCCACAGAACGACGGTCAAACGGAAAGAGTGGATCAGATTCTTGAGGATCTTCTTCGTGCTTGTGTCCTTGATTATGGAGGATCTTGGGAAGATCATCTCCATCTCGTTGAATTCATATGTAACAACAGTTGTTAGGTATATTTTCAGTCTTCTACCTTAACCTTATCTTAATCCTTTTCTATCTCATTTTATCTTTGAATTCTTTTGATTAGAATCTCCCAAATTTAAATTTCTATCCTTAGAAACCCATTCTAAAATCATCGAGTGAGGGAGTGTATTTATATTAATATTGAATGTTTTATATGTTGTGTTGTTTGGGTTGTTGATGTTGATTTGGGATTTCGACCGATTCATCTGATCAGCGATATCGATTGGATTTCCAAAACACTTGAGCGAAACAAACTAACACAATATTTTTTTCAAATTTGGTAAATGGAATAATTTTATATGATTTATATATATAATAATTTTATGGATTTATATCATTTGTTGAAAATTTAGGTTAACAGGATGTGAATAAGTTTGATTTGAAATCTAATAAAACTGAGATTTTAAAGGATATGGTTTTTATAACTTGATTTGGTGTTTTAAATGAATATATCAAGTTTAAATAGATCGAAGGAATATTCAGTTATTTGAAGTTTTAAAGTCTTATTCAAATAATGTTGGACTTACTAAGTAAATATTTCAAAACTAAATAATAGTAAACTGGATTTGATATATATGGAATTATCAAAAATTTAGTTTTGAAATTTTGGAATATTTAAAGCTTTGGAATATATGGAAATTGAAATTGTTTATCGAGAACTGAATTGAGTTGAAATTCAATAGTTAACTGAATTGGTAATCGAAAAGATAATATTTGATTCCATTTATTGTTTTGAAAACCAATGAACCCCTACCCTACATTTATAGATAAACCCTAAAACTACTATGGCAGCCGCCATCTTCGTTTAATGGCCAGAAATGAATGAAATTTCTCCCTCTAATAACTCTCAATCCATCAACTATCTCAAAAAACTTTCAACTACAACAATATAGAGCATGTCGAGGTCTATCCATTCAAACAACTATGATTTCCACAAGCTCATCGACGACAATGAATTTTGGCTGTGTTTTGCTGCATTTGGGGGCTGTTTTTCTCGATGGTTGGCTGATGGGGGAAGGTCGATCATAAGGCATAGGTGTAAAGGGGAATGACTATTCGAATGGTCGTATTGGATCAGCTTCACGATCGACAAAGGAGGAGTACAATTCGAAGGAAGAACGGTGGCCTATGGGTTGTTTTATCTAGTTGCATACGTATGAAAGAAGGATGTAAAAGAAGAGAGAATATGTTCATGATTTGAAGATGATGATTTGGGCGGTCCAGATACATGCATGGTTAAAAATAAAAAATAAAAGAAATTATGATTACATTATATATAAATTCGTGTAATCTTCTAAATGCCATAACTTTGTCTTACGAGGTCGAAATTGGACGAAACAAGCGACGTTGGGTTCGTATCTAAAAATAATACGCAATGGAGGTGGATTAGGTTTTATTTGAGCTAGTGAAAATTTTGGGTAAAATTAAGCATCAGTTTAATTTTAATCGACATAAATCGCTATCGCGACGACTGCAAGCAAAGTGGGTAAAACTCACACATTTTTGGATTGCTAGTTTAATTTGAAATGTTGACAGTTTAATTATTGGTTGATTAGATGATTTGATAATTATTATTATCAATTGGATGTTGTAATATATATACAGTAGTATATATTAGTAGTTGGATTGATTATTCCCGCCAATTGGAGCGGATGAGACCCTATGTGCCTCGCATAGTAGAGGATGACCCTATATACCGCTATATCCCCCTTGAAGTGGGATTTTTATTTTTATGTCGTATTAACATCTGTGGCTGCAGGGAAAACAGGTTGGAGGAATCCAACTGGATTCCTGAAAAGTTTATATTGATTGTTTTTCATATATAATAATATACGATGTGTTAGAATAATCTGTTATGGATTATTGTTGTGATATGGATTGTTGTATGCTATAGTAGCACTAGCCTAACTTTTGTTAATTTAAATACCATAAATATTACTTTTGGAATTTAAAAGGATTTAAAAGGAGATTTTGGAAAATATTTATATCAAAATTGGATTATATAAAAAAAGAAATTAATCTGAAAAAATAAAAATTGGTTTGGAGTTGTACTTGACTATTCATAAAATGTTCAAAATAGAAATGTAAAGTAATTTATAAAATGAATTTTTAATAATGGGTTTTCAAATGATATCTCTGAAATGTGGCAAAGAAGTTAAAATTGGAATTTTAAATGAGTTCAAGAAATAATTGGAGTTTATTGAGTAATAGATTTGTAAATGGGATTTTAATAGAAATCAATTTATAAATGGAGTGATTAATGTAGATCTTTTATAGATTTGGACATGAGTTTATAAAATTTATAAACGATGTTTATAATTAAGGGAAATGATATTAGTTCATAAATTGGAATAAAAATTCATGGTGTGAATATATATAGAGATATGAAAATAGTTTTTGGGAAAAATGGTAGAGTCGATTTTTGGGAAGTGAAATAGCTAGGGAATTGGAAACGAAATCGATGTGTTGTGAATCGAGAGTGGTTTATAAATTGAAAATTTGTTATTGATACTTTAAAAATAAATATTTTTTTATTAAGAAAGTAAGCTTGTTTTAATTTTTTTTCAAACTCTGCAATATAAAACTAGTTAGTATCGAAATATTTCGAAAAAATGGATTATTCAAATATTTATTATTTATTTAAATGGATTCACATGTTTATAATAAGCTCTGTAACTCGATTGGTTTTATTTAAAAAAGAAATTGGAAAAGAATTATCGATGTTTATTTAAGATGTTTAAATATTTTAAATAATTACTTAGATATGTTTTTAAAATAAATTATTATTCTTTAGAAATATTCATCTTATATAAAGTTTTGTAGTGATTGGAATTTATTTATAAATTCTCTCGAGATTCGTAAACCAAGTTTATAAAATGGATGTGATTTTGATAGAGGAATTTTAAAAGGATTTGGAGAAATGGAATTTAAAAAATGTTGAATACGGGAACTCCGGTAATGAAATCTGAATTCATAAAACAAGTTTCAAATTGTTGGTTGGGTTTACAAAAGAGTATAAACCAGTTTTAAAAATTGTAAGAAGGAATATATTAATAATTCCGGAGATTAGGAGCTAAGTTACGAAATAATCTCCTTGGAAGTGAAAATAGGGTTTTGGTAAGTATTTTAAGTGTGAAATGATTTATATAGAAATATTTTTTTCCTAAGTGTTGTAAATTAAATTCGAAAATATTTCTTAGTGTTGAAATGGTTAAGCAAATATCCTGTTATGGGTAAGTACTTAGGATTGTTTTCAAATGTTGGAATATCGAAAGAGATTTGAATATATATCTTATAAAGATATTTTGTAAATAAATGTTTGATAAATTTATAATATTGGTCTAGTGACTGCTTATGGATGTTATTTGATAGCTAAATAACCAACTATCAAATATTGGCCAAATTCATTGATTTTTTCAAAGAGACCGAGTTTAGATTAAATTATCCAAAAACCACTTCTGTGACGACCCGGATTTTTCAAGCATTTAAAATCGGAATATTTAATTGATTTTAAATTATCTAAATGTTAATTATCAACTGAAATTACGAATATCATGATTTATTTGACAATTAAATTGTAGAATTAAATAATTTGAATTGGATAAAATATTAAACATGAGATTTTAAGCCTGTTATAAATAATTTGAAGGCTTGTAAAATTTATATTGATAGTACAAAGGATAATAGAAGTTGTAAAATTGAATTTACTAGTGGTTTGTTCGGTTTTGAAATTTTATATCGTTTAAATTGATTTTAAAATAGCCTTTCGAGGCACAGTCTCGGAATTCGACAAAACTAGTTCCATTGGGTCCGTGATATTGAATTATTGTCGGATTTCAAATTTCATTTTGATCGGAGTTAGTGTGTGAGTGTACGATATATAAACACGTTGAAAGTTTAATTGATAATAATTTAATTATTCAAGCTTCTTGTATACGCCATCTCATGTTCGTTTTAACACGCTACCCTTATCTTCCATCGTACACTTCTCGTCCCTTCTAAAAACTGCTAGTTCCTTCCTCGTTTGTTCAATTCTATTACGGGCATATAAAAAAAATGGCCGAGCTTCCTCTCAAGATTCTTTCAGAAATCGAGCCATACTCTTTTCCTCCCTTTCAATCTCACGAATTCGAAGAAAAATCCCATTCCCCTTTTCTTCATACGAATTCAATTCGTTAAAAAAAGAAAAAAGAGGGGTGAGCTGGAACCGGCACGACGTCGTCGATTGGGAGAAGCTCGTAGGAGGGAGAAATCCCGTCATCGAAGTCGCGATGCTTGGGGCCGAACCAAGCATGGCCTGGAGATGGGTTTGCTGTCCAATCACACGCTAAAGGGATGTGGAGCTGTGCGACGTGGGTTTGGGTCTCGCGCCATCTGGTGCAACAAGTGACGAAGTAGTTTGGCATCGAAGTGGGTTAGGGATGCGAGTCGTGAGGAGTTGATCGACCTGGCGTTCGGCTTCGTGGAGACGAGGTGGCGGTTGCGGTTTTGAAGAAGGAGGTCGCAATTTGGGGATTTTAGCGTTCGGCAGTAAGGTATATTATTTTTTTAAAAATTTAAAATGCCAAATTTAAAGTAGTGATAGATAATTCGAATTTATTTCATTGATTCCAGTAACTCTAAAAAAATATAATAATTAATAAATAAATAATACGGAAATTAATAGGAAATTATTTTGTATAGATAAGGTTTGAAAAAAATACTAGGAATTCGAAAATGTTGAAATTTATATAAAATTAGGTTTTGAAATCTATGGATTATTATTTTTTATACGTATACATGTAATTTCAAAAGTGAATAAATATACATATATATCTATTTCCATTTACTAGTTAATTTTAAACTAATGAGGATGTATTTGTTAAATTAGATCTAAATTATTAGTTTAAAATAATTAAACAAATAGAAATTAATTATTCGATCAATTCAAATATTAATAAACCATAAATTGTTTATACAAGGTCAAAATATTGAAGAAAACAAGCCGGATTAGGGTGGATTGCAAATCAAAATCAAAGGTGAGTTAATCTCACTCAGTTTAAATTTAAATTCAAAAGATTAAAGTTAAATAATGGATTGTATGGTTGAATTGATTGATGCGATATAGTATAGTATAATTTGAAATTGGCACATTATGCAATGCTAACGTCTGTGGATGCAGGGAGAACAGGTTGGAGGGATCCAACTGGACCCCTCAACTTTATTTAATTATTTAATATTCTCTGTTCTGAGTATTTGATATCCTGTAATGAATTATGTTTGAAATATGGAATGCTATGGCTTGATTGTTATAATCGGGCAATAATGAATTACCAAGTATATATAATTTGTGTTTGGGAATGAAAATAAAAGAAGTGAAATTGTAGGTAAAATAATTATAGAAATTTTAATACATTTAAAAATGAATTGTAAAGAAATAAAGTAACTTTAAGATTCTAATAAATAAATCTTGAGTATAGAAAGGGAATTTGAATAAACAGAAAGTTAATGAATTTGAAACTTCAGTATTATTAATTAATATAACAAAACTTTTATTTTAAATTTAAGATTTAAACTATTGAAAGAATAAAGAAGAAATTGGGAAAAACTGAAATTCGTATATTTCAGTTAAAAAGATTTGAAATCAAAAGGGAATAATAATAGTAATAAAGTCCATAATTAATGAATTTTAAAATGAATTAAAAAAATAAAGATATTTATTTCAAATGGAGTAAATTGGGAATCAATTTGGGAAATTGATTTAAGTGATTGAAGTTGGAATTTTTCTCTGAATAACCAAGTTCGTTTTTAAGGGAAATTTTTAAATATAAGTTAAAGGTTTTAAAGTTGTTTAAAAAGGTATGTTTTGGAAAATCTATTATTTCTAATATCTAAACTCTAAATTAAGAATTTTTTTTTCAAATCTATTATAGTAGTAATTTCTTAAAAAGTGGCTTAGTATTTTGTTGTTAAAAGTGAAAATCTAGTTTTATATTTTATTAAGTAACCTTATTCTCAACTATTCATATAGTATGTATTTTTAACAAATTATTGAAGTAATTTAACTTAAATGTTTTAAAGTATATTTCAAAGTAAAGTGTTTTAAATTATTTTAGAAATCTAGTTTTGTGCTTGGTGATTTCAGAGGAGATAGAAAATAATTGGGAAAGTTTATTCTGAAAGGAAAGTTGGTTTTGAAACTGTTTTCAAAGGATTGAAAATAGAAATATATCTTGTGAAGATATTTTTAGGTTAATAAATAATTTGGGAAATTATTTATTATTGGATGATTGTTTGTGAATATTAATTGATAGTTAAATAACCGACTATCAATATTGGCCAAATGCGTTGATCGTTTCGAAGAGATCGGGATCGAGATTTATTTCTCGAAAACCACTTCGATCCGGTTTGTACGTTTTGTGAAAACGATTTGGATTCGAAGATGGAGCGGTGAAGTGCAAGGGCTAGTCGCTACTAATCCTTAGGATATTTCCAAAATAGATGTAGTAGGAATAGTTCCTTCGGTTCCGTTCGAACCTGGGACGGACTTGTATGGATGAATGCTTGCGAAACATCGTCAGGTGGACGATGGGCATTCTAAGAGATAAGTTCTAAAAAGGTAACGCTTAGCCTCAAGCCTCATCAAATGGGAATTACTGAAAATCAGGGTTATGCAGCAAGGCTAGGTGGGTAGCACCCAAGCAGGGTGAGGTCATTCCAGTCTATATGTCCCTTTTTATTTCGGCTTAGTGGGCGGTTGCTGATCCCAACCGCGGGGTGATCTCACTCGGGATTATCCAGTAAGGGGTAGTCCCGGCCTTGTGTTACAGGGGAGCGGGCGTACTCCTCGGTACGGTGATCTAGCCCCCGTACTGTGACCGGTGGTACCCCAGTGCCTAGTCATTAGTTGGAAATCCATTCTCCCTACGAGCCTTGTACGAGTTTTGTCTGTATTACCCACTCTATGGCTAGTAGCTGGAATTTAATCATGTAACAATTTCGGCGATTTTATATGTATTTGTATAAAGACCCTATTATAATATCAGAGGATTTCTATAAAAATTGTTTTAGCTATCGTAAGGTAAAAACCCGACATGTTTATTTGGGGCGTGGTCTTACGAGATGCTTTTGTTTTCAAAGGATTTTTGAAACTTTAATAATCAATTGGGTGTGATTTTCTCACAATGGTATTCCAGACTGATTGGTGTGTTATTTAACTGTAATGCTCGGGTCAGACCGAGTATTATAGGATACAGGATATGGTGCTGTAGAGCTCAGCAGACGAGCTGGATGACGATACGTACATTCGTACTTGTTTTATATTTATATATTCCATTGTTTGAGTTTTTGTGTACCTTGATTTGTTGTGTATCCATTGTATGATATTGATGTTAAGCTGTGATTGATGTACTCTGATGATGTAATATATATAAACAGAGATATTTGATTTTTGAGTAAAATTATTTATTATCTATTATATTTTATTCCGCTGCGATGGTTAGATTCTGATGTTGATTTCTATTTTCTTCTTCTACCTCTTCTTCGTTAACCCAAATGGTTCGTATTTCTGTATAACTTGAGTTGTTTTAGGTAAAATAGCGTTAACTCAAGGGGTATGGATTTGCGGGTCGTTTCACTTGGTATCAAAGCGTTGGTTGGAGATAACCTTGGCTCTGGTGGGAATTACTCATTTAAAATAGAGTCCGTAATACTCTATAATGATTCTGAGTGTATTAATAGGTATGAGCGCGTATTTTTTAGTGAATATAAATTGTTTTAATATTGTGTTGATTGGTTTATTGAGTGGCATATGAACCTTCGTCGGCACAGTCTCAACAACTATATCGAAGGGGTTTCTAAACACTTGAATAGAAAAATCGACACGGTATTGTTTTAAATATGGGTAAATGAAATAATTTTACCCAATATATACTTTTGATATAAAGAAAAGTTTTTGTAAACTATTTAGCTAATATATGGTTACTTGGATACTAGAAATGATAATATTAAAGTATTATCATTGTTAGGTGAAAATTTAACTACAAATTGAAATATAACTAAAATTTAAGGGAATAAATTCCTTATAAAATGGAATTCATAAATATGAATTATAAATGTAAATTATAAATTTAAATATAATTAAATGGGAATTTGTATAAACATAAACTATACAAATGCATTATACTTAAAATTTGAATTAAAACAGAATTTGAAATTTAACCCAGAGATTTTGGAAGTATTTTGAAGATAAATAGTAGTATTGTTGTTTTTGGGTTATTTCTGAAAGGAAATTTGTTTTGAAATGGATTTTTGAAGAGATATAGCATTGAAATCACTTGGATTATTGGGAAATGAATTCTGATGATGACGGCCGCATCATAAGTAATCATTTTCGAATTTCTAAGTGATGGATTACTACCAAAAAGATTTGTTCAGGGAAACCTATTTTTTTTTGAAAACCTCAAAGTAAATTTGTTGAGAATAAAACCATGATTGGTTTAAAATTTTTGAGAAATGTGATTTGAGATGTTGAAGATTTCAAAATGATTTGAAACCAAAAGTCGGGTGCTTAAAAATCCTGATGAGTTGGTTATAAGATTATAAATGAAGATGATTTTTAAATCAGGAAGGGAATATAAGTTTTGGATGTTGAAATTTAAATTTAAAGAGAAAGGTTAAAAATGAAATTAACTTGGATGGGAAATAAAAATTTGACTGGATTAACATTAATCGGATAAGTTACAAATAATATCCAATTGTATTCGAATTAAGTTGAAATCGAATTGAGTTAAATAAAACATAGTTAAAGTAAAATTGAATTGGAATGAGAATTCAATTGAATTAATGAATGAAATTAAATTTTTACCTGAACAAATGAAAAATAAATTGAATAAGGATTGGAATTGAAATAAATAAACCAGAATAACTTATAAAAGAATTAAAATCCATAGAAATAAAATATGCTTGGGCTATAAATAAGCATAAGGCTTAAGTTAAAAATAAAAGAAGAATATATTCAAGCCTATAATAAATGGAATTGTGGAAATAATAAGTTGTGACTTGTTAAATTTGAAAAGTGGGATAGAAAGTCCAAAATAAATATTTTTGATGAATTGAAGAATAAAATGAAAATCAAAACTTAAAAATAAAATAAATAGGAGATAACTAATTTTATAATAAATCAGTTAATAAAATGCGTAAATGGGAACGTAATGTTGTTTAATAGAAGCTGAATTGTGAATGTATGGTGAAGTTTGGAAATAAAACTCAAGTTATAAATAAGATTCAACTGAAATTGTTAGTGTATGGTAAATTGAAATGGTTAATGGATCCAGAACTTGAGTTATAAATTAAAATTTAACTTGAAGTGTTAACAAACTAAATATAATTGGGAATGTACCGAATAAAATTGTGATTGGATTAAAATAGTAATGGTATGGTTTGCAAATAAAATCCAAATACGTAGAAATAAATTGAAATGACTTGTAATTTATTTAAGTGAACTGAAAATGAATCGAGCTTGGAAATTTGAAATTTATAATAACTAGTCAAATAAATTTGTAGTTTGAGAGGAAATTGGATTGAAATAGAATCAAGTTAAATTGAAAAGAGAACTTTGTTTGCAAAATGAGAATGAGCTTAAGTATATAGGAAAAAAAAAGAGATTTTGGATAAATTGAAGTAAAATTGACTTAAGCTAAATAAATGAAGGAGAGTTGAATTGAATTCAACTTAAACAAAGTTTAATAATATTGGATTGGTTTTAAATCAAGAGAAAATAAAATTTTAATCGAAATAAAATCCGGTGAATGATAAATAATATTAATGGAATGATATTCTTAAATATATAATTGTAGACCATTTATATTATTAAGGGATTGAAATAACTTAGACAATAGGAAAAAAATAAAATGTTTCAAGTTTACTAGAATGGTTTAAGTGAATGTGGAAAAACAAATTATATTGAATAAATAAATGGATAGAATAAATAAGAATCAAATGAAAGATAGAAGTAGAACTTATTATAAAAGAAATGGAAACGAACTTAAGTTATTGAATTAAGCAGGTATTGAATAAAATCCGAACTCAAAATGAAGTATGGTTTAAATGAGTTCAGTGATGGTTATTGAATGGCATAACCTGGATTGTTTTCGAGCTAAATAAAATTGTTTGGAATAAACAAATAAGGAATGAAATGCAAGTGAATGGATTCAAATTTAAAATGCAATGAAAATGAGAATATATGAATTGTGAATAAATTTAAAATGGAATAGAATTAAGTATAAATTGAGTTGAAATCAATTTAAATTGGTTATAAACATAAATACTTATTTATTCACATAAATCTCGTCGAACTGCAGGGAATAAATTGTCGTTGGATGTAAATGGAAGTAATTAAAATTATATGTGTTGATAAGGGTAAAATAAATTGATTTTGAAAGCAATTGAATTAAATATGAGTTCAGTTTGCTTAAAATGAATTAAATGTAAGCTATTGTGTTTTAAACCATTCAAATTGATGAAGTTGTATACGAATGGATTGAAAACCATTCAAATTGAATGAAATGGTTTGTAAATTAATTGGAATAGTGGAATTGGTATGAAATTATATGAGTTGCTTATGGAGAAATGTTTGGTGTGAATTTCTTTTAGAATTCATGTGTTTAACTATTGCAATTAAGTGAGATGTTGTTAAACCTCATTTATATGGCACTTACATGTTTAAATTGAGTAAGTACAGGTACCTGGAAGCCGTGTGGCTGGATTCTGGACACGCTAACTGCTAAATAAATAAGTTATTTGCTTTAAAATGCTAAATAAGGTACGCCTACGCAATAAGAATAGGAAATATGAACTGTTTTTGGATTTTCCGACCGGGTGGGTCGATGTATATATATTTATATCTTTTGTCAAATTGCTAAAGCTCCTCCGTACAAAGGAGACTCTGCCAAAAAAATTCAGAAATTTTGGGAGTTAGAAAATTTTAGGAAATTTTGGAAAATTGTGTTAATGACTAACGAATTCAAATTGGAAACTAAACTAAATTAGTAAAGGAAACCAACTTAAAGTAATGATATGAATTAGTTATTAATGGAAAATAAGGTATAAACATTTAGAGTTTAAGATAAATTGAATTCATATGAAAATGAAAGAATCAATTTGAATAGAAATAAATATAAACTAAAGTGGTGAAGTGAAAATAAATAAGAAACATATAAAATGCTTATGATAAACTTAAGTATAAGGAATGGTGAATTTTTAATTGGAAATTGACACTACAAATATATTCTAAGATAATATTGGAATGAATAGATATTGACATTTTATGAGAAAGTCGATAAAATGTTTTGGAAGGTTGTGATTGGATATTAGTGCTAAGCAGGATATGCAGGTATTATAAAAAGGAAAAGGAAAACTGGTTTTGATTTCGGATGATAAATTTGAATTGCCCGACAAAAGGTATGTATTTAAATTTGGTATGAAATTTGATTGGGATTTGGATTTGGATTGAGCCACTTGGCTTTTTGTTTTCTTTTGGGATTTGGGAGGCCGTAGAGCCATTTTGTAGTTGTACCGAGCTAGCCGCGCAAAGGAGACGCTGGCGAAGTTTTTTGGAAATTTAGGGAGTTAGAAAAATTTTGAGAAAATTTTGATAATTCAAAATTTGGTTTTAAATTGAAACTTGAATGGTTAAACAAATGGTATAGTTTGAAACTAGGGAAAGGTTTGGAAAGTTAATAAGAATGATAATGGATCTTTTATAAAAAGATAGTTGGTAAGATGCTGAATTGTTAAAAACTTTTTGGTTTTGGGGAAAGGGTAGCCGGGTATTGGATTATTCTTCTTAATTAGTAATTTCGGGGACGAAATTTTTTTTAGGGGGGAGGAATGTGACGACCCGGAATTTTCAAGCATTTAAAATCGGAATATTTAATTGATTTTAAATTATCTAAAGGTTAATTATCAACTTAAATTACGAATATCATCATTTATTTGACAATTAAACTATAGAATTAAATAATTTGAATTGGATAAAATATGAAACCTAAGATTTTAATCCTGTTATAAATAAATTTAAGGCTTGTAAAATTTATATTGATAGTACAGAGGATAATAGAAGTTGTAAAATTGAATGTAACAGTGGTTTGTTCGGTTTTGAAATTTTATATCGTTTAAATTGAATTCAAAATAGCCTTCAAAGGCACAGTCTCGGAATTCGACGAAACCAGTTCCATTGGGTCCTTAATATTGAATTATTGTCGGATTTCAAATTTCGTTTTGATCGGAGTTAGTGTGTGAGTGTACGATATATAAACATGTTGAAAGTTTAATTAATAATAATT
The DNA here is from genome assembly GCA_030765085.1 of Allium cepa. Classification (NCBI taxonomy): domain Eukaryota; kingdom Viridiplantae; phylum Streptophyta; class Magnoliopsida; order Asparagales; family Amaryllidaceae; genus Allium; species Allium cepa. Next base: position 721,913,328 of record CM060937.1, on the reverse strand, counting down.
TAATTAGTCAAGCTTCTTGTATACGCCATCTCATATTCGTTTTAACACGCTACCCTTATCTTCCATCGTACACTTCTCGTCCCTTCTAAAAACTGCTAGTTCCTTCCTCGTTTGTTCAATTCTATTACAGGCATATAAAAAAAGGGCCGAGCTTCCTCTCACGATTCTTTCAGAAATCGAGCCATGCTCTTTTCCTCTCTTTCAATCTCACGAATTCGATGAAAAATCCCATTTCCCTTTTCCCTTTTTCTTCATACAAATTCAATTCGTTAAATAAAAAAAAGAGGGGCGAGCTGGAACCTGCACGACGTCGTCAATTGGGAGAAGCTCATAGGATGGGGAAATCTCGTCATCGAAGTCACGATGCTTGGGGACGAACCAAGCACGGCCTGGAGATGGGTTCGCTGTCCAATCACACGCTAAAGGGATGTGGAGCTGTGCTACGTGGGTTTGGGTCTCGCGCCATCTGCTGCAACAAGTGACGAAGTAGTTTGGCATCGAAGTGGGTTAGGGTTGCGAGTCGTGAGGAGTTGGTCGGCCTGGCGTTCGGCTTCGTGGAGACGAGGTGGCGGTCGCGGTTTTGAAGAAGGAGGTCGCAATTTGGGGATTTTAGCGTTCGGCAGTAAGGTATATTATTATTATTTTTAAATTTAAAATGCCAAATTTAAAGTAGTGATAGATAATTCGAATTTATTTCATTGATTCCAGTAACTTAAAAAAAATATAATAATTAATAAATAAATAATATGAAAATTAATAGGAAATTAGTTTGTATAGATAAGGTTTGAAAAAAATAATAGGGATTTGAAAATGTCGAAATTCATATTAAATTAGGTTTTGAAATCTATGGATTATTATTTTTTATACGTATACATGTAATTTCAAAAGTGATTAAATATACATATATATCTATTTCCATTTACTTGTTAATTTTACACTAATGAGGATGTATTTGTTAAATTAGATCTAAACTATTAGTTTAAAATAGTTAAACAAATAGAAATTAATTATTCGATCAATTCAAATATTAATAAACCATAAATTGTTTACACATGGTCAAAATAATGAAGAAAACAAGCCGGGTTAGGGTGGATTGCAAATCAAAACCAAAGGTGAGTTAATCTCACTCAGTTTAAATTTAAATTCTAAAGATTAAAGTTAAATAATGGATTGTATGGTTGAATTGATTGAAGCGATGTAGTATAGTATAATTTGAAATTGGCACATTATGTGATGCTAACGTCTGTGGATGCAGGGAGAACAGATTGGAGGGATCCAACTGGACCCCTCAACTTTATTTAATTATTTAATATTCTCTGTTCTGAGTATTTGATATCCTGTAATGAATTATGTTTGAAATATGGAATGCTATGGCTTGATTGTTATAATCGGGCAATAATGAATTTACAAGTATATATAATTTGTGTTTGGGAATGAAAATAAAAGAAGTGAAATTGTAGGTAAAATAATTATAGAAATTTTAATAAATTTAAAAATGAATTGTAAAGAAATAAAGTAACTTTAAGATTCTAATAAATAAATCTTGAGTATAGAAAGGGAATTTGAATAAACAGAAAGTTAATGAATTTGAAACTTCAGTATTATTAATTAATATAACAAAGCTTTTATTTTAAATTTAAGATTTAAATTATTGAAAGAATAAAGAAGAAATTGGGAAAAAGTGAAATTCGTATATTTCAGTTAAAAATATTTAAAATCAAAAGGGAATAATAATAGTTATAAATTCTATAATTAATGAATTTTAAAATGAATTAAGAAAATAAACATATTTATTTCAAATGGAGTAAATTGGGAATCAATTTGGGAAATTGATTTAAGTGATTGAAGTTGGAATTTTTTTCTGAATAACCAAGTACGTTTTTAAGGGAAATTTTTAAATATAAGTTAAAGCTTTTAAAGTGGTTTAAAAAGGTATGTTTTGGAAAATCTATTATTTCTAATATCTAAATTCAAAAGTAAGAATTTTATTTTTCAAATCTATTATAGCAGTAATTTCTTAAAAAGTGGTTTTTTTTTTGTTAGATGTGAAAATCTAGTTTTATATTTTGTTAAGTAACCTTATTCTCAACTATTCATATAGTATATGTTTTTAACAAATTATTAAAGTAATTTAACTTAAATGTTTTAAAGTATATTTCAAAGTAAAGTGTTTTAAATTATTTTAGAAATCTAGTTTTGTGCTTGGTGATTTTAGAGGAGATAGAAAATAATTGGGAAAGTTTATTCTGAAAGGAAAGATGGTTTTGAAACTGTTTTCAAAGGATTGAAAATAGAAATATATCTTGTGAAGATATTTTGAGGTTAATAAATAATATGCGAACTTATTTATTGTTGGATGATTGTTTGTGAATATTAATTGATAGTTAAATAACCGACTATCAATATTGGCCAAATGCGTTGATCGTTTCGAAGAGACCGGGATCGAGATTTATTTCTTGAAAACCACTTCGATCTGGTTTGTACGTTTCGTGAAAACGATTTGGATTCGAAGATGGAGCGGTGAAGTGCAAGGGCTAGTCGCTACTAATCCTTAGGATATTTCCAAAATGGATGTAGTAGGAATAGTGCCTTCGGTTCCGTTCGAACCAGGGATGGACTTGTGTGGATGAATGCTTGCGAAACATCGTCAGGTGGACGATGGGCATTCTAAGAGATAAGTACTAAAAAGGTAACGCTTAGCCTCAAGCCTCATCAAATGGGAATGACTAAAAATCAGGGGTTATGCAGCAAGGCTAGGTGGGTAGCACCCAAGCAGGATGAGGTCATTCCAGTCTAGATGTCCCTTTTTATTTCGGCTTAGTGGGCGGTTGCTGATCCCAACCGCGGGGTGATCTCACTCAGGATTATCCAGTAAGGGGTAGTCCCGGCCTTGTGTTGCAGGGGAGCGGTCGTACTCCTCGGTACTGTGACAAGTGGTACCCCAGTGCCTAGTCATTAGTTGGAAATCCATTCTCCCTACGAGCCTTGTACGAGTTTTGTTTGTATTACCCACTCTGTGGCAAGTAGTTGGAATTTAATCATGTAACAATTTCGGCTATTTTATATGTATTTGTATATAGACCCTATTATAATATCAGAGGATTTCTATAAAAATTGTTTTAGCTATCGTAAGGTAAAAACCCGACATGTTTATTTGTGGCGTGGTCTTACGAGATGCTTTTGTTTTCAAAGGATTTTTGAAATTTTGATAATCAATTGGGTGTGATTTTCTCACGCTGGTATTCCAGACTGATTTGGGTGTTATTTAACTGTAATGCTCGGGTCAGACCGAGTATCATAGGATACAGGATATGGTGTTGTGGAGCTCAGCATACGAGCTGGATGACGATACGTACATTCGTACTTGTTTTATATTTATATATTCCGTTGTTTAAGTTGTTGTGTATCTTGAGTTGTTGTGTATCCATTGTATGATATTGATGTTGAGCTGTGATTGATGTACTCTGATGATGTAATATATATAAATAGAGATATTCGATTTTTGAGTAAAATTATTTATTATCTATTATATTTTATTCCGTTGCGATGGTCAGATTCTGATGTTGATTTCTATTTTCCTCTTCTACCTCTTCTTCTTTAACCCAAATGATTCGTATTTCTATACAACTTGAATTGTTTTAGGTAAAATAGTGTTAACTCAAGGGGTACGGATTTGCGGGTTGTTTCAACTTCGATCCGGTTTGAACATTAAGAATGGATATCGTGAAGATAATGAAGGCGGTGATTCGGTCAGTCCAGACCAAGGAAAACTTGTATGGACTAATTGTAACAACCCGCATATTTATCGATTTTTATATTTAAATATTTTATTTAAATATTTTATCGTTAATCGGATTTTGGTCCGAAGCTACTTTTTTTGCAAACGGTCAAATTAGGACTCGAGACCACTTCCATTGAGTTCGAAACGTCGTTTGCAATCTTCTAAGTATAAACATTGATATGTTTGGGGTTAGTGGAATTTCACCACTTTTTCACTCGAGCCTTTGGTTTGGACTTTTAGCCCATTAGGCCCAAGTTCCACCCCCCTTCTTCTTCATTGCTTCATTTCATTTCCTAACACTAAAGCTTCAACAAAAATGGTGAATGGAATGAGAAATTAAAACTCCAAAGTCGTTGTTTTATTGCAACTCCAACATTCAACTCCAAATTCAAGAAGAAGACATCGGATTCAAGCTTGTGGTTGCTTCTCCAATTGCCTTCAAGCTTTGTTCTTCATTTTCATTGGGTTTTGGAGCAAAGGTGAGATTTTTATCTCACAATTCTAGTCTATAACTATATTGGAGTGTTGGGAATGATTCCCCATCACTTTAGCATGTATATTTGCATTTGGTTTGGATAGGATTGGCGAAAAACTCCAATTTTTAGTTGTTTGGTGAACTTCCTGAGCTTAGGTCGCTCTGCCCAGGTATAGGTCGCTCGGAATCATTAGCTCACGCGTGTGGAAAAGTCAAGGGCTGCATATTTCGTTCGCCTCGGATTTAGGTCGCCTCGGATTTAGGTCGCCTTGGATTTAGGTCGTAGGTCGTTGGACTTTAGGTCGTTCGCGTATAGGTCGTTCGGCCTTGCCTGCCTCATTAGGTCGTGGGACCTTAGGTCGTAGGTCGTTAGGCTTAGGTCGTTAAGTCGTTCCCTCTGTTGGAAACGTCTCCTTGGTCTTAGTTCGTTAGACCTTAGGTCGCCCCCCCTAGGTCGTTAGACCCTGAGTTGTTCCGCCTTCATTTAGCTCGCGCACTTCTTTAGGTCGCATGCTCCTTTAAGTCGCATGACTCCCATCCCTTTAGGTCGTTGGACCTTGTTTTCCTTAGGTCGTTGGACCCTGTTTCCTTTAGGTCGTATGACCCACTAGGTCGCTTGGCCCCTTAGGTCGCGACATCTTTAGGTCGTGTTACCTATATACCCCTAGGTTGAAAGACCTTAGGTCGTGCACCTTTAGGTCGCGAACCCTATTAGGTCGCGAACACCTTTAGGTCGCGAACCACTTTAGGTCGCATGACCTCGTCTCCGTTAGGTCGTGAACCTTGTTAGGTCGCGAACACCTTTAGGTCGTGAACCACTTTAGGTCGCATGACCTCGTCTCCGTTAGGTCGCGAACCCATTTTAGGTCGCATGACCTTTACCCTTTAGGTCGCTGGACCACTAGGTCGTGCCCCTTAGACCCCTAGGTCGCAACCATTAGGTCGCTCGACTCTATCCCTCTTAGGTCGTTAGACCTCATTTTGTCTTCACTAAGTCGTACCGTTTTGGACGGGGCGCTGCCCCGCACCCCGCCGGGGGCGCTGCACCCTGGACCCCCGCGACCTGACCGGGCAGGTCGAACCCCGTAAGCGGTGGCGTTGCCCCCGCACCCCCACCTTGGGGGGTTGCCACCCCCCCTGGACTCCCCCCTCCGTAGGGGATCTTATCTGAAAAACATTGAGCTGATTTCCTTGGATTTTATTCACATCTCCGTATGCGATTTTTGTGACTGATTGTTTCTACAATTGCTTCTGTGTTTGGTCACTTTAAAATATAAAGGTTTCAATACTAGTAGTAAATATCAAAACTCTTTTAACAAACAATTTCAACTTTTTTTTAATAACAAAGCTCTTTTCTTAAACCGTTTTCCAATCTATTAGTATATACAAGCCTTTACCTCACTCGGATAAGAAATCTAATTAAACGACTTAGTAAAACAAGTGGTATGAAACGCTTGCGTTCACTTCGTCGGTTAATTCTTGGACTTGTTCGATTGAACCTCTTGTGACAATTTTATTAGTGAAGATTTATATTTTGTTCGTAAATATTTAAGTTAAGCAAGTGGTTATGGGACATGAAGCTAAACTTCTATATTTACTAGCTTAGTGTAATTGACACTTCTCGTTGATCTTGATGATCGCTTTATGAACTAGACTAGCAATTGCGCGATGTCTCTATCATTGCAAGGTTAGACTAGACACCACTTGTGTGATTCCATTCACACATACCTTTCTGCTTTTTGGTTAGTCTTGACCTCAATCTGTGTGATTCCATTCACACATGCGGGGTAGCTCCCCATGGTCTTCGGACCGTCATGTGATAGGCCTCTTTACCTTTTTATGATTTCTGGATTTCTTGTGTTGATTTCTGGAATTTATCTCTTTGACTTGTCATGAGTACAAGTTTAGGGTATGATGCCCTCTTTGGATCTTTGAGAAGATTCTTGTGATATTGATTTATCTCTTATCGGTTGATCTCCTGTTGATCATTATTTGCATACTTATAGTAGCATGTCAGTATGGATATTTTATGTTTATGCCATATCTTTTATTTTATATCATGTCATCTGATATTTATAGCTAGACTGATCCGTTTATTATTTTCTTATAAATAATACTCGGGTCAGACCGAGATGTTACAGGTGCTACTGCTTGACTCCTCCCCCAGTGATTCACTACTCAAACTTTTGGCTACTTGTTTAGATTAGCAGCTTTTGTTGTTTACACTTGAGATATAGACTCATAGTTGTATTCTTTTGTATAGCACGCGTTGCTATTCTTTTGTATTATCGTGGATCTTTTTAGACCACTACTCTGATGTACACTTTTATGTGATATATATTCATATCTCTTTCCGCCTTTGTGATATGGATATCTGTGATTGATTCGCATGCTATGCTTACTTCTATATTTGTTTCCGAAGATTATTTTATAGCCACCATGTGATAAGAAATTACATGGATGGTCGCTCCTTAACAGCCTTATTCTCCGCGCTAGTTGACAGCACTACACCGTAGTGTTCTTGGCTAGCGTGGGTATAGAGGTGGGGCGCCACACAAATGCTATAATAACATCGTCATTCGGGGACGATGAGCATTCTACGTGAAATTGCTCTTGAAAGGAAATCGTAGCCTCAAGCCTCATTAACGGGAATGACTGAAATCAGAGGAGATGCAGCAAGGCTAAGTGGGTCGCACCCAATTAGGGTATGTTATCACCTTTCTAGTTGCCCTCGGATATATTTAAATTATGCATATGGTTGTGCATAGCAAAGTGAGCGCTCGATTTTAAGAGTGGGAACACCTGGGGTGATAACATATTCAGTTCTATCCTGGTTAAGGATAGGGACGGTCTTGTGTTATAGGAGATCCCGACAAGGTCTTCGGTACATTTTCTTGAAGTGTTCCATAATAGGTGGTACCCTAGTGCCTAGTCATTGTATGGAATTCATTCTTCAATAAGTACCATAGGGTTTTGATTGTGCCTAACTATGCTGAATCGTGAGATGCAAGCATTTCAGCTATTTTCTACTTACTTTGTTTAGACACTATTATAATATCAGATGATTTTGATAAAAATATTTTGGTTATCGTAAGGGAAAAACCCGTCATTTTTATGCATGACATGGTCTTATGAGATACCTTTGTTTATCAAAGGATTTTGATAACTTTAATAATTCAAATTGAGTGTGTTTTCTCACACTGGTTTTCCAGACAGACTTAGATGTTATTTTATTATAATGCTCGTGTCAGATCGAGTATACAGATTCAGGATAAGATGCTATGAAGCTCAGGAGATGAACCAGATGAAAGAGATGTATCTTCATACTTGGATTATTTTTCCGCTGTGCAAGGATAGGTTAACATAACTGTCCAGTTTGTTTGTATTGATTATTGTACTCTAATGGTTATAAGTATATAATTGTAATGATCGATATTTTTCGATAATTAAAATATTAATTAAATAATATTTTAGAATTTTATATTGAAAAAAAAAAAATTTGTGATTTTATAATAAGAGTATTAACTAGAATGCAATGTTAGTAATGTTAATATAAGGTAATTGCTAACTATTTTAATGTAATTCTAATAAATTGAAGTGACTATAAGTTATGATTGGTTATTAATTATAAATAAGAAAATACATTGAATGTTGAAATTATATGTAATCAATTAGAATTAGCTAACATTGAATGTGAAATCAGTGATGTTGTTTGAATGTTGTTGATTACTATTTAATGTAATTTCAAATCAATTGAACTAAATTGTAGGTTGAATTGGTTATGATTGTAAATATGAAATAAATTAAATGATGTAGTTAATGTTGAACTTGTATGTAATTAATTGAAATTGGTTAATATTGAATACAAAACCTTTTTAGGTAATCAAATTATAACCCTTGGTTGTAAAGAATAGGATAATGAGTATGAATTATTATTATAAACGATTGTACTAACTATTTCACATTAATTTATCCGCTTGAATATCAAATGGTTAATTAATGGAATTATGGAAATTAAATGTTGGGTTTAATTTTGGAATTGTATGTCAGTAATTGAAATAATTGTAAAGTTATTTGGTGATATGCTGAAATAAGGAAATGAATTAAACATTATATAAAAATGGGAAAATTATATGAAATTAATCGAAAATTGAGTATAATTAGTGTGTAAGTAGTCATAACATTTATTGTTGATAATAATGATATAAATGTGATTAAGTAAGTATAAAGTAACATTTTCCATTATCACCTATTTATCTAATACATTGAAATCAAATTAAAAATCAATTGCAATTAATCTAATTACTTATTGCAGTTATTATGAATTAAAATGATAACTATAGAAGACTGAGGTATCGAAATGGTAAACCAACATTAAGTATATCCATAAGATGATAATTGATTGAATAATAAGATGAAAATCATAATAAATATATATTGGAATTTAAATTAATTAATGAATTTATTGCCATTAATTTGACTTGGAATCTTTCAATAAAAGAGAAAGAGAATTTAAGTGAAATTAATGGCGTTTAATGAAAGAAATGTATGTTTGTTAGGATCCGTTTTAAAGTGTAATTGTGAAATTAATTACAATTATGTCGATTTGGAATCATTAAATTTAAAAGAGTAAAAAAAAAGAAACATTAATTTTAATTAATGGATTTATCAAAAGAAACATACATTATTGTTAAAATAAAAAGAATGTTTTATTGAAATAAAATGAACATAACCCCACCAAATAAAAAGAATTAGGTTTGGAAGCTTTCACCAATGGGGACTGGGGTTTTTTTCCCACCGCCTCTTCCTCTTTCTCTCTTCCGCATCTTTCACCTTCCTATTTTATCTCCCCGTTTCTCCCATAACCCTAGCTTTCCCTATTGCTATTGCTTTCATCCTGTCCTTTATTTAATCCCCTATTTTCCTGCTCGAATTGCGATCGTCTCGCTTCTTCATAGCTCGCGTCAGCTATTCCGTCTTTCATTTGCCTTTCGGATGCTCTTTGGTCCTCTTGGCGACTGCCTCCAGCGGAAGTGGCGATTTTTTCATTTGGATTGGCGAATTGTGGTTTCGGTAGTGTTTGTTCTGGACCTTGTTCGTCTTAGGTCTTTTTGGCGGCGGGTTTGTTTTGTTTGGTGGGGGTTTCTTATTGGATCTATTTTCAGGTTTAAGTGTTGGTCACAGCATCTTGGTTTTTGCTTTCTGGTGCTTGGTGGCTACAGGTGGTCTGCCGTTCCATTGCCACCTTGTCTTTGGTTTTGCCTTGGTCCTGTTTGTTTTCTTTATTTGTCATAGTTCCTTCTACTGCTATGATTTTGGTAACCTTTGGTACCGAATGTCATGTTTTTCTCTTGAGGTTTCTCGGAATTTGGTATGGTTTAGGTATGCTCTTGATCTGTTTCATACTTGTTGAGTTTGGAATTGGTAATTTGGTCAATGTTAAGTTTTGGTTTCTGACTTTCTTGCTTTCTGCTTGAATTTCTGGAACTTTTGTCATTCCTGTATTTGTTACTGTAGTTGCAGTTGGTTGCTTGCTCTACTGCTAGTTTGTAGGGATGGTTGGTCGTTGGTGATTTGGGTTTTCTTCATTTGGTATCATGTTACTTTTTGTAACTAGTTTGTATCAATGCTTTTGTGTTTTAGTCGGCGTACGTTATTGTGTCTTCCTTTTGCATCATGAATGTTTTAGTTGTTGTATGGTTATGTGATTGCCTTGTGCAACACGAATGTCAAAGTGTGCACGCTGTGCGGTGCCTATGTAAGAGTTGTAAGTGGTCGGCCCATTATAAAACTGTGCTTTGCAGTTTAGGTGATCGGCCTAACTCCTGTACTTTATTTGTATTTATTACTTTGTTGTAATAAAAGTGGGCGGTCCACTACAAGAACTGGCTGGCCTTGCCAAAAAAATAAACATTTTCATTTTGAAGTTAAAAACAATTTTATAAAAATAAGAAAAAAAATGAATTTTAAAACAATATCTTATAGTCATTAAATATCAATTTGAGGCTGTATATAAGTGATTTTAACACCAGCCTTGAAACTTAAATTAAATTAACTTTTTAGGTTTCTTGTTTAGCATGCTCTGAGATAAACTTTATTTTGTAAAAAAAATTTGAATTTGAGTTTCGAATCTTTTATTGTGTAATGTTACATTAGTTGTTTAATTCAAATTTATTTATTGTATGTTAATTATGTTTAAACGCGTGTAAAAAAGGAGATTTGGTGTTAATATATTTCATTGAGTGGAACATGCAATTAATTAGATCCTAAGTGGTCCCTTCATTTCTTTATTATTCAATACACCCGCCATTATTTCCACATTTTGGTTTTATTGCAATTCTCTGATGTAGTTGAAAAGTGAATTCGCATCCTTTCTCATTCTTCCATTTTGATTATTTTATTACCCAAAGCATTTACTTAGATCATATAGCTTCATTTTATTGGTCCCTTCCATACCTATTTCATCTTTTACTTCCCTTTCCTCTTTTGTTTCATATCATATCTCATTCTTTCCCCTAGAACTTTATTATTTTTCAAAATCAGAGCCTCTATTTTTTCCCTCAAAGGCTCAATGTCAACGTAGCTTTATTCCTCCACATCGTTAATGCCAATTCATTTTTACTGAAGCCATGTTCAAAAAAAAGTGTAAGCATCTATTTCTTCCTCAACCACATCTGCACCATTCCTCATCACTATGCCGTCTTTTCTAAGAAGCCTTAAAAAAATTGACAATGAGAATTAGATTTCATGGTTTTTGGTTTTCTACTTCCTGCCTTTGTTTTGGGTACATCAAATTCAAAAACGTGAGTTATTAAAGTTTCTTATTTTAATAATTAAATGTGCACGTATTTTTCTAACATATCCTTATAGCGTGAATATCTTCCTCACACGAGCTCCGATGCATGCATAGTTTCTTCTATTGGAAAAGTATTGGAATTCCTGACCACATGAAGTAGGTTTGGCTAAGTTTGAAGACTGTTGGAAAAGGTATCTTTGTTTGGATTTTTGCGTTCTAAATATCAAAGGTGAGCATTTTGACCCACTCACGAATTCTAAATAATCTTATGATTGTTAAATTAAATTTATGACGTGATTAAAAATTTATTGATTGTTGCTTGGTATTTTTAGATTGTCATTTAAGTTAAATTTGAAGACCATTTTATTTTGGAGCATGAAGACGGAGATGAGTCTACTATTTATTATTAATTATTCCACTACATCATGTGTTCCGCTACATTATTTATTTATATCTGATGTATGCATAACTCTGGTTTGTATTATAAAAGTGCAATCAAATGTCATTTATAAAACAACTTCATTAACCATTTTATTTGATTATTATATTTTGTCATTCAGCTGTGAGATTCTGTGTTTTGTTTTTCCTTCTCTTCTATTATTTTCTTATTTACCCCATTAACAATCCTTCCTTTTGAATGGTTTGAGTTGACATGTGTGGTTTATTGTCGATTTAAACCGTCCAAAAAGGTGGGTCATTATAGTTGGTACCAAAGCTTTGGTTTAGACATACCTTAGCCTTTTGGGGTAAACTCACTAGAGATATGGTAGTAATCCCCTAGAATGAGTTGTCTAAGTGTATATACGAGAGCACATATCTGTTTTGTGTTATAAAAATGTTTTATATAAGTTTTGAAATGAAATTATTTTTCCTAATATTATATGATATATATATATATATGAAGGAATAAACTTTTATAACTAATATAATTATTTGTAGTGTGTTTGATTTATGAAATGATAATATTTATTTATTATTATTTATTGTTGATTAGTTGATTTTTTGTCAGTTTATAGGCATTGGCAAATTATTGTTGATTAAATAAATGGACTAAACACTAGTTTAATAGTGGTGTATTAAGGAGAATAAAATGAATAATTAGGATATTTGTTTATGAAATTGAAATGTTGTTACGAATTTTGTTGTTTGTTGACCGGTAGTTTCAACTATTGAAATAAAATGGAATATCTGGATATTTTGGATAGTCGAAACTTCTGATTTAATATATAAGTTGAAATGTAGAAATTTTGTTTAATTACATAGTTGTATTTGGTAACCTGAAATTGAAAGCAAGTAAAACAAGGTTAAATTTGTCATATCTATGTTAGTAAATAAATATAATTTGTTTTATTCATTATTAGCATGCACTATAATAATATACAAATGTGAACTTTAAGCATTGGGATGTTTTAATTGAAATTGTGATTAAGAAAATGTTGTAAATGAGATTAAATTGGAAAAAATTGTTTATAAACTTAATCAAACTTGTGAAATGTATTATAAATAAATTTCAAAAGTAAAGGTGAAAATAATTGTGTAACGACCCACCTTTTTGGGCGATTTAAATGGACAATAAACCACACATGTCAACTCATGTAACAACACTGTATTTTGTGATTATTTTAATTGAATATTTTATTATTTTAAATTGAATTTCCTGATTTAAAAACTTTATTTTATTTATTAATTTGAATAATTTTGTTATTTTAAATATAAATTTTGATTTTTATGTGAATTATAATTCCAAACATGAATAAACAGAATATTTTCTCGAAAAGTGGATTTTTAGTCAATCTAGTCAAACTTTGACTTTTAAATTTAAAATTAAAATATTTGAATTTTTTAATTTTATCTTTTATTATGAAAATATATTAAATTTTAAGAATACTGCTTTTCGTTTCGTTGAAATCTGATTTATATTGTGAAAGTTATGTTTTTTACAATATTGTGTGTACATTGATTTATTTAACAATATTGTTTATTTTAATTTATATAAATAATATTTTTACTTTTCATATCTTGTTTTAACTTGTGTATATGTGTGTAATATGTTATGTTATGTTTATGTTTTTTTTTTAAAACATTTTTAAAGTGTTGTTGTTATTTTTCCAAAACTAGTTATATTTTGTTTTCAATTTTCAATACTAGTTTACATATAATTAACTATAATATTATATTTTTTATATATTTTTCTACAATTCATTTATTTATTTCATTTTAACTATATTTTTTATTTAGTTTATTTTATTTATCTGGATTTTATTTTGATTTATTTGCATAAAGAAAAAGGAAATTTCAAAAGTCTTTGGCCTTTAATTTTTGACCTTCCACCTTCACACCTCTTCATAACTTTGGGCCGTCCTTTCCCCAATGCTTCCAGCTATGATTTTCTTTTGTAATTCATGTGAAAACACCTCTTCTCATTTCTTCATGCACGTATATTTCAGATCTGAAGAAAAACCAAGGTAATATCTTCTTTTTCTTTCCACTTTTCTTATCATTTTATTGATTTTTTCTAGTGAAATTGCCTTGAAATCTTCATGCTTGCTTGGCCATTCTCCTCCACCACCTCCTCCGACCAAGTCCACCACTGTCCATGGCCACTCCACCATCCTTTCCCTCTGACTTGACCAGGCCATGAGCCACCTTGAAGCTATCATCACCAAATGTTGCAAAATCACCTTGAAACTAGCATAGCCGAACTCCTTTATGCACATACCCTTCATTTTTCACTTAAACCACCTCCTTGGCCGCCATCACCTGATCCACCACCACCTCTGGCCGCCACTCCAGACCCCCACATCACCTGTAGCATGAATGGCCGAGCCTACATTAGTCAAGGCCAAACCCAAAGTGTGCACCAAAAGCCACTAAATTTCCTTAAACCCTTTGTATTCCTTTATGTTGCAACTTCCATCTCTTTTACTACTTCTAGCCGTGCACGCATGCATATCCTAGCCCTATGCACCACATTGGCTGAGCACAACTGACCCTAGGCCGAGCACTTAAATGATGGAGTTAATGGTCAAGTCATTCCTTTCATAGTTGCTTTCATTTTCTAATTGTTTCAATATGTATATTTGGTTTGAAATCATATTTGTACTTGTCTTGCTTCATGGGTTGTGTACAAGATAAAAGCTTGGCTCTCTTCCCACTCAAGTTCTCCACTCCACTCAAGTCTATAGTCGTGTTATCATGCCTTCTGGAATTCGTTTGTGTGCTTTGTCTTGATATCTCCAGCTTGAAACAAGTGAGTAATTCTCACAAGGCATTCTGTACTTATATAATTAGTAAATTAACACCATTTGAATCTATAGATTATATTATCATGTTATTACTACCTGTGATATGATCATATGATGTTCACCCCTGTTCTATCATATCATATGTTACTGCTATATGATGTTATTCTGTTTATTTATACCAGTTTATCACACTAAAAGTTCCCTGAAGACACTACAAGTAAATCAGCCTTTGGTTGCATAAAATGGTGGCCTTTTTCCCTAAGTGCAACCAATAACATTTCATCCTGTATTAGAAAAGCAGCAAAAAGATTTCACTATCCGGCACATACCAAAATGTTTCCACGTAAATACAATAAACGTAACCAGTATGTTTGCACTCTCTCACTTAGAAAATTTTAACCTAATCCCAAATTGCTTCAACAAAAGCAAACAAACTTTTCAGCTTCCTTACTCAAAAGATCATCTTCCAAATTGCAAATTGTTTGAAGTGGTAAGGGGTTTGATGGCAATAGGTAACGAAGATGTATGACGGTAGATTGTTTAAGTTATTGGAAATGTTTGATGTGGTGGAACCTGCAAAGTGGTGGTTTCACGTAATGAGTGGCCAGTGACTGAGATGTAGGTTGGTGCAGTTTGTGGTTGGAGGTTGATGGGTAGTATTGGTGAAGTGTTTGTGATAGTGAAGTGGCTATTTGTGATGACCCGGAAATTTTAACCGTTTAAAATGGAATTATAAACTGATTTGTAAATATTTAAAAGTTAATTTTTAACTTGAATTCATATATTATTATTATTAATAACAATTCAGTTATTAGACCTAATAAATGGTACTGGGTAAATTATTGAATTCTTCAGTTTTAAGTCTGTTAAAATAATTTGAAGGCTTATAAAATTTAAAATGAGGATACTGAAGATAATATAATGGTTGGAATTTAATTTAAAGGTAATTTGTTCAGTTTTGAAATTATATCGTTTAAATTGAATTTAAAACTAGCCTTCCGAGGCACAGTCTCAGAATTTGACGAAACTAGTTCCATTGGATCCGTAATAGTTAATTATTATCGGATTTCAATTTTCGTAGCAATCAGAGTTGTCGTTTGACCCTGCCAGCTCAAAACGCTTAGAACTATTTTAATCGATATTGATCATTTATTTCCATAATTCGCGCATATGATTGTATTAGCTTCCGAAACATGTTCCATCGTGTTCGGAATGCAGGTAAAACCCTGTAATTGTCTAGCGGCGTTCTTTAAGAGGAGTTCGAAATTTTAATAGCAATTAACGAGGCGTTTTGAGAGTTTTATAATATAATAAAATTTAAGGTCAAACAGTCTAAGATATTTTCATTTACAAGCGTACTCTAGAAGCCGTTCTTTCCTTCCCAAACACGCCTCTTTCTCTGCTTAAAAATCGTGTTCCTTTCTTTTATCCCAAAAATCAAAATCAAAATCAATTCAAAGAAAAAATGGCCGTAGTCTTCTCGTTTTTTTTTAAAAAGATTTTATATCGAGCCGTAATACCCCTCCGTCCAATCAAAGTTGAAACCCTCCGTCTTCAAAATCATTCAGGAGAATAGAATCATGTTGAAACCAAGGGTAATGGCCACCTTGTCGGAATTTGGAATAGAAGATCGACTTCGTTCCATTATCGATCTCTGGGCGAAATCGTGGCATCCCACATCCCTATGTTTTGGTCGAGAGCGATCCTCGGTCGAGCATGGAAGGAATCTCGAATTTTTCGCGGTGGGTGGTCTAGCGATGCACTCGAAGTATGGGAATGGCGAGGTGATTGGACGCGATCATGGAGGAAGACTCGTGAGGAGTTCGTGGTGGCATTCTAGCAGTACTCGTGGTGGTCTCGAGCCTTGGATCGGGATGCAATGAGGTATCAGTTTTTGGGGTTTTATTTAATGTAATTTTTATATACACAAACTGGAAATTTATATGTGAAGTTTCAATGACTATTAGGTATGTTTATAGCTTAATTCAAAATTAGATGTTGAATTTGAATTTTAAGTTCAAAAGTTTTAAAAATAAATTTATAAGCACAGAAAGAAAGGGGGAAATTAGTTTAGGAAAATTTAATTATTTGTTTAATTTTTTTTAAATTGAATTTATAAAATGGAAATCAATTTATTTAGTTAACTTATATGATTATTTGATAACTAGGAAATATTTTAAAAAAAAAGAAAATTAGGTTGAAATTAACTTATTAGGTAAAATGAAATTTATTAAATAGAATTGGTTTGTCCAAATTGTTCGAATATTCATAAAATCATCTAATATTTATTCAAGGTCTGAAAATCATGGAAATTGATCATTCAATTAGTTCAAATATTAATAAAATCGTATAACTGTTTATACAAGGTTTGAAATTTGTACAGACAAGCCGGTATGGATCGAATTGCAAACCAAAATCAAAGGTGAGTACATCTCATTCTGTTGGATTTATTATTTAAATTTAAATGGTTGAATTCAAATAGTTGATTAAATGATTAAATTGATTGGATGTTTACTGATGGTGATGTGATTTTGGATTTTGGTTGGTTCTCGAGTTAATTGTGGTTTGACTCGAAGTATTAGGTTTTAAGTTGTTTTAAACTTAAGTTATAAATAGGAAATTGTTTCCATTATTAATAAGGGTTTGAATTAATTAATTGAGTTTAAGTTAATTAATTAAGTGTAAGTAATTCTGAATAAATCATTGGATGTTTTGGTAAATGATTACTTAATGAAATTAATAAAATATAATTATATTATGAAATAAATCAAGAGAGTAATTAAGATTTATTCATCAATGTAAGTGACTTATGGAAAGTTATTTAATATAAGTATTGAAGGATTAATGTAATTAATATGGTTAATTAATTTATGAAGTAATTAGGATTACTTATTGATTTGTGTTAAGGATAATTAATAACGTGAAAATTAATTAAAGAAAATTACTTGAATGTAATTAGAAAAAAATATTTAACCTAGGATGATTAATTAAGATGAATAAATGATGGGTTGACCAATTAATTAATTGATTTGGAATTAATTAATAGGAAATCTAAGTGATTGATGTTGAAATTTCAATTAGAATCAACTGAATTGATGTGTATGCGATTAAGCTTTGTGTATGGATGATTGAAGGGTATTGGATGCTTTGAATGAGTTGATATCTCTGATATGGAATGTTGTGTATTTCATTTGAATAACTTGGGTTAGGATAACATGAGTTTTCGAAGAGACCGGAGTCGGGCATTGGGAAATAACCGAAACCACTTCGGATTTTTATAACTTGATTTGAGAAATCAATAGGCTGAATAAATTGGATTTTTTTTACCTAAGTTTGGTACTTAGAAATTTATGTGTGAAATAAGCATTGCCTATAGCAAATCGTGAATTGATTAAATTGATATAAGTTACCCCGGGTTTATATAAGTTGTTTGCTTTGGTATTCCATGTTAATTGAGTTTACTCACGCTGGTTTCCAGCCTGACCCGGGTGTTACTTTGGTGTAATTCTCGGGTCTGACCGAGCATTACAGATTTTCAGGTAGGACGTTTTGGTGCTCAGGAGGCGAGCTGGATGGCAAGAGCGTATAGAGTATTTCCGCTATATTCATATTATTATTAATCTGAGATATGATAATTGTATATATTTAGTGACTGTATATATGTGAAACCCTGACGCATATTAAATCTAAGCGACAGATATAATGGTCTTTTGTAAGCTGTTTATTATTTATTATTATATTTTCTCCGCTGCGAATGTGAGATGTTGTTGTTTATGTTCTTCTTCTTTTATCTCTTTCTTTCTTTTTCATAACTATCTGGAATTTTCGGGATCGAAAATTTCGGGTCGTTACATTTGGTATCAGAGCCGAAAGGTTAAGCAAGAACCTTGGCTCTGGTGGGGATTACTCATTAAATAGAGTCTGAAGTACTCTAGAATGAGTTGTGTGTGTGTGTATATATATGAGAGCGTACTTGTTATTTTCTTATATACAGGTTTTAAATGATTTTATATAAAAGTATATTTTGATACATAAAGAAATATTTCATTCTAATAAATATTAAAGCGATTAGTTGTTAAATTATTGGAATTAAAATTGAGAAGTAATATAATATAACCAAATTGAAGTCTTGAATTGGAATTAAATGAGGTAAAAAAAATGAAAATACAACCAAATCGAAATTTAATTAATTGAAAATGAAATTCTAAAATTAGAATTCAGGAATTAAATTATTTAAAAGCTTTAAATAAAGGTAAGTTTGAAATGAGACTTATTGCAAACAATGGGTTGTTTGAAATTTGATTTGAATTTAAGAACCAAGGGTGGTTTAAAATTGTAAAACATGGCTGGGAGGGCCATGAAATAAATATGTATATATGTATGGATATACATGATATCAAAGATAATCGGAAATAAACTCTAAGGTGTTGAGTTTTTATTTTTCCCTGAAGTGTGATGTAATATAAGTAATACAAGTTTTGAACTTATAAGAGGGAAGGGATTTTGAAATTAGAAGTGGGAATTCAACTTGAGTAAGGATGATTGGATTAAATAAATTGGAATTTAACTTTGGGAAGTTAAATAAGTTGCGAAAAAGCAGCCTGAATTGGAAATTTCAAGATGGAATTGGGAATTTGTGAGATCTCAAAACGGGTTTGAGATTTAAAAATTAAAAAGGGGTGGACGTTTTAAAATAAATTAAATGATATCATCCTATTGTTAATAAAAATCTTTAAATTGATAATGGTATTGTATATATAAAATGAATTTGAACAATTGAATTGTAAAATAAACTTATTTAAGAACTGGCTTCAAAACTGAAAGATAAAATTGAATAATAAATTAAGTTTTAAAATAAAATTGTATTGAACCATGTAATACATAAGTTAAGATAATTTAAAATGGAATTTTGAAAATTGAACTCAGAAACTAAATTGATTAAAAACTTTGAATAAAAAAAATTAATTTGGTTTAAAGGGTTAAACCAACCTTTGAGGATTTAACTCGAATTTATATAATTCGAAATAGGTTAAAATTTAAATTTAAATTTCATTAGTACAAATTGAATTTAGTTCGAATTAAATAGAATTGAAGTTGCCTTGGGAATAAATAAATCTTAATGGAAATTGGAGTTATTTAAATTGGAATTGGATCAATTTAAATGGAAGTGTACATTGAATTGTTGGGGTAGTGTACAGTTTGACTCTTGACTATTTTAAATAAATTGTTTTAATACAAACTTATTTTTCTAAGCTATTTAATATATACCACCTTTCTTTCTTAATGCTAACTTATTTTATATTTGTTTTACCATTATTTTTGGGGCTATTTGACCATTTTTCAACTGTTTCCTAAACTAATTACTATTTTTCAACTATTTCACAAACTAATTTCTATTTTACAACTATTTTGCAATTATTTAGAATCTTTGAAACTATTCAATTATTTTTCGACTATTTTACAATTAGTTAATTATTTTATAGCTATTTGGTGAACTAATAATTATTTTCAACTACTTATCTATTTTTAAATTTTCAAGCTATTTTCTAAAACTGATCGGAGATCAAACTGTTAATTGGTTTAAATACCCAACTGAGGTAAGAATTGAAGCGATAATTCAATAGGAATTAAAGGAAATGTGAATGGAAAGGAAATTGAGTTGGCTGATAATCAATGGAAATAACTACGTAGGATGTACGTATATTATTCTATTCGCATAGTGATTTGATCCAGATTCGAGCACAGAATTTCGAGATAATTTATCGAACTGAGTTGGGATTTTTCACTCGATTTTCGACGGCGAACCTGGATATGGATTGTTGATTGGTTCTGGATATTCTCTATCATAGTTATGGCTATACAAAGAGAATGACGGTTTCTAATCAAGAAACCAGATTCTGTGTCCGCACTAGGAAGTCGGGTGGACGATACTAGTTCGGAAGTGAAATTGTGTGATCGAGCGAGCGATCAGATTAGCATATCGTACGGATGATATGTGTACATCGTACGAATTTGAATGAATTTGATATTGAAAAGAGTAATCAAATTGGGATATTTGGTTTTGAATAAACAAAGTTGTATATCTTTGTTGTATAAGATAAATCTTTCCTTGTTAAATTTATTGCTGGAAGAAAAGGATTTTTGAAAATGTTGAAGTATAAAAGGGATTTTATACAAGTTTGAATGATCCAAAGTTTTAAAATTTTTATATACCTGTATATATATATATATATATATATATATATATAAAGAATATTATGAGGATTTTGGAAAAGGGGTTTTGGGAACCTTTGGTTTTAGAAAGGCTTTTGATTTTGGGTAAAATCAATATTGAAATTTGGAAAGCCTAGTTCGAGAATTACCGATTTGGGATAATCGATTTTGTGTAAATGAGCTTTGTATAAGATCGTACTAGGTGTATGATTTGAGTATACTATATGTGTATAGTGTAAAATGTTTGATGATGGCTCTAGGGAAAAAGGCGCTCCCTTGAAATGAACTTCTCAGGAGTGCTACCGGGTGGTGCTGCCTTAAGCCCCAAGGGGCTTCTAAATTTGATCCTGTGAGGAGTACGGACAAAACTAGCTCCTGAGGATTATGAGTAGTGTGTACCATAGCGGAAGTCGTGTGTGCCGTTGAGAGCCAACGGTTACATGGACTTTTGCTGTGATGGCAACGTAACCCAGGATGTAACTGCGACCTATGGTATAATATAGCGAAAGTTGTGTGTGCCGTTGAGAGCCAAAAGTCTGCGTTTGATTTTATATCGGCAGACTGCGACCAATGTAGAAGTGGAGAGGTTTCATTTCGACAGCAAAAATCAGAGGCCGCGGAGAGCCTGCAGTTACATGGACTTTTGCTGTGACGGCAACGTAACCCTGGATGTAACTGTGATTTGTTGTGTGGGATCCATGGCGTAATCGAGAGGCAACGGAGAGCCTGCAGTTTCATGGACTTTTGCTGTGACGGCAACGTAACCCTTGAATGTAACTGTGACCATGGATGAGGGTGATGATTTCCAAAGCATTCTCACCAAAGATATTTCCTTTATTTTCAAAAAAAAAAAAATTGTTTTCTATATTTTCAATAAAATTATTTCCAAAGTATTTTCACTGGATGTTGAAAAAGGGTTTACCAAGTACTTGTAGATTTTCAGTCCTACGCCTGATCAACGTATGACTGAATTTCTGTGAGAACAAGGATGCACTGGTTGAGACATCGAGTTATAAGAAATATTTTTATAAAAAAGCTATTTTAATTGTATTATCTGAATTTAAAGGCATTTCTAAATTTTAAAATAAAGGGGAATCCAAACTAGAATTATAAAATAGAATTGAACTTAGGAAAATTTAATGAAGGGATTTTAGCAATAAAATCGAATATTGATGTAACAATTTGAAGTAAGCTGATTGGTTAAATAAATTATTTGATAGAGTATGTTAATGAAATTTAACCTAGTCAAATAAAATGGATTGTAAGTTAATAATGGAATTTGGTAATGAATTCGAATTTTTAATAGAATTCGACTTGGAATTGATAATGAATTAAATAAGAAGAGATGTTGTAAAAATAAAAATAAAATGGATCGGGATCGAAGTAGTGATGGGATGAATTGCAAATAAAATCCAAGTGTGAATTGAATAATATTTAATGGAATTTACAAATATATTGGATATAAGAGAAGTGATTATAATAGAAATGGTTTGAGTTGCAAACAAAACCCAAGTGAACAGAAGTAAATTGAGAATAGCCTTGTATTAATAAAATAAATTCAATAATGAATTACATAATTGAATTAAAAATGAAAAATGGGTTAATTGAGTTAAATAATAAATGGATGAAGTCTGATAGAATAAGAAAATAAATCAAAGTTGTGATTGGAATTGGATTATCAGTCTGAACTTAAGTACGATAGCATATTAGTTTGAAATATAAATGAGTTAAGTATGTGCTTAGATATTATTTTGATAAATTGAGAAGGTAAATTTAAAATTAAATTCAAAATTGATGGGCTAACTGAATTTAATAGAAGTTGTTAAATGAGGATCAAATAGAAGTAAACTTAAGTTTTATGTTGGAATAAATTAAAGTAAATCAACTTAAGTTTAAAATTATGAAAGCTTGACTTCGAATAAGAGTGGAAGCCCATTAAATAAAAGCTTGGATTGAATTAATTTGGGAATGGTTAGAAGTATACAAGAATGGAATGTGTCGAGCTAAATAAATGGTTGGTTAATAAATTAGAAATGAAATTAAATTAAATTCAGAATGAGTTGAAATTAATTTGAAATAGTTATAAACTAAAATAGATACTCTATTAAGTGAATATCGTCAAAATTTGCATGAAATAATTATCGTTTGGCGTAAAACCAAAGAAATTAAATTCTATGAGATAATAGAGATTGAATAAATTTGATTCTGAATCATTTGAAGTGAATATGAGCTTGTTTGGATTATAAATCAATGGAATGTCAGAAATTGAGTTGTGAACCATTAAAACTTAAATGAAACGACATATGAATTGGTTGAAAGTAAATTGAATTAGCTTTAAAGCATATAAATTGTTTATGGGAAGCGTTTGGTGCTTGATGTTTAGTAATGTATATGTTTAGATATTGAAAGTAAGTAGAATGTTAATAAATTCTCTATATATGGCACTTACATATTTAAATTGAGTAAGTACAGGTACCTGAAGGCCGTTTGGCTGGATTTGGATTGCACTAATTGCTAAAATAAATAAGCCGCATGCTTAAAATGCTACATAAGGTACGCCTACGCAATACAAATAGGAAATATGAACTGTTTTTGCTTTTTCCGACCGTGTGGGTCGATGTATATATATTTATATCTCTTGTCAAATTGCAAAAGCTCCTCCGTACAAAGGAGACTGTGCTAAAAATTTTCGAAAATTTTAGGCATTAGAAAATTTTAAAAAAATTTGGCTAACGACAAAACGATTTCAAATTGGGAATTAAAGTAAATTAGTAAATGAAACTAATATGAATCTGATATACATGAAAGATTAAATTCAACATTCAAAATTTAAAGTAAATTGAATTCGTATAGAAGTAGGGAAAACTAGTTTGAATAGAAATGGGTATGAAAACCTATATAAGAGAATGTATAAAATGATTTGTAAAGTTTCGATTGAATATAGTTGCTAAACAAGATATGCGGGTATTAATGGAAAAAGGAATTGGATTTGATTCCAAATGATAAATTTGAATTGCCCGACAAAAAGGTATGTATTTTAAATTCTCTATGAATTGGATTGGGTTTTTGATCTAACCACTTGGCTTTCTGTTTTCTTTTTGGAATTTGGGAGCCCGTAGAGGCCTTTTGTAGTTGTACCGAGCTAGCCGCACAAAGGAGAAGCTGGCAAAACATTTTGAAAATTTAGAGATTTAGAAAAATTTGGGAAAATTTTGATAATTCAAAATTTGGTTTTAAATTGAAATTTGAATGATTGAACAAAAGGGTATTGTTTGAAACTATAGAAGGTTTTGGGAAGTTTGTTAAGGCGATAGTGAGTTATTAATAAAAGATGGATGGTAGGATGTTGAACGGTTGGTTTTGGGGAAAAGTAAATGGGTATTCGACCATTGTTCCTAACTAGTAATTTCGGGGACGAAATTCTATTAAGGGGGGAGGAATGTGATGACTCGGAAATTTTAACCATTTAAAATGGAATTATAAACTGATTTGTAAATATTTCAAAGTTAATTTTTAACTTGAATTCAAATATTATTATTATTAATAGCAATTCAGTTATTAGACCTAATAAATGGAACTGGGTAAATTATTGAATTCTTTAGTTTTAAGTCTGTTAAAATAATTTGAAGGCTTATAAAATTTAAAATGAGGATACTGAAGATAATATAATGGTTGGAATTTAATTTAAAGGTAATTTGTTCAGTTTTGAAATTATATCGTTTAAATTGAATTTAAAAATAGCCTTCTGAGGCACAGTCTCGGAATTTGACGAAACCCATTCCATTGGATCCGTAATAGTTAACTATAATCGGATTTGAATGTTCGTAGCAATCAGAGTTGTCGTTCGACCCTGACAGCTCAAAACGCTTAGAACTATTTTAACCGATATTGATCATTTATTTCCGTAACTCGCGCATATGATTGTATTAGCTTCCGAAACATGTTCCATCGTGTTCGGAACGCGAGTAAAACCTTATAATCGTCTAGCGGCGTTCTTTAAGAGGAGTTTGAAATTTTAATAGCAATTAACGAGACGTTTTGAGAGTTTTATAATATAATAAAATTTAAGGTCAAACAGTCAAAGATATTTTCATTTACAAGCGTACTCTAGAAGCCGTTCTTTCCTTCCCAAACACGCCTCTTTCTCTGCTTAAAAATCATGTTCCTTTCTTTTATCCCAAAAATCAAAATCGAAATCAATTCAAAGAAAAAATGGCCGCAGTCTTCTCGTTTTTTTAAAAAAAAGAGTTTCGAATCGAGCCGTAATACCCCTCCGTCCAATCGAAGTTGATACCCTCCGTCTTCAAATCATTCAGGAGAATAGAATCAAGTTGTAACCAAGGGTAATGGCCACCCTTTCGGAATTTGGAATTGAAGATCGACTTCGTTCCAATATCGATCTCTGGGTGAAATCGCGGCTTCCCACTTCCCTATGTTTTGGTCGAGAGCGACCCTCGGTCGAGCATGGAAGGAATCTCGAATTTTTCGCGGTGGGTGGTCTAGCGATGCACTCGAAGTAGGGGAATGGCGAGGTGATTGGACGCGATCGTGGAGGAAGACTCGCAAGGAGTTCGTGTTGGAGCCTGGGTTCGAGAGGTAATGAGGTATCAGTTTTTGGGGTTTTATTTAATGTAATTTTTATATACACAAACTGGAAATTTATATGTGAAGTTTCAAAGAATGTTAGGTATGTTTATAACTTAACTTAAAATTAGATGTTGAATTTGAATTTTAAATTCAGAAGTTTTAAAAATAAATTTATAAGCACAGAAATAAAGGGGGAAATTAGTTTAGGAAAATTTAATTATTTGTTTAATATTTTTTTAAAATTGAATTTATAAAATGGAAATCAATTTATTTGGTTAACTTATATGATTATTTGATAACTAGGAAATATTTTATAAAAAAAGAAAATTTGTTTGAAATTAACTTATTAGGTAAAATGAAATTTATTAAATAGAATTGGTTTGTCCAAATTGTTCGAATATTCATAAAATCATCTAATATTTATTCAAGGTTTGAAAATCATGGAAATTGATCATTCAATTAGTTCAAATATTAATAAAATCATATAACTGTTTATACAAGGTTTGAAATTTGGAGAGACAAGCCGGTATGGATCGAATTGCAAACCAAAATCAAAGGCAAGTACATCTCATTCTGTTGGATTTATTATTTAAATTCAAATGGTTGAATTCAAAAAGTTGATTAAATGATTAAATTGATTGGATGTGTACTGATGGTGATGTGATTTTGGATTTTGGTTGGTTCTCGAGTTAATTGTGGTTCGACTCGAAGTATTGGGTTTTAAGTTGTTTTAAACTTAAGTTATAAATAGGAAATTGTTTCCATTGTTAATTTGAATTAATTAATTGAGTTTAAGTTAATTAATTAAGTGTAAGTAATTCAGAATAAATCATTGGATGATTTGGTAAATAATTACTTAACGAAATTAATAAAATATAATTATATTGTGAAATAAATCCAGAGAATAATTAAGATTTATTCATCAATGTAAGTGACTTATGGAAAGTTATTTAATATAAGTATTGAAGGATTAATGTAATTAATATGGTTAATTAATTTATGAAGTAATTAGGATTACTTATTGATTTGTGTTAAGGATAATTAATAACGTGAAAATTAATTAAAGAAAATTACTTGAATGTAATTGGAAAAAAATATTTAACCTAGGATGATTAATTAAGATGAATAAATGATGGGTTGACCAATTAATTAATTGATTTGGAATTAATTAACAAGGAAATCTAAATGATTGAAGTTAAAATTTCAATTAGAATCAATTGAATTGATGTGTATGTGATTAAGCTTTGTGTATGGATGATTGAAGGGTATTGGATGCTTTGAATGAGTTGATATCTCTGATATGGAATGTTGTGTATTTCATTTGAATAACTTGGGTTAGGATAACATGAGTTTTCGAAGAGACCGGAGTCGGGTATTGGGAAATACCCGAAACCACTTCGGATTTCTATAATTTGATTTGAGAAATCAATAGGCTGAATAAATTGGATTTTTATTATCTAAGTTTGGTACTTAGAAATTTATGTGTGAAATAAGCATCCTATAGCAAATCGTGAATTGATTAAATGGATATAAGTTACCCCGGGTTTATATAAGTTGTTTGCTTTGGTATTCCATGTTAGTTGAGTTTACTCACGCTGGTTTCCAGCCTGACCCGGGTGTTACTTTGGTGTAATGCTCGGGTCAGATCGAGTATTACAGATTTTCAGGTAGGACGTTCTGGAGCTCAGGAGGCGAGCTGGATGGCAAGAGCGTATAGAGTATTTCCGCTGTGTTTATATTATTATTAATCTGAGACATGATAATTGTATATATTTAGTGACTGTATATATGTGAAACCCTGATGCATATTAAATGTAAGCGACAGATATAATGGTCTTTTGTAGACTGTTTATTATTTATTATTATACTTTATCCGCTACGAATGTGAGATGTTGTTGTTTCTGTTCTTCTTCTTCTATCTCTTTCTTTCTTTTACATAACTATCTGGAATTTTCGGGTTCGAAAATTTCGGGTCGTTACACTATTGATAAACATAGGAGTAGTAGTGATCAAGATGAGGTATTTATATATGTTGTTGATGGGTAAGTTGTATGTAAATGGTGGAGCTGCAGTTTTGTAAATGGTTTGTATTGGTGGTAGTAGCTGTTAGTGGTTGATGTTTATGACAGTAGGATGTATGACAGTAGTAGCTGTAAATGGTGGTTGCACCAAATTAAACCCATTGACTGTTGTAACATTCACGTGGTTAGTTTTTGTGATCACACAAAATGTAATATATACACTTGCAACCACTAAGATGCTCTAAGGTGTAATCAAAATTTAAAATTTCCATCCTATTTACTTCCTAAAATATTTATAAGCACTCTACAATTTAACACTTTGTTTGATCTCTTATATTAGTATTGTTTTAGTTTGCTTGAGAATCATATGAGAAGTGTTATTTTCAAATTGTCAAGTTTTTGGATTGTATTTATAGGAGCATGTATATTTTCATGTAACGTTTATTGTATTTGTGAGGCTTCCTTAAATTGTAGTGGTTTATTTTTGTGAATGTAGAGGAGTGAAGACTAGAACTGGATGAGTTTAATTGGTAATGGTTGGTTATTTTAATTTTGCAGGGGATATGCGATTATCTAGGACTAGGAGTGAAGACAGGACTGCCGTACGTATGGCATTTCCCGACCCATAAATCTTCACACTAGAAGATGAGCTCGAGGTAAGTTCAATCACAATTTGATTTATCTTTTAAGTTTAATATTTGAATATATTAGGCAATGTGTCGGCAGCGCTTTTTATCTGGCAAGAATATTGGCATAGGTGCCAATACTGCAAGATTATTATGCGCATAAAATATGCTGCCAGGAGTACAACCACCTCAAAAGAAAAATCTACCAGTCCCTTGTCCAAATGGTTAGAGGAAATAACACTTTGCTCAAATTAATTATTGGTCTAAAGAAATTTAAAGTGGGGAATGTTTATCTATGTGAGCTTGATGTTGTCAAATTATTTTAAGCGTAATCAGCTGTTAATTATTTCCACGGGCATAGATAGTGTATGTGCAAAAAAGTAGAGTATGTTCATACTGTATGAACCACCTTACAATATTTAAACCTTTCATGTAAATCTTTTTTCAATGTCATACAATATGGAAATATTTATATGAAATATTCAGGAAGGGATTTATCATCCAGTGTTATGTTTTTCTAAGAGTAACGGTATTTTGAGCTTCTTCTTTATATTGTTTTCATTAAAAATTTAATTTCAAAACTCAACTGTCCGATGGTTATATATGCATGGAATTCCAGCAGCAAGTTACAAGTTATTAATGTACATAGAAATCATGGACCAAGTACTGAAAATGAGTTTCATGAGGCTACTAACCTTTTCCAGGAGCTAAAGAAGAAAGCTTTTGAATACATGTAACAACCCAGGGTTTTGCACCGGTTAATTATCGTCATTAGACGATTAGATCTATTTGCTAATTGCTGTTAGGAGTTTTGAATCGGGTTGAAATTCTTTTCAAAAATTGTTAAGAGTTATGCGGGCTTTAAAATTTCATCTCGGCCCACGTTTCTTTTGTTATTCTTGGTGCCGTATTATTTCAAGTAGATACCCTTTCCTCCCTTCATTCATTTTCGCAAGCCCAAAAACAAAACACACACTCTTTTATTTTATTTGGATCATCCCCTTTTCAATTTATTCGGCCCGTTCCCTTTTTGTTGAGATAATGGCAGCGCTCGTTCCTCTTTCTTCATAAATTAGGGTTTTTGGTAATTCGAAGATGCTGACTTCAAATGCTCGATTGAATTCGATTTTCTTGCTCTATTTGTTGATCGTCTATTGAGATGATTTCGGCCGCTTGATTGAGTTCGTTTCTTCTTCGATACCGGGGGATTTCGGCTACGATTGGATCTGTGCTCTTCGAAGGAAGGTGAGTGATCTTCACTCATGTCTCTAGTTCAATGCTGTGGTTCGGCCATTCGATTATGTTTGGTTGAATTTTAGTGATTTTATGAATTGGGTTTTTTATTTAGGGTTCGAATCCCCTTGATTTTCGTTCGTATATATATGTTTGAATTTTTCTTCGGCCATTTGATTATCCTTAAATGAAGGTGAGTTATCTGACTTCCTAAATTCGTTTACTTTCATTACTTGATTTACATGACTTGATTTCTTGGACTTGTTCGAACTGGCTATATATCATTAGTTTGGAATGGCTACTTAATGCTTGTATCCATCTGAAAGTTTTGAGGTATTTTTCTTTGAGCTTGATCTTGAAAAAATTGATTTTGTGAAAATAATTTAGGTTCGGCACTGTCTTGATTGAAACTACAATTCCCTGATTTTTCGAATTCGTTTCGACTGTGACTTTGGCATTGCTTTGAATTGCGGTTTGAAATCTCCTTTAGCTTTGTTCGAACTACCTATGTCACTTGCTTATGCTGGTGTTGTTTCCTTTGATATAGATATGTATGTGTATTCATATATATATGCATACATGCACTCCTGTATACTTTGATTAACATATGTGCTTTCTTGACTTCGAGCTTGCCTTAGTTTGAGTTTTGCTCGTTTGAGTGCATATACTTAGCTGGCTTGCTAATTTCTTATATGCTTGCACATTTCAGAATTGTTTCTGGCTACTTTATTTCTTATTGTTGTGCACTATTGCACTTCACTTGAGTCTGTTTGCATTCTGTTGTGCTTTTGTTCTTTCAGGTATGTTCAATTGCACTGTACCTGCCTAATGCATTCCACACTTCCATGACCTTATTACATGTACAATGTTTAATTGTGCATATCTTGAGAAGTTCATGCATACTTGTTCATCATATATTTCACTATATTGGGTTTTTGAACATGGCCATTTCATTGTTGAGGCTGTCCAGTCGAGTTCTGTACTTGCATTATCTAGTTTCACAATTGCATACATGTTATTGTCTTTTTCTTGTGTACCATCTGGAGCTTACTGCATAAATTTTATATGCTGGCTCGAGTTCCATCACTGGTCTTTGCATTGAGTATAGAGTTGCATTCACTTGCATATTCACTGGGTTAGAGCTTTAATTTGTTATGCACTTGTAGTCTGGGTATATTGCACACTCTGGCCTTCACGTATACTTTTGTACATTTCTGTTTTTTACTTCTGCAGACTTTGCAGTTTCCACTGCTGTTAATATTTGGAGTTATGATGACATCATATGCTATAGTGGTGAGGAAGTGCACGTGAACGTGTACTGCAGCCCTATCAGAATTGACGTTTTAAATGATATTTCAGTTGCTGGAATTATTTTGTATGTTCAATCCAATATTTTGAAATTGTATTTTGATTTTGTTTAATTTGATTATTTTGTTGCTATCTAATTATCTACTTGATAATTAGATTATGTGTTTTCTAATTTTCGTATCGATAATTAGATTTTGTTGTTTATGCTGTTCACTGAGTTGGGTATTGCTTTGGCCACTTGCTGTTAATTGCTGTTTAGGCAATTCTGTTGTTTTCTAAATTATCTTCATTGATAATCCTTTTATTTATCTTTGTTGATGATTTGGCTTTGCGAATTTGCTGTTCATTGCTGTTACGTGTTATATCAACTGTTATCCAATTCTCTTGTTGAAGGATTGGATATGCGAGATTTATTGTGATTGTCGTCTATTTGTTATTTAATTATTATTGCTTCCATGCATTACTAACTGAGTTTGAATTAGACTGACCCGCATATTATTTTCTTTTGAATTAATACTTGGGTCAAAACGAGTTATTACAGGCTGTTGATATCTTGCTTTGGGTTGCTGCTTGAGCTATGAAGTCTCTTCATATCGTTTGGAGAAGTCAGTGTTATTTTATAGGATGATATGTATTCATGAATATTATTTACAATAATTTAACTTCCAGTGTTGACTGTTGTAGTTGTATCACATGTATTGTAACTGTCTTCAGTTATATATATATGAAATTTGATATTATCTGTGTTCTGTGTTTATCTTATCTGTGTTATTATTATATATATGTTGTCCTAAACTATTATGAACCATCGTAGTTCGTTTTATACTGGAATTGAATATGTCTAAGGGAGTAAATAAATAAAGAGATGAAAAATAATAACAATTATATACCACTCCTATCGAGATAACCAATACTAATGTAAGGCCTAACTACGGATGGGCGCTCCCGTCCAGCCCTATTTTTCGTAATAACAGACAGTATTTCTTTCTAATACTCATTGTTATTGTGAGCATAGAGGTGGGGCGTCAAATTTGGTACCATAGCGAGGGGTTTATGGATATAATATAGAACATAACTTAGATGGAACATGTGTTACGACTATCTGTTGATGTTTTTATTTGTGCCTTGAGTCAAAACTAAAGTTTTGAAATTTTGATGAAATTTTTAAATATCTTTATTTAAAAATAAAAGTGAAATTGTGTTTTGATGATTGATTAATTTGTGTACTGTTTATCAGAGTGCGCAGCGGAAACAGTGAGACTGTCTTCGCTGAGTACAGCTGGTAACCCTTTTGATTTGAAAATCAAAAAATGAAAATGAAATTAAATTCATTGTGTTGTTTATAGATGTGTTTATTTTTGTTTTCTTTGAAAATTTCGAATCCGATTTGAGGATCTGAAGCGATTGCAGTTATATGATTTTGTTGAGATTTTTGCTATTTTAAATTATTTCCATTGAAGACATAATCGAGTGATTTCTTTGTTCATCTTATAGAGTGCGTGCAAATATGAGTTGCATGTTACTGCATTAGTTTAAGGTTGAACCGGTGTTTGGTTTTAAGACGTATTTTGTTGCCGTTAATTTTATAACGGGATTTTTTACACCAGTATTATATTTTGATGCGAATTATTTTGATGAGATTTTGACGTATAAAAATTACTCTCACTTTGACTTCAGTAACCGTCAAATTTAAAGTGAATTTTCAAGCGGTTATCCCGCAATGCTGATTTGTTACCCATTTTACGGTGTTTTGAGAAGTGCAATTTCCTTATCGAAATTGCAACAGATGTTGCTGTTTTAGTCACGAGTTTTCAAATCTTTTTAAAATAAAATTGTCTCCAAATTTTTTACAATTTGCGCTTTCAAAAGAATGAGGAAGCGATTTAAACGCTTCAGCAAAATTGAGGACTATGAACCCTCACTTTTACTTATTCTCTTAATTTCGGACTTGTCTGTTTGAGAACGTAAAATGTTATTTATTTAAAATACACAATTTTGCACTTTCAAGGAAACGATGATGTGATTTGAACGATTTAGCAAAAGTGCAGAGTATGGAACCACACTTTTACTGTTTTGGTCAATTCCGGACTCGTTAATTGAAACATCTACTGTTTGATGATTTTGTGGGCTTTCGGGCCACTCTTTTGGACCTTCGGGTCATTTGTTAGGCTTTCGGGCCACTCTGCTGGACCCGGTGTTTTGCATCGGCTAATTATCGTCATTAGACGACTAAATCTGTTAGCTAATTGCTGTTGGGAGTTTTGAATCGGGTTGAAATTCTTTTCAAAAATTGTCAAGAGTTATGCGAGCTTTAAAATTTAATCTCCGCCCACGTTTCTTTTATTATTCTTGGTGCAGTGTTATATCAAGTAGATAACTGTTCCTCCCTACATTCATTTTCGCAAGCCCAAAAACAAAACACTCTCTCTTTTATTTTATTTAGATCGTCCCCTTTTCAATTTATTCGGCCCGTTTCCTTTTTCTTGAGATAATGGCAGCGCTCGTTCCGCTTTCTTCAGAAATTAGGGTTTTCGGTAATTCGAAGATGCTGACTTCAAATGCTCGATTGAATTCGATTTTCTTGCTCTATTTGTTGATCGTCTCTTAAGATGATTTCGGCCGCTTGATTGAGTTCGTTTCTGCTTCGATACGGGGTATTTCAGCTGCGATTGGATCTGTGCTCTTCGAAGGAAGGTGAGTGATCTTCACTCACGTCTCTAGTTCAATGCTGTGTTTCGGCCATTTGATTATGTTTGTTTGAATTTTAGTGATTTTATTAATTGGGTTTTTTATTTGGGTTATCAATCCCCTTGATTTTCGTTCGTATATATATGTTTGAATTTGTCTTCGTCCATTTGATTATCCTTAAACAAAGGTGAGTTATCTGACTTCTTAAATTCGTTTACTTTCATTACTTTATTTACATGACTTGATTTCTTGGACTTGTTCGAACTGGCTGTTAACTCCTCTAGCGTCCAATTTTAGCGTTACCACTGGCTGTATATCATTAGTTTGGAACGGCTACTTGATGCTTGTATCCATCTGGAAGTTTTGGGTTGTTTTGCTTTGAGCTTGATCTTGAAAAAATTGATTTTGTGAAAATAATTTAGGTTCCGCACTGTCTTGATTGAAACTGCAGTTCCCTGATTTTTCGAATTCGTTTCGACTGTGACTTTGGCATTGCTTTGAATTGCAGTTTGAAATCTCGTTTAGCTTTGTTTGAACTACCTATGTCACTTGCTTATGCTGGTGTTGTTTCCTTTGATATAGATATGTATGCGTATTCATATATATGGATACATACTCTCTTGTATACTTTGATTAACCTATGTGCTTTGTTGACTTCGAGCTTGCCTTAGTTTGAGTTTGCTCGTTTGAGTGCATATACATAGCTGGCTTGCTAATTTCTTATATGCTTGCACATTTCTGAATTGTTTCTAGCTACTTTATTTCTTATTGTTGTGCACTATTACACTTCACTTGAGTCTGTTTGCATTCTGTTGTGCTTTTGTTCTTTCAGGCATTTTCATTTGCACTGTACCTACCTAATGCATTCCACACTTGCATGACCTTATTACATGTACAATGTTTAATTATGCATATCTTGAGAAGTTCGTGCATACTTGTTCATCATATAGTTCACTATATTGGGTTTTGAACATGGCCATTTCATTGTTGAGGCTGTCCAGTCGAGTTCTGTACTTGCATTATCTTGTTTCACAATTGCATACATGTTGTTGCCTTTTTCTTGTGTACCATCTGGAGCTTGCTGTATAAATTTTATATGCTGGCTCGAGTTGCATCACTAGTCTTTGCATTGAGTATAGAGTTCATTCACTTGCATATTCACTGGGTTGGAGCTTTAATTTGTTTTGCACTTGTAGTCTGGGTATATTGCACACTCTGGCCTTCACGTATACTTGTGTACATTTATGTTTTGTACCTCTGCAGATTTTGCAGTTTCGACTGCTATTAATATTTGGAGTTATGATGACATCATATGCTATAGTGGCGAGGCAGTGCACGTGAACGTGTACTGCAACCCTATTAGAATTGACGTTTTAGTTGATATTTCAATTGCTTGAATTGTTTTGTATGTTCAATTCAATATTTTGAAATTGTATTTTGATTTGGTTTACTTTGATTATTTTGTTGCTATCTAATTATCTACTTGATAATTAGATTATGTGTTTTCTAATTTTCGTATAGATAATTAGATTTTGTTGTTTATGTTGTTCACTGAGTTGGGTTTTGCTTTGGCCACCTGCTGTTAATTACTGTTTAGGCAATTCTGTTGTTTTCTAAATTATCTTCATTGATAATCCTTTTATTTGTCTTAGTTGATGATTTGGCTTTGCTAATTCGCTGTTTATTACCGTTACGTGTTATATCTACTGTTATCCGATTCTCTTATTAAAGGATTGGATATGCCAGATTTATTGTGATTGCCATCTATTTGTTATTTAATCATTATTGCTTCCGTGCATTAATAACTGATTTTGAATTAGACTGACCCGTGTATTATTTTCTTTTGAATTAATGCCCGGGTCAGATCGAGTTATTACAGGCTGTTGATATCTCGCTTTGGGTTGCTCCTTGAGCTATGAAGTCTCTTCATATCTTTTGGAGTAGTCAGTGTTATTTTATAGGATGATATATATTCATGTATATTATTTACAATAATGTACTTGTATATGTAACTTCCAGTGTTGACTATTGTAGTTGTATCACATGTATTGTATCACATGTATTGTAACTGACTTCGGTTATATATATATATATATATATATATATATATATATATATATATATATATATGAGATTTGATATTATCTGTGTTCTGTGTTATTATTATATATATATGTTGTCCTAAACCATTATGAACCATCGTAGTTCATTTATACTGGAATTGAATATGTCGATGGGAGTAAATAAATAAAGAGATGAAAAAAATAATAATCATATACCACTCCTATCGAGATAACCAATACTAGTGTAAGGCCTAACTACGGATGGCCGCTCCTATCCAGCCTTATTCTTCGTAATAACAGACAGTATTTCCTTTTAATACTCTTTGTTATTGTGAGCATAGAGGTGGGGCGTCACAATCCATGTCCCAAATCATCCTTTCTCCGGCAAAAATGTTACGACTACAATTAACTGAAAATGAGTTTCATTTGGATGATTTTTTTGTGTGGCCGCTTTTTTTTCCTTCTCCAACGTGGTATGAATAACCTAAAGATATCTCCTCGTTGTCGTTTCTCTTTAGCTCCCGCCGTTTCACTTTAACTTTTCAACCCTTATGCCTCTAGCAACGATTTCAGTCTCCAACTACGGCTTCTCATCTCTAGCTCAAATAAAGGTAACTCGAAAATAAATCTTATTTTGAGTTTGTGTAATGGCTTTTGAGGTTTGTTGCTTAAATTCATCACATGAATTGAATTCAGTTTATTTAAAAACCAAAATTAAAATTTAGGTAATTTTCTTTTGTTGGGATTCGAAATTAGAAGTTATGCTGTTATTTCTTAGCGATTGCAGTCTTAGATCTTGAAGTAGCCTTAGTGCACTTCATTTTGATCTTATGTCTGAGTTTATGTAGTGATACAAAATGTATCATCTAATCTGCAGTCAGTAACCAACAACCTCCATTTAGTTTCAATTGAGGAACAAAGGGCTTCGAATAAATTTGACAAATCTGATGAAGAATTGGCTAGAATTTTGCAGGTTGGAAACATTTATTATTATTATTTGTTTGTATTTG
The DNA here is from genome assembly GCA_030765085.1 of Allium cepa. NCBI lineage: Eukaryota > Viridiplantae > Streptophyta > Magnoliopsida > Asparagales > Amaryllidaceae > Allium > Allium cepa. The sequence goes on along the minus strand of CM060937.1, from coordinate 721,877,282 downwards.
TAGCAACTTCTTGAAAGTGGTATGGATATATAAGTTTTAATTAGTTTTAAGTCATTAACAGTATGTTAGGAAGCTACTTACTCATTTGCATATGTACATTTGACAATGAAGCAGAGATAAGTTACATTTAATCATTTAACATTATTTTTCATTTGAAGTAAATCCTACCATGCTAAATTTTATTATTCAATTTTGAAACAAAACATTAGATATTGTCTTTTTAAATTAGATTGCAATTACATGCAGGTTAGAGATGCTCTTAGCATCACATCCACCTGATAGAGTTAAAACTATTTTTACCACATAGATTTTAAATGACTTTACATGTAACACGGGTTAGATTGCTCTTGATTGTTGATTAGTATTTGAAACCTAGTGAGATGACCCAACTTTCATACCACAGAAAATCGCATCATCTTGAAGAAAGAAAGGGATAGAAAAGAGAAAAGAAAGAAGGGAAAGAAGAAGCAACATCAAAATCTAAACAACGGAACAAATAAATTATATTAATAACATAAATATTACATAGTTTACAACCATTATCAGAGTAACACAGATATATATCACATACTAGACAGCTATAAACACCTGTCTAGTTATACAACTCATAGAGTACAAAAAACTACTCAGAGAAATCTACACAGCGGAATACTATATATCTACACGCAGAAGCCTCCTGCTTCATTGCTCCTCCACAAATCGTCAAAGCTAACCTGAATCCCTTGGCTACTCGTAAAAATTTGAGTACCCAAGAGTTTAAGAAAACAGACGATAAACTCCGGTCAGACATGGGTCTGGTGTGAGTAACAGGTTAAGGTTGCTTAACTTTTAAAACCTTTTGAAAAGAAAGGTATCACGTAAGACTTCTCACACATAAACATGGAAAAGTTTTTACCTTACGCTAACCAAAACATTTGATAGGAAATCCGATGATACTATAATAGGTCCAAAGTTTTCAAATAAATATGAAATAACTGAAATTGTTACATTTATTAAATTCGAGCTACTAGCCACAAAAGTGGTTAATACAATCAAATCCGATGGCACTTATTAGATTTTGGATTCCATGCAATGGCAGGGCTACTGGGGTTCCGCCCGTCACAGTACGTGGCCTAGATCACCGTACCGAGGAGTACACCCGCTCCCCTGCAACACAAGGCCGGAAACATCGCTTACTGGACAGTCCCGAACAAGACAATCTCGATAGTTTGAGCTCACAGCCGTCCACACAACCGAAATAAGAGGGACCTCTAGACAGGGGAAAATCTCGTCCTACTGGGGCATGACCCACTTAGCCTTTCAAGTCTCCCCTTTTTTAGCCATTCCCGGTTGATGAGCCTTGAGGCTACGATCACCTTTAGTGAACACATCACTTAGAATGCTCATCGTCCACCTGACGATGTTCTGAAAGCATTCAATCCATACAAGTTCGTTCCGGGTTCGAACGAAACCGAAGGCATTATCTCGTTACACTCACTTTTGAATCACCCTCAGAGTTAACGACGATAACCCTTGCACTCTGAATCTTCATCTTCACTTGAGATTCACGACCTATCGTTAGTTTGGATTGATGTGGTTTTCAAATATCAAAATATGGAAACCCAATCCCGGTCTCATCGAAATCCAAAACGTGTCTTTTAAGGCCAAGTTGTTTTAAAGTTTAAAACAATTCAATTATCTATATACACACAGATAGATAACTCGCAAATCACAATTAATAATCAATATTATCAAATAAACAGGTAATCCACATTATCAATATCAAATAGATAATCCATATCACAATGCAACCCAAGTATTTATCCACACAACATCACCTATCTCATTTCTGAGATCATAATCATTCAAGACAATCAAAGTCGTCCATTCATACATAAGCAAAGATTTACTTAATCACAATATAATTAATTTAAAATGAATTAAATTAACTATCTCTATTTCTAATTAATTTAAAGTGAATTAAATTAATTACTCCATCTTTAATTAATTTAAAATAAATTAAATTAATTACTTCACCAATATAAATCTTGCTATCTCAACCATTTAATTAATTACAATCAATTAATTAATCATTCATTATTAATCACCTTAATTAATCACCCTTGATTAATTACCCTTAATTACATTCATGTAATTATCCTTAATTAATTTCACAAGTTAATTATGCTCAACCAAAAACAGTAATTAACATTTAATTACTTCAATTAATTAATTGACTATAATTAATTACATTAATCCTTAATTAATTACATTAATTAATTACCTTTAATTACTTATCATTGATTAATTAATCATAATTAATCCACTTTAAATTCATCATTAATTGTATTAATTAATGATCCTTAATTATATTTAATTGTTTATCTTCTTAAATTAATTACTTTAAGTAATTTACCACAATTATTTATCCTTCTTGATTAACCATATTCAGTAATTAACTAACTTAATCACTTCATTTAAAACAAATTAATTATTCCTTAATTAATTTCTTAATTAATCCCTTGATTAATTACCAAGTAATTTAATCCAAATTACTTACATCATTAAACATCTTCCATAAATTAAAACCTGTAATTATCAATTAATTACTTCACTAAGTAATTTCCAATCCATTAATTAGATTAAGCAATTATCATTAAATCATCAGGTGTTTAAAATTAATTAAACTTAACTAATTAAATTTGACAATCACATTAAACTAAATTAATTACATTAAGTAATTAATTTCTTAATTACTTTATAAGTAATTACACTTAAACAATTCACAAATGATTATTATTAAATTAATTAATCTAATTAATTAAAAAATTAACCACATTAATTAATTATTAAATAATCCTGTTAATGAGCTTCATTAACCATCCTTTAATTATTTTTATTAAGTAATCAACTTAGATGTAACGACCCGCTATTTTGGACTATTCGGATCCGCACATGTCGGACTTGAATAATTCAAAATACCGAATTGTTAATTTAAATTTGGCAAAACTCAGATATATAGTAAATAAATAATCACAGAATCACAGACACAGAGTAATAATATGCAGCAGAAGTAAAAGAGATAGTAGTTCATGAAGCTACTATATAAATATATAAGATACATCAGAGTTTACAACAGAAGAGAAATACGATACATCAAATACAAATCAGAATACATCACTGGACACATCGAATACTGAAAACGGAATAGATGGCTGGATCTTCAAGCAAAGCTCCAACTCCAAAGATGAGCCTCAAAAGCTGGTACTCTCAGTCTGACCCGAGCGTAAAGCAAAACACAAAACACTCGAGTCAGGATTAATATTCTTATATCAATAAATCCAACTCAAGTGAAATAGCAATCGAAATACAGGTAACTCAAAGGACGTTGGAATCACCATCCTTTAAGGATCCGTTAAACTATCTACTAGGTAGTAGTATACGCTAAATAGATAATGTCTATCAGTAATATAAAGTATCAAAATTGTGTTAAGGCGTTACCATTATCCCCCTTAACACATTTTATATAAATGTCATAGTCTATACAGCACTGTAAACTCCACCGTAAACTGGTGGGATATCAGGGAGTACTCCATAGGTATAACACAAAACAAATTCGTAGTGGTCGCGTATATAGGGATACAAGTATGACAAGGCACATGAGGCAATACCTAAGGTAGTGAAACTACCGTTTGCCTGATCCGGACTGGTGAGAACGCATCGCCGCAACGATCGCAACACCGCGAAACAACACTCCTGAAATTCCGAGGGTGCACCAATCAATAACAAGTAATGAGTAGTAGTTACGAAGAAGTGCGTTCGCTCGAGGTGGCTAACCCCATTTGGTCCAGCACGGCTCCTGATTTTAGTCATTTCCAATTTGACACAAGTGTCAAGGCTTTCCATTATCGTTCTCTTTCTTCAGTCATCACGTACATCATTCCAACCACTTCATTCTGGATCATCACTCCGCGTATAGTTATTAAAGTGGTTTTCGGTTTAGATAGAGAGTATATCCATAACCGATTCCGGTTTCTTTAATAACTTTCGTAGTTATTACACCGATTGGTCGTTTAATATATTTCAAACCAAATCAAGTTCAATTTCAAATTCAGTTCGTAAATCAACATTTCGTTTGTCTTTCTAAATCAATTTCCAAAATTTACGTTTCAAAACTTCAAAATTACCATTTCAAAATCTTATAATTTGATTTCAACTTTTATTTAAACAATTCAAATATTGATTCAAGTTCATATATAAGTTTCATTCCGAAATCATTTAAAATTGTTAAATTTTCATTCAAATCAATTTAAATTGATTTATCGATTTCATTCAATATTCGCTAAGCTAATTTATCATTTAAAACAATTTTCATTTAAATTCCAATTCATTTAAATCGATCACTTAAGTTCAATTTTATTATAACAAACTTACAAATTTACTTAAATTCGATTCGTCAAATCAAATCCTTAAAATTACAAGTCTTACATTAATTTCCATAAAACGCATTTTTATTTCATGTTAAAGAAATTCAATTTCACTTATTCCTTTACTTAGCTACAAATTTCCAAAGCTCAATTAATAAAGAAACTAAATTTCATATATTCGAGAAGTTCAATTTCACTTATTAACTAACTTAAATTTTCCAAAGCTTAATTAATAAATAAAGAAGCTCAATTTCATTTATTAACAAAGTTCAAATCCACTTATTCAAAAGTTCAATTTCTCTTATCAAAGAATTCAATTTTTGTTCAATTATCAAATAACTAAATCTTATTCAATTATGAAATAATTTCAATCTTAATTATTAATAATTCCAAAACTTAATAATTACCAACTTGATTATCAATTCAAACTTAATTATTAAATCATTTCCACTTAATTATGAATTCAAACTTAATCATCAAATCATTTCAACTTAATTATAAATTCAACTTAATAATTTCAACTTAATTATAATTTCAAACTTAATTATAATTTCAAATTTAATTATTAAGTGATTTCAAACTTAATAATTTCAAAACTCAATTATTACTAATTCCAAGTTATTTACTAATAATTCTGAATTTAATTATTAAATAATTAAATTTCAACTAACGTTCTTTCATCAATTACTACGTTAATATTTGTTTCAGATTTCAATATTTACATTTCCCTTTCATAAAAATTCAAATTCCAACTTCATTCAAAACTTATTCTTTGCTCGAATAAAATTGTTATTTTATTTTTAAATCAAATTATTGACCAATCGGATTTTATTTAATTCTCTATCCTAAGTCAAGTTCATTTGGGTATTTATCATTTCAACCCGATTCCAATTCAATACAAAAATCAAAGCATAGAAAAGGGAACTTGCAGTGTGATAACTGGGATGGTGTCAAAGTAAATAAACAAGCAATAACAACAATCAATAACAATCCAATAATTAATTCAAATAATCCCGAAATAATCGTATTAATTCACATTGTTGTTTGTGCGAATTAATATAATTATTTCTAGAATCTACACTATCATTTCATGTAGATTAAAGATTATTACACTAATTTCATACGGTTCTTCTCTTGTCATTCGATTTCAATTTACACTACAACAATTGATCCAATATACGTTTAATGGTTCAAAGTGTAATTATCACTATTCTACATGTCAATTAATTTAACAATTAAAAAGGGTCATATTTAACTAACCAAATTCAACATATATGTCGATTCGAGTTTTAATTATCCTACGTCAAATTCAATTGCATAATATTCATCACTTTATACATTACAAATTAACATCCAATATAAGCAACAATCAATCAATCGATTATCAACCACCATGTATTATTATCGCATAAAAATTAACATATAGTGGTGTCCGATGTCATAAGTGAATAGATACAGGTAAAGCATATATAACAGTGTAACTAACTAACAGCGGCACATTTCAATTGTCGTTTCAATTGAAATCAAATTTAATAAATAAAAGAACATTAATCGTGAGTGATTGCTCACCTTTCGAGGCTAGAGAATACAGAAGATGACACGGATACGCACACTGATACGGACACTGAAATTGAATTGCGAATCCAAGCAAAGCGAATCGGCACGAATTCAACGATCAAAGCTGATAACAGAAACGATTGAACACATCAGAACGAGATCGATGAAGAAAATTGGTATAAGTGAACACATATAACTATATATATATAAAGTCATATTTAAATTCAAACACATTTATATTGAATACATATGTATTTCGAATTCTATTATTCAAACTAAAACAAATATATTAATATATACTTATGTATACACCACTATATTATATATAGCAGAACATATCAATATATGTATATATAAAATCAGTATATGTGTAAACATAATATCAATAAACCTATACTTAACAACTTTTAAAATACATAAGTTGTAAAATATACCAGTATAACAAATAAATGTGGTTAATATATAACCATCATAATAATATATACAACAATTATAAACCAATATATCCTAACTTACTTAGATATATGAGCTGAAGATAGATAAAAATTTACAACATTACTTTTCGCTCTTAAGCATGCCGACCCCAACACGCATCCTATATACTTATATATACTTCTGCCTATGTATTTCCAACAGACCTATAGTTAATATTATAGGAAGCATATAAAACTTTCATACAGTAAACAGTCTATATATATAACCCAAATTGCTTACATATAACCTTGTAACAGTGGCACACATAAAGCATAAACCGAGCCTATGATTTAAAGTCAATATCTCACAAATATAAATTAGTACAGTATAATAAAATGTAATATAAAACAATATTGTATACATATAAAACTGCACACAAAAAAAAAAAAAAAAAAAAAACTCGGCTGTGCTTTCAATTCATAAATATGAAACTTACTTTTATAGTACATATACAGTGCAATATACTTCCAATATAAACTCATATAGTTTCAATGTATATACTCTTATGTCAGAACAAAAATAAAATAAATATGTGATAAACATCAATATTGCAAATGAACAAAATGAGCTGGCAAACAAAACATATATATATATCAATATATATAACCGCAAACTTTATATAGAACCACAAAACAAGAATTTTATACTCATAAACAAGCAAATTCGTAGAACATATATTAACAGACGTAAATGTATAGGAAGCATAACATATAATACATAGTAAATCACATACCTACGGTAAACTTGAATTTTGTAACATGAAGATAAGTTGGGGTTCTTTGAGATTTTGTACATAATACATACGTTAAAACCCATAAAACTATAGAATATATATATAAGTACCAATATCAGGAATGGGCGAGTAAGATGATGGAGGAACAACAAGCAATCGGCTAGAGGGGAGAGTGCTTGGGTTGCCGTATGGTGGAGGTCGAGATGAAAGGCGGAAAGATGGACGGTGACGTGAAGGCGGAGGGTGGTTCGGTGGTGGCCTGGGATGAGGTAGTTGAAACTCGATGATAGGTTGAAGGCCGTATAGTTTTGTTGCTCGCATAAGAAAAGTCAGAGGTCCAAACTATTTCATGCAAGATGTGTGTGCTTGTTTATTTTGATATAAAATAAATGAATGGGCAAGGTGGGAAGAAGATATATGGCACGCACAGAATAGAAATATGAAAAGGTAGAATATGAACTGTAAGGAATGAGCTGGAAACACCAAATAACGTGAAAGAATTTGCAATGTCTCACGTTGGAAATGTTTAAAACAATTTATTACTCTGGCCATGTTGAACGGCTTTTGAGTTATAGGATAGAAAGTTGAATGGACAAAGTATTCAAAAGTTCTCAAGCAAAATGTCTGAAAACCGGTACCGATACGGTCCGACGTTTCACAGATTCCACCGCGTACACGACTTCAAAATACGAAATGGAATATACCGTAGATATCAGCTCGACGAGACGATCTAAACGGTATATGGATATCAGTGCTACGATTGAATTATAAAATTTTGAATTTTTCTACTACGGAAAATGCATAAAAATCGCTGAAAAATAAGATCGACGGAGTCAAAGATGTTCGAATTTGAAAAAATGACAAACTGACAACTTGCTCAAAAGATGTTTTAGAATTTTTCTATGTAAAAATATTATGGTTTTGAAATTTTTTTATTTTCATCACTTTTAACTGATTAAATTGAAGTAAATTTACGCACGAAATAAACTTTCGTATTTTCGGACGAAAATTTACCAGTTGCTATGTTTAACTAGGGGCATTCTAAATATCAAATTTATATTTTAAAATTTTATCGTTTAAAATTCCAAAAATTCAAATAAACACGTTATTAAGACCGGTTAAATTTACGGTCATTACATTCTCCCCCGCTCAAAGCTTTTCGTCCCCGAAAAGGGAGGAAGTAGGAGAATAGAAACAACCAAAAGAAAATAAACTTGAATTACATTATAAACAATTTATTTAAACCGTATAAATTTCAATTTAAATAAATTTATATTCAAAAATTTATTCCACTAAAATACGTCTTATCTCATATTAGGAATATTTACACTTATTCTAACTACTCAAATTTATTCAAAAATTTCTTTGATTTCATTTTATATTGTATAATATTCAACTACATAATTAACTTTTTGAAAAATTAGGTAAGTTATATATAATGCAATTGAGTATTATACAAATAAAATTTTACAATTCAGTTATTTCAAGTTAAGTATTTATACAAAAGGAATTTGGCTTCATTTATAATTGAAAATCATCCTTTAACAAATCTAAGAATTAATTTCCGATTAGCTTCCAACAACTTAGAGATAATTATATACATAAAATATATCCAAGTCAAATCTAAATTAAATACTAATAAACATATTTTAAATCAAGTCATACTTTAGAAATTTCAAATCAAATTCATTTTTCAAACAACCCGTAGCAAAGCTACAGAATAGTCTCTTCACTTCAAAACTCGAAAATGAATGTCGATGATGCGGCCTTCATCACCGAAATTTATTTCCCAGCGACAAAAGAGAAGAGCGCTGATTTTAAAATTTTAAATTCTTCGAAATGATTTAAATTTGAAAATATTTTAAAACAATAAACTTTGAAACTTCCGAATCAAAGTTGAAATCGTCGGAAATTAAGTTCTTAAATTCTTGATTTAATTTCATTACAAACTCCAAATCAAATTATAACCAAATTTTTTAAATTCATTTATTTATATTATGAAATAGTCAATGATTTATAAAGCAATAAATGAAAATTAAATTTTAACCTTTTAAACAACAGATTCATTAACATTTTAATTTCAGAAAACTTAGACTTATATATAATATAATCATACAAAACTATTTTATTTACCAAATTTGAAAATAATATTGTGTAAGTTTGCTCTGTTCAAGTGTTTTGAAAATCCTATCGATAGCGTTGATCAGACGAATCGATCGAAAACCCAAATCAACATCAACAACTCAAACAACACAATATATATAAAACATTTTAAATATTAGTTTACAAATACATTTCTTTTCTTGACCATACAGAAATGAATTTCAAAATAGGGATGGGGTTTCAAATTTGATGGACTCAAATTAAAGAGAATTCTGATTCGAATACAGGTTCGAAAGAAAGATAAGATGATTCAATTAACAGTATCGGAAGATGGATAAGCTTATTTAATTCACGGCAACCTAAATCGGGTCGGCCGTAACTTCAAGAATAAGATCGATACTGAACTTCGAGGTAAATCAACATTCGATCTCGTGAATTTGAATTTAGACATGGCAGGAAATAGATAGCATCGCAAATCGAGAATATAGAAATCTCCGGTAAATCAATGCCTATTATAAAGGAGTTTCACCCTTTTACAAATCATTTAAAGATTGGTGAGACCACCGATTCATTATAAGGGTCATTCGAAGTGGAGTTATGAGATACTCCGGAATTAAAAGAAGACGAGTAGTGAGGGACACGAATGAATTTTGGAACCGAGAGACATTCCGAAAATTCAAAGGAATTGAGTTAAAAGGAAGAGATTGAAACTCGAATGATAGTGATTCTGTAAATACACTTACCCTATATGCTGAGTTTTGCCTAGAGCTACCAAAAGCTCTGATACCAACTGTAACGACCCGCTATTTTGGACTATTCGCATCCGCACATGTCGGACTTGAATAATTCAAAATACCGAATTTATAATTTAAATTTGGCAAAACTCAGATATACAGTAAATAAATAATCACAGAATCACAGACACAGAGTAATAATATGCAGCAGAAGTAAAAGAGATAGTAGTTCATGATGCTACTATATAAATATATAAGATACATCAGAGTTTACAACAGAAGAGAAATACGATACATCAAATACAAATCAGAATACATCACTGGAAACATCGAATACTGAAAACGGAATAGATGGCTGGATCTTCAAGCAAAGCTCCAACTCCAAAGATGAGCCCCAAAAGCTGGTACTCTCAGTCTGACCCGAGCGTAAAGCAAAACACAAAACACTCGAGTCAGGATTAATATTCTTATATCAATAAATCCAACTCAAGTGAAATAGCAATCGAAATACAGGTAACTCAAAGGCTGTTGGAATCACCATCCTTTAAGGATACGTTAAACTATCTACTAGGTAGTAGTATACGCTAAATAGATAATGTCTATCAGTAATATAAAGTATCAAAATAGTGTTAAGGCGTTACCATTATCCCCCTTAACACATTTTATATAAATGTCATAGTCTATACAGCACTATAAACTCCACCGTAAACTGGTGGGATATCAGGGAGTACTCCATAGGTATAACACAAAACAAATTCGTAGTGGTCGCGTATATAGGGATACAAGTATGACAAGGCACATGAGGCAATACCTAAGGTAGTGAAACTACCGTTTGCCTGATCCGGACTGGTGAGAACGCATCGCCGCAACGATCGCAACACCGCGAAACAACACTCCTGAAATTCCGAGGGTGCACCAATCAATAACAAGTAATGAGTAGTAGTTACGAAGAAGTGCGTTCGCTCGAGGTGGCTAACCCCATTTGGTCCGGCACGGCTCCTAATTTTAGTCATTTCCAATTTGACACAAGTGTCAAGGCTTTCCATTATCGTTCTCTTTCTTCAGTCATCACGTACATCATTCCAACCACTTCATTCTGGATCATCACTCCGCGTATAGTTATTAAAGTGGTTTTCGGTTTAGATAGAGAGTATATCCATAACCGATTCCAGTTTCTTTAATAACTTTCGTAGTTATTACACCGATTGGTCATTTAATATATTTCAAACCAAATCAAGTTCAATTTCAAATTCAGTTCGTAAATCAACATTTCGTTTGTCTTTCTAAATCAATTTCCAAAATTTACGTTTCAAAACTTCAAAATTACCATTTCAAAATCTTATAATTCGATTTCAACTTTTATTTAAACAATTCAAATATTGATTCAAGTTTGTATATAAGTTTCATTCCGAAATCATTTAAAATTGTTAAATTTTCATTCAAATCAATTTAAATTGATTTATCGATTTCATTCAATATTCGCTAAGCTAATTTATCATTTAAAACAATTTTCATTTAAATTCCAATTCATTTCAAAACCAATTCATTTAATTCATTTAAATTCGATTCGTCAAATCAAATCCTTAAAATTACAAGTCTTACATTAATTTCCATAAAACGCATTTTTATTTCCTGTTAAAGAAATTCAATTTCACTTATTCCTTTACTTAGCTACAAATTTCCAAAGCTCAATTAATAAAGAAACTAATTTCATATATTCGAGAAGTTTAATTTCACTTATTAACTAACTTAAATTTTCCAAAGCTTAATTAATAAATAAAGAAGCTCAATTTCATTTATTAACAAAGCTCAAATCCACTTATTCAAAAGTTCAATTTCTCTTATCAAAGAATTCAATTTTTGTTCAATTATCAAATAACTAAATCTTATTCAATTATGAAATAATTTCAATCTTAATTATTAATAATTCCAAAACTTAATAATTACCAACTTGATTATCAATTCAAACTTAATTATTAAATCATTTCCACTTAATTATGAATTCAAACTTAATCATCAAATCATTTCAACTTAATTATAAATTCAACTTAATAATTTCAACTTAATTATAATTTCAAACTTAATTATAATTTCAAATTTAATTATTAAGTGATTTCAAACTTAATAATTTCAAAACTCAATTATTACTAATTCCAAGTTATTTACTAATAATTCTGAATTTAATTATTAAATAATTAAATTTCAACTAACGTTCTTTCATCAATTACTACGTTAATATTTGTTTCAGATTTCAATATTTACATTTCCCTTTCATAAAAATTCAAATTCCAACTTCATTCAAAACTTATTCTTTGCTCGAATAAAATTGTTATTTTATTTTTAAATCAAATTATTGACCAATCGGATTTTATTTAATTCTCTATCCTAAGTCAAGTTCATTTGGGTATTTATCATTTCAACCCGATTCCAATTCAATACAAAAATCAAAGCATAGAAAAGGGAACTTGCAGTGTGATAACTGGGATGGTGTCAAAGTAAATAAACAAGCAATAACAACAATCAATAACAATCCAATAATTAATTCAAATAATCCCGAAATAATCGTATTAATTCACATTGTTGTTTGTGCGAATTAATATAATTATTTCTAGAATCTACACTATCATTTCATGTAGATTAAAGATTATTACACTAATTTCATACGGTTCTTCTCTTGTCATTCGATTTCAATTTACACTACAACAATTGATCCAATATACGTTTAATGGTTCAAAGTGTAATTATCACTATTCTACATGTCAATTAATTTAACAATTAAAAAGGGTCATATTTAACTAACCAAATTCAACATATATGTCGATTCGAGTTTTAATTATCCTATGTCAAATTCAATTGCATAATATTCATCACTTTATACATTACAAATTAACATCCAATATAAGCAACAATCAATCAATCGATTATCAACCACCATGTATTATTATCGCATAAAAATTAACATATAGTGGTGTCCGATGTCATAAGTGAATAGATACAGGTAAAGCATATATAACAGTGTAACTAACTAACAGCGGCACATTTCAATTGTCGTTTCAATTGAAATCAAATTTAATAAATAAAAGAACATTAATTGTGAGTGATTGCTCACCTTTCGAGGCTAGAGAATACAGAAGATGACACGGATACGCACACTGATACGGACACTGAAATTGAATTGCGAATCCAAGCAAAGCGAATCGGCACGAATTCAACGATCAAAGCTGATAACAGAAACGATTGAACACATCAGAACGAGATCGATGAAGAAAATTGGTATAAGTGAACACATATAACTATATATATATAAAGTCATATTTAAATTCAAACACATTTATATTGAATACATATGTATTTCGAATTCTATTATTCAAACTAAAACAAATATATTAATATATACTTATGTATACACCACTATATTATATAAAGCAGAACATATCAATATATGTATATATAAAATCAGTATATGTGTAAACATAATATCAATAAACCCATACTTAACAACTTTTAAAATACATAAGTTGTAAAATATACCAGTATAACAAATAAATGTGGTTAATATATAATCATCATAATAATATATACAACAATTATAAACCAATATATCCTAACTTACTTAGATATATGAGCTGAAGATAGATAAAAATTTACAACATTATTTTTCGCTCTTAAGAATGCCGACCCCAACACGCATCCTATATACTTATATATACTTCTGCCTATGTATTTCCAACAGACCTATAGTTAATATTATAGGAAGCATGTAAAACTTTCATACAGTAAACAGTCTATATATATAACCCAAATTGCTTACATATAACCTTGTAACAGTGGCACACATAAAGCATAAACCGAGCCTATGATTTAAAGTCAATATCTCACAAATATAAATTAGTACAGTATAATAAAATGTAATATAAAACAATATTGTATACATATAAAACTGCATACAAAAAAAAAAAAAAAAAAAAAAAAAACTCGGCTGTGCTTTCAATTCATAAATATGAAACTTGCTTTTATAGTACATATACAGTGCAATATACTTCCAATATAAACTCATATAGTTTCAATGTATATACTCTTATGTCAGAACAAAAGTAAAATAAATATGTGATAAACATCAATATTGCAAATGAACAAAATGAGCTGGCAAACAAAACATATATATATATCAATATACATAACCGCAAACTTTATATAGAACCACAAAACAAGAATTTTATACTCATAAACAAGCAAATTCGTAAAACATATAATAACAGACGTAAATGTATAGGAAGCATAACATATAATACATAGTAAATCACATACCTACGGTAAACTTGAATTTTGTAACATGAAGATAAGTTGGGGTTCTTTGAGATTTTGTACATAATACATACGTTAAAACCCATAAAACTATAGAATATATATATAAGTACCAATATCAGGAATGGGCGAGTAAGATGATGGAGGAACAGCAAGCAATCGGCTAGAGGGGAGAGTGCTTGGGTTGCCGTATGGTGGAGGCCGAGATGAAAGGCGGAAAGATGGACGGTGACGTGAAGGCGGAGGGTGGTTCGGTGGTGGCCTGGGATGAGGTAGTTGAAACTCGATGATAGTTTGAAGGCCGTATGGTTTTGTTGCTCGCATAAGAAAAGTCAGAGGTCCAAACTATTTCATGCAAGATGTGTGTGCTTGTTTATTTTGATATAAAATAAATGAATGGGCAAGGTGGGAAGAAGATATATGGCACGCACAGAATAGAAATATGAAAAGGTAGAATATGAACTGTAAGGAATGAGCTGGAAACACCAAATAACGTGAAAGAATTTGCAATGTCTCACGTTGGAAATGTTTAAAACAATTTATTACTCTGGCCATGTTGAACGGCTTTTGAGTTATAGGATAGAAAGTTGAATGGACAAAGTATTCAAAAGTTCTCAAGCAAAATGTCTGAAAACCGGTACCGATACGGTCCGACGTTTCACAGATTCCACCGCGTACACGACTTCAAAATACGAAATGGAATATACCGTAGATATCAGCTCGACGAGACGATCTAAACGGTATATGGATATCAGTGCTACGATTGAATTATAAAATTTTGAATTTTTCTACTACGGAAAATGCATAAAAATCGCTGAAAAATAAGATCGACGGAGTCAAAGATGTTCGAATTTGAAAAAATGACAAACTAACAACTTGCTCAAAAGATGATTTAGAATTTTTCTATGTAAAAATATTATGGTTTTGAAATTTTTTTATTTTCATCACTTTTAACTGATTAAATTGAAGTAAATTTACGCACGAAATAAACTTTCGTATTTTCGGACGAAAATTTACCAGTTGCTATGTTTAACTAGAGGCATTCTAAATATCAAATTTATATTTTAAAATTTTATCGTTTAAAATTCCAAAAATTCAAATAAACACGTTATTAAGACCGGTTAAATTTACGGTCATTACATTAGATTAATCACAAATTAAATTATCTTTAATTATCTATTAATTAAATTCTAATTATTTAATTAATTAAGCTTGATTAAAACTTAATTACTTAATTAATACTTCTTTAATCATTAATTTAAAAATCTAATTAATGATCTTTAGTTTCAAATTGATTAACCCTTAATCAATATTCATTAAACCTTAATATATTAATTAAATAAATTAATTAATTATTCCTTAATTACCTTTTTTAATAAATTAATTACAAAACATCAATCTTAATTAATTTTAAGATAAAGCATTTCTAAATTATGTTTAAAAACTAATTTATTTGAAACAAATTACTTTTGAAATTACTTTTAAATTTCATTTTGAATACAAGATTTAAAATGAATATAATTTAAACTTAATCAAAGTTTAAACAATTTAAAAAAAAATTAAATTTAAAAGACAACAAGTGCTTATCTTAGAAATGAGGTTCATAAGAATTTTGAAACTAATTTCATTTCAAAATTTCAATAACTAAAATTTACATTTAGTTTAAATCTTTCAAATTTAAACCTCCTTTTAATTTCAAAAACCGAGGTTCATATTTAACTTTTTATTTCCAGATTTAAATTTAATTTTCAAATCTTGCTTATATTTTAAAAACTTCAAATTTAAAAGTTTTAACTTCTTTCCAAAATAAAGTAGTTAATTAAGTTCAAGTTTTAAAACTTTTATTTTTATTTAAAACTGAGATTTTAAATTAATCCTGGATTCTAAAATTTAAACTAGATTTAAACTTTTGATTTCCAGGTTAAATCTTACTTTAGAACTTACTCATATTTAAAAACTTCATATTTAAAATTCGAAAGCTACCCACCATTATAAAGTAGTTTAACATTCAAGTTTAAACTTTATTTTTTTTTAAAACTGAGATTTAAAATTTAAACTTGGATTCAATATAAACTTGAATTTAAACTAGGTTCAAATCTTACTCTATATTTAAAAACTTCAGATTTAAAATTTAAAAATAGAAAGTGTGCAAGTATTGTTCAAAACCTGAAACAACTCTCTAACACGAGACTTATGCTAATTTACTTCGAGTCGAAACAAAGATTACCCGAGCAAATCAATAAGCAACTTCGAGCAATCCCAAACAACTCCCCTGTTACCAAACTAACCCAAAACATCAGTGCAATCCCATCACCGTGCATATGCACGGCGACTCCGACCACCCTTGATCGTCGCCGATGATCTCAACAACCCAGAAGATAACACAGCAACCCACCACAAACATTGATTCATGCAACCATTCTCGAATTCGAGTTCAAACCCAAAATGCCCAAACCTGGAAACAACCATCGTTCCCCTCCTTCAAACCTGTCAACGCTTCATGCTCGCCACCCCGACCATTAGAAGGTCAGTAACTTCGGCCATGGCTTCAACTACGACCCAACTACCACTACCCAAAAGCTGGTTGAACTCGATCAACCCAATCTGTCATGGTGATCAATTCTTCAATCCTGGTCAAAACTAGGGTTCCAAACAAAATTTTCTCACCGTAGCTACTCTTATGAATTTCATCATCAATTTGCATTTTTCCCACCAACTTCTAACTCTCCTCCATCAACATGAAGAAAACCCAAGTTTTCTAAATACATATATCACCAGAGAATCCAAATTGTTCATACTCAGTTCATTCCTTATCTGCTCCTAAACCTCTTCACTAAAAATTTTAGTTTTTGTTTTAAAAATGATACTTTGTTTTATGTATTCAGTTTATAATACTGGATTTACAATTTAAAAGAGTTGAGTATTACTAGACTTTAACATGTACAAAGATTGTTTTGGTTTACAGAGACAACAGTCTTAATTTTTAAATTCTTAATTTTTTTTACAAACTTAACCTATGTTAAAACAAACAATATTTGTTTAATGATTTAGATCCTATCATACTAGATCAAAAGGTAGGGATTTTATAAAAAAAATTGAACCTGGTAACACGACAAACAGAATACAGCATGCATTCAAATATTAACTCCTTCAGACATTTACATATAAACACATACAATGTTTATTCATTTCAACATATAAGCATTCAACAAATTTTAGAGTTAAATTCTAAAAAGTTACTCACCAATATAGAAGAAAGTAGAGCCTCATATTTGAAAAGCTTTGACACTTTTAACTGAAATGCTCCAGATTTTGAAAGCTGCACCTCTTTGATACTTTGAATTCTTTAAAAACTTGCACTTGAAAATGATGTTTACTTTGAAATTGCAGGAAAATAATGCAGGTTTGGTTGAAGATGATTACTGGGATTTGTATTGCTTAGTTTCAAGTGGCACGCAGAACAAATTTCCAGATTTTCAAAAAAATATGATAATGCAAATTTTTTTTAAAATTGTTTGCAGGCCACAGAATTTGAAGAGGGGTTTGATTTTGGTTTTTCATGTTTTCAGATCTATAATTGATCTGAAATTAGAGCTTCACTTGTCTTTGATTAGAAAAAAAATGAGAAAAGGAAGAAAGATATGTATATGTAGGTTTATATTAGTGTATTTTCAGATTTTAAATAAAAGAAATATTAAAAAAAAATTGACACTTGTACATAATCCTAACATTTGTCGCATTTGAGATTTTAATTTTTTAACACTTGCTAAATGATGCTTAATATTCATACACTTGCCTTATTAAAGTAGTTAGCAAATTAATTAAAATGTTAACATAATAGTTATGCCTAATTACTTTGTTAATTAGTATTTTATATGTATATAAATTTATAAAAGAAATAAAAACAAATCATGTTTATAAATAAAACTTATACATATAAAAATTAAAACAATTAAAATTTATACTTTGGAATTTAAATTCAAATTTAATTAAAAATCTAATATTTTAAATTCAAGTTATGACTACAAATTAAACCTTGAAATAACAATTTCCATTTTTATTCAAAATCTATTTATAAAGGCAATACACTATTGTTATTATTTTTAGAAATATCTTATTATTAAATTAAAATAATTGTAAGAGAAATTATTCTTTTATTAATAAATTACTTGTTTAGTTACGCTATAAAACTTTTTGTTGATTCATTTTAAATTTAAAACTCGCCAAATTATTTTAATCATTTAAACATTTTTCTTAATAATTTAAAAATCATTTATTTATTAAATAGTTTTGAAAAACTTAATATTAATTTAAACCAAAATTTCTAAATTATTAATGTATATATTAGAATTTTAAATCATGATTCATTAATTAAATTTAAACCAAGATTTATTTAATAACTTTGAAAAGCTTATATATTGAATAAAAACTAATTTCCAAATTACTACAAATATTAGAATTAGAAAATATGCTTTACTTATTAAAATTAAAACAATGCTAATCTATTTAAAATATGAAATAAATATTTATATTATAAATAGAAACCAATTTATTATTTTTTAAAAATAAAATAACCAATTAAATAATTATTGAGGAAGATTATTAAATCAAATTGACTTATTATTAACAAAAATATCAATATTAATTAAATTTTAATACAGATTATTAAATTGATATTGTTAAAAATTATGGGATGTTACAATCCTTCCCCCTTAAAAGAATTTTGTCCCCGAAATTAAAAACAAAGGTAACTTAATAATCTCATTAAATATTTTTATTTTAAAACACAAGCATATATCAAACGTACGCTAACAACCAAAACAACCAATTTATCCAATCAAACAAATCTCACTATACCGACAAAATTCTGGATAGAATTTCTTCGAGTTTCCCTGATTGTATATACCGGGATACTCGCTCTATAGAATTCAAACAATCAATACTATGAAGCTACAAAGCTCCTATCCATCTATATCTTTAACACTAGACAAGATATCAGACTACCGACAAGTCTGACTTAACTACCAAAACTCCAGAACTGCTGGTTCCACAACCAGAGGTAGTTCATACACGTACTGCCTCAGAGATACGTGAAACTCATCGAATCCTAGTTATCCAAACTGGAAATTCAATCCTGTATATCAAACACTTATCTCACAAGAACACAGAAAAGATCCAAAACACTTCAAAGCTAGCTTCCCAGCCTTACCCAATCTTATAGCTCATTTTCGATTGGAGAAAACTTATCCAAGATCAAATCTCCGACTCCGGAATCCAAATCCTCCATTTCAAATCCACAAAACTCTCCAGACGATCCTGGACTGCTCACAACCTTACTGATCAGCTCAACCTTCGCTGATGTCTCAAGAAACAAACAAAACCAATCAAATTAGCAAAATGATCTCCTCAAGATCAACCAGAATCAAGAAACACAAACTCTACTCCTCAAATAACAGAAGACTGAACTTACTTCTCTTATCCGGTAAAGACAAGAAGATGCACTCCCAAACTGCTTCCGCTGCACAACTTTGATTCGAAGTAGAAGAAAATGCTGACAAAGAACATGAGCACAATTAGACAACATAACCTAGAGATATGGTTCATCAGATCCATAAAAAATCCTTGAAGCTTCTCCAAAACCTGAGCTGCTTCACCAACTCAATTTTCTGGAACCATTCTTCCATTAAGCTGAGCCACCCGTAGCACTCTTGGAATCCTAGTCGATAAGGAAACCCAATCTCCAGATGCGGACAAACATTAGACTTCCTTGAAGACATCCAGAAAAATTCTGATAACTCAAGAGAACACTCAAGCAATCGCAAGTCACTTTTGCGATCAACTCAGACTAATTCCAATGAAAAACTATTCGTCCCTTCCCAACGGAACAGCTTACACCTAACTAGCCAAGCAATCGAAGAAACAGATCTTTCTGCTACTTCCGAACTCCACTTCAGAAAAACTGCTAAGCCAGAAGATCTTCTTGTTGACACACAGAACACTCCGAGCTGCACTGCTGCCATAGATGCCAAAGACTTCCTAATCCAAAGCTCTTCGAGATACTCGGACTTCAAACCAAACAGAAACACGCTGCTGAACTTAGTCACAACAGACCTACTTCCTTAAATTCGTTCCAAAGAAATCACCTTCGGAAACATCCATAGTCACTGCATCTCATCACGCAGCTACTATTTCCTGAGGTATCAAGATACCATCATTCGCTTCTACCCAGCAGACAGATCCAAACTCTGCTCATCCGACTTCAAAAATAATCTCCGAACCTTAACAGGTTTCCTTCAGAGATCGATGAAATCCTTCGTCACTACAAAATTCACTCGAGACGGTATTAGGTCTACAGCCTCGACAAATATACTTCCAACTTCAAATATTCAAACTCCAACCAACGGTAGTCGTGTTATACACACTACTACCCCGTCTACCTTTATAACTTATATTGGAAAATCGGAACAGGTAACCCAACAGATAGGTAGAATAAATATATATATAGTAATATATAAAAATGAAAAATACGCTCTCTCGAGTTAGACATCACTTCAGAGCCTAGGTATTCACTCAACCTAACGCTCTGATACCAAGTGAGATGACCCGACTTTCATGCCACAGAAAATCGCATCATCTTGAAGAAAGAAAGGGATAGAAAAGAGAAAAGAAAGAAGAGAATGAAGAAACAACATCAGAATCTAAACAGCGGAACGAATAAATTATATTAATAACATAAATATTACATAGTTTATAACCATTATCAGAGTTACACAGATATATATCACATACTAGACAGTTATAAACACCTGTCTAGTTATACAACTCAATACAGTACAAGAAACTACTCAGAGAAATCTACACAACAGAATACTATATATCAACACGCAGAAGCCTCATGTCCGTTGCTCCTCCACAAATCGTCAAAGCTAACCTGAATCCTTTGGCTACTCAGAAAAATTTGAGTACCCAAGAGTTTAAGAAAACAGAATATAAACTCCGGGTCATACATGGGTCTGGTGTGAGTAACAGATTAAGGTTGCTTAACTTTTAAAACCTTTTGAAAAGAAAGGTATCGCGTAAGACTTCCCACACATAAACATGGAAAAGCTTTTACCCTACGCTAACCAAAACATTTGATAGGAAATCCGGTGATATTATAATAGGTCTAGGGTTTTCAAATAAATATGAAATAACCGAAATTGTTACATTTATTAAATTCCTTCTACTAGCCACAAAAGTGGGTAATACAATCAAATCCGATGGCACTTATTGGATTTTGGATTCCATACAATGGCAAGGCTACCGGGGTTCCACCCGTCACACTACGTGGCCTAGATCACCGTACCGAGGAGTACGTCCGCTCCTCTGCAACACAAGGCCGGAACCATCCCTTACTGGACAGTCTCGAACAAGACAACCCCGATAGTTGGAGATCACAACCGTCCACACAGCCGAAATAAGAGGGACCTCTAGACAGAGGAAAATCTCGTCTTACTTGGGCATGACCCACTTAGCCTTGCTGCACCTCCCCTGTTTTAGCCATTCCCGTTTGATGAGGCTTGAGGCTACAATTACCTTTAGTGAACACATCACTTAGAATGCTCATCGTCCACCTGACGATGTTCTTAAAGCATTCAATCCATACAAGTTTGTTCTGGGTTCGAACGAAACCGTAGGCATTATCTTGTTATACTCATTTTGGAATTACCCTCAGAGTTAACGACGATAATCCTTACACTCTAAATCTTCATCTTCACTTGAGATTCACGACTTATCGTTAGTTTGGATCGATGTGGTTTTCGGATATCCAAATATGGAAACCCGATCCCGGTCTCATCGAAATCCGAAACGTGTCTTTTAAGGCCAAGTTGTTTAAAGTTTAAAACAATTCAATTATCTATATACACATAGACAGATAACTCATAAATCACAATTGATAATCAACATTATCAAATAAACAGGTAATCCACATTATCAATATCAAATAGATAATCCATATCACAATGTAACCCAAGCATTTATACCACACAACATCACCTATCTCATTTCTGAGATCATAACCATTCAAGACAATCAATGTCATCCATTCATACATTAGTAAAGATTTACTTAATGACAAAATAATAAATTTAAAATGAATTAAATTAACTATCTCTATCTCTAATTAGTTTAAAGTGAATTAAATTAATTACTCCATCTTTAATTATTTTAAATTAAATTAAATTAAATTAATTACTTCACCAATATAAATCTTTCTATCTCAACCATTTAATTGATTGTAATCAAATAATTAATCATTCGTTATTAATCACCTTAATTAATCACCCTTGATTAATTCCCCTTAATTACATTCATGTAATTATCCTCAATTAATTTCGCAAATTAAATATTCTCAACCAAAAACAGTAATTAACATTTAATTACTTCAATTAATTAATTAACTATAATTAATTACATTAATCCTTAATTAATTACATTACTTAGTTACCTTTAATTACTTATTATTGATTAGTTAATCATAATTAATCAACTTTAAATTCATCATTAATTGTATTAATTGATGATCCTTAATTATATTTAATTAATTATCTTCTTAAATTAATTACCTTAAGTAATTAACCACATTATTTATCCTTCTTGATTAACCATATTCAGTAATTAACTAACTTAATTACTTCATTTAAAACAAATTAATAATTCCTTAATTAATCCTTGATTAATTACTAAGTAATTTAATCCAAATTACTTACATCATTAAATATCTTCCATAAATTACAACCTGTAATTATTAATTAATTACTATATAAAGTAATTTCGAATCCATTAATTACATTAAGTAATTATCACTAAATCATCAGGTGTTTAAAATTAATTAAACTTAATTAATTAAATTAAATAATCACATTAAACTAAATTAATTACACTAAGTAATTAATTTCTTAATTACTTCATAAGTAATTACACTTAAACAATTCACAAATGATTATTATTAAATTAATTAATCTAATTAATTATAAAAATTAACCACATTAATTAATTATTAAATAATCCTGACATTCATTAACCATCCTTTAATTATTTTTATTAAGTAATCAACTTAGATTAATCACAAATTAATTTATCTTTTATTATCCATTAATCAAAGTCAAATTATTTAATTAATTAACCTTGATCAAAAATTAATTACTTAATTAATAATTCTTTTGCAATTAATTTAAAAAAATAATTAATGATCTTTAGTTTCAAATTGATTAACCCTTATTCAATATTCATTAAACCTTAATAAATTAATTAAATTAATTAATTAATTATTCCTTAATTACCTTTTTTAATAAATTAATTTCAAAACATTAATCTTAATTAATTTTAAGATATAGCATTTCTAAATTATGTTTAAAAACAAATTTATTTGAATCAAATTACTTTTAAAATTACTTTTAAATTTCATTTTAAATACAAGATTTAAAATGAATATAATTTAAACTTAATCAAAGTTTAAATAATTTAAACTTTTTTTTTTAAATTAAAAGACAACAAGTGCTTGTCTTAGAAATGAGATTCATAAGAATTTTGAAACTAATTTCATTTCAAAATTTCAATAATTTAAATTTACATTTAGTTTAAATCTTTCAAATTTAAACCTCCTTGTAATTTCAAAAATTGAGGTTCATATTTAACTTTTTATTTCCAGATTTAAATTTAATTTTCAAATCTTGCTTATATTTTAAAAACTTTAAATTTAAAAGGTTTAACTTTTTTCCAAAATAAAGTAGTTAATTAAGTTCAAGTTTTAAAGCTTTGATTTTTATTTAAAACTGAGATTTTAATTTTAACTTGGATTCTAAAATTTAAACTAAAATTTAAACTAGGTTTAAACTTTTGATTTCCGAATTAAATCTTACTTTAGAACTTACTTATATTTAAAAACTTCAGATTTAAAATTTGAAAACTACCCACCGTTACAAAGTAGTTTAACATTCAAGTTTAAACTTTATTATTTTATTTTTTTAAAACTGAGATTTAAATTTTTAACTTGGATTCAATTTAAACTTGAATTTAAACTAGGTTTAAATCTTTCTCTATATTAAAAAACTTCAGATTTAAAATTTTAAAATAGACAGTGCGCAGGTTTTGTTATAAACCTGAAACAATTCTCTAACCCGAGACTTATGCTAATTTACATCGAGTCAAAACAAAGATTACCCGAGCAAATCAATAAGCAATGTCGAGCAATCCCAAACAACTCCCCTGCTATAAAACTAACCCAAACATCAGAGAAATCCTATTACCGTGCATATGCACGGAAACTCCGACCACCCTTGATTGTCGCCGATGATCTCAACAACTTAGAAGATGACACATCAACCCACCACAAACATTGATTAATGCAACCATTCTCGAATTCGAGTTCGAACCCAAAATGCCCAAACCTGGAAACAACCATCAGTCCCCCCCTTCAAACCTGCCAACGCTTCTTGCTCGCCACCCCGACCCTCAGAAGGTCAGTAACTTTGGCCATGGATTCAACTACGACCCATCTAGCACTACCCAAAAGCTGGTTGAACTCGACCAACCCAATCTGTTGTGGTGATCGATTCTTCAATCCTGGTTAAAACTAGGGTTCCAAAGAAAATTTTCTCACTGTAGCTACTCTGATGAATTTCATCATCAATTTGCATTTTTCCCACCAACTTCTAACTCCCCTCCATCAACATGAAGAAAACCCAAGTTCTCCAAATACATAGATCACCAGAGCATCCAAATTGTTCATACTCAGTTCATCCCTTATCTGCTCCTAAACCTCTTCACTAAAAAATTTAGTTTTTTTTTAAAAATGATATTTTGATTTATGTATTCAGTTTATAATACTGGATTTACAATTTAAACGAGTTTAGTATTACTAAACTTTAACATGCACAAAGATTGTTTTGGTTTACAGAGACAACAGTCTTAATTTTTAACTTCTTAATTTTTTTGCACAAACATACCCTGTGTGAAAACAAACAATATTTGTTTAATGATTTAGATCCTATCATACTAGATCAGAAGGTAGTGATTTTATTTAAAAAATTAAACCTGTAATATGACAAACAGAATACAGCGTGCATTCAAATATTAACTGCTTCAGACATTTACCTGTAAACACATACAATGTTTATTCATTTCAACATATAAGCATTCAACAAATTTTAGATTTAACTTCTAAAAAGTTACTCACCAATATAGAAGAAAGCTGAGCCTCATATTTGAAAAGCTTTGACACTTTTAATTGAAATGCTCCAGATTTTGAAAACTGCTCCTCTTTGATACTTTGAATTCTTTAAAAACTTGCACTTGAAAATGAAGTTTACTTTGAAATTGCAGGAAAATGATGCAGGTTTGGTTGAAGATGATTACTGGGATTTGTGTTGCTTAGTTTCAAGTGGCATGCAGAACAAGTTTCTAGATTTTCATAAAAATATGACAATGCAAATTTTTTTTAAATTGTTTGCAGGCCACAGATTTTGAAGAGGGGCTTGATTTTGGGTTTTCATGTTTTCAGATCTGCAATTGATCTGAAATTAAAGCTTCACTTGTCTTTGATTAGAAAAAAAATGAGAAAAGGAAGAAAGAGATATAGATGTAGGCTTATATAAGTGTATTTTCAGATTTTAAATAAAAGAAAAATTAAAACAAAATTGACACTTGTACATAATCCTAACATTTGTCACATTTGAGATTCTAATTTTTTAACACTTGCTAAATGATGCTTAATATTCATACGCTTGTCTTTTTAAAGTAGTTAGTAAATTAATTTAAACGTTAATATAATAGTTATGCCTAATTACTTTATTAATTAGTATTTTATACTTATATAAATTTTAAAACAAATAAAAAAAATCATTTTTATAAACAAAACTTATACATATAAAAATTAAAACAATTAAAATCTATACTTTGGAATTTGAATTCAAATTAAATTAAAAATCTAATATTTTAAAATCAATTTATGACTACAAATTAAACCTTGAAATAACAATTGCCATTTTTATGCAAAATCTATTTATAAAGACAATACACTTTTGATATTATATTTAGAAATATCTTATTATAAATTAAAATAATTGTAAAAGAAATTATTCTTTTATTAATAAATTACTTGTTTAATTAAGCTATAAAACTTTTTGTTGATTCATTTTAAATTTAAAACTCAAGCCAAATTATTTTAATCATTTAAACATTTTTCTTAATAACTTAAAAATCATATATTTATTAAATAGTTTTGAAATACTTAATATTAATTTAAATCAATATTTCTAAATTATTAATGTATATATTAGAATTTTAAATCATGATTCATTAATTAAAATTAAACCAAGATTTATTTAATAACTTCGAAAAGCTTATATAATAAATAAAAACTAATTTCCAAATTACTAAAAATATTAGAATTAGAAAATATGCTTTACTTATTAAGATTAAAACAATGTTAATCTATTTAAAATATGAAATATATATTTATATTATAAATAGAAACCAATTTATTATTTTTACAAGATAAAATAACCAATTAAATAATTATTGAAGAAGATTATTAAATCAAATTAAATTATTATTAACAAAAATACCAATATCAATTTAATTTTAATACAAATTATTAAATTGATATTGTTAAAAATTCCACGATGTTACACCTAGAAGTAGTTTCAACATTCAAGTGACTAGTATAAGGAGAATTTTTGATAAAATTCAGTCGTAAAAGATGGAATAAACCATAAACCTGTTTACAATAATAATAATATAATTAAATTAACCTAGTTTTAGTAATAATAATATTTAGTTAGTTAACCAAGTTAATAAAATTAACTAAGTTTAAGTTAACTAAATTTTATAAATATTAATAATATAACTAAATTAACGACGATTTATAAATAACAATGGTGATGATAAATTAACTTAGTTCGTAAAATTTAACTAAGTTTATAATAATAATAATATAATTAAGTTAACTAAGTTTGAATAATAATAATAATAATAAATTAAGTTAACCAAGTTAATAAAAATTAACTAGGCTTTGTTAAAATTAAACAAGTTTTATAAAATTAACTAAGTTTAAGTTAACTAAATTTTATAAATAATAATAATATAACTAATTTAACAAAATTTTATATATAAATATAAGATTGGACTTTTTTTAATTTCATTTCGTTTATAACTTTGATTATTTATATGACATTATTTATAATATGATATACTCATACAATATTGTAGATGTTCGATATTAGATTTGAAGTCTTACGGATTAACATAATTGTTTAACTATATGTTGAGAAAAGTTGAACTTTTATGGTGCTACCTTTACCTTATGCATGCGATAAAGAATTATGGATAATCATGCGTTTTGTTAGCATCAGTTTGGTATAACATTTTATTAGTACTAGGTGTGTAAATTTGTATACGAATGGTTATTGTATGTGAGTTGGTCATTTGTCAAAAAAAACTATTGTATTAGAATGGTTATGGATATATTATTTGATTATATGATTAATATGTTTTTTCATTGTTTGAATATGATGATTATGTGAGTGATTGTAGATTGATATAAACAAAATAGACCATCAACATGAAATAATAGCATGGAAAAATGGTGCAAAATGATCAATAACTTTTAGTAGCGTTTCAAAAACGCTAAGAAAATACATATAGTGGCGTTGAGTAAACGCAACCATAAAGTAGGGTTAAAGTTGGAAATTCTATTGGTAGCGTCAAAAAACCTTTTGGAAGCGTTTTATACAAGCTGCAAAAAAAGAATTTAGTGGCGTTTCATAAATGCTGCAGTAAAACGATTTATGGTAGCATTAAAATAAGTGCAACCAAAAATAAGGTATTTTTAGTCGTGGGCGTTATAACAGCGTTCATCAAAACACTGCTAAAACTTTTAGTAGCTTTTTTTGAGCGCTACTAAAAATTAAAATTCTTGTAGTGAGAATAGAATCACTATGGGTTGAAATGATACATACCGGAACAGACTTTAGAATAGGGAAAAATCGTTATGGGATGAAATGATATGCCTGAGTGATTTTTATTTATTTCACTTTACTTGGGATTGCGGGTTTGAAATAATAGAACCCGGATTTTTCTTATAAATTAAGGATTGAAATGATATATTATCTGTATCATTTGACTTAGGTTAGAAAATTATTTACAGACCGTGGTTAATATATATTTTTCTAAAAATATTAAAGTATTATAAAAATTTAAATATTATGATATTTTGATTTGAATTTAATTAAAAATGATTTTTATGAAATAGCAGTGATTTTCTACAAGTTAAATAAGTGAAATAAATAAATGGTAGAGTAGAATTTGAAATATAAGTAAATTTTGAAATTTGTGATTTTGTTTTACATGAAGTTTAAGTTAAGTAAGAAAATATGATAATTAGATTTAAATTTAAATTTAAAATGATTTTATAAAGTGTTATTGATTTTCTATAAATTAACAATAGTTAAATAAATAAAAGTTTAAAAATTGAAATTTGAAATATAACTTAACATAGAAAATGTGAAATGTGTTTTAAATTAAAAGTTAATAAAATTAAAATGGAATTTTAATTTAATTTATGAAATTGTACATCAAATTAAAATGTAAAGTAAATGAAATGTTATAAAATTTTACATTTATTTTTATAAGTGAATTATTAAAAATTTGATAATTATTTTTTAAATTTTACTTTATAAAGTCATAAATTAAAAGGTATTTAAATGACCATTTTAAAGTGAGAAAATATGATTTTTATAAGTTAAAAATGGTTGAAATTGAAGTTTAATTGTTTATGAAATTATATTGAATACTCGGAATTTAATTAACTGCATTTTTTGAAATGCTATCATTTCTTAAGTAGAGGATATTACAACATTTCTAAGTGCTATAGTTGATTCTAATGAACTATAACTAAAAGACTAAATTGAACTAAGGACTTTTATAGCACTTCGTAAGTGCTGTAATTTCAGAAACTAAATTAAACCTATTACAACATTATAAATGCCGTCTTTGCTAAATTGAATTGTTTTAAACATAACTTTCCGTAGCATTTTTCTAAATGCTGCGAAAGTTGAAATTTCACTATTTTGATAAATTTAAGAGAATAAATGAACTTTGGAAAGGCTAAAATTTTGAGAATTAAATATTTGATATTAAATATAATGACTTCATTGTTAAATTATTTAAATGAAGTAATTTGATTTGAAATATAAACCATTTTCAAATGTGACTTGGAATGATATTTAAATTAAATAAAATGAATGTGGTTTGGAAAAATACGATATTTTGAAATGGATTAGAAATGATATTGAATTGTTAAATGATAATTGATTTCGAAGTATTAAATACCATTTTTGAATTTTAACCATGGGATGTATTTAATTTATTGTTTAACTGATCCTTAGAGGATGGGCGATCCCAAGCATCCTTTAAGTTATTGTGCATTACTACTACAGTTCACTTGAGTTGGTTTACATTATATAAGTATGTATGTCCTGACTCGAGTGTTTTATGTTTTACTTTAGGCTCTGGTCAGCCAGAGTATTTACAGCTTAGCTTTGGATTTCTTTTTCTGGAGCTAGAAATCGCTGGAGATTTTGCTTATCTAGTTATCTATACATTTCAGTTTCAGTTGTTCTATTTCAGTTCTGGTATTTATAACTTCTATGTTTTTGAGATTTCTATTATATATGTTTTCAGACTTATATTATGTATTTTGTTTTGAAATTTTGTCATAGTAGCTTCATGAACTACTATGGTATTTCAATTCCTGCTGCGAGTCATTCTGATATTTCTATGTGTGATTCTGTGATTGTTTTCATTTGCTCCAAATTTATTTACAATGGGGTATTTTGAGCAATTCAAGTCCGACATGTGTGGATGAGAATGGCTGAAAATATCTGGTTGTTAAATTTGGTATCAGAGCTCTAGTTTTAGGCAAACCATAGCCTACAGAGAAAAACTCATTAGAGATAGGGTAGAGATACCCTACAATGAGTGAAATCAATCTCAGAATCATTTTCTTGTGAGGGAACGTATTTTCGAAGTGTAAAATGATTTCCAAATGATTCTTAAAGAAGTTTCAAAGATTAATGTGGTATAAAAAATTTCTTATTTTGAAATCAATATTTTCTAAACTTCATCCGTTCGGTATCCACCTTGTTAGAAATCTCTTGGTTAGGATTCTTATCGATTAGGATTCCTTGAACTTAGGAATGCCCCCACTGGTTCTGAAATCCAGTCTTGTCTTTCCTATTTCTATCATTTTGATTTTGGGCATTCCATAACTCCACTTTGGAATAACTTCTATAAAGATCGTGATTCTACAAATCTTTGAATGTTTTGTAAAGGGGCGAATCTCCTTTACAATTGGCATTAATTCACCGGAGATTTCCATATCCTTAGTTTACGATGCTATCTATCTCCTTCTCTACCCGTATTCTATCTCTGGCGATCAAATGTCGATTTGCCTTAGATTTCCGAATTGCTTATATTCCTAAAGTCACGGTTGACCAGTTAAGGACGTCCGCGATTTATATGGGCTTATCCATATTCTATTTGGTAATAAAATTTTCTCATCTTCGTTCGAGCTTATCTTCGAATTAGAATTCTATTTGATTATAGTTCCTCTAAATTTGAATCTCTGTTTGTTTTGAAATCCATCCTTGAAAAAGAATTCCCTTTAAAATTTGTGTTTGATTGTCTTTTTTTAATTTGTTCCTTATCAAAATTATTATTTTGATAAGGATTATATACCTTTTAAAAATGAGAATTTGAAATTTCGAAAGGATTTTAAATTTTATAAGAAATCTAATTTAAATAAAAATGATTTATAACTGAAGGGTTTTGAATTTGAATTTCAAGGAATCGAACTCCGGTGTTTTGAAATTGGTTTTAGGATTTTGGAGAATATATAATAATTATACGATTTAAAAATATTTTTCCGAATAAGAAATGTTTCTAATGTATTCTAATGAATTCCGATGATTTCAAGGAGATTTCAAAGAAGTTTTTCAAGAAAATAAAAGTCTAAAACCCACTTATGTCAATGGAAAATAATTTCGTTGGTGAATGCATGCATCATCGATATTGATTTTCGAGTTTATGAGTGGAGGAGAGGTCACTCTAGTAGCTTTGCTATGCGAGTGATTTTGTGAAAAAATTTGATATCAGATTTGAAGTATGTGTTATCCCGCTTTTTGGCAAAGCCGCGATACCAAAAGATCGATCAGAAACGGAGAACAGTTCGTCCCAGAGGCCGGTCATGCTTCGTCTCGCTATGGATATCACTGAATTCTGTCCAAGTCCAGATTGAGCTACAATTGATAGGACACGGCAAGAAAGACCATAGGAGTCAACATCTCAAGTTCCAAGTCAATCCGAGTTCATACGCTCGAGTTATGATCGATTCAATTTGAAGGGGAAAGCTTGGGTTTCGAAGCCATCGTAAACCAACGTTTCGAAACCATCAAGTTCGAATCCATAAGCTTCGAATCCACCGAACCATCTCGGGTTCGCCTACGTCACCTTCGAATCCATCGTGTTCGAACCGATGGGCCTCGTGTCCATGGAGAAGTGACATAGTTCGTATCCATCACAAAAGTCACGCTTCGAACCCACCACAAAGCCTAGTTCGACTCCAAGAAAGAATCATTGCTCGAACCCAAACATGGAGCCTAGTTCGAACCCATCCACAAAGTCATGCTCGAAACCATCCATGATGCCAGGTTCGAATCCACCTGTGTAGCCTCATTCGAATCCACTGGGTCAACCAACCATGATGACGTGTCTTCCTTTGGTTCGAATTCGCCGAGATCCATGGAGTCGAAGCGGTCAATTTGGAGTGGAGACCGGGTTGGTTCGAAGTTTGCGCTCCACGTCGCCACGAAGTCACGTGCCATGATGGGTTCGAAACCATGGTTTCGAACCAAACAGCCAGGCAATGAACCCCATTTCGAATCCATCATATCTCCCAATCTACTGATCCAAATGCCATGAAATTTTCACAGAAGCTTGCATACATGTTGAAGAATGTCTGCGCCAAATTTCACCTCGATTGGATGAATTCTTGATCGGTTCGAATGGATTTCGAACCGATGCCAAAGTGGGCCCAAACTCCCTGAGACCGTGCGTGTGAGCCCCCTCACGTGCCAGGAGTGGTCTCCCGAGTTTTCAGCGAGATACCAGCAGCCTACACCTATAAATAGAGCCCCAGGGCCAGCAGAAAAGGGACTTTTGGGATTCGGAAGCACCTAGACTCTGCCGGATTGAGATCTCCATCATTTGATATCATAAACTTGCTGTTAAATTCGAATTCCTGACTGTCATTCATTGTTGATTGCTGTACCGATTTGTAATCATCGAAAGAAAGTCAATAAATGTATAAAAACTTCAAAGTGGACATAGGCAATACGCCGAACCACTACAAATTGCTTGTCTACGCGCTTATTTACATGCTATTTGGAGTTTTTGTTAGATAATCCTCTGTTTTAATTTGCACTCTTCATTTATTATCTCTTCAATAACTTCCGACGAGTGTTGTGCCCAATTCTGGTGCAAACACTTTGGTGCTTTCACTGAGAAAACCCAGATTTTCTCTCGCTCCACGGATCTGTCATCAATGCCGGATTGCATAAATCTAAGAGAGAGATCCGGATTTCAAGCTTAGGTTCCTTCCGTTCTATTCAGACTTGATAAAAGTCTAGGAAAGAATCTCTCTATTCACAATGGTGAGTACTAGAACCATCTCTAACCTTGGTAACCAAGAAGGCCAGGATAGGCCAGATCTCGCGCAGTTACTATCTACTCAGGACGTCGCCGGGCCTTCGGAGTCATCCGGACCGGTAACGAGACAAGAGTTTCAAGCGTTGCTCCAAGAGCTGACCCAAAGTCGGCAACAGTTGACGGAGCAACTACGTGCTAATGCTGAATTAACCCGCCAGCTACACAGTCATAAGCGAAGGCAGTCCAGGAGGGATTATGCATCCCAGTCTTCCACGGAGAGTTCGGCTTCCACCGATTATCATCACCAACCTTCACGACCCCGAATGGATGGTAATCATGCGCAGGCTACCGGAGACCTTCCGGCACTGACGGTTGGGCAACTACGAGTCGGTCCATCTGCAAGCTTCCATACAGGGCCTTCTTCCCGGGGAGGCACTGCTCCTCAACACACTACCGACAACCGTCCTGCAACTATTGCTACGGAGCCAGGGGTTGACATCCGTACTTTGTCAGATCAGAACCACCACCGACGACAGCAAACTCCTGAGCCGTATGTACCAGAAGATGTCGAACCAAGGAGGCGAGATCCGGACCGTCGACAACATCCGGTCCAGTCCCGCATTGTGGAGCCCGACCACACCTTGGCTCGACATGCCCAGAACGCAGCTGTAACGGATCTTCCGGAAATGATCAGGCAGATGATCCGTGAAAGTTAGGGGTTTACTAACGACGACTGGGGAATCTCCCGGAGTCACACCCCATTCACAGACGAGATCTTGTATGACGAACCCCCTCGGCGATTTAGGATGCCCACGTTACCGATGTACGAGGGAAACTCGGACCCTAATCAACACATACTGAAGTATGAATGGTCCATGAGCGCCGCTAGTGCAGATGATGCGGTCAAGTGTAGGAGCTTCCCTATCTCCAATCAGCTGGCCAGGAAGTTCGTGGAACAGTTCCGCATGCATGTTGCGAGGCCTAGGGACGTCAACACTTTGTCTAGTGTTACCCAAGCTCCAGGAGAAACTCTTAGACACTACTTGGAGAGATTCCATAAGGCCTGTGTGGAAATCACCAATCCTAATGATAACTCGATTCTGATGGCATTGATGAAAGGAATTGACCCTGATTCAGATGTTGGAAATTGGTTGGCCGGAAAACCTCCTGCGTCATTGGATCGCTTCTACTCCAAAGCCGCCCAGTTCTTGAGGCGTGAGGACGCGATGCAGTCTAGGAAACAGGACGACGCAGGACCCAGTGGAGAGGGGATTCAAAGTAATGTGGCTGTTAAACAATCGGGAGAAAGTTCTGGGAAAGTGCAGCTAAATATCCAGAACAAACAATCACAACCGAAGAATAATGGGAATCAGAGTAGGAAGAGGGATCAGAACCGTGGGCCGAGGCTTAGGGCCCCTATGTTCGACAATTATACTCCGCTGAATACATCATTGGAGAACGTATACCTACAAACTTGTAACGCCATGCAATACAAGAAGCCTACTCCGAAGCCGTCGTCGGAGAGACAGATTCAAATGGGCAAGTTTTGTAGATTTCACAACAGTTACGGCCACAATACCAACGAATGCAGACTCTTGCAGGATTTGATTGAGAAGTTGATCAGGGAAAGGAAGTTGGACCAGTTTGTACGGGCGCCGCAGTCTGGCAGTACGGGTCCGTCAAACCAGAACAATCGGCAAAATCAGCCAAGGCAGGAAGAACCCGCCTGAACGGGCGGAAGGTTAGTGATAAACACCGTAAGTGGTGGTCCTCATCTGGCGGATAGGAGTTGGAAAGAGATGGAGTCATATGCTAGCTCGGTCAGGCATATGGATTTCGAATGTTGCAGTAGTTATGACGAAGGGGCTCCGGCAAAACAGCAAAAGACGATGGCAGATGACATCGTGTTCCGGAACCGTGATGCAGACAAGGTTGAAGCCCCGACTATCGACCCACTTGTTATATCCGCCCAGGTTGGTCCTGCTTGGATGAAGAGGATACTGGTGGATAGT
This sequence comes from Allium cepa, assembly GCA_030765085.1. Taxonomy (NCBI): domain Eukaryota; kingdom Viridiplantae; phylum Streptophyta; class Magnoliopsida; order Asparagales; family Amaryllidaceae; genus Allium; species Allium cepa. Next base: position 721,842,211 of record CM060937.1, on the reverse strand, counting down.
GGGAGTTCAGTCAATATTTTGTTCAGGAGAGCTTACGACCAGATGAAGATGGAAGCCAAAGATCTGAAGCCCTGCCAGTCCAGGATTCATGGCTTCGATGGAAGTGCTAATATACCCACGGGGGTTGTGGAGTTACCCGTGGAGCTGGGGATCGGTGAGTGCAGAAGAGTACGCATGTTACAGTTTGTTGTTTTGGACATACATTCCCCGTACAACGCGTTTCTGGACCGACCGGCCCTTGCTGAATTTCGGGCGGCAATCGCCCCGTGGTGTTTGACTTTGAAATTTCCTACCGATTGTGGTATCGGTGTGATTCATGGAGATCAGGCTGCTGGAAGAGCCTGTTATGTTGCAGAGCTGCGAGAGGCGCAGCGAAGGGAGAAAGGGAAGGGCGTAGGGGAATCTCTCTGCGTCCGTTCTGCCGATGATTGACAATTGGTGCTTGGGCCTCAGCCCGGGCACCACAACCAATTCCAGAAAGACCTTGACCCAAGGGACAACGACAACAATGGGGAGTCTACAGAGAGTCAGGCCTCTCCGGCCGAGCTAACTATCAATGTCCTGATCGATGATGATGGCGATGATGCGAGAGTGTTAAAAATTGGGTCTCAATTGAGCCAGGGGGCACAACAGGAATTGGTTGAATTTCTCCGAGCGAATCTTGACGTGTTCGCCTGGACGCATTCCGACATGTGTGGGATCTCGCCGGATATCGCGAACCACACTTTAAACATTGACCCACGGTGTATCCCAGTCAAGCAGAAAAGGAATGGTATGGATCCAGAGATATCTGCCGCCCTTAAGGAGGAGGTCGACAAGTTGAAAACAAGTGGGTTCATTAGAGATGCTTTATACCCGGAGTGGGTGTAAACCTGGTACTTGTCCGGAAACCGAACGGGAAATGGAGAACGTGTATCGATTATTTTGACTTGAACAAGGCTTGCCCGAAGGACAGTTTTCCACTTCCTCGAATCGATCAGCTCGTTGATTCAACCGCCGGACACGAATTGTTATCCTTTATGGATGCTTACTCGGGCTACAACCAAATACCCATGCATGTGCCCGACCAAGAACATACGAGTTTTGTGACTGATCTGGTATTATACTGCTACAAAGTCGTGCCTTTTGGGTTAAAGAATGCCGGCGCAACCTATCAACGCTTGGTTAACCGGATGTTCTCCGACCAGATCGGGAAGACCATGGAAGTTTATGTAGATGACATGTTAGTAAAGTCAAGGCATTCAGTTGATCACGTAAAGGACTTGGGATCAATGTTTGATATCCTCCGGAGATATGGGATGAATCTCAACCCGCTAAAATGCCATTTTGGGGTTGCATCCGGAAAATTCCTTGGGTTCATCGTCAACGCCCGAGGGATAGAGGCCAACCCCGAAAAGATTTGGGCCATCAGGAATCTTCAAACTCCAAGGACCATAAAGCAGGTCCAGAGTCTCAATGGGAAAGTCGCAGCATTAAGTAGGTTCATCTCGAAATCAACTGACAAATGCATTCCTTTCTTCGATCTGATCCGAAAAGGGAAGCGAAACTTCGAATGGACCGCAGAACGTGAAGGTGCGTTTCAGTCACTGTTTCGACACCTTTCTACACCACCGATTCTTTCGAAGCCTGTCGATCACGAGCGATTATATCTTTACTTGGCGGTATCTGAAAGCGCAATCAGTGCAGCATTAGTCCGGGAGGAAGACCGAGTGCAGAAACCGGTATATGACATAAGTAAACGGTTAACCGGAGCCGAGAGGAACTATCCCAAGCTAGAAAAGTTGGCATATTGCCTAGTCATTGCCTCGAGAAAGCTCCGTCCATATTTTCAGGCTCATCCTATCACCGTGTACACCGACCAGCCGTTACGACAGGTCCTCACGCGGCCTGAGACGTCAGGTAGGCTACTAAAATGGAATATCGAATTGAGCCAGTTTGACATTGCCTATACTCCGAGAAGGGCCATACATGGCCAAGTTCTAGCAGATTTCGTCGCTGAATTCACTGTACCCGAGGAATCGCCTGAGAGTAGCGAACCTCCTAAACACATGTGGAAGTTATATACTGACGGTGCCTCCAATGAACGGTGTTCGGGAGCAGGGGTAGTGCTCGAAACCCCCGAAGGCCGATCTATATGCTACGCCCTAAGGTTCGAGTTCCGTGCAACTGATAACGAGGCTGAATATGAGGCTTTACTCACTGGGTTGAAGCTGGCCCACGACCTGAGAATTGTCGCTGTAGAGATTTATTGTGACTCCCAATTAATTGTATGCAGGTCCGAGGTGAATATCAAGCTAAGGATCGAAGACTAGCTGCTTACTTATCTCGAGTCAGGGAAATCCTCGATCGTTTCGATCAATATGCCATTTTCTATATCCCTCGGGAGCACAATTAGAAGGCCGATTCATTGGCGAAGTTGGCGAGTACGGGCGAAGCTCAACAGTTGGGGCTTGTTCCCGTTGAAACCCAACCTTCTCCGGGCATTGATCAAAGTGAGGTCAGCCATGCATTCGAGGCTACCACAAGTAGGGAATCGTGGATGACCCCCTATCGAAATTACATTGAATATGGAACACTGCCTGAGCGTAGGAGTGAAAAGAGGCAGGTCCTTCGAAAAGCCTCATGGTTTGTCATTCAAAACGGAGTTATGTACAGAAGGGGGTATTCTGTCCCCTTACTCCGATGTATCGCACACGATGAAATCAAGCGAGTGTTGCACGATGTACACGAGGGAGAGTGTTGCAATCACACTGGGGGCAGGCACTCGCCAAGAAGGTACTCCGATACGGATATTACTGGCCCAACGTTAATCGAGATGCATCAGACTACGCCAAAAAATGTGACAAATGCCAGAAACACGCTCGGATTCCCAGAGCTCGACCTACCGAAATAACCCAAATGGTTAGCCCCTGGCCGTTCGCGGTATGGGGAATCGATATAATTGGAACATTGCCTCTGGCCAAAGGTGGAGCGAAATACGCCATCGTCGCGGTTGATTACTTCACCAAATGGGCCGAAGCTGAGCCTCTTGCAACGATTACAACGAAGAAAGTGATCAACTTCGTAGTGCGCAACATCATCTGCCGATTCGGTCTCCTGCATACTATCATCACCGATAACAGAGCCCAATTCGACAATATCGAGTTCAAAAATTTCTGCCAGCGATTTCGCATACATAAGAAGTTTTCTGCAGTGGCACACCCTCAAGCAAATGGTCTGGTCGAAGCTGTTAATAAAGTTATAAAGTCCATTCTGAAGAAGCGACTAGAAAAGGCCGGGTGCAAGTGAGTCGACGAACTCCCTATGGCGTTATGGGCCTACCGAACAACTCACAAAACTGCAACTGGTCACACTCTGTTTTCTCTATCGTATGGCTCAGAGGCCGTTATTCCAGTCGAATTGGAAGTGTGTTCTCATCGTGCGACGTATTATGATCCGAAGACAAATGCCATATTACTTGCTCAATCTCTGGATTTACTAGATGAGAGGCGTGAAGAGGCTGATTTGAGGGCAGCCGCATATCGGAGTTGAGTCGCCCGAATATTCAATGCCAAGGTCCGTCCGCGAACCTTTGAACTCGGCGATCTCGTGTTCAAAAGGGTTTACCCGGTTCCTTCGCACATGAAGCCAACTTGGGAAGGGCCGTACGTGGCTTCACAAAAGCTCGGAGACGGCACGTTCAAATTATCGACCGTTGATGGTCTCACCTTGCCGAGGGCTTGGAATAGCGAGAGTCTTCGTCGCTACTACACATGAAAGACTTTGCTTTTTCTGCCAATTTGTTCTTTTGCATTTTATTTTGGCATTCCGAGATTTGAATTTGTAATAAGGCAACTGACTTTGCCATATTTTCTCGTTTCAGCAATAAAATGCCATCTCTTCGAGCCAAAGCTTTGATTTATTAAGTGTGACACACAATATCACGACGCACGGAGAGCTAAGTTCCATCATGCGGTGGGATTTATTCAAATAGAGAGTGGCTGCGATATGACCGGTCACTCGCTAAGTGAAACCCGAGCTCGGGGGCAGGACACCATATGAATATTTACAGGGATTGATACACGACAATCCCTAGTTTAACTCCAACCACCCAGAGTGCGAATTGGAGTATAAACATTCAATAATTCGCTCTCAGAGCGCGAGCGGACTCCAACTTCCCAGAGTGCGAATTGGAGTATAAACATTCAATAATTCGTTCCCAAAGCGCGAACGGACTCCAACTTCCCAGAGTGCGAATTGGAGTATAAACATTCAATAATTCGTTCCCAGAGCGCGAACGGACTCCAAGTTCCCAGAGTGCGAATTGGAGTATAAACATTCAATAATTCGTTCCCAGAGCGCGAACGGACTCCAAGTTCCCAGAGTGTGAATTGGAGTATAAACATTCAATAATTCGTTCCCAGAGTGCGAACAGACTCCAACTTCCCAGAGCACGAATTGGAGTATACACGTAAGTTACAGGTTCCCGGAGCGCGAACCGGAGCATCCGTGCTAGCTCCAGATTCCCGAAGCGCGGGTTGGAGTACAAACATCAATTTCGGGTTCCTGAAGTGCGAACCCAAACATACATGCTTTATCCAAGTTCCCGGCGTGTGAATTGGAGCATGAACACCAAGTTAAAGTTCCCGTAGTGCGAACTGAAATGTTAATACTAACTCCAAGTTCGTAGAGTGCGAGTTGGAATGTGAACATCATTTCCGAGTTCCCGGAGTGCGAACCGGGTTATCGATCCCAAATTGTCTTAAGTCCCCAGAATATGGACATGTGTTTAGAGTTTGCGATAAACGCACTCAACCACAGAAATGCAAATGTTGTTCCCCGAGACCAGGGGGCATAAAAAAAAGGCTAAGTGTTAGTCACTGATCAATGTGATACAGTGTCCGAAGTTCGGTCATTCATCAGTCACAACTCGCAACCAAGATTCTCAAACTTGGAGAATAAAAGCGAATTCTACTTGACGGAAAAAACACCACAAGTGCAACAGACTGAATACATAACACTGCAAACACTTAAGCGCAAAAGAAATGAGAGTTGAAATAGAGAAACTAAATTTTATTTCAACTAGCTTAAAACAAGGACTTACACACAAATAAGTTCTTCCAAAAAAAGAATGCCTACTAGCTGGGGTCGAACCTGCATCTATACAAGGCCTACTAACAAAAAACGAAGACAAGTCCCTATCTACCAAAAAACCTGCTTGGGGGGCCGCTCTATTCTTTCTTTCTCGGCTTCCTTATCAGCGGTTCGTCATCAGAATCGCTAGGAACAGAAATCCTTCGCTTTGACGACCTCCTCTCCGGTGGCTGCTCTCCAGCGGGGGGCATAATATCTACGTCCTCCTCAGAACTCGAATCTAAATGAGGACTCCCCGCCGGAGAAATAGGAGGGGCCGAACCCACAACGGAAGGTGGAATAATGTCGCCACCGACACTACCGCTCTGCCCCTCAGCTTCTAATTCAGCATGGATTTCGGCCAAGATTTCTTCTTCTCGAGCTAATGGGGCCTGGCCGGAGATAACTCCGGTCTCTACAAGGGGGCTAGAAGCTGGCGGTAACTCGCTAATGATAAATGGCAAGTCTGTAGAGAAGTCACTCTGGTGACCGAGCAATTCACTCACCATTTGCTCGTCAAGAGACAAAGAGCTTCCCTGCGCCGCTCCAGTAGACGCTGCCGTTGTCACAACGGTCGTTTCAGTAGTAATAGCCTTCTGCCCTTGACTCGGCTCCTGGGTCGAAGACACCGGGGTAGTCCTGGTCACTGGATAAAGAAGAGAAGGGGTTAAGAACAATCACTTCGAAATGAGAGTTCTAGCGAAAATGCACTTGAAATTTGTTCAGAATACCTTCCTCAGTTCGGCTTGTTGATGGTGGAACGACTTCGGGGACGTGCTCACGAATGGGTGATAACCGCGGTTGCTCTGGGTCGTAAGCAGGAACGGTCTGTGAGCTAACCGCAGATATAGGCTCAGACGGAAGCGGGGCAGTGATTTCAAGAGCGGTGCCACGATGCTCAACGCCTGACACTTCTCCGGCCTCCAAAGATCGACCGCCAACCATCTCCTTCTCATGAGCGATCATGGCATCATGAAGGACCCTTTTTTCCTCATCTGTTAGCAACCAGTTTTCAAGCTCGAATCGGTCGACCGATTCGTCGGGTTGCGCTTCCTCTTCCCCTTCAACCAATCGTTCCTAAGCACTGCGGAGATGCACTGGGTAATCCTGAAGCCAGGCCAAGTTTCTATGCTTCAATACATTGGCATTGTATGTAATAAGCAGATCTTCAATGTCAGACTCTAGCCTGGCCTCGGCTTGCTGAACTCTCTCCTCAATCTCCGCCTCGACCGCTTGAACCTTGGCCACTTCTTCATCCCGTTCGGTCCGGAGTATCACCGCTTGTTCGCACGCCTCCTATGCTGCATTGTTTGCATCGTCCCTATCCTTGGCGATTTCAGCAAATTTGGATTTGAGCTCATTTAGCTCCTTTAGCGCCGCATCCCTCTCGGCAGTGACCAGAGTATTCCGATGGCCCATGTCCTCGACCGTGGCGTAATGCTCACGCTTCATTCTATCCATCATGAGTTGGGCTTCATCGGCCTTTTTGATGGCTTCCATCTCTGATTTTCTGGAAGATTCGGCCTCGGTGTTCAGCACATCGATAATACGACTCTTCTGGGCCAACTCCGCCTGTAACTTTTCGTTGGAGGCCCCACGCTCAAAGGCCGGCTCCGACGCCTTCTCCGCCGCTTTAAACCATACTTTATACTGAGCGTAGAAATCGTGCACATAGTCATGCACCACCTGCTCCGCCGACGGAGGGATTCTTTTCAAGTGTGGGGGAAAAATGTAGTTGTCGAAGTAAATAGTTGGGAAGTTTTTTTTCAATTGAGCACGCCTGAGCGCCCCTTCGCCCGAAATTCCCATAGGAGGTTGTTCCGCAACTACGGCGGTCGATGCCTCGCTTCTGGAACGGTGAGATTCATGCCTGGAAGATTGGGAAGTGGACGTATGACGTGAAGGCTCGGAGGGGCGAGAAATATGGGCCGGAGGTGGTACGGGATCTCTGGGAGGAGGAGGGGTACGCGATCGGGACCGACGCTTATAACCCCTCTCTGTGTCGTATCTTTCACGGCTCGAATATCCGGAGTATTCCTGATCATAGTCCCTATCTCCTTCCCTCCTGCGCGAGTCACGATATGATGGTTTCCGAGCATGTCGCAGACTCCGTAGCATCGAACCGCGCCTGGACATGGTACCTACAAAGCAAAGAGGAGAAAAGAGTTAGTGGTTTCTCGAAACCGATTACCCAAGACTCGGAACTATGAAGTGTCGTGAAATGTGTATGAATATGCATTTCCCCCGACCAACCCGAAGTGTCGACTGAGCTAGTAATAAAAGGCTCGCTCAGTTCAAGAGTACGATGAAACTCCTCCAACCCGGCATCATGCTGAAAGGATACATCATCCGGGATTGGAAGATCTGTAAGCCCTTCGAAAAGACTTTCGGTTCGCGGAGGAGACGTCTCAAAAATTATAACTCCGGGGGAGGATCGGGCTGTGACAACCGACTTCCATATCCCCTTCTTAGTTGATGTGACGACGGCCGCCTTGCCTTTTCTTTGCTCTTCAACATCTTGAGCCGCGTCTGTAGGCTCCAGCAACGGCTCGTCGTCAGTGTGAGTTCTTTCGGAATCAACTTCCTCGGCTACAATGACTTTGGGTTTCTTGTGTTTGGCGTGTTTTTTCGGAACAATTCTTTGTACCCCGTCGAACATTATACTCTGCCATCGTTCGATTAACCCACAGGCCCGGAGATTCCTATCCGTCAATAACACGTCGATATCCCTGTCGACGCTCGAAACCTCTCAGAGCACACGTACTATCTCCTTAAAGCTTTCATCGTCGGGGCGCTGGATCATCGCTGTACAGAAGAAAAATATATAAGTCACACTTCGACTGCAATCGCCTTAGTAATTGTTTGGAAACTCAGCTATACTCACGTCTAAATAACCATCGCCTGGCGAAGCCCAGAGGACATCTGACGTAGAACCATTCCGTCCTGTAATAGCTTAACCTAGTCCAGGATCCGGTAACCACTTGACAATTTTGTACTGCCTCAAAGAATGTAAAAGATGGGTAATCGTTTCGGGTTTTGAAGTTAAACAAGTATCTGATTTCGATCGGGGCCGGTGGTCTATGAAGATATTCCATAAAGACGATGAACAGGCTGTTCACCGAAGCATACCAGTTCGGGTGAAGTTGGGATGGTGCGACTCCCAAAAAAGATAGCACTTCTCTTATATATTCATTGAACGAAGGAAGCATCCCGGCCGCGCACGCATGGCGATTGAATGCGGTATACCCCTCCGGCGGGTTGTGTGGTCTGTCGCTTGGCCTCGGTAGTAACACGTCGTCTAGTGACAAACCGTGCCTCAAACATATCCTCCCCAGCATATCTTCGGAAATATGAGATGGGACGGAATCTGATGGATTAGCGATGATTGACGCGTCGGGACGTTCATCCGACGCCGGGCCGATAATTTCAGGATCAATGTCCGGGACTTCTAACCTCGGAGGAACTATACTCTGAATTTCTTGTGGGGTTTCCTGCTGACGCGAACTCGAAGGCTCCATAACTGACTAACTCATGAGAAACCATCATTAGATGACAAGGGGGGCCCGTGAATTCCCCAGTGTATAGTGTACGAATGTGTGTTGTGCGGTGCTATGCGTTACTTGGATGAATATCGCAGAATTAAAGAAAACACGCAAACGACAAAGCTACAAAGCCCAGTGGTGATGGCCGTTATCGCAAAACCCTTCACATAAGGAAAATTGATTCAAACAAAGATTGTTATTGTTCTGTCAACGAGCTTCGAAAGGTGGTCAAGTATGCAGTTTAACGTGTCCAAATATGCAGGAGTGAAGCTCGTCGGAATTATTCTCAGAAAATATCAAACTTTGGTATCCTCTATATGGAGTTTCGAACCAATCACAAGTGACTTGTTCGAACCCATCATCGCACCACTTCGAATCGATCCGAAGGAGCGAGCTTCGAATCGATAATCAGTGTGCCAAGCTCGAATCGATCAGTGAAGGGTGACTTCGAATCGATACGGAGCGGCGCACTTCGAATCCATCAAAACGCCGAGCTCGAATCAATCAGTGGGGGATAACTTCGAATCGATCCTTGATTAATTAGTTCGCACCGATCAGGAAAGCCTCAACTAAGCATCGCTCGAATTCGACTCGATGCCATTCGTATCGGTCGTAAAGGAATGTTTCGTATCGATGCGAAGTTGAGAGCTTCATTCCAATCAAGGGCTGCTTCTTGTATCGATCGTTGGGCACCGATACAACTCAACACCATGGTTAGCTTTGTGCAAACTGCACCCCCTCCAAGGGAATCACAAGGGTCGACTCAAAGTCTGAGAGAGAATGGTGCTGCCCCCCCATCGATTCGTACACGAGTTCCTGAATCAATTCGAAGTCCCTCCAAAGGCCAGATCTGGATTTACCAAATCCCAAGAAAGGCCGATCGATGACGAAGTGATGGGTTCGAGGTAGCTTTGCCGTGTGAATTCAAGATTAGTTACCTAGTTTTAATGATGGGTTTGAGAAATTGAAGGTTTGGATCTCAAATGGTTTGAACGCAAAAGGACGACACCTTCTTCTCAAGAGTTCGAAGTGCGCAGTAAAAGAGGGAAACAGTGAAAAAGTGAAAAGTAAGAAAGGCCGAGGTAATTGCTATTTATATGGGGGTTGGAGATGACCAGGTCAATTCGCCACCCAGTAAACTTGACCGGTCGCAACCAGTCAAAACGCGCGTCGGTTCGAAATCTCCATTCGAACCCATATGCCTAAGGATTTATCGGTTCGAAGCCTCTCCTCGAAGCCATCGGCCTAGGACCCTGTCATTTCGAAGTTACCCCCGCGTGTCATCGGTGCGAAGCGCACAACAAAAGACGAGCTGCATAAGTGTGAAACGCACGATGGGACCAACGGTTCAAGAAGCTCTTATACAAATCAACTGCTTCGTACCCATTCCTTCATATCGGTTCGAATGTCCATTTCGAATCCATCATAGCGCAAGCGTACCGCATCCATAACAAACGAAAATTTCAAATCCATCGATGCCATAAGTCATTGGTTCGGAATGTTACACTCGCACAATGCGAATTCATACACTATAAGCCTTCAATATCGGTTCAGGAGAGGATCGATATGAAGAGACTTTTCTAAACAACCATCAAGCGTTGTCTCGGCTCAAATTTCCAAGTCGGTTCAGGAGAGAATCGATATGAAATTCTATAGTAAACCGAACAGACAACGACCCATGGACGCACGACGTTAACAAGGTTCAAACTAACATATGTGCATATACGTCGCAACTAACAGTCGATTTTAAACAATTACAGGGACCAATCACTCACCCTGTTACAAATGAAACAGCCAACGGCTAAGCACTATTATACAACAATACGGCATACGGGTTTCGACAAAAAGGAGAACAGTGATTGCTCAAAAAAATTGCAGCAGTTCAAAGCACGTCGTGTTCCCACAAGACGTACTTTGGGGGGCAAAATGTTATACCGCTTTTTGGCAAAGCCGCGAAACCAAAAAGATCGATCAGAAACGGAGAACAGTTCGTCCCAGAGGCCGGTCATGCTTCGTCTCGCTATGGATATCACTGAATTTTGTCCAAGTCCAGATTGAGCTACAATCGATAGGACATGGCAAGAAAGACCATAGGAGTCAACATCTCAAGTTCCAAGTCAATCCGAGTTCATACGCTCGAGTTATGATCGATTCAATTTGAAGGGGAAAGCTTGGGTTTCGAAGCCATCGTAAACCAATGTTTCGAAACCATCGAGTTCGAATCCATAAGATTCGAATCCACCGAACCATCTCGGGTTCGCCTACGTCACCTTCGAATCCATCGTGTTCGAACCCATCGTGTTCGAACCGATGGGCCTCGTGTCCATGGAGAAGTATAGTTCGTGTCCATCACAAAAGTCACGTTTCGAACCCACCACAAAGCCTAGTTCGACTCCAAGCAAGAATCATTGCTCGAACACAAACATGGAGCCTAGTTCGAACCCATCCACAAAGTCATGCTCGAAACCATCCATGATGCTAGGTTCGAATTTACCTGTGTAGCCTCATTCGAATCCACTGGGTCAACCAACCATGATGACGTGTCTTCCTTCGATTCGAATTCGCCGAGATCCATGGAGTCGAAGCGGTCAATTTGGAGTGGAGACCGGGTTGGTTCGAAGTTTGCGATCCACGTCGCCATGAAGTCAAGTGCCATGATGGGTTCGAAACCATCGGTTCGAAAGCATGGTTTCGAACCAAACAGCCAGGCAATGAACCCCATTTCGAATCCATCATATCTCCCAATCTACTAATCCAAATGCCATGAAATTTACACAGAAGCTTGCGTACATGTTGAAGAATGTCTGCGCCAAATTTCACCTCAATTGGATGAATTCTTAATCGGTTCGAATGGATTTCGAACCGATGCCAAAGTGGGCCCAAACTCCCTGAGACCGTGTGTGTGAGCCCCCTCACGTGCCAGGAGTGGTCTCCCGAGTTTTCAGCGAGATACCAGCGGCCTACACCTATAAATAGAGCCCCAGGGCCAGCAGAAAAGGGACATTTGGGATTCGAAAGCACCCAGACTCTGCCGGATTGAGATCTCCATCATTTGATATCATAAACTTGCTGTTAAATTCGAATTCCTGACTGTCATTCATTGTTGATTGCTGTACCGATTTGTAATCATCGAAAGAAAGTCAATAAAAGTATAAGAACTTCACAGTGGACGTAGGCAATACGCCGAACCACTATAAATTGCTTGTCTACGCGTTTATTTACATGCTATTTGGAGTTTTTGTTAGATAATCCTCAGTTTTAATTTGCACTCTTCATTTATTATCTCTTCAATAACTTCCGACGAGTGTTGTGCCTAATTTTGGTGCAAACAGTATGATTTCATTTTTGAAAGATATATGTATGTATATTTGAAATGATTTAAAGTAAGCCGGTGTTCAGTCCTCGAGTTTCAAATTGTTTTGGTATAACCTTATCCATTGGAATTGATTTACTGATTTATTGGTGATTTCCAACTTTTGGATTTTAAATATGATTTCTTCGACTATTTTTAAAGTTCGAACACTTCCAAATCAAGGTTTAATTTTCAAAGCTAAGTAATCCTAAAAAAGAATATAAATCATTCGATTAGGTAAATGAGTTGAAACTTTTTTGTTAAGTAAATGAATAAGACTATTTTGAATTATACTGATATGGAATTTAGTTTTGGAATGTTTCGAATCAATTTAGTTTTAAATAGTTTGAAAAGGTAAATTGATCTTTTGAATAGAAATAAATAGTTTAGAGGTTTTAAAGTGATAGTTATGAACTTGAAAATCATTTTGGGTCTAACTGATTTTGAGAAAGATATTTGGTTTCGAAAATCGATTGGAATTTAAAACCCAGTAGTTATATGATGATTTTTAGAAATGAATTTGTTTGACCTTAATTTTTTATATTAGGAAATTTGGATTATTTTCTAATTCTATTGTTTTAAGAAACTTTGAAACTAAATATATGTAATATGGAAGAAATGATTTGGCAAAATCATATATATTTTGAAGCTGAATTGATATTGAAATGGTTTGAAATTGAGAACCTTGTTTTACTAAATACGTGATTTGGGGGTTATCGAATTTATATAAAATGGATTTGGTATAAGTATGAAGTTGATTTGAAAACTATTGATTTAGTAAGGTACTCAATTTGGAAAGAGAAATCTTATATAATTAAGGTCTATATAAGTGTGATTTAATGTACTATTGATTTTAGAAAGTATTCGATTTAAAATGAAATCTTATATATAATGGACTTTGTATAAGTATGATATTTGAAAGTGATTTGAAAAGGTACTCTATGATACATATTTTCAAAGTAAAGATATAGAAAGTGCCTTCTTCTTGATATCTGCTTCGTGGCCACACTGTGGATTCATTCTATCGATATTATTCTCTCTGATTTGGGTTTTCCGGATATGATACTCGAGTGTCCAACGAATTCCATGGCGATCTCCATGGTCTTACGAGCGCGAGTGCATAGCGTAATTTTCAGGGGCTGCGAGAGCCTACGGGTACAGATGTTTCCTGGGGGGATCCAGGCGTAACCATTATGTATCCGTGATCTATTGGGTCGCTTGATAGCGTAATCCGTAGGGGCTGCGAGAGCCTAAGGGTACGGATGTTTCCTGGGGGATCCAGGCATAATCATTTTGTATCTACGGTACTACCAGTCTTCGTGGCGTAACACAGGGCTGCGGTAGTCAACCTACGAGTGCAGATGTTTTCTGGGGGATCTAGGCGGAACCATTGTTTATCTGCGATCCATGATCGACATGTTTTGGTTTAATTGTTTTGTTTGGATTGTACTTTCCATATCTGTTTTTAAAGTTCTTCAACATTTTCACTGGGTGTTGAAATAAGTCTACTAAGTACCTGGAGAATTCTAGCTTTGCGCCTGATCAATGCATAGCCAGAGTCTGCAGGAACGAAAGTAAACTTGTTAAGACATCGAGTTATAAAAGTATTTTGATAAAGTATTATATAAAGGATGTTTTGATGATTTATTTTACTTGTCTAAATAATTTAAAAATGTTTTAAATATTGTTTACTTCGAAATAACAAATTTGAATCAAATGACTATTCATCATATTATAAAATGTTTAAAATGTTATAAATATAATGGTTTTAAATAATGGTTCATCCTTGTCTTTCAACCTATTTTCCATTCTATCTATTCCTACCTTTTTTCTTTTCGAGTGTCCTTTCCGCATTGTGGAAAGAGTTGGTTCTTTGGCTTATTGTTTGGATTTGCCCGAGAAGCATTCTATAGTGCATGATGTATTCCACGTCTCACATCTTCTCCGGTATCTTCATAACCCATATCTTTTTGTTCGTCCTTCTACTATTGAAAGTTTGGATATTGAGCCTAACCTGACTGTCGGGAGGAAGCCACTTCGTATTATCGACAGAGGTACGAAGCAGCTAAGAGGGAGATTTGTTAGTCTGGTCAAAGTAATGTGAAGTACCGATGATCAAGATTGTACCTGAAAGGCGGAGGAGAATATTCGTGCTTCGAATCCGGAATTATTTTTTTCAAGTACTAATTGTTTTTTTCCATCTTGCTTTTCCTTATTTTCCTTGCTCATTCCTTTTCGAGGACGAAAAGATTCGAGTGGGGGAGAGTGTAACAACCCAGTATTTTGTGATTATTTTAATTGTATATTTTGTTATTTTAAATTGAATTTTCTAATTTAAAAACTTTATTTTATTTTATTTATTAAAATGAATAATTTTGTTATTTTAAATATAGATTTTGATTTTTATGTGAATTATAATTCCAAAGATGAATAAATAGAATATTTTCCAGAAAAGTGGATTTTTGGTCAATCTGGTCAAAATTTGACTTTTATATTTAAAATTTAAAATTTTGAATTTTTGAATATTACCTTTTATTATAAAAATAGATTAAATTTTAAGAATACTGATTTTCGTTTCGTTGAAATCCGATTTATGTGGTGAAAGTTACGCTCTTTACAATATTGTGTGTACATTGATTTATTTAAGAATATTGTTTATTTTAATTTATATAAATAATATTTTTATTTGTCATATCTTGTTTTAATTTTTGTATATCTGTGTAATATGTCATGTTATGTTTATATTTTATTTTTTAAACATTTTTAAAGTGTTGTTGTTATTTTTCCAAAACTAGTTATATTTTTGTTTTCAATTTCCAATTCTAGTTTACATACAATTAACTATATTCTTATATTTTTATATATTTTTCTACAGTTTATTTATTTCATTTTCACTATATTTTGTATTCCGTTTTACTTTATTTACCTGGATTTTATTTTGATTTATTTGCATAAAGAAAAAGGAAATTTCAAAAGTCTTTGGCCTTTAATTTTGACCTTCCACCTTCACACCTCTTCATAACTTTAGGCCGTCCTTCCCGCAATGCTTCCAGCTGTGATTTTCTTTTGTAATTCACGTGAAAACACCCCTTCTCATTTCTTCATACACATACATTTTAGATCTAAAGAAAAACCAAGGTAGTGTCTTCTTTTTCTTTCCACTTTTCTTATCATTTTATTGAATTTTTCCAGTGAAATTGCCTTGAAACTTCATGCTTACTTGGCCATTCTCCTCCACCACCTCTTCCAACTAACTCCACCACTATCTATGGCCACTCCACCGTCCTTTCCCTTTGACTTAACCAGGCCATGGGCCCCCTTGAAGCTATCATCACCAAATGTTGCAAAATCACCTTGAAACTAGCCTAGCCGAACTCCTTTATACACATACCCTTCCTTTTTCACCTAAACCACCTCCTTGGCCGCCACCATGATGCAGCACGTTCTACAATTTCACAAGGGATAGGTCGGCCATGACCTAAGGGAGGAGTTTTAGGTCGGCCACGACCTAATGAGTCACGTGCAAAGACGTTACGACCTAACAAAACCTTAAGTCGTTCGGGAACTTTAGGTCGTTTACGACCTATGGCTACAGGAGCCAACGAAGAAGCGAAGCGAGATAGCAAAGAGGCGGCACGGGTTAATAAAGCCTTAGGTCGCGTACGACCTAGGCCCAAGGTCGTTGAAAGGGACCCCGAACAACCTAACATAGGTTGTCCATAAAACCACTGTTCCTTAAGCCGCGAACGAATTACGACCTAAGCTAAGTCGCATGAAGATTTTCCTGAAGAAGTTTCTTAAGTCACTGCCAACCCAAGCTAAGTCGTAAGTCGTTAAGTCGTAAGTCGTTAAGTCGTATCATTTTAAGTCGTTGTATGTTGAGTCGTTTGTAACAGTTAAGTCGTTGTTGTAGTGTTGATGAGTTGTAACTCGTAGGTCGTCTTTTATTGAGTCGCGTGTGTTGTATATATGAGTATATGTGATGTGTTAGGTCGCGTACGACCTAAGCTAAGTTGTGAGTCGTGTGGTCTTATGTGATGAGTCGCGGACGACTTAAGTTAGGTCGGTGATACTTTTAGTTGAACCGTGAGATGTTGTAGCCTATAAATAGGCATTTTGTTGGTCATTTGTAAGGGGGTTGATTGTTGAATAAAACTTTGTTTTGATTGCTGTGTGCTTTCATCTAAATTGATAGTTGAGTGTGATCTCCTATCTCCACTTTCGGTTATTCGAGTGCGCTCGAATCAACGATCATTGAAGCCAATTCACGGTATCAAGTGCGCTTGATCAACGTTTGAAGAATTGTAGATCTTCTTTCACGGTATCGTGCGCGATCCATGTGTCGAAGATAGCTAGAATTCGGTATCTTTGTGATCAATGAATTTGGGCATTTCAGTATCTTCAATCCACTGTTTTCTACTTTCATCGATCTATATCGTTTTGTTATTATCCGCTGCGTCAGTTTTGGTATCAATGCTAGACTTAGCCAATCATAGCTAAGCCGAGTCCTGGAGCCAAGAAGTTTGAAGTTGGTGTTCATCATGTTCATCTTGAAGTTGCAAAAAGTTAGAAGCTTTCGATCCATTTCATTTTGGATCAAAGTTGGAAAGGTGTTGAGGCCGAGCCAAGTCGAGTTGGAGCCGTGCTTGTTGGACTTGTGTTGAAGATTATTGAAGTATTTGTTGAAGTGTTGTGAAGTTCAATCAAGCCGCCAAGGAGAGCTAATCGTCATCAAAATGTTGAAGCTTTGTATAGAAGAGAAGAAGCCGAGCAAATGGAACAACGCATTAATGAGAAATTTGATGAAGGCATTGGAAAGTTAGAGAGGTTGATGAATGATTTGAATCGAAAGCAAAGGAGGAGATCACCAATCTCGAACCATGGAGGAAACAGAGTTTCCCCATCGGTTACGGAAGCGATAAGGGTATCACCGCAATCTTTTAGAGAGAGAAGAGAAACATTAATTTCATCGAGGAGAGATCACTATGACTATGGACATGAAGAGAGAAGAACTACACGTGAGTTTGAAGGTGAACCATATAGAGATGAAGAGAGACATAGTAGAAGAGACATTCGTGATCGAAGGGATGTTGATGGTCGAGATCGATATCGACATACATTTGATTTTAATGAAGAGGGTGATAGAGATAACATTCATTATCGAGATCGAGACCAAGTACGAAATGTATATCGAGATGTTGAAGATGACCGTCGATGGGAGACGGGTATGAAGATGGAAATTCCAGAATTCAAGGGTGGAATGGTTGCAGAGGAATTCTTGGATTGGTTGTCTAATGTTGAAGAGATCTTTGATTTCAAAGAGGTTCCTGAGAATCGTAGAGTAAAGTTGGTTGCTACTAGATTGATAGGTAGAGCTTTAGCATGGTGGCAGCAAACTAAACTTACAAGGGATAGATGGGAAAGTCAAAGATTGAATCATGGGAGAAGATGAAGAAACTGATGAAAGCTACATTTTTACCTTACAATTATCAATCACTTATGTATCAGAGGTTGCAGAATCTGAGGCAAGGGACGAAAACTGTTAATGATTATGCTGATGAATTTTATCAACTGATTGCTCGAAACGACATTATGGAGACAGAGGAACAACTGACTGCTAGATTTGTTGGAGGGTTGAGAATGCAGATTCAAGACATGGTAAATATGTTTGATCCTAGATCTGTAGCAGAAGCACATCAGAAAGCGTTGGCTTGGGAGAAGCAGGGAAGACGAGGAGGTGGTGTGTTTCCTAATTCCAACAATCAAGTGATGGGTGTTAGTGGGAGTTCCAATGTTCCTAAAACTGTCAATAAACCAGTTGTGAATGAAGTTGCGAAAGCGAGGGTCAACAACAGTTTCAAATGTTATAATTGCCAGGAAGTGGGTCACAAGAGTAATGAATGTCCGAAGCCAAAGAAACGAACTATGATTGCTGAAGTTGAAGGTGAGGATGTTGGGGAAGGTTATTCTAGTCCAGTTGAGGAGGATGAACAAGATGTTGCGTCAGGAGATGAAGGATGTAATCTCATGATGAGGAGGTCTTGTTTAATACGGAAGCAAGAAGAAGAGGTTAGTTGGTTGAGGAGTAACATCTTTCAGTCAACGTGCACTATTATGGGAAAGGTTTGTAAATTTGTGATTGACGCTGGAAGTTGTGACAATATTATTTCTACCGAAGCTGTGAGAAAGTTGAAGTTGATAATAGAGAAACATCCTAATCCTTACAAGTTAGCGTGGTTGAGAAAAGGAGGAGAGGTGAAGGTGGACAGGCGAGTTCGAGTTCCATTCTCTATTGGGAAGAAGTATAAAGATGAAATTTGGTATCATGTTGTGGAAATGGATGTTTGTCACTTACTTTTGGGAAGACCATGGCAGTATGATCGAGTAGTGCAACATGACGGTCGAACCAATAGCTACAGTTTTATGTTTGAAGGCGTTAAGATTATTTTGGTTCCAAAGAAGAGACAACAAGAAGAAAGCAAGTCAGAAGAGATTGAGGAGCTGAAGACTTTATTGACTTTGAAGAAATTCATCGAAGAAGTAGAGGAGAGTCCACAGGTGTTTTTGTTCATTGGACATGAAGCTACTGAATCCGTTGAAGTTCCAGAGGAAGTAAAACCGATATTGGAAGAATTCAAAGATGTGGTTCCTGAAGGGTTGCCAACGGAGTTACCACCGTTGAGGGGTATTCAACATCAGATTGATCTTGTGCCAGGGGCAGTATTATCACATAGGCCGCATTACCGAATGAGTCCAAAGGGATATGAGGAGTTGCGAAGGCAGGTGGAGGAGTTGTTAGAATGGGGGCGTGTTCAGGAGAGCTTGAGTCCTTGTGCAGTGCCTGCTTTATTGGTGCCAAAGAAGGATGGTTCGTGGAGAATGTGTACAAACAATAGAGCTCTGAGCAAGATCAATGTGAGATACAGGTTTCCTATGCCGAGGTTTTATGATTTGATAGACCAGTTGAGTGGAGCTGTTGTGTTTTCAAAGATTGACTTGAAGAGTGGATACCATCAAATTCATATTAGACCGGGTGATGAGTGGAAGACTGCTTTTAAAATGAGGGAAGGTTTATACGAATGGCTGGTTATGCCGTTTGGTTTGTCAAATGCTCCGAGTACTTTTATGAGAGTGATGAACCAGATTTTCAGACCATTCATTGGGAAGTTTGTGGTAGTTTACTTTGATGATATTTTGATCTACAGTGGGAGTATAGAAAAGCATGTACAGCATTTGCGTGAAGTACTATTGATTCTACGACAAGAGAAATTTTATGCTACAATAAAGAAGTGTGTGTTCATGACGCACAGTGTTTTGTTTCTGGGATATGTTCTATCGAAGGAAGGAATTCAAGTGGATGAAAGTAAAGTAGAAGCTGTCAGGAGTTGGCCACCGCCAAAGATAATTACTGAAGTGAGGATTTTTCATGGATTGGTATCTTTCTATCGAAGGTTCATCCCATATTTTAGTAGTGTAATGGCACCTGTAACCGATTGCATGAAAGAAAAGAAGTTTGAGTGGTCCGAGGAAGCAGGGGTTGCTTTTGAGAAGATCAAGACACTATTGACGACAGCACCAATTCTAGTTTTACCAGATTTTCTGTTGTTGTTTGAGTTACATACTGATGCGTCGAAGGTTGGGGTTGGTGGAGTTTTGAGTCAGAAAGGAAGACCAGTTGCTTATTTCAGTGAGAAGTTATCTGGAGCTAAGTTGAGATGTAGCACATATGATGTTGAGTTTTACGCAATTGTTCAAGCAGTGAAGCATTGGAGACATTATCTGTTTCAGAAGGAGTTTGTTCTTTATACGGATCATGAAGCTTTGAAGCATTTGCAAGGGAAGGATAAAATTTCAGCTAGGCACGCTTCATGGGTCGCGTATTTACAACAATTTACGTTTGTTGTGAAACATAAATCAGGAATTATGAATCGTATAGCAGATGCATTGAGCAGAAGGAATCACTTGTTAACTACAATGAAGGTTGAGGTGACAGGGTTTGAATTGCTGCCAAAACTGATTGAAGAAGATCCTTACTTTATGAACTTTGTTGAAAAGGTCAAGGAGGGGAATGCTGATGAGTTTGTATTGGTGGATGGTTTTCTGTTTAAAGGAAATCGTTTATGCGTACCAGATTGTAGTTTGAAAATGAAGATTATAAAGGAGCTACATGAAGAAGGCCATGTGGGTAGAGATCGTACTTTGCAGTTAATTTCTCAATCTTATTTTTGGCCGTCAATGAGGAAAGAGGTTGAAAGGTTTGTGCGTAGATGTCATGTTTGTCAGGTTTCGAAAGGGACGGCTACAAATGCGGGATTGTATATACCATTACCTATTCCTACAAAACCATGGGTAGAGATTAGCATGGATTTCGTGCTGGGTTTGCCGGGAACTCAAAGGGGGAATGACTCTATATATGTTGTGGTGCATCGTTTCTCGAAGATGGTACATTTTATTGCTTGTAAGAAGACGGTGGATGCTGTTCGTGTTGCTCAGTTATATTTCAAAGAGATCTATAGACTTCATGGGTTACCAGAATCTATTGTTTCGGACAGGGATACCAGATTTTTGAGTCATTTTTGGCTATGTTTGTGGAAGATGGTTGGAACGAAGCTGAAATTTAGTAGCGCTTACCATCCGCAAACCGATGGGCAAACGGAGGTGGTTAATAGATCAATTGGAAATTTGTTACGATGTTTGGTGAAAGATAATCAGAGAAGTTGGGACATGAAGTTATGCCAAGAAGAGTTTGCACATAACCATGCGGTTAATAGAAGCACAGGTTACAGTCCATTTCAGATTCTATATTCAAGTTTGCCCAGGGGACCGTTGGATTTGGCGGTAGTACCACAACCGAAGGGGACGGTTAAACAGGGTGTTGATTTTGTTGATGAATTAACTGAATGTCATAAAATCGTTCAGGAACGATTGGTGAAGGCAAATGAGAAGTATAAGCGAACTGCAGATTTGAAGCGACGTAGTGTTGAATTTAATGAAGGTGATTTGGTTTACGCAGTGTTGACAAAAGATCATTTTCCGGTGGGAACGTACAATAAATTGAAGGCGCGGAAATTTGGTCCAGTTGAAATTTTGAAGAAAATCAATGAGAATGCGTATCAATTGAAGTTACCAGATGATGTTTATACGTCCGATGTTTTTAACGTCAAACATTTGATTCTGTATCTTGGGGAACAGCTTGTTGTGGAAGAAGATAGTGAAAATTCGAGGACGAATTTCTGTCAACCGGGGGAGGATGTTGCAGCACGTTCTACAATTTCACAAGGGATAGGTCGGCCATGACCTAAGGGAGGAGTTTTAGGTCGGCCACGACCTAATGAGTCACGTGCAAAGACGTTACGACCTAACAAAACCTTAAGTCGTTCGGGAACTTAAGGTCGTTTACGACCTATGGCTACAGGAGCTAACGAAGAAGCAAAGCGAGATAGCAAAGAGGCGGCACGGGTTAATAAAGCCTTAGGTCGCATACGACCTAGGCCCAAGGTCGTTGAAAGGGACCCCGAACAACCTGACATAGGTTGTCCATAAAACCACTGTTCCTTAAGCAGCGAACGAGTTACGACCTAAGCTAAGTCGCATGAAGATTTTCCTGAAGAAGTTTCTTAAGTCGTTGCCGACCCAAGCTATGTCGTAAGTCGTTAAGTCGTAAGTCGTTAAGTCGTATCATTTTAAGTCGTCGTATGTTGAGTTGTTTGTAACAGTTAAGTCGTTGTTGTAGTGTTGATGAGTCGTAACTCGTAGGTCGTCTTTTATTGAGTCGCGTGTGTTGTATATATGAGTATATGTGATGTGTTAGGTCGCGTACGACCTAAGCTAAGTCGTGAGTCGTGTGGTCTTATGTGATGAGTCGTGGACGACTTAAGTTAGGTCGGTGATACTTTTAATTGAACCGTGAGATGTTGTAGCCTATAAATAGGCATTGTGTTGGTCATTTGTAAGGGGGTTGATTGTTGAATAAAACTTTGTTTTGATTGCTGTGAGCTTTCATCGAAATTGGTAGTTGATTGTGCTCTCCTATCTCCACTTTCGATTATTCGAGTGTGCTCGAATCAACGATCGTTGAAGCCAATTCACGGTATCAAGTGCGCTTGATCAACGTTTGAAGAATTGTAGATCTTCTTTCACGGTATCGTGCGCGATCAATGTGTCGAAGATAGCTAGAATTCGGTATTTTTGTGATCAACGAATTTGGGCATTTCAGTATCTTCAGTATCTTCAGTTGTTCTACTTCAGCTTTAGTATTTATAACTTCCATGTATTTGAGATTTCTATTGTATATGTTTTCAGAAAGATATTATGTATTTTGTTTTCAGATTTTGTTATAGTAGCTTCATGAACTACGATGGTATTTCAATTTCTACTGCGAGTTATTCTGATATTTCTGTGTCTGTGATTTTTTGATTGTTTTCATTTGCTCCAAATTTATTTACAATGCGGTATTTTGAGCAAATCAAGTCCGACATGTGTGGATGCGAATGGCTGAAAATATCGAGTTGTTACGTTTGGTATCAGAGCTTTGGTTTAGGCAAACCATAGCCTACGGAGCAAAAGTCATTAGAGATAGGGTAGAAATACCCTAGAATGAGTGAAATCAATCTCAGAATTATTTCCTTATGAGAGAACGAATTTTCAAAGTATAAAATTATTTCCAAATGATTCTTAAAGGAGTTTCAAAGATTATTTTGGTACGAAAAATTTCTTATCTTGAAATCAAGATTTTCTAAACTTTATCCCCTCGGTATTACCTTATTAGAAATCTCTTGGTTAGGATTCTTATCGATTAGGCTTCCTAGAACTTTGGAACGCTCCCACAGGTTCTGAAATCCAGTCTTGTCTTTCCTATTTTTATCCTTTCGGTTTTGGGCATTCCATAACTCCACTTTGGAATGACCTCTATAAAGATCGGTTATTTCGCAAATCTTTGAACGATTTGTAAAGGGGCAAAACTCCTTTACAATTGGCATTAATTAACTGGAGATTTTTCTATCCTCGGTTTACGATGTTATCAATCTTCTGCTCTACCCGGATTCTATCTTTGGCGACCAAATGTCGGTTTGCCAAAGATTTTTGAATTGATTATAATCCTAAAGTCACGGCTGACTTGTTAAGGTCGCCCATGATTTATATAGGCTTATCCATCTTCTATTTGGTAATAAAATTACTCATCTTTGTTCGAGCTTATCTTCAAACTAGAATTCTATTTGATATATTTGTTTTGAAATCCATCCTTGAAAAAATTTCCCATGGAAATTTGTGTTTGATTGTTTTTTTAAATTTGTGCATACATCGAAATTATTATTTTGATAGGGATTATATACCTTTTAAAAATGAGAATTTGAAATTTTGAAAGAATTTGAAATTTTGAAAATTTATAAGAAATATGATTTAAATAAAAATGATTTATAACTGAAGGGTTTTGAATTTGAATTTCGAGGAACCGAACTCCAGTGTTTTGAAATCGGTTTTAGGATTTTGGAAAATATATAATAATAATATGATTTAAAAATATTTTTTCGAATAACAAATGTTTCTAATGTATTCGAATGAATTCCGATGATTTCAAAGAGATTACAAAGAAGTTTTTCAAGAAAATAAAAGTCCAAAACCCACTTATGTCGTTGGAAAATAATTTCGATGATGAATGCATGCATCATCGACATTGATTTTCGAGATTCTCAGTGAGGGAGAGGCCACTCTAATAGCTTTGCTATGCGAGTGATTTTGTGAAATTTTTTTATTTTAGATTTTGAATTATGATTTGATTTTCGAAAGATATATGTATGTATATTTGAAATGATTTAAAGTAAGCCGGTGTTCAGTCCTCGAGTTTCAGATTGTTTTGTTATAACCTTATCTATTGGAATTGATTTACTAATTTGTTGGTGATTTCCAACTTTTGGATTTTAAATATGATTTCTTCGACTATTTTTAAAGTTCGAGCACTTCTAAATCAAGGTTTAATTTTCAAAGCTAAGTAATCCTGAAAAAAAGAATATAAATCTTTCGGTTAGGTAAATGAGTTGAAACTGTTTTGTTAGGTAAATGAATAAGACTATTTTGAGTTATACTGATATGGAATTTAGTTATGGAATGTTTGGAATAAATTTAGTTTTAAAAGGTAAATTGATCTTTTGAATCGAAATAAATAGTTTAGAGGTTTTAAAGTGATAGTTATAGACTTGGAAATCATTTTGGGTATAATTGTTTTTGAGAAAGATATTTGGTTTCGAAAATAGATTGGAATTTAAAACCCAGTATTTATATGCTGATTTTTAGAAATGAATTTGTTTGACCTAAATTTTGTACATTTGGATATTTGGATTATTTTCTAAATCTATTGTTTTAAGAAACTTTGAAACTGAATATATGTAATTTGGAAGAAATGATTTGGTGAAATCATATATATTTTGAAACTGAATTGATATTGAAACGGTTTGAAATTGAGAACCTTGTTTTACTAAATACTTGATTTGGGTGTTATCGAATTTATATAAAATGGATTTGGTATAAGTATGATGTTGATTTGAAAACTATTGATTTGGTATGGTGCTCTATTTGGAAAGAGAAATCTTATATAATCAAAGTCTATATAAGTGTGATTTGATATACTATTGATTTTAGAAATTATTCGATTTGAAATGAAAACTTATATATAATGGACTTTGTATAAGTATGATATTTGAAAGTGATTTGAAAAGGTACTATATGATACATATTTTCAAAGCAAAGATATGGAAAGTGCCTTCTGCTTAATATTCACTTTGTGGCCACACTGTGGATTCATTCTATCGACATTATTCTCTCTGATTTGGGTTTTCCGGATATGATACTCGAGTGTCCATCGAAGTCTATGGTGATCCCATGGTCATACGAGCGCGACTACATAGCGTAATTTGCATGGGCTGTGAGAGCCTATGGGTACACATGTTTTCTGGGGGGCCAGGCGTAACCATTGTGTATCTGCAATCTATTGGGTCGCTTGGTAGCGTAATCCGTACGGGCTGCGAGTGCCTAAGGGTACGGATGTTTCCTAGAGGATCCAGGCGTAATCATTGTGTATCTGCGGTACTACCAGTCTTTAGGGCGTAATCACAAGGCTACGGTATTCAGCCTACGGGTACAGATGTTTCCTGGGGGATCCAGGCGTAACCATTGTGTATCTGCGATCCATGATCGACATGTTTTGCTTTGGTTGTTTTGTTTGGACTATACTTTGCGTATCTGTTTTTAAAGTTTTTCAGTATTTTCACTGGGTGTTGAAATAAGTCTACTAAGTACCTGGAGAATTCTTGCTTTGCGCCTGGTCAACGCATAGCCAGAGGCTACAGGAACGAAAGTGAACTTGGTACGACATCGAGTTATAAAAATATTTTGATAAAGTATTATATAAAGGATGTTTTGATCATTTATTTTTCTCGTCTAAATAACTTAAAAATGTTTTAAATATTGTTTACTTTGAACTAACAAATTTGAATCAAATGACTATTCGTCATATTATAAAATGTTTAAAATGTTATAAATATAATGGTTTTAAATAATGGTTCATCCTTGTCTTTCAACCTATTTTTCGTTCTAGCTATTCCTACCTTTTTCATTTTCGAGGGTCCTTTCCGCATTGTGGAAGGAGTTGGTTCTTTGGCTCATCGTTTGGATTTGCCCGAGAAGCTTTCTATAGTGCATGATGTATTCCATGTCTCACATCTTCTCCGGTATCTTCATGACCCATCTCTTTTTGTTCATCCTTCTGCTCTTGATAGTTTGAATATTGAACCTAATCTGACTATCGAGAGAAAGCCACTTCGTATTATCGACAGAGGTACGAAGCAGCTAACAGGGAGATCTGTTAGTCTGGTCAAAGTACTGTGAAGCACTAATGATCAAGATTGTACCTGAAAGATGGAGGAGATCATTCATGCTGCGAATCCGAAATTGTTTTTTCAGTTACTATTTGCTTTTTTCCTACTTGCTTTTCCTTATTTTCCTTGCTCATTTCTTTTCGAGGACGAAAAGATTTGAGTGGTGGAGAGTGTAACAACCCTGTATTTTGTAATTATTTTAATTGTATATTTTATTATTTTAAATTGAATTTACTAATTTAAAATTTTATTTTATTTATTAAATTGAACAATTTTGTTATTTAAATATAAATTTTGATTTTTTGTGAATTATAATTCCAAACATCAATAATAGAATATTTTCCAGAAATGTGGATTTTTGGTCAATCTGGTCAAACTTTGACTGTTATATTTAAAATTTAAATAATTTAATTTTTGAATTTTATATTATATTATGAAAATATATTAAATTTTAAGAATGCTGCTTTTCGTTTCGTTGAAATCTGATTTATGTTGTGAAAGTTATGCCTTTTACAATATTATGTGTACATTGATTCATTGTGTGTACAATGATTCATTAAATTCAAGCATACTAGGTTCTACAATCAAAACCGTACAACGCACGTAGGAAGAATGGATTTCCAACTAATGATTAGGCACTGGGGTACCACCTGTCACGGTACCTAGTTTAGATCAGCGTACCGAGGACCTCTCCCGATCCTCTATAATAGAAGACCGGAGCTACCCCTTACAGGATAGCCCGAATAAGATCACCCCACGGTTGGGATCAGCAACTGCCCCACGCAATCGAATAAAAAGGGACATATTGGCAGGGATGACCTTACCCTAATTGGATTTTATCCACTTAGCCTTGCTGCATATCCCCTGATTTTCAGTCATTCTCGGTTGATGAGGCTCGAGGCTAAGCGTTACCTTTTTAGAAACACATTCACTTAGAATGCTAACCATCCTCCTGACGATGTTCTGATAGGATTCATCCATACAAGTTAGTTCCCGGTCCGAACGAAACCGAAGGCACTACTCCTACTACATCCATTTAAGAATCACCCTCAGGATTAGTAGCGATTAGTCGTTGCACTTCACTGCTCCATCTTTTACTCTAAGCTCTTGTCTTCATCACAGAAACGTGCTCGTTGGATAGAAGTGGTTTTCGGTTTACAAAACCGATCCCCGTCTCTTCGAAACAACATTTGATATTTCCCGGTAAACTCCACCCCGGTTCTTTAGAAAATAAACAGACGAAGAAAAAATCGTAGATCACCTCCTAACCCTTAATGGATGGATTTCCTAATAAACGTTCTAGAAGAATGAATGAGTTTATACGTACAGTATAGTACCTCGAACGGTAACTGTACCATATAATTCCCATACTCCTAGATATTTCCAAAGTCATATTTAGGTCCAGATTTGACAGTCGGTTATATAATTATCAAATAAACAATCAATTCAACCAATTATTTCATTTCCACTGAAAAACACCAAGTCTTATTAAAATTAGATTTTAATAATTTAAATCACTTTACCCAAAAATATATTCTTAAAACATTTTAAATAAAACTACTTGAGTCACTTTATTCAAACAATACTTATGAAATTCTATAATAGTTTCCAGGTAAAAGAAAACTTTTGCCAAAACCACTTTAAAATAAAATTATTATATAAAGTATAATATTAAATAATTATTTTTTTGAATCTTAACACTAGTTAAACCTTTAAAATAATCACTTATATAATTAACTTAATAAATATTTACTTAAAAAATATTAAAATGATTAAATAATAATTTCTCTAAAACATTCTTTTAAAACAACTTTAAAACTTCCGACTTATACATAAAAATCTCCTTTGAAAATATATTTGGCTTTTCAGGGAAATACAATTTCCATTTCAATATAGCTCATCTAATCCCTTATAAATCCTACTCGATTTATCCTAATTTATTCTACGTCCCAATCCCGTAAATTCCTTTTAACACTTTGAAAATAAAACCATTTTTTATTTAAAAACACATTCCCCATCTCCTATATTTAAAAATAAAAAATGGTTTTGTTTTTAAAGTGTTAGAAGGAATTTACAGGATTGGGACGTAGAATAAATTAGGATAAATCTAGTAGGATTTATAAGGGATTAGATGAGCTATATTGAAATGGAAATTGTATTTTCCTGAAAATCCAAGTATATTTTCAAAGGAGATTTTTATGTATAAGTTGGAAGTTTTAAAGTTGTTTTAAAAGAATGTTTTAGAGAAATTATTATTTAATCATTTTAATATTTTTTAAGTAAATATTTTTTAAGTTAATTATATAAGTTATTATTTTAAAGGTTTAACTTGTGTTAAGATTCGAAAAAATAATTATTTAATATTATGCTTTATATATTAATTTTATTTTAAAGTGGTTTTGGCAAAAGTTTTTTTTTTAGCTGGAAACTATTATAGAATTTCATAAGTATTGTTTGAATAAAGTGACTTAAGTAGTTTTATTTAAAATGTTTTAAGTATATATTTTTGGGTAAAGTGATTTAAATTATTAAAATCTAATTTTAATAAGACTTGGTGTTTTTCAGTGGAAATCAAATAATTGGTTGAATTGATTGTTTATTTGATAATTATATAACCGACTATCAAATCTGGACCTAAATATGACTTTGGAAATATCTAGGAGTATGGGAATTATATGGTACAGTTACCGTTCGAGGTACTATACTGTACGTATAAACTCATTCATTCTTCTAGAATGTTTATTAGGAAATCCATCCATTAAGGGTTAGGAGGTGATCTCCGATTTTTTCTTCGTCTGTTTATTTTCTAAAGAACCGGGGTGGAGTTTACTGGGAAATATCAAATGTTGTTTCGAAGAGACGGGGATTGGTTTTGTAAACCGAAAAACACTTCTATCCAACGAGTACGTTTCCGTGATGAAGACAAGAGCTTAGAGTTAAAGATGGAGCAGTGAAGTGCAAGGACTAATCACTACTAATCCTGAGGGTGATTCTAAAATGGATGTAGTCGGAGTAGTGCCTTCGGTTTCGTTCGGACCGGGAACTAACTTGTATGGATGAATCCTATCAGAACATCGTCAGAAGGATGGTTAGCATTCTAAGCGAATGTGTTTCTAAAAAGGTAACGCTTAGGCTCGAGCCTCATCAACCGAGAATGACTGAAAATCAGGGGATATGCAGCAAGGCTAAGTGGATAAAATCCAATTAGGGTAAGATCATCCCTGCCAATATGTCCCTTTTTATTCGATTGCGTGGGGCAGTTGCTGATCCCAACCGTGGGGTGATCTTATTCGGGCTATCCTGTAAGGGGTAGCTCCGGTCTTCTATTATAGAGGATCGGGAGAGGTCCTCGGTACGCTGATCTAAACTAGGTACCGTGACAGGTGGTACCCCAGTGCCTAATCATTAGTTGGAAATCCATTCTTCCTACGTGCGTTGTACGGCTTTGATTGTAGAACCTAGTATGCTTGAATTTAATGAATCATTGTACACACAATGAATCAATGTACACATAATATTGTAAAAGGCATAACTTTCATAACATAAATCAGATTTCAACGAAACAAAAAGAAGCGTTCTTAAAATTTAATATATTTTCATAATAAAAGATAAAATTAAAAAATTCAAATATTTAAATTTTAAATATAACAGTCAAAGTTTGACCAGATTGAATTGATTTTGATTTGGAGTGTGTTCCAAGGTGGGCGTATGTGGCTGCTACGTTACCACCAGCCCGTGTGCGTTATTGGTATATCTACCCTGGCATTGCCTTGTGTGCCGTGTCACCAACCATAGCGAGCCTTACTACGAGTTTGTTTTTCTCCCGTAGCCCATGGAGTATTTAGCGTAGTCTCCTGATCTGGAGATATGCTAATACTGGGTGGACTATTGGGACTATTACGTGTTAAGGGGAATATTGGGTCACTCCTTAATGCTATTTTAAAGTAAGTTTATTTTAATGTAGACATTATTATAATACCGCAAAATTACTAAAAAGTAAATAGTTTAACAGATCCTTAAAGGATTGGCGATCCCAAACATCCTTTAAGTTGCTGATGCATTTTATTATTGTTCACTTGAGTTTATTTACGGTTCATAAGTATTTATGTCCTGACTCAAGTGTTTTGTGTTTTGTTTTATGCTCGAGTTTGATTGAGTGATTCAGCATTCAAGACTCACCTTCGGAGTTGGAGCTTTGCTTGAAGATCCAGCCATATTTTTCTTTCAGTATCCAGTCATTTCAGCAATGTATTCTGATTCATACTTGATGTATCTTGTTACTCTTTTGTTATATCTTGTTTAACTCTGATATATCTTATTTTATATAGTAGCTTCATGAACTACTATCTCTTTTAAATTCCGCTGCATTATTAAATACTCCGCGTCTGTGATCTGTGATTATTTATATTACTGTATATTTTGAGATTTGCCAAATTTTATTTACAACGCGGTATTTAGAGTAATTCAATTCCGGCATGTGCGGATGCGAATGGTTGATAATATCAGATCGTTACAAATTTAAAACATTCAGGTAGCAATTCCTCTCTTGGAAAATCGAAAATGAACACTTATGATGTCGCGATCATCATTGAAATTATTTTCCAACGACCGAAAAGAGTCTAGTGCTTTAATTCTTTTCAGAAACATTTCCAAATATTTTTAAATCTAAATCCCACCAGATTTCATATCCGACTCAGAAATATTTTCGAATAATACCTACTATTATTCTTCCAAAACCTTTGAAAGCCATTTTCATACCCAAAGAAATTTAAACTTTTCCCAAAATTTCAAATTTCCAATCCTTCCAATCTATATTCAAAGATTAATCTGGAATTTTGTCTCATTTCAATTATAAATCACATTCATAATTCACATTTACAAATCTCATTCTGTTATGTAAATTCTTTTCTTATCTTTTTAGTTATAACATTATTTCTTATTTCAATTTCTTTCAATTTCTACAAAACAATGATAATAATTTAATATTATCACTTCCTAACAACCAAGCAACCATATATAATAATAATAATTTCTGAAAAAGTTATTTCTTTCGTATAAAAATATCTTTGGGCAAATTTAATTCATTTACCCTATAAAGACACTATGTGGAATTCTTCTATTCAAGTGTTTAGAGATTCGTATCAATAATGTCAATTACTCGTATTGACCAAAATCCATAAGCCACTCAATAAACCAATCAACACAATATAAAACAATTTTATATTCACTAAAAAATACGTGATCATATCTATTAATACACTCAAACTCATTCTAGAGTGCTCCTGACTCTATTTGCAATGAGTAATCCCCACCAGAGCAAAGGTTCTCGCTTAACCTTCAGCTCTGATACCAACAGTAATAGCCCTCAAATCCATACCCTTTTGGGTCGACAATATTCTCTAACAGTCCAACTCAAAACGGACGAAAATACGAACCTAGGAAAAAGAAGGAGGTAGAAGAAGAAATAGAAAACAATATGAGAATCTCACAATCGTAACGGAACAATATATAATAGATAATAACTGGTCATTATACAAAAGATAACTGTAACTGTTTTCATACATCACATCATCAGAGTATATGCAAATCAACAACACAATTCAGGACAGTTATAATAACTTGTCCTCCGAAAACTGAATATACAGCTTACACTGCACGGTGGGATATACATCAAGTACGTATGATACGTCTCGCCATTTAGCTCATTCGTAAGCTCCATAGCATTCCACCAAGAATCTGTATTCTATATTACTCGGTCTGACCCGAGCATTATAGTAAAATAACACCCGAGTCAGTCAGGAAAACCAGCGTGAGAAAATACACTCAATTGAATTATTAAAGTTTTTGAATCCTTTAAAAATCAAAGGTATATCATAAGACCGCGCCACAAGTAAACATGTTGGGTTTTTACGTTACGATAACCAAAATATTTCTTATAAAATCCTCTGATATTATAATAGTGTCTAAGCACAAATACTTAGTCAAATAGCTGAAATTGTTACATTCATTAAATTCTAGCATACTAGGTTCTACAATCAAAACCGTAGAGGGCACGTAGGGAGAATGGATTTCCAACTAACGACTAGGAACTTGGGTACCACTTGTCATGATCCTGGTCTATATCAGCATACCGAGGACCCCTCATGATCCTCTGCAAAACAAGATCGGAGCTACCCCTTACTGGATAGTCTAAATAAGATCACCCCGCGGTTGGGATCACCAACCGCCCCACACAGCCGAATAAAAAGGTACATCTAGACAAGGATGACCTTACCCTAATTGGGTGCTACCCACTTAGCCTTGCTACATATCCCCTGATTTTCAGTCATTCCTTGTTGATGAGGCTCGAGGCTAACCGTTACGTTTAACGTAGAATGCTCACCGTCCTACTGACGATGTTCTGATAGCATTCATCCACACAATTCTGTTCCCCATCCGAACGGAATAGAAGGCACTACTCCTACTACATCCATTTTGGAATTACCCTCAACATTAGTAGCGATTAGCCCTTGCACTTTATTGCTCCATCTTCGACTCCAAGCTCTTGTCTTCATCACGAAAACGTATTCGTTGGATCGAAGTGGTTTTCGAATTAGAAATCTGATCCTGGTCTCTTCGAAACAACATTCGACATTTCCCGGTAAACTCAACCCTGGTTCTTTCGAAAATAAACAGACAAAGATAAGATCGGAGATCACCTCCTAGGCGTCAATGGACGGATTTTCTTATAAACGTCCTAGAAGAACGAACTAGTTTATACGTACAGTATAGTACCTCGAACGGTAACTGTACTATATAATTCCCGTACTCCTCCATGATATTTCCAAAGTCATATTTCGGTCCATATTTGATAGTCGGTTATTTAACTATCAAATAAACAATCAATTTAACCAATTATTTTATTTCCACTAAAAACACCAAGTCTTATTAACATTAGATTTTAGTAATTTAAATCACTTTACCCAAAAATATATAATTAAAACATTTAAAATAAAACTACTTAGGTCACTTTATTCAAACAATAGTTATGTAATTCTATAATAATTTCCAAATAATTTTTTTTAGCCAAAACCACTTTAAAAAAATTATTATATAAACTACAATATAAAATAATTATCTTTTTAAATCGTAATACTAGGTAAACCTTTAAAATAATCACTTCTATAATTAACTTAAAAAATATTTACTTAAAAAATATTAAAAGATTAAATAATATTTTTTTTAAATTTTTTTTTAAAACCACTTTAAAACTTCCAATTTGTACATAAAAATCTCCTTTGTAAGTATACTTGGCTTTTCAGGGAAATGCACCCATTTCAATATAGCCTATCTATCCTTTATAGGTCCAGCTCGAGTTATCCCAATTTAATCTGCAACCCAATCCCGTAAATTGCTTTTAATGCTTTAAAAATAAAACGACTTTTTATTTTTAAAACTCATTCCCCGTCTCTTTATTAATTCCCACCGTGAATTTATACTTTCAAATTTATCAACTGATAAATATTTCACTTATTTATAAACCCAGTTTAAAATTTCCATACCCTCATTTTCCTTCAAATCACAGTTTCAACACTTAGTTGATTTTCAAATCGCTTTTCGAAACTCTCTCCATTTGAAACTATTTTCCTTTACTTACTCCAAATTTATTCAAAACCACTAATTCCAAATTCACTCCTTATTTATGATGTTAAAATCTTATTTAAAACTGAAATTACACTTTCATACTTTATTTCAAAGTTCTCCTTTTATTTCTCCCAAACCATTTAAATCTTGAAGTCTAAAATAATTCTTTGTACTTCAAATCAATATTGCTTAAGTCCATATTTTAAAATCCTTTAATTCACATTTATTCACAACTCTATTTTTCCACATTTTCGAAATTATTTAAATAGGAATTTAAAACAACTTTCATTTCTTTCCAAAGCCATTCCTTTAATTTATCCAATTTCACCATAATTATTTTTGTAACGACCCGTAAATTTTCGATAAATTAAATAGCTAATTTAATAAGATTTCATGATTTAGTGTTAGAAAAAAAATTTGTAAGTCGTTTGGAATAACAATAACTAGAATGAAATGCAACAAAATTTTATCTAAGTTAATTATTTATGAATTGAATAGAATCCCAAATTAATTCAAATAATATGTAGTCAAAGGCAATTGAATGAATTTGTATTGTATAGGTAATTGTGACATTTTTGAAAATAATAAACTTATAAGTAATTAAAAGTTAACGGTGATAATTATTTAAGTTACCTATTCATTTAGTTAGTCGAATTGAATTTGTGAAACAATTGCAATTGAAATGAAAGTTTATATATTAGTTGAGTGCATTATCTCTAACTGTAGTTAAATAATAATATGGAATTCATTTGATGTAATATAGTAAATCGACTGATAATGAAATTTTTATTAAAAAAATCCAATATTGAAATCCGTCAAATACTGAACAATTAAATTGTTTGAATTTAATATTTGAAATTTATTGAATAATTGAATAACGAGAATTGAATAACTGTTTTAATGGAAATGGTTGTTCTATAATTTGAATTTGTTAAATCTTATAAGTTCGTTTTGAATATTTCAAAAGATAGTGATTTAAGAATAATCAAATTTAATTAAATTTAATATTACAAATGTTTGAATAATTAAATTCCGAATTTGATATGATTAATTTGATATTGAAATTTAATATATGAAAACAGAGTGAATAATTGAAATTTGATTTAATATGATTCAAATTGGTTTCTGAAGTAAATGTAAGTTATATCGGGATTATAATAGAGTTCATAAGATTTTTAAAAATGGGAATTTATTGGATAATTGAATAACGGGTTCAATATGATTAAAAATGATTTGTAAAATTTTATTTTATCATATTAAAGTTAGAATGATGTTGTAGCACTTTTAAAATTGAATTAAAAGTAAATTTGTGAAATTGAATATTTTAATATTTAATTGACGAGTTAAGATAGCCATTTTTCAAACAGTCTCGGATTATGACGAAACTAATTTCATGGGATCCGTAATGTGATATTATTGTAAGATTTCAAATTTCGTGTCAATCGGATTTACCGTTTGTCCGGGGCGAGCCAAAACGCATAGAAATTCGTTTAATCGGTTTAATTTAAATTTGATCGTTTATTTCCGTAACTCATGCATATGATCGAATTAGCCTCTAAAACCTGTTCCATTGTGTCCGGAATGCAGGATAAAGCCGAGAAACGTCGGTTACCGCGCGAAATTCGGAGTTTGGAAAAGCCGGATGAATAGTATTCGTCGTTTTCTATAAATAGCCCCTTTATTCACAAATTAAAAATAAAAAGGGGCTAGAGTTTCTTCTATAGCCGGCCGCCATGTTTATTTTCAATAGCCAGAATCTTCTAGCTTTCTTCCCCCAAGATCTATCAATCCATAAACAATCACGACAAATGCTCTACTACAAAGATGAAGAGCTTCGCGAGCTCTGTGATGTGAACGCTATGATCGCCTAATTCGCGACAGGGAGACCAAAATCGAGCGACAAAGGCATCGCGTTCGTGCTCGTATTTCGAGCTGGAGACGCGACCGAGTGGCACATAATTCACGGCGTGGGCAGGGGAGGCGACGAGCTTCGATTGGGTGCTGTTGTGATGGGGTTTCAAGAAGCGTAGGGGGTGCGGCTTGCAAAAGTGATGAACGGCTTTGGGTTTGTTTTCACTAGGATGTGAAAACGTGATGGGGGAGGAAGACGTACACGGCCCTGATGTGCTGGTGTGCGATCCAACAACCAGTGATTTGTTAGGTTAAAACTATAAAAGAAATTGTAAATTAATTATAATTTAAATCGTGTAAAGTTTAAAATGTTGTATCTTTGTCATACGAGGTACGTTTTGGACGAAATGAATTGCGTTGCCTTCGTTTTGTCGAGCACTACGCTATGGAGCTGGATTGGAGTCGTTTGGAGCTAGGGAAAATTTCAGGTAAAATTAAACGCTCGTTTAATTTTATTCGAAATAAAACGCTGGAGCTACACTGAAATCAAGGTGTGTGTTTTATAACGCTCACAACTAATTACCTTTATGCTAGTTAAATCTGATATTATAAAGTGTTATGAATTTTATTTGTCGTTGTTTGATAAAATTTAATTGTCATATAGATTTCCATTTGAATTAACTGTTAAAATTTAATTGACAGTTAAATTGAAATTAAAATTAAATTGCGATTAAATTACCTAACATTGATAACTATGAAATTGCCATGAATTGTATTGTCTATTGGATGATTTATTTCGATGGATTCTATTGGTTGATATTTAAATGTTTGGATGTTGATTTGCTTAAATATATCCTGTTAAGCATACATATGAAACTGTGATTTGATTTAAGTGATATATATTCATCCCTGACATTTAATTGAAATAAATAATTACTTGGCCATAGGATAGAAAGTTATATACAGACACCGAATTGGCTAAATTTATAATTTTTAAAATCGTCGATTTGAAATTTATTTAAATGCTTTGATTTAAAAGTTATAAATAGAAATCAATTTATAGAAATCGAATTTATCGAAAATTGAGTTTGGAATGTTGAAATAAATTTTGGTTAAAAGAAATTGTTAAATAATTAAAGTGGAGACTTTGGAATTTAAAAATCGGGATATGATTTAATTTCGAAAATTGATTTGTTTATAGATTTAACCTTAATTCGAGCTTTGAATATTACTAAGTAAAAGCGATATAAAATGGTATTTTGAAATTGAGCTTGAAATTGAATCATATTTGTAATTGGGATTTAACTTTGAATATTGAAGGATAATTTTGTTAAGTGTTAAAATTTTATATTTTGAAAAATCAAGCTAAAAATCAATACAAATTGAAATTGAATAAATTGAAGGTGAATGTAAAATTGAATTAATTTGAAGTCAAAGTTGTCATTGACTTGAATTGAAATTGAAATTGAATCGGTAAAACGGAAATTGAAATTTGTTTTGAATTGGGAAGTTATAATTGAAATGGTTCGGTTTTGAAGCTGTTTTATTTTGTTTCCAAATTATTCAGTTATATAAATCATTTTTGAATACTTAAACTATTTTAATCTATTTTAAATCTACTTAACCCAATTTAAATTATTTTAAACTAATTTATCTATTTTAAATCCATTTTAAATAT
Organism: Allium cepa; assembly: GCA_030765085.1. Taxonomy (NCBI): domain Eukaryota; kingdom Viridiplantae; phylum Streptophyta; class Magnoliopsida; order Asparagales; family Amaryllidaceae; genus Allium; species Allium cepa. The sequence continues at coordinate 721,805,182 of CM060937.1, read as the reverse complement.
TTTATGTATTTTTAACTATTTTAATTATTTAAAATATTTTTAAACTACTTAAAACTATTTTTTAAAATTTTCAAGCTGGTTAATAAGGTGAAATGTTTATGTTTAAATCTTGAATTTGAATACGAATTGGGTTAAATGAAGTTGCCACCTAAATTGGATTTCGAAATGATTTTGAAATCGAAATGAGATATTGATGCGAAAAATGATTTTTGAAACGGAATCTTACATTTGAATAGATACGATGATATTTGAAATGGATTTGATTTTTGAAGCGAATATGATATTTTGATATCAATTATGAATCGATTTGAAATGTAAAAGAGCCAACGGTGTAATAATACGTAGTTATTAAAGAGACCGGGATCGGATATGGACATACTCTCTGTCGAAAACCACTTTAATAACTATTATACGCGGAGTGTTGATCCAGAATGAAGTGGATGGTTTGGTGAACGCGTTGACTGAGGAAAGAGAACGATATTGGATGACCCCTGACATGACTAAAACAGGAGCCGCGCTGGGCCATTGAGGTTCGCCATCTCTAGCGGACACACTTCTTCGATACCATATCTATTACATTTGTGATTCGATTTGGGTGCACCCCTTGATTTGGGAGTGTTGTTTCGCGGTGTTGGGGTAGCTGTTGGCTATGCTCAACATCAGTCCGGATCACGCAACTACTAGTATCCTAGTTGGTATCGCCTCATGTACCTTGTCATACTGATTATCCTATTCGCGACCACTACGTTATGTTTTGTGTTATACCTATGGGGTACCCTCTAATGACCACCAGTTTACGGTGGGGCTTACGGTGCTGTATAGACTATTGCATTATAAAAATGTGTTAAGGGGGATTATGGTAACGCCTTAACGCTATTTTGATACTTTATATTACTGATAAGCATTATCTACTTAGTGTATACCACTACATAGTAGATAGTTTAACGGATCCTTAAGAGATGGAAAATCCTGTAACATCTCTTGAGTTATTGCACGTACGTTGACACTGGACATGAGACGTCAAACCCCATAAACATCTCTGACGCCGTTACACTCATATTTATTTACGATGGATTTAACTTTCATAAGGATATTTTAGTCCTGACTCAGAATTTTGTCTTTTCACTAAGCTCGGGTCAGACCTGAGTTTTTCAGCTTATTGAAGATCTATTCTAGAGGATGAAGGCAAGATTTGGTATACTATTATTATTATTACCCTTGCATCATGCTATCTGCTGCATTATTTTAATTGTTCTGTTGTATATGTATAACTCTGATAAATGTTGTATAAATAATTGTCAAAGTATAGTAAATAGCTTCATGAACCGTTTATTTGACTATTATATTTTATTGTTCCGCTGCGAGATTCTATGCTGTTTCATTTCCTTTATTTCTCTTTCTTTTCTTTTCTTGTTTACCCCAATAACCATCTGCCCTTTTGAATGGTTTGGAATCGGCATGTGTATTTGATCATCGGTTTAAACTGTCCAAAAAGGCGGGTCGTTACAGTTGGTATCAGAGCCAGGTTTAGCGATAACCTTAGCTTTGCGGGGTCTGACTCTTTATAAATAGGGTAGTTATACCCTATGATGAGTCGCTGAGTGTATATATATGAGAGAGCGTATTTGTTAGTGATATAAAATGTTTTATATTGTGTCGGTTGATTCGTTGAGTGGCTTATGGATTCTGGTCAATACGAGTAATTAACGTCATTGATGGGGATCTCTAAACACTTAAACAGAACAATTCGACAAAGTATTGTTTTAAATTGGGTAAATGAAATAATTTTGCTCTAATTATATTTTGTATATAAAGGAAATTTTCAGAAATTATTGGGACTTATCTAGCTTACCTGTTGTTAGGAATGATAATATTGGTTATTATCATTAATTGGATATTGTAATTTAATAAATAAGATGAATTACAAAATGAACAGTGATAAAACAACTTGTGGAATATTTTAAGAAAGTAAAATCCTAAAAGAATATTTTATAAGGGTGACTTATAAATTAAAATAGATTTAAATGGGAAATTATTAAATTTAAGACCCGGAGATTTTGGAAAATGGTTCTCAAAGTTTTGAAGAAATATATAGTAATATTACTTGGAAATTGTTTATGGAAATATTTTGAAAGGATTTTTAAAGGAAGGAATGAATTCAGTGCTCCTCTCTTATGTCACTGGAAAATAATTTCGGTGATGACTGCGCAGCATCATCAACGTTCATTTTCGAGTCTCAAAATGGGGAAGACTTCTAAGAAGCTTTGCTTTTTCTTCGAAATTATTTTTGATAAATGGATTTTGGTTTAAACTCCAATGGTATGATTTGATATATTAAATATATAAGTGTATATGTTTATTCCAAATAATTTGAAAAGAACCGGGCATTTAAATTTCTAAGTTTTGTTAATTAATAATTTTCAAATTATTTGAATGGAATGTGAATAACCAGAATTTATAAAATAAGAGGACTAAGATATCTAAGCTTTTGTTTGTGAAACTTTAAAGTTGAAAGGTAAAGAGGATTTAAACAAATTAAATTTGCGAACATTCTAATTTAGTAAAATGAAATTCTATAAATTTGTATAATACAAAAAAATTTGCATTCTAATAATATATAATATGACTTTCCAAATATTAAAAAAGTTAAAATGATGCTTGGATATGTAATGAGATACTGTAAAAATAAACATAACCTGGAAATAATTTAAGTATACAAGTGAGGAACTCAAAGGGAATTAAATGTATACAAATGGAAAATTTGGTTGTGAATTTTTTATATATATACTTAAATATAACTTGAAATGATGAATGGATAAATGGAACAAGTAAGTGAACTTAAGAAAGAAGACAAATGAATTGTACAATATCTTTAGTAATTTGGTTATAGAAAATAAATATAAATAGCATAGAAAATTTTCAATTTGTAACTTTGAGATAACCGTAAACTAAGAAAAGTCATATATGAGAAGTTAGACTTTTATAGGATGATTAATAAACTAAAGTGTTGGTTAATAAAATGTTCCACAAATAAATTTGTATTAACTGAAACTATGAATATGAAGTAAATGTAAACAAAAGAATTTGGTATAGCTGAGAATCAATTGGGAAAAGAAATTGAGTTTAATAAAATTATATAGAACGTTTAAAATGAACTTGAGTAAGCAAATTCTTTGATATGATGTTTAAGAAAAGATAATGTTAAAAAAATATGCTATGTAAAGAAATGAATATACTAACTGAATAATAGATTGTGAGTAATTGAGTGGAAAAAACAGAAGTCAATAAAATAATTTAGTATAGATAAATTGGATAGAAATCTATTGGAAGGTAATACGTGAGATTGTATGTATATTATTTTATTCGCATAATGATTTGATCCAAATTCGAGCACAAAATTTCGAGATGATTTACATCGATCCAAGTTAGGATTCTTCACTCGATTTTCGACGGCGAACCCTAGGTATGGATTTTTAATTTGATTCTAGAATTCTCTATCATAGTATATGGCTATGCAAGGAGAGTAAAGTTTCCAATCAAGGAACCAAATCTGAGTCCGCACTAGAGAGTCGTGTGAACGATACTAGTTTGGAAGTGAAATTGTGTGATCGAATAAGCGATTAGATTGATATTGCTCACGGATGATATATGTACAGCTTACGGACTTAATTAAAAGTTAATAATGGAAATTTAAGATGCCAAATATAAAATGATTCTTTTAAAATTATATAACAGGATATATATATAAAAGAGATAAACCAAATTGAATGTAAAATTAATAATTTGTTTATGTTGGGTATGATTTGGTTGTTATATGATCGTTAGTTGATTGTATAAAATTCACTAAGTGTAAATTGAAAGCTATAAATCATTGAGATCAAATTGGAAGTTAAATGAATTTAAATATAATTTAATTTGGTTCAAATTGGAAGTGAACTAATGTAAATATAAATTGGTGAATGTTAACTAATTGAATTAAGAATGAATGTTAGTAAAATCCAACGTTATTGAATCAAATGTGATTAAAATTGAAAACCAAGTCGATAAATATTAATGAAATGTGAATTTATATTGATTGGTTATGGATTTATTGGATGATAGTTGGATGATAGTTGATTTGGTTGATGCATTTGTTGTTTTGTTGCATTTGCTATGTTGGTACATGTAGTTGTTATGTTGCTATATGATGTATATTGATATTATTTTCATATATGCATGTTTCTCATGGTTTGTTGAGTGTTTAGTAGGTGCGGATTGCGCTTGCTTCACATTTGGAGCTTGCTTCGCATTTGGAGCTCGCTTTCGCGCTATGTTAGCCGTATATGCTCGCTAATAATATATAAGGTATATATCTCGGATTACATACCATACTTTTACACTTTTTCCCTACGGGATGCCTCATCACTTGATGAGATGTATATTAGTGATATATATACTGTTATTTTTTTCCGATCGAGCCGCACAAAGGAGACTCTGTCGAAATTTTTCGTAAATCCGGGTGTTAGAAAATTTTTCAAGTTTTAATTTTTTTTTCTCTATAACTTGTTTTGATAACTAACTTTTAAAGTTAGAAAACCGTTCGGAGTAACTTAGTGGAAGCATGTTTATGGCTTTATAAATGGAATTTCATTGTTTTATAAGTTGGTAACTTTGAATAAAATATATCAAATGTTGAATTCTATACTTAGTTCCTTTTCCCTTCTTTTTCCTTTTCGGGGACGAAAAGTTTTGAGTGGGGGAGAGTGTAACGACCCGTAAATTTTCGATAATTAAAATAGCTAATTTAATAAGATTTCGTGATTTAGTGTTAGAAAAAAATTCGTAAGTCGTTTGGAATAATAATAAATAGAATGAAATGCAACAAAATTTTATCTAAGTTAATTATTTATGAATTGAATGGAATCCCAAATTAATTGAAATAATATGTAGTCAAAGTTAATTGAATGAATTTGTATTGTATAGGTAATTGTGACACTTGTTTGAAAATAATAAACTTATAAGTAATTAAAAGTTAACGGTGATAATTATTTAAGTTACCAATTCATTCAGTTAGTCGAATTGAATTTGTGAACCAATTGCAATTGAAATGAAAGTTTATATATTAGTTGAGTGCATTATCTCTAACTGTAGTTAAATAATAATGCGGAATTCATTTGATGTAATATAGTAAATCGAGTGATAATGAAATTTTTATTAAAAAAAATCCAACATTGAAATTCGTCAAATACTGAACAATTAAATTGTTTGAATTCAATATTTGAAATTTATTGAATAATTGAATAACGGGAATTGAATAACTGTTTTAATGAAAATGGTTGTTCTATAATTTGAATTTGTTAAATTTTATAAGTTCGTTTTGAATATTTCAAAAGATAGCGATTTAAGAATAATCAAATTTAATTAAATTTAATATTACAAATGTTTAAATAATTAAATTTCGAATTTGATATGATTAATTTGATATTGAAATTTAATATATGAAAACAGAGTGAATACTTGAAATTTAATTTAATAGGATTCAAATTGGTTTCCAAAGTAAATGTAAGTTATATCGGGATTATAATAGAGTTCATAAGATTTTAAAAAATGGGAATTTATTGGATAACTGAATACGGGTTTAATATGATTAAAAATGATTTGTAAAACTTTATTTTATCATATTAAAGTTAGAATGATGTTGTAGAACTTTTAAAATCGAATTAAAAGTAAATTTGTGAAATTGAATATTTTAATATTTAATTGACGAGTTAAGATAGCCATTTTTCAAACAGTCTCGGATTTCGACGAATACAGTTTCATCGGATCCGTAATGTGATATTATTGTAAGATTTCAAATTTCGTGTCAATCGGATTTACCATTTGTCCGGGGCGAGCCAAAACGCATAGAAATTCGTTTAATCGGTTTAATTTAAATTTGATCGTTTATTTCCGTAACTCGCGCATATGATCAAATTAGCCTCCGAAACCCATTCAATTGTGTCCCAAACGCGGGATAAAACCTAGAAACGCCGGTTACCGCACGAAATTCGGAGTTTGGAAAAGCCGGATGAATAGTATTCGTCGTTTCCTATAAATAGCCCCTTTATTCACAAATTAAAAATAAAAAGGGGCAAGGGTTTCTTCTATAGCCGGCAGCCATGTTTATTTTCAATAGCCAGAATCTTCTAGCTTTCTTCCCCCAAGGTCTATCAATCCATAAACAATCACGACAAATACTCTACTACAAAGATGAAGAGCTTCGCGAGCTCTGTGATGTGAACGGCTATGATCGCCTAATTCGCGACAGGGAGGCCAAAATCGAGCGACAAAGGCGTCGCGTTCACTCTCGTATTTCAAGCTGGAGACGCGACTGAGTGGCACTTCATTCACGGCGTGGGTAGGGGAAGCGACGAGCTTCGATTGGGTGCTATTGTGATGGGGTTTCAAGAAGCGTAGGGGGGTGCGGCTTGCAAAAGTGATGAACGACTTTGGGTTTGTTTTCACTGGAACGTGAAAACGTGATGGGGGAGGAAGACGTACACGGCCCTGATGTGCTGCTGTGCGATCCAATGGCCAGTGATTTGTTAGGTTAAAATTAGAAAAAAAATTGTAAATTAATTATAATTTAAATCGTGTAAAGTTTAAAATGTTGTATCTTTGTCATATGAGGTCCGTTTTGGACGAAACGAATTGCGTTGGCTTCGTTTTGTCGAGCACTATGCTATGGAGCTGGATTGGAGTCGTTTGGAGCTAGGGAAAATTTCAAGTAAAATTAAACGCTCGTTTAATTTTATTCGAAATAAAACGCTGGAGCTACATTGAAATCAAGGTCAGTGTTTTATAACGCTCACAACTAAATACCTTTATGCTAGTTAAATCTGATATTATGAAGTGTTATGAATTTTATTTGTCGTTGTTTGATAAAATTTAATTGTCATATAGATTTTCATTTGAATTAACTATTAAAATTTAATTGACAGTTAAATTGAAATTAAAATTGAATTGTGATTAAATTACCTGACATTGATAACTATGAAATTGCCATGAATTGTATTGTCTATTGGATGATTTATTTCGATGGATGCTATTGGTTGATATTTAAATGTTTGGATGTTGATTTGCTTAAATATATACTGTTAAGCATACATATGAGACTGTGATTTGATTTAAGTGATATATATTCATCCCTGACATTTAATTGAAATAAATAATTACTTGGCCATAGGATAGAAAATTATATACGGACACCGAATTGGCTAAATTTATAATTTTTACAATCGTCGATTTGAAATTTATTTCAATGCTTTGATTTAAAAGTTATAAATAGAAATCAATTTATAGAAATCGAATTTATCGAAAATTGAGTTTGGAATGTTGAAATAAATTTTGGTTAAAAGAAATTGTTAAATAATTAAAGTGGAGACTTTGGAATTTAAAAATCGAGATATGATGTAGTTTCGAAAATTGATTTGTTTAAAGATTTAACCTTAATTCGAGCTTCGAATATTACTAAGTAAAAGCGATATGAAATGATAGTTTGAAATTGAGCTTGAAATTGAATCATATTTGTAATTGAGATTTAACTTTGAATATTGAAGGATAATTTTGTTAAGTGTTAAAATTTTATATTTTGAAAAATCTAGCTAAAAATCGATATAAATTGAAATTGAATAAATTGAAGGTGAATGTAAAATTTAATTAATTTGAAGTCAAAGTTGACATTGATTTGAATTGAAATCGAAATTGAATCGGTAAAACGGAAATTGAAATTTGTTTTGAATTGGGAAGTTATAATTGAAATGGTTCGGTTTTGAAGCTGTTTTATTTTGTTTTCCAAATTACTCGGTTATGTAAACCATTTTTGAATACTTAAACTATTTTAATCTATTTTAAATCTACTTAACCCAATTTAATTTATTTTAAACTAATTTATCTATTTTATATCAATTTTAAAGATTTCAAGTATTTTTAAGTATTTTAATTATTTAAACTATTTTTACACTACTTAAAACTATTTTCTAAAATTTTCAAGCTGGTTAATAAGGTGAAATGTTTACGTTTAAATCTTGAATTTGAATACGAATTGGGTTAAATGAAGTTGCAACCTAAATTGAATTTCGAAATGATTTTGAAATCGAAATGAGATATTGATGCGAAAAATGATTTTTGAAACGGAATCTTACATTTGAATAGATACGATGATATTTGAAATGGATTTGATTTTTGAAGCGAATATGATATTTTGATATCAATTGAGAATCGATTTGAAATGTAAAAGAGCCAACGGTGTAACAATACGTAGTTATTAAAGAGACCGAGATCGGATATGGACATACTCTCTGTCGAAAACCACTTTAATAACTATTATACGCGGAGTGTTGATCCAGAATGAAGTGGATGGTTTGGTGAACGCGTTGACTGAAGAAAGAGAACGATATTGGATGACCCCTGACATGACTAAAATAGGAGCCGCGCCGGGCCATTGAGGTTCGCCATCTCTAGCGGACACACCTTTTCGATACCATATCTATTACATTTGTGATTCGATTTGGTTGCACCCCTTGATTTGGGAGTGTTGTTTCGCGGTGTTGGGGTAGCTGCTGGCTATTGTCAACATCAGTCCGGATCACGCAACTACTAGTATCCTAGTTGGTATCGCCACGTGTACCTTGTCATACTGATTATCCTATTCGCGACCACTACGTTATGTTTTGTGTTATACCTATGGGGTACCCTCTGATAACCACCAGTTTACGGTGGTGCATACGGTGCTGTATAGTCTATGGCATTCTAAAAATGTGTTAAGGGGATTATGGTAACGCCTTAACGCTATTTTGATACTTTATATTACTGATTGGCATTATCTACTTAGCGTATATTACTACATAGTAGATAGTTTAACGGATCCTTAAGAGATGGAAAATCCCGTAACATCTCTTGAGTTATTGCACGCACGTTGACACAGGATATGAGATGTCAAACCCCGTAAACATCTCTGACACCGTTACACTCATATTTATTTACGATGGATTTAACTTTCATAAGGATATTTTAGTCTTGACTCCATTGTTTTGTCTTTTCATTACGCTCGGGTCAGACATGAGTTTTTCAGCTTATTGAAGGTCTATTGTGGAGGATGAAGACGAAGATTTGGTATATTATTATTATTATTATTACCCATGCATCATGCTATCTGCTGCATTATTTTAATTGTTTTGTTGTATATGTATAACTCTGATAAATGTTGTATAAATAATTGTCAAAGTATAGTAAACATCTTCATGAACTGTTTATTTGACTATTATATTTTATCGTTCCGCTGCGAGATTCTGTGTTGTTTCATTTCCTTTATTTCTCTTTCTTTTCTTTTCTTGTTTACCCCAATAACCATCTGCCCTTTCGAATGGTTTGGAATCGACATGTGTACTTGATCGTCGGCTTAAACTGTCCAAAAAGGCGGGTCGTTACAATTTTACATAAAAGCTCCCATTTTATTTTCCTTTAAAAATCCCACTTTCATATATCTGATATCTTAAAATACCCAAATATGTTCATCCAAACCATAGCACTCAATAACATAAATTCTAATATAACCTATCACGGATAACCAAATAAAACATATCATTGGATATGAAATAAAGTCAACAGTTTTGAGGAATCCCGTCGGATCCCTTCAACCTGGTTCCCTGCATTCACAGATGTTAGCACAATATAAAAATACCAATCCCACTTCGAGGGGGATATCATGGTATATAGGTCATCCGCTATTATGCGGGGTGCAAAGGGTCTCATCCGCTATATACTGTAGGAATATCAATCACTCCAATATGTACACTACTATAAATATAATATCACATCTAGACTGGTAATAAATTATCAGTTCGAGCAATCAACCAATAATTTAAATTCAACCATTCAAATTGACCAGCAATTTAATTTGAGTGAGATTAGTTCAGCTTTGATTTTTGTTTTGCGATCTGATCCAAACCGGCTTGTTTCCTTCACGATTTCAGACCTTGTAGAAACGTTATATGGTTTATTAACATTTGAACTAAATCAAAAAATCAACTACCATTTAATAAATTTATATTTCCTAAACATTATATATATATATATATATATATATATCTTCTCTGTATATATGTTATCCCATTTGTGGTCAAAACTGGAATATCAACAAATTGGCAAGGAATGATGGAGATCAGTTGGAATCAAGGCTACGATCGATATCGCCAAAATTTGGTTGAGCTCCGATCGGGACGAAATTGATTGGAAATGATGATAAGGACTAGGAAAGGCTATGTTTCAAATTTCATGTTAATCGGAGTTCATATGAAGGAGATATAACCAAGCCAAATGAAAGGAAGCACTGCCGAAAGCATCCATCCTCCACTCCCAAGCACTGCCGGTCCAAACCAAACCCTGTTCCAATACCTGCCGAACCAACTCCCTGCCGAACCAACTCCCTACCGAACCAACACACTTCCCACACCTTGGCCGGACCAATCTCCACCGGTCCAACTCCATCCCCATGCACTACCGGTCCACTCACCACCGAATCAACCTCCTGCCGAACCAAACCATCTACCACCTACCACCGAACCAAGGCTTACCGGACCGACACTACTAGGCCAGATTGCATCAGCCCAGGCCCACCAGCAGCTATATACATCCAGGACCCCTTCCCCCAGACTCACTCTATAAATAGAGGGGCGGGGTACCATAATGGGAGACAAGTTTGAGAGCTCAAGCATGGATAGAACTTTCAAACAACTTTCAGTTACTTGTAATCAAAGCTTTGTACTTGTAATCTGAATAGAAAAGGAGAATAACATATAAAGTGGATGTAGGCACGTTCTGGCTGAAACACTATAAATCTGTGTGTCTTTTACAGTTTAGTCCCTGCTTTTTACATATTTGCATAAATCATCCAAATCACTAAGAACAACTTAAAATCGACTAAATCGTACGACATGGAGGTGTTTGCCCTTTTTTGTGCAAACATTTTTGGTGCTTTCACTAGGAAATGAACTCAGAAGCGCTTTAATCATTGCCTCGTAAAGATTTGTTGAGAGACTCTCTTTAAGAACCAGAAGTCTATCCGAGATTATGGCTCTTGGAAGGAAAACAAGTAGAAGACAGAGACCAGAAAGAAGTCAGCATGAAGGGAGTCAAGGGGCTTCCTCAGGAGAGAACCAAACTTCAGTCTTCATCACCAGGGATGAGATGGAGACAATGATAAAAAGACAAGAGGAGTTGATTTAGAATTTTTTTCAGCAGATTGGGCAACTTGGAGCACATAATAGGGAAGCGGATGGAGTTCGGAACGGAGCAGGACCATCCGGCATGGCACCTGGATTAGGAGGCACACCCATGGAGAACATATATCCAATTTCGGAGAGAGAAAGAGGAGCATCTGCACAACCTGGGAGCAGTAGAGGAGTGAACGCTCAGTCAACGGGGGTAGATCCTAGAATTCCCTCGTAGACTCGGGGGGCAGGTCAAAAGTAATGAACAAAGATTGCGTCTCGGAGACAATGACATGTTGGCTGAGATGGTTAGAAAAGCTATGAGAGGCGGTTTGGTAAACAAAGATTTGGAGGATGTTAATAGGAGTCCTTTTTGTCCAGCAATCACACAAGCTAGGAACCCACCGGATTTCAAGTTACCATCGCTGGACATGTATGACGGGAGAACGGACCCTACGGTTCATCTAATGAAGTATATGAGGCATATGGAAGTGCTGAGGGCATCATAGGAGGTTATGCCCCAACGCTTTCCATTGTACTTGGCGGATATTGCAGCATTGTGGTTTAGACAATTGGAGAATGGATCCATCGGAACGTGGAATGATTTAATTGAGAGATTTATGAGGCAATTCAGGGTCCACATTACAAGACCCAAGAATGTGATGACTTTGGCAACCCTAAAGCAGAAAACTGGAGAGACTTTGAGGAGTTACCTAACGCGATTCAATGCGGCAGCAGCTTCGGTGGATCAACCAGATCCATCCATGGTTATGATAGCGGCTGCGTCCGGGATAGCTGACGGAACAGAGTTCAAAAATTCATTAACTAAGGATCCACTCTTGGATCTAGGAGAATTCTATCATGAGGCGGAAAAGTTTCTATGATTGGAGGATGCGAACGCCGAAAGAGAAGAAGGAGAAGGAATTGATATTTATGCGATCAAAGGAGGAAATCCCCCTGAGAAAAGGCACGGAAACTAGTAGAGGTAAAAGAAAGACTGAGAATCACGGGGATAGGTCAAAGTGGCAACGGAGGGAGCCGCGATTCACCACTTACTCTGAGCTGAATGAGAGTCTAGAATGAATTTATCAGGATACTAAAGAGCAGGTTCAGTATCGTAGACCGATGCAAAGTGATCCAACTTCTGACGAAAGAAAATCAGACAAGTTTTGTGTATTTCATGAATTGAACGGCGATAACAGTAATGATTGTAAGCATTTGAAGGACGAGGTGGAAGGGCATATCAGGAACGGTATGCTTCTCCAGTATATGAGGAGGCGAACTCCAGCAGTGGAGCAAGAGCGACCACCGTCTACATCGGCTAGAGGTGACCCTGGATCGGGGCACCATTTGATTATCCATTGATTGCTTGATTAAAATAACGATGAACAAGTTGTAAACCTCTCACTAACGCGGTTAAATCATTTACACATGTGAGCGATCGTGCACGATCCATAGGCATGCTCTGAATGACTACCAACCGCGTTATAGTAAGAGTTTACGCTTTAACATCTTCATTTTGCTTTTTGCTTTGATTTTGATTTGAACATTTAAATTCTGCCTGTTTTGACATTTCTGCTGTAAGGTTCATATGATTATTGCTTTAATATTTACAATTCTATGAAAAAAAATCTACTTGTATGCCCGTTGGATCGTGAACGGTCCACGAGCACCTCTTGCATGGCAGTGAATTGCCGAAGTCTTTGATTCGCAAACTCCCCCTAACAATAACTCCGGCACTGATAATATTAAGCCCCCCAGGGCACACTCATTCGCCTCGAACGGCACCCGACCTGGAACGGTCACAACTCGCCTCGAACGGCACTCGCCTCGAATGGCACCCGACCTCTAACGGTCACAACTCGCCTCGAACGGCACCCGACCTCGAACGGTCACAACTCGCCTCGAACGCCACCCGACCTCGAACGGTCACAACTCGCCTCGAACGGCACCCGACCTCGAACGGTGTTAACGGTAAAAATGACTTTAACGTTAATGTTAACTCCGCCTTGACCATGACTCTTCGATTTAGTGCATCAAGAGGTTCCGACCTAACAGTTAGAAGCATGCCGACTTAAGGCTCAACAGGGGTGCCGACCTAAGGCCTAAGGGTTATGCCGACTTAACACTTCAACAAGTATGCCGACTTAACACTTCAACGAGGCTACCGACTCAACGTAAATACCGACCCAACGGCCTTAGCTCATTGCCAACCTAAAATGAATGGCGACTCAATGGTTACCGACTTAATGACTCAGAAGGGACAGCGACTCAAAGGAGACCGACTTAAGATTCAAAGGGTTACCGACCTAGTAGGATTGAGAGGCATACCGACTTGAGGAATACCGAGTTAAGGCTAAAACAGTTGCCGACCTAACGTGGGTACTGGCCTAAGACTCAGAGGATGCCGACTTAATAAGAAGGCCGACCTAAGGTCTAAAAAAGATACCGACTCAGTGACTTGACCGAGTTACCGATCTAATGCCTTACCAAGCTGGCCACCTAGAATAGTTGCCGACCCAAGTCACAACCGATCCAGCTCCCCAGTTATCTCGTTCACGATCCAGGACTTATCATTTGGACCGTGACTTGCGACTTACCAAGTTAACTCGTCCACGACCTAATATAAGCCCGATGCCATGTTACTGAGAAGAGGTGGTGTTGACTCGGAGGCGACCTTAGACCGGTCACGGCTCACCTTAAGTCGGCTACGGCTTAACTTGAGTCGGCCACGGTTTAGGACTTGGCAAAAATTTCAGACCAGAACTCTCTATAAATAGGCAACCACCTCCAACATTCAAAGGACTTTTTGGGGGGCACATTCTCTTCATACACCGTTACCTTGCTGCATTGAGAACTTCATCAACACTTAGAGCTTTCAAGATTAGAGGAATACATCAAAGAACTTCACGAAGAAACCACACATCTTCAACATGAATTTAAGGACTTTAATCGACATTGAAGCTTAAGACTTGTTCCAAATCACTTGTAACTTGAAGTATATTGTACTTGAGAAGATTTGTATCAGCTTGTAACGAGATTATTAATAAAAGTACTTAGAGTGGACGTAGGCTATACCCTTAAGCCGAACCACTATAAAATTGTTGTTGTTTACTGCTTCTCCGCTATTACTTGCTTGTATTTCTTTCCCGATCTATCGGGTGGTGCTTTCACAACTACACTTCACACACCAGGGTGTTAGCGTTCACATTTTAGCGTTAACATTTTTGGTGCTTTCACTGAGAATCCAACTCAGGAAAACTGTCATCATTGCTTCACAGAGATTTGAAGAAAGAATTTCCTTAAAAACCAGAAGTCTATCTGAGATTATGGCTCCTGGAAGGAAAAGTAGATCTGTCAGATCTGGAAACATTCAAGAGGGAACCTCCGCTTCCCCTGTACCTAATCAACCCACTCCGTCTGTTGGAGTTACGAAAGCGAAGTTGGATGCTGTGATTCTAGGGCTAAACCAGCAGATAAACGCCCAAAATGCACAATTAGAGGCTCAAAGTGCCCAGAATGCTCTGATTCTGAATAAGTTAAACGACTTACTTGGGGCAAACAATCAACCGGCTGGTAATGAAAGGAACTATGCTGGCAACGTTCATGATGTTAATGAAAGGAATGCTCCTGAAAGGGCTACTAGTCCCTTTGAGCAGGCAGTTCCTGAGGCTGGTGGATCTAGAACTCGGCATGATGAGGAATATCTTTCTGGAATGGTCCGGCAGATCATGAAAGAAAGTATGCAAAGGGTTGAAGATGAGAAGGAATGGGGTTTCGCCCCAAGTAAAACTCCGTTTACTGAAAAAATCTTAAAGGCGGAATTTCCAAGGAAGTTTGTCCCTCCGACTATTCCAGCTTACAAAGGGACAAGTGATCCGAATGAATTCTTGTATAAATATGATTGGCACATGACAGGTGCCAGAGCCTCTGACGAAATAAAGTGCCGATATTTCCCCATGTACCTGGAAGGTGTGGCTCTACTATGGTTCACAAAGTTGCCAGTCCGATCTATTGATCAGTTTTCAGACTTGACCAGAAAATTCAAGGAGCAGTTTAGACTATATGCTTCGAAGGCCAAGGACATCATGTCACTGTCGAGTTTAGAGCAGAACCCTGGTGAGTCTATCAGATCTTTCTTGAACCGCTTTAATATAGCGCTGGCGGAGGTGGACAATGCTGAACCACGAATGATATTGACTTATCTGATGAGGGCTATTGATAAGTCAAGCGAATTTGGGAAATGGTTAAATATGAAGGAGCCAACCTCTCTCGAAAAGTTCTACAAAAAAGCAGATGAATTCATTCGCTTGGAAAGCCGTCCTTTACCAGTAAAGACAGTGTTGGAGAAAGCAGAAGACAACACTGTCGCTCCACGCAAGAATGAATCGGTGGGGCAAAAAAGGGAGAATAATAATGGGAAGAAACAAGGTAATCTGAAGAAGCCCCGATCCTTCAAGCCATCAGAATATACTCCATTATCACATACGCCGGAGCACATCTACCTTGCCACTAAAGATTCCGTCGATTTCCCTAAACCTATCCCTTTGAGAACCGGGAAAAAAGCCATACAGAGTGGGAAATTCTGCCGCTTCCACAATCAACCCGGTCATGAGACTGATGAATGCCGCCAGTTGAAAAATCTGATTGAAGAGTTGCTAAGAGAAAACAAACTGCAGCAATTTGTGAAGAAGAATAGCAACAATCCTGCATCGTCAAGTCAGGGGCAACAGGTTCCTGTTCATCAGCCTAGGACAGGTGAGAAAGCTACGGGACATGAATCTGGAAGGCCCGTTATCAATGTCATTACAGGAGGGCCTCACCCAGCTGGCAAGAGCTGGGGTGAGATGGAGAGATATTCCAGGGCTTTGAAATATGCTCCAGCCGAAGAGGACGTCTTTGTTTTAGAAGACACTACGCCCCTGAAACAACAGAAAACTTTCAGCGATGATATTATTTTCAGAGCCAGAGATTCCACAGGTATAGAAGCTCCTACCCTAGATCCCTTGGTCATCTCGGCTGGTATTGGACCGGCCATTGTCAGAAGAGTCCTCATTGACTGCGGAGCATCATGTAATATCCTCTTCAAGAAGACATTTGACCAGATGAAAATCCCTATGATCGATGTACAAGCCTCATCACAGAAGATCGCTGGCTTCACTGGGGAGCCAAAGCAACCAATTGGGACCATCAATCTGCTTGTAGAACTTGGGGAAGCAGAAAGGAAAGTGGTCCGCAAGCAAACATTTGTGATTGTCGATGAGTTTTCTGCTTACAATGCTTTTCTTGGCCGTCCAACACTCGCAGCATTCAAAGCTATCCTAGCCCCGTGGTGCCTCACTATTAAATTCCCTACTGACAATGGAGTAGGAGTTATAAAAGGGGATCAAAATGCTGCGCGAGAGTGCTATTTGACAGAACTGCGAGAGTCAAGAAAAAGAGAGATGGGAAAGGATGCGGCAACCCCAGTCCGCATCAAGGAACCAGCCTTGTAGCAATTACGAGGCGGACCCTGCACTGGCGAGCACAGCGGGGCACGGAAAGAAATGGATCCCAGAAAAGCCAGTGCAGGGGAGAATAGAGTAGTACCGGTGGAAACGACAGTGCCGGTACCTGTTGACCCGAAGGACCCAAATAAGGTGTTGAATGTAGGTTCACAACTTAATGTGTCAATTCAGAATATCTTGATATCTTTCCTGAAAACAAATCTGGATGTCTTCGCTTGGACTCATGCCGATATGTGTGGAATATCTCCAGAAGTTGCAGTACACACTCTGAATATTGACCCCAAGTTTACGCCAGTTAAACAGAAAAGAAGAACCCAAGGTCCAGAAAGGTCAGCAGCATTAAAAGAAGAAGTTGATCGACTCATGGAAAATAACTTCATCAAAGAATCTACATATCCGAATTGGGTTTCAAATCCTGTGCTGGTCAAGAAAGCTAACGGAAAATGGAGAGTGTGCATCGATTTTTCTGATCTAAACAAGGCCTGCCCCAAAGATTGCTTCCCTTTACCCAGGATCGATCAACTAGTAGATGGAACAGCGGGGCATGAGTTGTTGACTTTCATGGATGCCTACTCCGGATACAACCAGATCATGATGCATGAGCCGGATCAGGAGGATACAAGCTTTATCACTGATGTTGGTCTTTATTGTTACAGAGTTATGCCCTTCGGATTGAAAAATGCAGGGGCAACCTACCAAAGACTTGTTAATGCTATGTTCAAACCGCAACTGGGCAAAACTATGGAAGTCTACGTCGACGACATGTTAGTGAAGTCCAAGAAAGCAACGGATCACATTGAACACTTAGCAGAAATGTTCACAGTCCTCCGGAAATACAGAATGAAGCTTAACCCTCTGAAATGTACATTTGGGGTCGATTCCGGAAAGTTCTTAGGTTTCATTGTCAGTGCTAGGGGTATTGAGGCAAGTCCAGCTCAAATTACTGCCTTGAAAAAAGTTAAAGCTCCTAGAACGAAGAAGGAATTGCAGAGTCTCAACGGAAAGGTCGCCGCCCTGAGTCGGTTCATTTCCAAAGCCACTGATAAATGCATCCCATTCTTTGACGCCCTGAAGAAAGGAAAGAAGAATTTTGAATGGACTTCCGAATGCCAAAAAGCCTTCGATGAGTTGATCCGTCATATGGAAACGCCTCCAATACTTTCTAGGCCAGGCAATGGTGAGGATCTTCTTATATACTTGGCAGTATCATCTCATGCTCTAAGTACAGCGCTGATACGGGAAGACAAAAGGATTCAACATCCGGTTTACTATATCAGCAAAAGACTCACTGGGGCAGAGCTGAATTACTCCAAGTTGGAAAAACTCGCCTATTGCCTACTAGTTGCATCAAGGAAACTGAGGCAATATTTCCAAGCTCATCCTATCAGAGTACTCACTGATCAACCTCTAAAGCAAGTCCTATTTCGCCCTGAAACTTCGGGTCGCCTTCTAAAATGGAACATTGAACTCAGTCAATATGACATCACTTATCACCCCCGAAAAGCAATCAACGGACAAGCTTTAGCTGATTTTATTGCAGAATTCACAGAGAAAGATAATGGTGAGGAAGAAACGATCAATGATTCCCCAATCCAGTGGAAGATGTATGTTGATGGCGCAAGAAATGACTACTGTTCTGGAGCCGGAGTGGTACTTGAAACTCCTGAAGGTCGATCATTATGTTATGCACTAAGATTGGAATTTCCTTCAACAAACAATGAAGCAGAATATGAAGCTCTTATTGCAGGTCTGAAAATCGCTAAAGAGCTAAACATTCGAGTATTACAGATCTTCAGTGATTCTCAGCTTATTGTATGCCAAGTCAAGAAGGAATTTCAAACAAAAGGTGGAAACTTGCCTTCCTACTTGTCAAAAGCTTGGGAACTTCTATGTGAACTCGATCATTATTCAATAAGCCATATTCCCCGGGAAGAGAATACGAAGGCAGATTCCCTCGCAAAGTATTCAAGTTCTGGTGAAGCTCAACTATTGGGATTGGTTCCCGTAGAAGTCCTCTCAGCACCAAGTATAGACGAGATGGATATAGACTGGATTATGAATGTATCTCAAGAACAAGAATCGTGGATGACTCCAATATTAGATTACCTACTCAACGGCTCTCTGCCAGAAAATGCGAGAGAGAGACAAAAGCTACTAAGGAAAACCTCTCGCTATGTAATTCAGGATGGCCGATTGTACAGACGGGGATTCTTAATGCCTTTAGTTCAATGTGTATCCAGGGAAGAGTCCAAAACAATCCTAGCTGAGGTACATGGAGGCGAATGTGGTGATCATTCAGGTGGCCAAACATTAGCAAAGAAAATTCTCCGATACCGATATTTTTGGCCAGAGATTAATCGAGATGCTGCAGATTACTCCCGAAAATGTGACAGATGCCAAAGATTTGCCAAAATTCCTAGAGCACCTTCTATCGAACTCACACAGATGGTCAGTCCATGGCCGTTTGCGATTTGGGGAATGGATCTCATTGGGCCGCTACCAACTGCCAAATAAGGGATTAAATATGCTATTGTTGCAGTTGATTACTTTACTAAATGGGCTGAAGCTGAACCATTGGCTACTATCACCTCTAAGAAGATGATAAGTTTCGTGACCAAGAATATCATTTGCAGGTATGGTGTGCCTCAGAAAATAATCACAGACAATGGTACTCAGTTTGAAAGCGAGGAATTCCAGGATTTTTGCAAACGATTCAAAATCCAGAAAAGCTTTTCGGCAGTAGCTCATCCGCAGGCAAACGGGCAAGTGGAAGCAGTGAACAAGATCATCAAATCAACCATCAAAAAGCAACTCGAAAGAGCAAAAGGTGGTTGGGTCGATAAGCTACCACTTGCACTATGGGCATACAGAACTACTCACAAAACTGCGACTGGGCATACTCCTTTTTCGTTAGCATACGGATTAGAAGCAATGATCCCGGTTGAAACAGAGGTCCCTTCACACAGGAGAATCCATTTCAATCAAGCAGAAAATGAAAAGCTACAACTTGAAGCGCTAGATCTCCTTGATGAAAAAAGAGACGAAGCTAATCTCAGAGTTGCAGCTCATCAGCAAAGGATAGCCAGACATTTCAATTCCAAAGTTCGCCAACGCAGCTTTGAGATTGGAGACCTAGTCCTGAAGAGAATTATGACAGCGACAGGTGTGTTTGGGCCAAATTGGGAAGGACCGTATGTAATAGGTCAGAAGCTTCTTGACGGCACATTCAAACTCACCGCTGTTGATGGAGATCAAATTCCAAGGGCATGGAACAGCAACCATTTGCGTCCATACTTTACTTGAAAATTTTGTTGAAACATTGTAAAAAGAATTATGAATGTATGATTCTTGTAGTTCAAAGCAATTGTAAAACTGATGCAAGTAAATAATGAAAGAATATAAAGTGGATGTAGGCCCAATTTCATGGCCGAACCGCTATAAATCTTGTGTTCCTTATTATTATTACATGTTTGCTTTATTCTCGATATAAAAGGTACGTAGAATGTATTGCTGAAATGTCGATTTGAATTTTTGTAGACAATGGAAGTGAAACTTGCACATAAAAAGACCAAGTGATTCTCGCCAAATTTCAAGTCACAAGAGCCCCGAATTCAAATCCTAGATAGGAAGTTCTTCAATTGAACGGCCTATGATTTCGACAAAAACGGGTCTTTGCTAATAAATTGAGATCGTTTGAACAAACAAACATCCAATTAAAAAGCTAGTGCTCGTTCTCACGAAATTGCCTGACAATGAAGCACACTTCCTTGGATTAAACAAGTTACTTGTAAAAAAAAAAAAAGGAAAAAAGAAAAAAAAAACGGGGCAGAGGATCATTGAAAAGGCATAAGCAAGTGAACAGAGGAACAACCAAAGCCATCATCGGCAGCACAAGTCCTCTTCGGAGGCACAACTCTTCGGAGGATAAAGACCTCTAATGGGTCATACGCCACAAAAAAGAAAGTTCTCTACTCAACAAAAAAGATTGGAGGAGTCATGACTCTCCAACCATGAGAGAGTAACTTCCAGGCGATGAAAACCCTTTCTGAGGCACATTTCACCAGGAGTTGAAGTGTTATGACCGCTCTTCGGAATTTCACTTCACCAGAGTTGAAATGCAAACAAAATGAAAGCCCTCTTCGGAGGCCCATTTCAACAGGAGTTGAAGTGTTATGACCGCTCTTCGGAATTACACTTCACCAGAGTTGAAATGCAAACAAAATAAAAGCCCTCTTCGGAGGCCCATTTCACCAGGAGTTGAAGTGTTATGACCGCTCTTCGGAATTACACTTCACCAGAGTTGAAATGCAAACAAAATAAAAGCCCTCTTCGGAGGCCCATTTCACCAGGAATTGAAGTGTAACAACCGCTCTTCGGAATTTCACTTCACCAAAGTTGAAATGCAAAACAAGATAAAGACCTTCCTGGAAGCCCACGTTTCACCGAGATTGAAATAAAACTTCCACGTGTCGAAACGTGAAAAGGCTTTCCTCGAAGGCACAACTCTTTGGAGATACACGTTTCACCAAGATTGAAATAAAACTTCCAAGTGTTGAAACGTGAGAAATCCCTCCTCAGAGGTACGACCCCCTCCCGGGGACACAATTAAAAAGAAAGACCTCTTCAGAAGCCCACGTTTCACCGAGATTGAAATAAAACTTCCAAGTGTTGAAACGTGAAAAAATCTCTCCTCAGAGGCACAAATTTTTATTCAAAAATAATAAAAAAAAAGAGAAGGGGAAAAAAAAGTTAAAGTACATTCAGAGGTCCGCTTTACCACATAGAAGAATTCACTTGGCAAAATATATACATACGCAAAAGGAAAAAGTGATTTCTTCGAAGGACAAAGCGTAGAAACTTATATGAAGGAAGTTGCACTCTACGAAAATTCTCTTCGAGAATGAAGTAATTATTCTTTAGAAAACGAGAGTGCAAGTCCCCTCAAAGTATACGATATTGCAGTAAGCTCATAGTATAGGGGCAACATGGTATAATTACATACAAAGCGGTATAACTATGTCGGTAAAGTACGCTCAAACAACATACCACAAGCTCACCGCAACATCGTATAAATAAACTTGTGCAAAAATGAATAATAAATGCATTCTCAAATTCAAACAAAAGTCTGTACAAATAAAGAATCATTTTATTCAATTGCAGATATTGCAGATACAGGTTTCAAAATAAAAAGCAGGGGCCGGTGCCTGCACAACATCCAACCATTACACAAAAAAGGAATCAAAAAGCTCAACTCTTCATTTCTTCTTGCCGCCTTTAGACCCTTTACCCGGCCGAGTGGTTAGCTTTTCGGGTCTTTCAGGTTGGTCTGAAGGCATAAGGGAAGAAGGGGAGGGAGGTGCAACTGGCGCAATTTCCGATTCCTCTTCAGTGGTGATAATTTTCTTCCCCCTCCTCTTCGATGTCCCATGCTTCTTTCTTCTCTGCGAAGAAGACTCACTCCCCGGAGTAACGAGAGCGGACAAAACTACGTCGTCAGAAGGAGTCCGCTCCGGAGAGATCTCGCCTCCTTCGAGTCCCTCATCTTTTTGCTCCTGCGAAGCAATAGGGTCATCCAAGCCATGAAGAGCCTCAATTTTCTCCTCTTGTGACCCAGGTTGTGAAGCAGAAGGAGGAGTCACCTGAAGAGATGAAGGAGGAATAACCAGAGAAGGCGAAGTCTGCACGGCACTTGTTGTTTCAACTGCAGAAGAAGAAAACTTGAAAATGTTAGTATCTTCCCGAAAGAAGGGAGATATGGGTTCATCGAGATTCAAGAGGTAATCGAGAAGCTCATCAAATTTTTGAGGAATAAGCAGGCAATCCACCTGAATCGGACTAATGTCGAAATTACCTGAAGATGTTGGCTTCGTCGGTTCAATCTCATAATTCTGAGCCCCAATGTCCTCCAAAGCCTCTTCATCAGTAGGGGTGATTACCCCAGTTCTTGTAGGAGGCGGCAAATGAGCACTAGGGCCTGTAATGTCCACCTCGGGAGAAACTAGAGGACGTTCAGAGATGGTAGGCGGTACTTCTTTTTCAGAACGCTCCTCTTCCGCCATCCCGGCCCACGCTCTGGCAAGCTGCTCCTTTCCCTTGGCAAGAGCGGCACGGGCTTCATCATCAAGATAATGCTCTTCGAGGGCTGACTCAGCATATCCAGCACCTTTACCACCGAGCATATCAAGTGCTGCCTCCCAAACTTCAGCCAGTGTGATTTCATACTTGGGGCCTAGAAAGGCAAGGCTGCCACGTCCCAAAACGCTGTGCAGGTAAAAATCGAATAATGTAGAGCTAATGTCAGCTTTGGTTGCTTGATGAGCCTCTTCGGCCGCAAGTTTACCAGCAACAGCCTCGTCGCGCTCCTTTTCGGCCATAGCAAGTCGAGTTTTTAACAACTCTATCTCCAAGCTTTGAGAGCCGGTCTGTTCTCGCAGTTGTACAGTTTCAGCACGATATTCTTCTATGACCTTTTCCTTGTGTGCAAGCTTATCTTCGACTGCTCTTTGACTGGCATGCGCATCTCGTACTTGTTGCTGAAGCATGCTCTCCTTTTGTGAATGGAAAGTAGATGAAGTAGCTAATTCTTCCTTAAGTTTTTCTACTTCCGCTTCCAGCTTTTCATTATAGGAAGCAATACTTCTCATTTCGGCGTCATGTTGTTCGAGAGTCTTCTGCCACTCAGCCTTATCATTCTCCATTGTTAGCATGGCCTCGAGATTGGCTCGGTTAACCCTCTGAAGTTCGTCGACGAGTTTTTGCCAGTTCGACATTCTTTCGATATCGGTCCTGACAGTATCAAGATTTCGCAGCATAGCCGGTTTGTCGAGAGGAACCAAGTCGAGATCAAATCGAACCCCTCTCAGGCACCACTGAGGAAATCGACTTTGAAGGGTGGGAGGACCTTGCCCGACTTGGTATGCGGGCCGGTTGATGATTGCTTGAATGTCGGAGCGAACGGGAGCAGGAGATTGAGCAGGGACATGTTCAGAAGCTGAAGGAGTTGTTTCTTCAGTAAGTCTAGCCCGCTTGCTAGAAGAATCGTCTATGTGACTCTTTCCTCTCTCATCATGAGCTTTTCTCTTTTGGGTATCATCATCTCTGTGGGGAAGATCATGTCTTTCTTGTTCCCTTCGGCGACGTTCTTCATATGCTCGTCTCTCGTCGGCTTTCCTGACGGCCCTCTCTTCATCCGACTCTCTGTAAGAAGGAAGGTAACGCTTGTAATCATATTGGCTACGCCTCCCGTAGCGCTGGAAATCATCATAGTACGAGCCGCTGCGCCCCATAGGAGAATCTGGAATTAAAATAATAAGATTTAGAAATCTTTAAAGTACAAGAAGATAAGTGCATAGAAGTGATGAGAAATCCAAAGTGTCGTGAAACGTGTAAACTACGCGCATCAATCTACGAACCACTCTTTAATTGAGGAGTAGTTGTGGGTGTGATAGTTATCGTCAACTCTTGAGTCGACGACGACTGTTGCAAGATAGAAGTAGCCTCAACTACTGAAGAAGAAATCCCGGCAGTGATAGGATCGTCTTTAAAGATCTCGTGTGAAGTAGCAAAGAGATCGCTCAGTCCTTCGAAAGTATCATCCCTGCTCTGCCTAACAGGACTGGATTTCTCAGCTTTTTCACCATATTCTTGTGAATGATGGGAAGATCCCAGAGGCTCTTCTTCCTCGATAACCGGGGCAAGTTTGTCGGATGGCCCCGCAACATCAACAGAAGTGGAGCACTTCACTAACAAAGACTCAGGAGTCTTTATCGGAGAATCGGGGACTTCCGTTGGAATTTCATGAGCATGCATAGAACGAGAAGCGTGTAGAAGCCCATATTGATGTAAAAATTTATCTCTCAACAGAAATTTTATGCTCCTCTCTTCTGCGGCCACGGCACTCAACCTCTCAAAAACTTGCTTATGAATTGGATCTCTAGAAGGGAGAGGAAGTGCTGAAAGAAACAAGGAATGAAATTAGCAACTGAAATTTCAGATCTCGAAAAAGTTTCAAAACGGAAAAAATAGAAGCACTAATCTTACTTCCTACTCTCCAGATGGCGTAAAACCCTGGGGGACAGCGGGCAAAGAAAAACTGGTTCAAAAATCCATGAACGCTTTCAGTAAGATCGGAAATGAGCTTGCGGTTTCTAGCACTTCTCACAATAATGAGGGAAGGATGATCTTTACTCTTTGCAAACGAGCACAGATAACGAATTTCTTCAAAACTCGGTAGGCAATCAAGAGTTCTTCTAAACAAAACACATAACCCCGTCAAGATGGCATAGCCATTGGGATGAAGTTGAAACGGAGAGATTGTCAACCGAAGGAGAAGAGTTCGAAGGAAGTCGTTGAAAGGAGGAATCGCCCTACTTAAGCACATTTGGCAATTGACTGCAACAAAACCATAGGGAGGATTGTCAGCAGTATCACTTGGCCCAGGGAGAAGAACATCACTTTCAGCAAAGCCAAATTGAGTGCGCAGCTGGATAAATGCTCTCGAAGTTAGAATAGTCGAGGTTCTCTCCGGAGGATTCTCTATGGGAACAGCTATCGGAAAAGTTTCTTCCTCTTGAGTTACCACTTCTTCTTCTCGGTGGGAAGTCATTCTACATAAACAACTGGGTATTCAAACATGAAGGTGCACGTTTCCTAAAGTGTGTGAAGTGTTGTGTAAAATCAATCAAGCAGTGAACAAATATAACTGGAATGAAAACTAGCAAGCATTTGTTAGTTATGAAATTCAGGGACTATTGTTTTAAGCCTAAATATGCAAGTAAGATGTTGATGCAGATAAATCAGTTCAGATTATTGATACTTTGCATTAATGTTTAACTTTAATTGATTGATTCACAAACATTTCATGCAATATAATTAAGTTGCTTGTCTTGTCTTGACTAATCTGTCATCTGACATGGGCAGTCAATGGCAGTATTTTCGCCTTGGTTTTCTTTGTTTGTTATTTTCAGCAGGTTAGCAGCTTATAAGTTAATGCGATCTGTGAAATAATACAATGAGATTCAAGCAAATTTAAAGTTGGGGCAGTTCAAAATTTAGGCAACTTAGTTTGGCAGTTCAAGTTAGAAACTCAAAGTGGATCTATGCTCTCAAAAAGTCAGCATGCCCAAAGCTTAAGTGTTAACTCGGCAGCGGTTTAAGAGCCAACTCGGTCACGGTTTAAGAGTTAACTCGGCCACGACTTAGGGATTAACTTGGCTGCGGTTCAAGGTTAAGTCAGTAGAAGGTTAAATCGGCAGATTTCCCCAAGAATTAATTTGGCTACGATCTAAGGGTAAGGTCGGCCAAATGTTAAGCTACCCAAATTCACTGAGTCGCTTCCGAGCTAACATCTCACTACATTCAACCCGTTAACCCAATAACCATTCCATCAGCAGCCGCCTTCATTCACATAATCCAATAACCCAATAAAACAATTTGAAATTGTCACAGATCTGATGTCCTGCCATCAAAGACCATCGAGCCTGAGGCGATAAACCCCTTCATTGTATCAACAATCATCTCAAGCAACCTAAACTTCACCAATTAGGAAAACGATGGTATTCTTGATGGAGCATCACACAAAGAGGCGATTCGTGTTTGAGCGACAGGATTCATGAATCGACAAGTAATCTACGATCGAAAGAGAAATAGAATCACTTACGCAATGGATGGTAGAGGTTATCGGTGATTAGTTGGAAGGAAATTGCTTCTAGGAATTTGAGAATACTTTAATGGCGGAATCAAGCAAGAGAGTAAGTGACGAAGAAAGAGGAAGAAAGTTAACTTATACCCTGCAGTGGAAAATTTGGAGCAACACATACGGTCTAATTGTTAGGTCGCATATGACCTACCGACCTAAGAGGGGACGGGTTAAGGGCTATCGAAGCACACGACCTAACATTTAGGCGTATACTTCGAGGGGCAAATGTTAACTCCGCCTTGCCCATGACTCTCCGATCTAGTGCATCAAGAGGTTCCGACCTAACAGTTAGAAGCATGCCGACTTAAGGCTCAACAGGGGTGCCGACCTAAGGCCTAAGGGTTATGCCGACTTAACACTTCAACAAGTATGCCGACTTAACACTTCAACGAGGCTACCGACTCAACATAAATACCGACCCAACGGCCTTAGCTCATTGCCAACCTAAAATGAATGGCGACTCAATGGTTACCGACTTAATGACTCAGAAGGGACAGCGACTCAAGGGAGACCGACTTAAGATTCAAAGGGTTACCGACCTAGTAGGATTGAGAGGCAAACCGACTTGAGGAATACCGAGTTAAGGCTAAAACAGTTGCCGACCTAACGTGGGTACTGGCCTAAGACTCAGAGGATGCCGACTTAATAAGAAGGCCGACCTAAGGTCTAAAAAAGATACCGACTCAGTGACTTGACCGAGTTACCGATCTAATGCCTTACCAAGCTGGCGACCTAGAATAGTTGCCGACCCAAGTCACAACCGATCCAGCTCCCCAGTTATCTCGTTCACGATCCAGGACTTATCATTTGGACCGTGACTTGCGACTTACCAAGTTAACTCGTCCATGACCTAATATAAGCCCGATGCCATGTTACTGAGAAGAGGTGGTGTTGACTCGGAGGCGACCTTAGACCGGTCACGGCTCACCTTAAGTCGGCTACGGCTTAACTTGAGTCGGCCACGGTTTAGGACTTGGCAAAAATTTCAGACCAGAACTCTCTATAAATAACCAACCACCTCCAACATTCAAAGGACTTTTTGGGGGGCACATTCTCTTCATACACCGTTACCTTGCTGCATTGAGAACTTCATCAACACTTAGAGCTTTCAAGATTAGAGGAATACATCAAAGAACTTCACGAAGAAACCACACATCTTCAACATGAATTTAAGGACTTTAATCGACATTGAAGCTTAAGACTTGTTCCAAATCACTTGTAACTTGAAGTATATTGTACTTGAGAAGATTTGTATCAGCTTGTAACGAGATTATTAATAAAAGTACTTAGAGTGGACGTAGGCTATACCCTTAAGCCGAACCACTATAAAATTGTTGTTGTTTACTGCTTCTCCGCTATTACTTGCTTGTAATTCTTTCCCGATCTATCGGGTGGTGCTTTCACAACTACACTTCACACACCGGGGTGTTAGCGTTCACATTTTAGCGTTAACAGTTAACACCTGGTGTATGCCGTGATGAAATGAAAGCACCATCCGTTTGCACGGGAATTAAAGTAAAAAGAAAGTAGCAGAAAAAGTAAAAGAGACAGAGATTTTTATAGTGGTTCGGCTTCTAATAAGCCACATCCACTTTACATCCTCCATTATGTTTTTCGAGCTCACTTTTCAAGATTACAACACTTTACAACACGATCTCTTGATCACAACACTTTTACAACACGATCTTACAATTACAACACGATCAGAGAAAGAAGTTTGAACTTTGATGATGAATTGCTCTTTGGATTCATGGTTAATGAGGTTGATCTCTAGATGAAGGTTCTTCAGTGTTTGAAGTGTTTGGAGATTCGAGAAATTAGCAGAGTATAAGCGCCTTGAAATCCAAAAAAGTCCCTCCCCCCAACCCCGAATGTGGAGTTGGTGGACTATTTATAGGCGACTTCGGAGTTAGGTCGGCTGGAGCGACCTAAGATAGGTCGTAGGCCGGTTGGAGTGAACTAAGGTGGGTCGTTGGCGACCTGGAGGAGCGACAGAAGAAGGAGGGCGACCTAAGGGATAACGGCATTAAGATGTATGGCCTGGAGCGACCTAAGGGAAAAGGCGGGGTATGCTTTAGGTCGTGTGCGACCTATGGGTGTTAGGTCGCGAGCAACCTATGGGTTTAGGAGAAGAGTTAGGTCGCGAGCGACCTAACTTTGTTGAGGAGAAGCATATGTCGCTTAGCAGGTAGGTCGCTTGAGCCATTGAGTAGTTAAGTCGCTGACTGCTGAGTTGCTCTAGGTCGTAGGTCGCTTGGATTTATAGGTCGTTAGGTCGCGAACTTTCCTGTGAGCTATTAACTCGTGAAGTCTTAGG
Organism: Allium cepa; assembly: GCA_030765085.1. Classification (NCBI taxonomy): domain Eukaryota; kingdom Viridiplantae; phylum Streptophyta; class Magnoliopsida; order Asparagales; family Amaryllidaceae; genus Allium; species Allium cepa. Next base: position 721,776,433 of record CM060937.1, on the reverse strand, counting down.
TCACTAAGTCGTGAGGTCTGTTAAGTCGTGAACTCTGTTAAGTCGTTAGCCCGCTTCATCAGTTAGGTCGCTAACTTTCTTTATTGGTTTGGTCGCTAGGTCGCTTCATTGGTTAGGTCGCTAACTAGTTGAGTCGCTGGATTACTTCACTCTTTAGGTCGAACACCGTAGCGGTGGCGTTGCCCCCGCACCCCCACCTTGGGGGGTTGGCACCTCCCCTGGACCCCCCCTCCGTAGGGGATCTTAGATGAAAAATCATTCAACGGAACTTGCTTTGCTGAGATGTTGAGTTGACCAATCTTTGAGACGAGCTATCTTGCTTTTCTCGGTCGATCTTTTGATATCACGGCCTTGCTGAAAAAGGCGGGATAACAAATGGTCACAACTCGCCTCGAATGGCACTCGACCTCGAACGGTCACAACTCGCCTCGAACGGCACCCAACCTCGAACGGCCACAACTCGCCTCGAACGGCACCCGACCTCGAACGGCCACAACTCGCCTCGAACGGAACCCGACCTCGAACGGTCACAACTCGCCCCAAACGGCACAACTTGCCTCACCTAAAATGGCTCGATCACGAATGGTCGTCATTTGAGGTCCACCACTTGACCGCGCACGGTTGCACTTCACCTCAAATGGCTCGATCCCAAACGATCGTCATTTGAAGTTAGGCGCTTGAACACGAATGGCCGCACTTCATCTCAAATATGTCGATCCCGAACGGTCGCCATTTGAGATCACATAAAACTGCAAATTCCTTTGCAGGACATCAACAGGATATGAACATCCAGCTCATGGCATTGCAAAACACGCCTTCCTATCACAAGGCATGTTTTGGGGGGCAAAGTGTTATCCCATTTTTGGTCAAAACTGGAATATCAACAAATTGGCAAGGAATGATGGAGATCAGTTGGAATCAAGGCTACGATCGATATCGACAAAATTTGGTTGAGCTCCGATCGGGACGAAATTGATTGGAAATGATGATAAGGATTAGGAAAGGCTATGTTTGAAATTTCATGTTAATCGGAGTTCGTATGAAGGAGATATAACCAAGCCAAATGAAAGGAAGCACTCCCGAACCATCCATCCTCCACTCCCAAGCACTGCCGGTCCAAACCAAACCCTGTTCCATTACCTACCAAACCAAATCCCTGCCGAACCAACACACTTCCCACACCTTGGCCGGACCAACCTCCACCGGTCCAACTCCATCCCCATGCACCGCCGGTCCACTCACCGTCGAATCAGCCTCCTGCCGAACCAAACCATCTACCACCGAACCAAGGCGTACCGGACTGACACTACTAGGCCAGATTGCATCAGCCCAGGCCCACCAGCAGCTATATACATCCAGGACCCCTGCCCCCAGCCTCACTCTATAAATAAAGGGGCAGGGGTACCACAATGGGAGACAAGTTTGAGAGCTCAAGCACGGATAGAACTTTCAAACAACTTTCAGTTACTTATAATCAAAGCTTTGTACTTGTAATCTGAATAGAAAAGGAGAATAACATATAAAGTGGACGTAGCCACGTTCTGGCCGAACCACTATAAATCTGTGTGTCTTTTACAGTCTAGTCCCTTCTTTTTACATATTTGCATAAATAATCCAAATCACTAAGAACAACTTAAAATCGACTAAATCATACGACTTGGAGGTGTTTGCCCATCTTTTGTGCAAACAATATACACATACTTATTAAATTTTTAATGAAAATAAGATCTCTTTCTAGCATATGTATTAAAACAAAAATGATTTTTGTACTTTCCTGAAATATTTTTTCTTTTGTATGAAAATTTTACTCTGTTGTTCATTGTATATATAAATATATCGAATTTTAAAACAGAATTGTTTTGTATGCTTCTGTAAATTGAAATCCTATCTATGTATTTTTCCTGTTTCCATAATATGTTTATATATATATATTTAAAGTTTAATAAAATAAACAGCAAATACCTTCACTGTCAAAAATCTGAAATATCTCCATCCCACCATAGCAATCCTCCTCGCTTCGCATAGCTCAACTTCGACCGTTCCCGAAGCCTTAGCTCTATCGCAGAGTTCCGCTCCAAGCCTCGCTCATCCCTGCTGCTTGGTTGTGACTCAGTCGCGAGCAAATACCCCTCTCCCCATCATCGTGTGCGTCACTAACCCATGAACCACGGCCAGCTAGCGGTGCTTGCTTGCTTCTTGGATTCGAACGATCTCGACCCCTACTCTGAATTGATTATGAATATATGAATTCAATTTGAGTATACGAATTTGATTTTGGATTGGGTTCCAGAGGAAAAGGAAAAAATGGGCATAAGCGGTATTATTTATATAAGTTTCTTTTATGTATAATTTACACATATTATATAAATGGAAAAAATGATTTGTGAAGTTTTATTTATGGTAATATACTTACCAATAAATTTGAATCACTATTTTGGAACTATGGTTTGAAATATTTACTTGATTTCGGAGCACTAATAATAAATTTATAGGTTTATTCGCTATTTGAAGTTTTGTATTAAACCATAATAATTTTTTTCCACAATTTGAATATTCATTTTAAACAAGTATGTAAAATTAATTATGAAGATATGAAATTTTATACTTTGATTTGGATATTTAATGTAGGATCTGAGTATACTATTAGTTTCTGTTTAATAAACTAGGGTTATACTTATTTTCAAATATGAGTGTAATAAATTATCACATTTAAAGAAATTTATAAAAAAAGAGGGGCTTATCGTAATGTTTTGATATAAACTTCTAACATTGTTTGAACTTTTGGAAAATTCTTGCATAATGCTATGAATATGTTTTAAATATATCTTATATTCTTACTAAGTGAACGAGGTTAAATGTTTAATTGAATTTTAGATATATTGATATTCCTTTTCACTTCAAGGGCGAATACCAAAAACTTGTGTAACATTCAATTACATTCCTAAAATATATGTATATATATATATAACTTACTAGAAATGTTTTATAAGTTGAAATGTTAATAGAATATGTAATTGAACATTATACAAGTAAAACTTAAGTAATGTAAGTAATTAATGAAATTATTTGTAAATAAGAATTTTGATGTACAATAAATGTTATGAACGTAAGTTAATATTGTGAAATAATTTATGTAAGTACATGAAAGAAAAAGAAAAGGACAATATATGAAAAAAATGAATAGTAAGGATGTAAAAAGAAACCAATTGAATGAACTTAAATATTGTATTGAAATTATTGGTTGTTTTGGCTTATGTGACGTTGGGTAAGGATACTTCTAACTGTAAACGGATGTATAGATAATCTATCAAGTAATTATCTAAGATTTTTGACCATAGGGTACATTTAGTAGTTTATTTATCATCTAGTACGATTAAAAGTTTCTGAACCTGAACAAATCATTAGTTTAGTTGCTATGGACGTATGATTGATTCCTTTGTTACATATGATGGTCGTGTTGTTTGTTTGCATGTGACTATTATTATAGTTTGATTTTTTTGTTATTAATTAAAAAAACTCAAATATATCTCTTTTCATGTAGTTATTAACATCTTTGGATTTTATAAGTGAAGTACAGGTTTTGGAACCAATAGCTACTGCTTTTGGTTTCATAAATTAAATGTTGTTTGCTCGACAAACAGGTATGCTTTCGGATTACGGGTTCCTAACGATATTATATTATTTCTCGTGGTTTGGGATGTTTATTTTTGAAATATGATATATATATATATATGGTAATTATTGATATTATTATTTCTCCCGGACCACTCGGTACAAAGGAGACTCTGTCGAAATTTTCCGTGAATTTTAAACTTATAAATTTTGTGAAAAGTGAGATATTTTCAAACTTTGGTAGACTTAAATATAAAGGTTAACTTGTTATTAATTTTATATTGTATTTAAATTGCTTAATTATGAAAATTAATTGTTTATAACTTGAATACTTTGAATAAAATATATTGATTCCTTATTTCCTTCTTTCCCTTTTCGAGAATGAAAACTTATGAGTGAGGGAGAGTGTAACGATCCATATTTTTCAATAATTAAAATATTAATTAAATATTGATTAATAATACTTTAGAATTTTATAATGAAATAAAACTAAAATTTGTGATGTTATAATGAGAGTAATAACTAGAATGTAATGTTAGTAATGTTAATATAAGGTAATTGTTAATTATTTTAATGTAATTTCATCTAACTGATGTGACTGTAAAATTATGATTGGTTATAAGCTATAAACAAGGAAATACATTGAATGTTGAAATTATATGTAACCAATTAGAATTAGCTAATATTGAATATGAAATCAATGATGTTGTTTGAATGTTGTTGATAACTATTTAATGTAATTTCAAATCAATTGAAATAAATTATAGGTTGACCTGGTTATAATTGTAAATATGAATTAAATTAAATGATGTAGTTAATGGTGAACTTGTATGTAATTAATTGAAATAGGTTAATATTGAATGCAGAATCTTTTTAGGTAATAAAATTATAGAGCTTTGTTGTAAAGAATAAGATAATGGGTATGAATTATTATTATAAACGATTGTATTAACCATTTTCTCATTAATTTATCCGTTTGAATATTGAATGGGTAATTAATGGAATTAAGGCAACTGAACATTGGGATTAATTTTTGAATTGTGTGTCAGTATTCGAAATAACTGTAAAGTTATTTGGTGATAAGTTGAAACAAGGAAATGAATTAATTATTATATAAAAGGGGAAAATTATACGAAATTAATGGAAAATTGAGTATAATCAGGGTTGTGTAAGTAGTTATAACATTTGTTGTTGATAATAAACTTATAAATATGAGTAAGTAAGTAAAAGGTAACATTTTTCATTTTTCACCTATTTATTTAATCCACTGAAATTAAATTGAAAATCAATTGCAACTAATCAAATTACTTATTGCAGTTAATATGAATTAAAGTGATAACTATAGAAGATTGAGGTAACGAAATGGTAAACCAACGTTATATATATCCATAAGTTGATAACTGATTGAATAATAAGATGAAAATAAAAATAAATATATATTGGAATTTAAATTTATTAATGAATTTAATACCATTAATTTGACTTGGAATCTTTCAATAAAAGGGAAGGAGAATTTAACCGAAATTAATGGCTTTTAATGAAAGAAATATACGTTTGTATGATTCATTTTAAAGTGTAATTTTGAAATTAATTACAATTATGTCGATTTGGAATCTTTCAATTTAAAAGGGTAAAAAAAGAAACATTAACTTTAATTAATCGATTTATCAAAAGAAACATACATTATTGTTAAAATAAAAAGAATGTTTTAATGAAAATAAAACGAACATTTTCATTTTGAAGGTAAAAATAATTTTATAAAAAGAAGAAAAATGAATTTTAAAACAATATTTACAGTCATTAAATATCAATTTGAGGTTGTATATAAGTGATTCTAACACCAATCTTGAAATTTAAATTAAATTATCTTTTTAGGTTTCGTGATTGCGCTCTGAGAAAAAGTTTATTTTGAGAAAAAAAACTTGAATTTGAGTTCCAGATAATTTTTTTGTGTAATGATACATTGGTTGTTGTATTCAAATTTATTTATTGTATTTTAGTTATGTTTAAACGAGTTTAAAAAGGTATATTTGGTGTTAATATATTTAATTGAGTGCAACATGCAATTAATTAGATCCTAAGTGGTCCCTTCATCTCCTTATTATTCAATACACCTGCATTGTTTCCAAATTTTGGTTTTATTGCAATTCCCTGATGTAGTTGAAACGTGAATTCACATCCTTTCTCATTCTTCTGTTTTGTTTATTTTATTACCTAAAGCATTTTCTTAGTTAATATAGCTTCATTTTATTTGTCTATTCCATACCTATTTCTTTTGTTACTTCCGTTTCTTCTTTTGTTTCATATCTCATTCATTCCCTAGAACTTCACTTCTTTTCAAAATCAGAGCCTCTATTTTTTTCCCTCAAAGTCTCAATGTCAACATACATACCTCCACTTAGTTACTGCTAGTTCATTTTTACTGAAGCTTGTTCAAAAAAATTATTAAAGTTACTTAATTATTAAAGTTACTTATTTTAATAATTAAATGTGTACGTATTTTTTTAAAATATCCTTATAGCATGAATATCTTCCTCATACAAGCTCCGATACATGCGTAGTTTCTTCTGTTGGACTCGCATTGGAATCCCTGACGACATGAAACAGGTTTGGTTGAGTTTAAAGACTATTAGAAAAGGCATATTTGTTTGAAATTTTGCGTTCTAAATATCAAAGGTGAGTGTTTTGACCCACTCACAAATTCTAAATTATCTTATGTTAGTTAAATTAAATTTATGATGTGATTAGAAATTTATTGATTATTGTTTGGTATTTTTAGATTGTCATTTAAATTAAATTTGAATTTATATTGAAATTAATTGCCATTCAATTTAATATTGAATATAAATTGCTAGTTAAATACCTCATAATGATAATCAATTGATTGTTGTGATTTATTGGCTGATTTGAATGTTGGATTGTGAAGCATGTTATTGATTGACATTTTGGACGATTGGATGTTTATTTATGTATATGTCTCCGTTATCACTATGGATTGAATTGATAATCCAAGCGGTTTCCATTGATTTGGAAATTTTGATTTTGGATACTGGTTGAAATGACATATACCCACATAATTCCTTGAATTTGGATTATTTATTCGAATTAAATTATTTGAAAGGTTTAATTTTTAAATTTAAACTTTGGGTTTATTTTAACTAAAATGATTCAGATTGGTATTTCAAATTGTTTGAAATCTTTTAAATAATTATATCCACGTTGTACACTTGATAGGAGATGAAAATCCAGTAACATCCCTGAAGCCATTACACTAATATTTCTATTCTACTTATTTTTATTTGACATACATAAGATCTCTTAGTCCTGATTCGAGTGTTTTGTCATTTTATTACGCTCAGGTCCGTCAGAGCTTTTTCAGTGTATTAAAGACCATTTTATTTTAGAAGATGAAGATGGAGATGAGTCTACAATTTGTTATTAATTATTTCACTACATCATGTGTTCTGCTGCATTTATTTATTTCTGATACATGTATAACTCTGATTTGTATTATAAAAGTGTAATCAAATGTCATTCGTAAAATAGCTTCATGAACTGTTTATTTGAATATTATATTTTGTCATTCTGCTGCGAGATTCGGTGTTTGGTTTTCCTTCTTTTCTATTATTTTCTTATTTATCCCATTAACAATCCACCCTTTTGAATGGTTTGAGTTGACATATGTGGTTTATTATCGATTTAAACCGTCCAAAAAGGTGGGTCGTTACAAAAAAAGTTACAGATTCCTTTTGATAAAAATATGCTATTATATTTTATATTTTGTCCTACTGTGTTAGTGAGATTTGGTGTTGTTGTTATATTCTCTTCTATCTCTTTCTTCTTCTTCACCCTAATGAACTGTTGTGTATGACACTCGGTTGCTCAGCATTCTATATAGTGGACGTATTAATGTCAATTTTTGAGGATCGAATATCCCGGTCATCGCATTTGGCATCAGAGCTGAAGATTAAGCGAGAATCTTAGCTTTGATAGGAATTACTCATTAGAGATAGGGTTAGTAGAACCCTTGAATGAGTTGAGTGTATTAATAGATATGAGCGCATTTTTTGTTAGTGAATATAAATTATTTTACATTGTGTTGATTTATTGATTAAGTGGCATATAAATTCTTATCGAGTAGTGGGACGACACTAGATCGATAGGAGTTTCTAAACACTTAAACACGACTAACCGACATAGTATTATTTGAAGCGGGTTATTGAAATCATTTTACCCAAATTATATTTTGATATAAAGGAAATAATTTTTTGGAAATTATTATAGTATAATTAGTGTGTTTAGTGCTGTTATAATCGAAATAAGATTATAAAAAATTGAAATGGTTATATATAACGAATTGGGGATCGTATAAGAATAATTTATGCAAATAATTTATAATTAAATTAGATTCGAGCTAGAATATGAAATTTAAATCCCGGAGATGTTTGAAAATGTATTCTATGGCATTTGGAATTGAATGAAGGAGGTATTATTTTTTGAACGGAAAATGCTTTAAATTGGGATTAAAACTGTTTTAAATGGATTTCGAAGGTGATATAGCACTGAATCCACTTTAGTCGTTGGAAAATATTCCTGGTGATGGCTGCAGCATCATCAGCATTTATTTTTGAGTTTCTAAGTGACGGATTTCTACCGTAGTAAATTAATATGGAGGTTACTGGATGAAAACAAGTGTTGATTTGGAAATCTGAAGGGGATTATTTTAGATATAGACAAGAAATGGCTTAAATGTAAAACGTGGGATTTGGTGTGTGTATATATATTATATATATATATATATATAATATTTATCTATGATTCAAAGTGATTTGAAATAAATACCGGATATTTGAATTCTAAAATCCCTAGCTAAAGATTTTAGAAATATTAATAAGGAAAGAAGTGTGAAAACAGAATTTTGAAATTAAATTTTAAAGTAAGAAAGTTAAAAGGGGATATAACTTAAGTTGATGGGATTAAATTTTAAAATTTTAGTTTATTGTTGTTTGAATAGAATTAATGAAATAGAGAGTTAACTTAAGCAAAGTTAAATGGAATAAATTAGTAAAGTGAAATAATTAGATGAATTGAAAAGATGTGTATAAATGATGGAAACTTGTAATATGAATTGAAAACAAATATCAATAGTTGACTGAATTGAATGTAATGGAAAATACTAAATGTAAAGTTTGGGTTAAGAAGTGGATATATAACTAGAAGCTATAAAATTTGAAATGGAATCGACTCAAATAAAGAATTTATGTAAATGTGGAAAATAAATTGTATGAATTGGAATTTAACTTAAGTTAAGTTAAATAAAATTTGAATTGGAATTGAAATATCATCAAATTGAATTGAATATAGAGTTTGAATTGTAAAGCAATTGCATAAATTATAAAATTCCAATGGAATAAAATTTAACCCGAAAATTTTGGAATAGTGAGCAAATAAGTTAAATGACTTTCAAAATTGGAATGAATGAAATAGAATAACTAAATAAAAATTGTTCAGTATTGATGAAGAAATGAAAGTTCAAACTTGAATTATAAAGTGAATATGAACTCAAGTGGATTAAATCGATTGATTTTTTGAAATAAAAATCAAATTGTGAGATATAAAATGAAAGCAAACCAATTAGAAGAATTAAATAGTGAATTAGATATTGAAATAGGACTTGGGTTGAATGAATTTTAATTAATTGAATGTGGAACTTGAGTTATAAATAAATTAAATTTAAGTGTAAATAAATTGAATATGGCTTGGATAATGTTTGAAATGAATTCGAGCTTGAAGTTAAGTTGAAGTGGATTGGGTGAATGAACAAATTAAATTAATTGGTAAATGGAATGGAATTTGATTGAGTAAAATCAAATCAAAAATTTGAATTGGAATTTGATGGCAAGGGAAACAAACTTAAGTTATAGAGTTGAATTAATTGGGAGTAAATGAATTAATTTAAGTTAATAATTTTGGATGGAAGCTTGGCTTAAATAAACGTATGAAATGGTTCATAAATAAATTGGGATGATTCTAAGCCAAAAAAATGATTTGAATATAATGAACGTGGATATGATTGGAATGTAAATGAATCGATTGACAATCAAAATGAAATGAATAGAATTAAATATAAATTGATTTGGAATCAACTTAAAATAGCTATAAACCAAAATGGTCTTTTTATTAAATGAATATCGCCTTATTTGCATAGAAAAATTGCCGTTTGACGTAAACGGAAGTAATAAAATTCTACGAATTAATAGAAAGTGAGTAAATTGATTTTTAAATAATTTGGAATGGATATGATTTTGTTTGGTATAAATATAGATTGGATGCGAATAATTGGGCTGTAAATCATTTCGAATTGAATGAAAAAGTATATGAATCGATTGAAAGTAATTAAATTAGCATCGAAAGCATATAATTGCTTATGATAATCTGTTAGAATGCATTGTCTATGAAATTTATGTGTTTAACTAGCTAAATAAAGGAAGTGTTATTAAAAGTTCATGTTTTGGTACTTACGTGTTAAAATTGATTAAGTACAGGTATATGGAGCAGTTTGGCTTAAGTTTGATTGCACAAATTGCATATAAAATAAGCAGCTCGCTTAAAAATGCTAATATAAGGTACTTTTTCGGATTAAATACATCAAAAATATAAATATTGTTATATATTTTGTTTTTCTACTATGTGGGCCGATGTATATATTTTTATCTCTCTTATCATATTGCAAAAGGTCCTCCGTATAAAGGAGACGTTACCAAAAAATTTCGGAAATTTAGGATGTTAGAAAAAATTTGAATTTTTTTGAAAATTACATGATTTTTAAAGAAAGGATTTTGAATTAGAAGATGGAAACAAATTGTTTTGGTTGAAATTAAAAGATTTAGAAAGGTGCATCTCAAGTTTTAACTAAGTGAGTTTTGATAAGTTATTGGGTTTGGATCATTCGTCCTACGTTAGAAATTTTGGGGACGAATTCTTTTAAGGCGGAGGAATGTAACGATCCAGATTTTTAGTCGTTTGATTTTGAACATTTAACTTATTTTAAATGTTGAATTTGAAATATTGTTTGATTTTGAATATGGAAATTTTGGTTGAATTGGGAAATCTTAATTAAATTTCGAATATAACAATTCATCTTAATTCGGGAATAGTGAATTTAATATTCGAATTGTGTGGATAATTGAATTTGAGTTGGATATAAATTGAAAACGATTTCTATTGTTGATATAAATTCTATTTGAATTAGAATGGAGTTAGGGAACTTCTAATATTGAATTAAAAATTAATTTTCAGAAATTGGAAATTTTAATAATTAACTAATGTGCATAAATAGTCATTTTTGACACTTTCTCGGATTTCGAAAAAATCAGTTTTATTGTTTACATAGTAGCGAATTATTATAGGATTTCAAATTTCGTGTCAATAGGACTTACGGTTTGATCGTGAGAAGTTGAAACGCGTAGAAATTTATTTAAGTAAATTAATAAAAATAATTCGATTTGAAAACCTATCTTCCAAATACGATAGAATTGGCTTCCGATATATATACCATTGTGCCGGAATAAAGGTAAAACATTATAACGCCCGGCGGCATGCTTTATTTGGAGTTCGGAATTTATTTTGAGTGAATAGTTACTTTTATTGCCTATGAATATAGGACCCCTGCCCTTTATTCAGAAACCAACCCTAAAACAACTAGGGCAGCAGCCATCTTCATTTGATTGCCAGAAATGCACAAATTTTCTCCGCCTAATAACTCTCGATCCATCAACTATCTCCAAAAAATTTCAACTATGAAAATATAGAGCATGTTGAGGTCTATCCATACATTTGGCTACGATCGCCAGAAGTTCATCGACGACGATGAATTTTGGCCTCATTTTGCTGCATTTAGGGACCATTTTTCTCGATGGTGGGTTGATGGTGGAAGGTCGATCATACGGAATGGGTGCAAGCGGGAACGACGATTCGAGTGGTGGTACTGGATCGGTCTCACGATCGACAAAGAAGGAGTATTTTGAAGGAAGAACGGCGGCATATGCGTTGTTTTATCCTGTTGCGTACGTATGAAAGAAGGGTGGGGAAGAAGAGAGCGTGCGTTCATGATTTGAAGATGATGATTTGGACAGTCCAGATCCATGTAGGGTTTAAAATAAAAAATGAAATTGAAATTATATTATATATAAATTCGTGTAGTCTTCTAAATGCTTTAACTTGGTCATACGAGGTCGAAGTTGGATGAAACAAGCGGCATTGGGTTCGTACCTAAAAATACTATGTAATGGAGATGGATTGGGATTTATTTGAGCTAGTGAAAATTTTGAGTAAAATTAAATGTCAGTTTAATTTCAATCGAAATAATCGCTATCGCGATGACTGTAAGCAAAGTGAGTAAATCTCACTCATTTTTAGAGCTAGTATAATTTAAAATGTTGAAAATTCAATTATTGGTTGATTAGATGATTTGATAATCATTATTATCAATTGGATTTTATATTATATATATATTGATTGATTATTCTAGCCAATTGAAGGGGATGAGACCCTATGCGCCCTACATAATAGCGGATGCCATATATAGCAAGATATCCCCCTCGAAGTGGGAATGTTATTTTTATGTTGTATTAACATTTGTGGATGCAGGGAAAATAGGTTTGAGGGATCCAACTGGATTCCTCAAAAGTTTATATTGATTATTTTTCATATATAATAATATATGATGTGTCGGAATAATCTGTTATACATCTTTGTTCTGTTGTGGATTATTGGACGTTATAGTAGCACTAGCCTAACTTTTGGTATTTCAAATGCCTTAATTATTATTTTTGGAATTTGAAAAAGAGATTTTGGATATGAATATATTTATATCGAAATTGGATTATTTAGAAAAAAAGAAATTGATTCGGAAAATTAATAATAATTGATTTGGAGTTGTACATAACTATTCGTAAAGTGTTTAAAATAGAATTGTAAAATAATTTATATAAAGAATTTTTAGTAATGGATTTTCAAATAATATCTCTTAAATATGGCAAAGAAGTTGAAATTGGAACTTTAAACGAGTTCAAGAAATAATTGGAGTTTATTGAGTAATATATTTGTAAATGCGATTTTAATACAAATCGAATTATAAATGGAGTGATTAATGTAGATATGTTATAGATTTGGAAATTAGTTTATAAAATTTATAAAAAATGTCTATAAATAAAAGAAATGATATTAGTTGATAAATTGGAATAAAATTTCATAGTTTGGATTTATATTAATTATTTTAGCTTCCTTTTGAGCCTATCTTCTTAGTTAGAATTCTCTTTGATTAGGGTTCCTCTAAATTTAAATCTCTATCCTTGTTCTAGAATCCATTCTTGAATCATCCTATGAGGGAGTGTGTTTGTAATTTATATAAAAAATAGTTCATATTGTGTTGTTTGTGTTGACCCTCAATTTTCTACGACTTAAGAACTTTACGACTCAAGCAAGGTATGCGACTCAAGCAGAGTGCGCGACTTAACGAGTCAAGGAAACCTCTCGACTTAAGGTGTGTGACGACTTAACAAGTTAATACATGAACGACTTACGACTTAAGGTCACCACGATCTAGCAGCTCAAAGCACTCCACGACTTAATGAGTTAAGAACTACACGACTCAAGAATTATAACGGTCCAAACAATTTAAGACTTAAGATATTCTACGACTTAAGGAAGCCTAAGACTTAAGGAAGTCTACGACTCAAAAGGTATGCGACTTAAAGATGTTACGACCTAACGACCTAAGGGAGTAACGACTCAAGGCACGAAAAGGTTAAGACAACTACACTTAAGTCGCAACCGTCTTATGACTTCTGCTAGGTCGTTTACGGCCTAAGACTACAGAGGCAAGTTCAGTACCACGCCTTGATTCAATAACTCGTTGACGACTCAGGACTTGTGATATGACCAAGTGGACGAACTTACTCCAGTTGAGCCGCAAGCCAAGACTTAGGTTAGGACGGTCACGACCTACGACCTATGATGAGTCGTACACGACTTAAGCAGACAAATAAGAAGCCGCATCCGGATAACTCGTACCCGACCTAGGACTTATGGCATGAATTCAGGAAGACAAGCTGATCTCTATTAAACTATGGACTTGGCTCTATAAGTCGGCTACGACTTATCCTAAGTCAGCCGACGACTTATCTTAAGTCAGCTGACGACTTATCTTAAGTCGGCCATGACTTAAGACTTGGCAATAATTTCTGCCCAGAATTCTCAATAAATACATGGCCATCTCCAACTTTGAGGGGACTTGGGGGGACAATCTCTTCAAGCTCCGATACTCTGCCAGTTTCTAAACCGACTTTGTACTTGTAGTTTCGAAGAACACTACAAGCTACTTTGAAAGACTTTCACACGTCCAACATGGATTCGAAGACTTTCATCTACATCGAAGCTTAAGCTACTTGTTCAAAGTGTTTTGTAACTAAAGAGATTTGTACTTGAAGAGCATTGTATCGTTTTGTAACAAGATCAGTAATAAAGATACTTAAAGTGGACGTAGGCTACTCCTTAAGCCGAACCACTATAAAATCGCTATCTCTTGCTGTGTTTTCTGTTATTTTAGCTGATATTCTGTTCCCGAACCATCGGGTGGTGCTTCCACATTCACACTTCACACACCGGGGTGTTAGCGTCTGATTTTCGCGTTAACATTTTTGGTGCTTTCACTGAGAACTGAACTCAGGTTGTTCTCACCATTGCTTCTCAAAAAGTTGTTGAAAGGATTTCTTTCAAAACCAGAAGTTTAATGGAAATAATGGCTCCTGGGAGAAAATGAAGTTCTGTAAGATCCGACAATGTTCAAGAGAATACATCTACCTCTCCTCCTTCAAGTCAAGCACCTCCAACTGTTAGAGTTACGCGAGCAGAATTGAACGCCGTAGTTTTGGGGTTGAATCAACAATTGAATGCCCAGAATGCACAGTTGGAGGCTCAGAATGCCCAAAACGCCCTGATCTTAAGTAAGTTAAATGATCTACTTGGGGCTAACCGTCAACCAGTTAATAATGATGGAAACCCTACTGCGGGAGTTCAAGATGTTGAAGGAGGGAACATTTCTCAAAGAGCCGCATACCCTGTGGAAAAGACACCTCTCCAGGCTGGAGGATCAGGACCGCAACTGACCCTCCGTGAACGGTTGTCAAGACAGAATTCAGAAAGAATGGCCGATGTTCGCCCTCCAGAGCCTCTAAATGATGAAGAGTATTTCTCAGGCATGGTTCGTCAGATTATGAAGGAAAGCATGCGAAGAGATGAAGACGAGAAAGAATGGGGTTTTGCTCCAAGAAAAACTCCATTTACTGAAAAGATCTTGAAGGTAGAGTTCCCAAGGAAATTCGTTCCCCCTACTATTCCGGCTTACAAGGGGACGAGTGATCCTAATGAGTTTCTGTATAAGTACGATTGGCATATGACGGGTACTAGAGCGTCTGATGAAATCAAATGTCGATATTTCCCGGTATATCTGGAAGGTGTGGCTCTATTGTGGTTTACAAAGCTGCCGGTCAGGTCCATTGATCAGTTCTCCGATTTGACCAGGAAATTCAAGAGAAATTTCGATCGTATGCTTCAAAAGAAAAGGATATAATGTCGCTGTCAAGTCTAGAGCAAAATCCGGGAGAATCCATCAGATCATTTTTGAATCGTTTTAACATAGCATTGGCTGAGGTAGATAATGCTGAGCCACGCATGGTCCTAACATACTTGATGAGGGCGATTGACAAATCAAGCGAATTTGGAAAATGGTTGAAAATGAAAGAACCAAACTCGCTTGACAAATTCTACAACAAAGCAGATGAATTCATGCGCTTGGAGAGCCTCCAAACACCGGCTATGGTGGTATCAGCAGAAGCCGGGAACAATGGTGCTGCTTCAAACAAGAAAGAACCTAACACTCAGAAAAGGGCAAATGATGGTGGAAAGAAACAGGGAGACACTAAGAAAGGCCATCCTTTCAATTTCACACCCTTGATTGATACCCCTGAGAACATCTTCATTGCGACCAAGGATGATGTCAATTATCCGGCACCACCTAAACTGAGAGTGGGAAGTAAGATGGAAAAAAGTGGAAGGTTCCGCCGGTTCCACAACCAACCCGGCCATGACACCAACGAATGTCGTCATTTGAACGAGGTAATTGAACAACTCTTGAAAGAGAACAAGCTCCAACAGTATGTAAAAAGGAATAGAAATGCCCTAGCCTCGTCGACTCAAGGACAACAAGTTCCCGCTCACCGTCCTGGCTCAAGTGAGAAGGCCGTAGAACATGAGTCAGAAAGACCTGTCATCAATATAATAACTGGAGGGCCTCACCCAGAAGGCAAAAGCTGGGGCGAGATGGAAAGGTATGCCCGGGCCTTGAGGCATGTACCGGCCGAAGAGAATGTTTTTGTATTATAAAATGATGCACCTTTAAAGCAACAAAAGACTTCCACTGATGATATTGTATTCAGTGCCAGAGATTCTTTGGGTATCGAGGCTCCTACCATAGATCCTTTGGTCATATTCGCTGGTAATGGGCCGGCTACTGTGAGAAGAGTTCTAGTTGATTGTGGAGCTTCATGCAACATTCTCTTCAAGAAGACTTTTGATCAGATGAAAATTCCAATGGCTGACGTTCAAGCTTCATCACTTAAGATTGCTGGGTTTGCTGGGGAACCCAAACAGCCGATTGGGACCATAGACTTGTTTGTAGAACTTGGAAAAGGGCTGAGGAAGGTGGCTCAAAAGCAAACCTTTAAAATTGTTGAAGAATTCTCTGCCTACAATGCCTTTTTAGGCCGACCAACTCTTGCTGCATTCAAAGCTGTTCTTGCCCCATGGTGTCTGACTATAAAATTCCCCACGGATAATGGAGTTGGTGTGATTAAAGGAGACCAAGATGCGGGGCGAGAATGTTATCTTACAGAGTTGCGTGAATAAAGGAAAAGAGAAACGAGAAAAGGTGCGGCGGCTCCAGTCCGCATCAAAGAACCAACCTTGTAGCAATTACAGGGTGGACCCTGCACTGGTGAATATAGTGGCGCACGAAGAGAGATGGATCCAAGGAAAGCCGGTGTAGGGGAGAATAGGGTAGTACCAGTAGAGGTAACACTGCCGGTACCCTTTGACCCAAAGGACCCAAACAAAGTGCTGAATGTGGGTTCACAGCTCAACACAACTGTTCAGAATGTTCTGATTTCATTTTTGAAGGCAAATTTGGATGTATTCGCTTGGACTCATGCTGACATGTGTGGAATATCCCCAGAGATTGCAGTACACACTCTGAACATTGATCCAAAGTTTACACCCGTGAAACAGAAAAGAAGAACTCAGGGTCCAGAAAGGTCAGCAGCATTGAAAGAAGAAGTGGATCGGCTCATGGTGAACGGTTTCATCAGAGAATCTACTTATCCAAATTGGGTATCAAATCCAGTGCTGGTTAAAAAAGCTAACGGAAAATGGAGAGAATGCATTGACTTTTCAAATTTGAACAAAGACTGCCCCAAAGACTACTTCCCGCTGCCCAGGATCGATCAGTTGGTGGATGGGACGACGGGGCATGAATTGTTATCTTTTATGGATGCATACTCCGGATATAACCAGATTATGATGCATGAGCCAGATCAAGAGGACACAAGCTTCATCACAGATGTTCGACTCTACTGCTACAAGGTCATGCCTTTCGGACTCAAGAATGCAGGGGAAACTTACCAAAGGCTTGTTAATGCCATGTTTAAACCGCAGATTGGCAAGAAAATGGAAGTTTATGTTGATGATATGCTAGTGAAGTCTAAGAAAGCAGCGGACCACCTGGATCCATGGCAGAGATGTTCGCAGTACTCCGAAAGTACAGAATGAAGCTTTATCCCTTGAAATGTTCATTTGGAGTGGAGTCCGAAAAGTTTTTGGGTTTCATTGTGAGCGCTACGGGCATTGAAGCTAATCCTGCTCAGATCACTACCCTGAGAGAGGTCAAAGCTCCTAGAACGAAGAAGGAATTGCAAAGTCTCAATGGAAAGGTTGCCGCCTTGAGTCGGTTCATTTCAAAAGCTACTAACAAATGCATTCCATTCTTTGATGCTCTGAAAAAAGGAAGAAAAAACTTTAAGTGGACTCCTGAATGTCAAAAAGCATTTGATGAGTTGGTTCGTCATATGGAAGTGCCTCCGATACTTTCAAAGCCTGACAATGGTGAAGATCTCTTCATATATTTGGCAATTTCATCTCATGCTCTCAGTGCAGCATTGGTACGGGAAGACACAAGGATTCAACGCCCGGTCTGTTATATCAGCAAAAGATTCACTAGGGCAGAGATGAACTATTCAAGGTTGGAAAAGCTCGCATGTTATTTGTTGATCGCATCAAGAAAATTGAGGCAGTATTTCCAAGCTCATCCTATCAAAGTCCTCACTGATCAACCTCTAAAGCAAGTCCTATTCCGTCTTGAGACTTCAGGCCTTTTTTTGAAATGGAATATTGAACTCAGCCAATATGACATCACTTATCATCCCCGGAAAGCAAACAATGGACAAGCTTTAGCAGATTTCATCGCAGAATGTACGGATAAAGGTGATAGTGAGGAAGAAGCCACTGATAACATCCCAATCCAATGGAAATTGTATGTCGATGGCGCGAGGAATGATTACTGTTCTAGAGCAGGGGTTGTCCTTGAAACCCCAGAAGGGCGATCGCTATGTTATGCACTGAGGCTAGAATTTCCTTCGACAAATAATGAAGCAGAATATGAAGCTCTCATCGCTGGTTTAAGGATCGCTAAAGAACTAAACATCAAGGCATTGCAGATCTTCAGTGATTCTCAGCTTATTGTCTGCCAAGTCAAGAAGGAATTTCAAGCTAATAGAGGGAATCTACCCACCAATTTATCAAAAGCCTGGGAGCTTCTTGAAGATTTTGACCGTTATTCAATAAGCCATATACCCCGAGAAGAGAACATGAAGGCGGATTCTCTCGCAGAGTATTTAAGTACTCGTGAAGCTCAACTATTGGGATTAGTTCCCGTCGAAGTCTTGTCAGCTCCGAGCACAGATGAAATGGATGTTGATTGGATTATGAATGTATCCCAAGAGAAAGAATCATGGATGACTCCGATATTTGAATATTTGCTCAATGGTTCTTTGCCAGAAAGTTCAAAAGAACGATAGAAGCCGTTAAGGAAAGCCTCTAGATATATGATCTAGGATGGCCGATTGTACAGACGGGGATTTTCAATGCCACTACTCCGCTGTGTAACTAAAGAAGAAGCCAAGACAATTCTAACTGAAGTACACGGAGGGGAGTGTGGAGATCATACAGGAGGACAAACTTTAGCAAAGAAAATTCTCCATTATGGATATTTTGGCCAGAGATTAATCGAGATACTGCTGACTATCCCCGAAAGTGTGATAAATGCCAGAGATTTGCCAAAATTCCTAGAGCACCATCCACTGAGCTAACACAAATGATCAGTCCATGGCCGTTTGCCATTTGGGGAATAGATCTCATTGGGCCTTTGCCGACTGCCAAATCGGGGATTAAATATGCTATCGTTGTTGTTGATTATTTCACTAAATGGGCTGAAGCTGAACCATTGGCTATGTTACCTCTAAGAAAATGATAAGTTTTGTGACTAAAAATATCATTTGCAGGTATGGTGTGCCTCAGAAGATAATCACGGACAATGGTACGCAATTCGAAAGTGAGGAATTCCAAGATTTCTGCAAATGATTCATGATCCGAAAAAGCTTTTCAGCAATGGCTTATCCGCAGGCAAACGGGCAAGTGGAAGTAGTAAACAAAATCATCAAATCAACCATCAAAAAGCAGCAAGAAAAAGAAAAAGGTGGTTGGGTCGATAAGTTACCACTTGCACTATGGGCATACAGAACTACCCACAAAACTGCGACTGGGCATACTCCATTTTCATTGGCATACGGATCAGAAGCAATGATTCCAGTGGAAACGGAAGTTCCCTCACACAGAAGGATCCATTTTGATCAAGACGAGAATGGAAAACTGCAATTGGAAGCACTTGACCTCCTTGATGAAAGAAGAGAAGAGGCTAAGCTAAGAATTGCAGCCCATCAGCAAAGGATAGCGAGGCACTTCAATTCCAAAGTTCGTCAATGCAGCTTTGAAGCTGGGGACCTAGTCCTGAAAAGAATTATGACATCCATAGGTGTGATCGGGCCAAACAGGGAGGGGCCATATGTCATAGGCACGAAACTTCTTGATGGCACATTCAAACTCACAACTGTCGAAGGAGAACCAATCCCAAGAGCTTGGAACAGCAATCATTTGCGTCCATATTTTACTTAAAAACTTTGCTGAAATGTTGTAAAAGAACTACGAATATATGATTCTCGTATTGAAAGCAATTGTAAAGCAAGTGAATAATAAAAAGCTATAAAGTGGATGTAAGCCCAGCTTTTGGCCGAACCACTATAAATCTTGTGTTCTCTGCTACTATAAACTGCTTTGTTTTATTTCGACATATAAAATACATTAATTGTGCAACTAAAATGTCGATTTAATAATGCAGGCATAAAAATAAAGCTTACCCATCGCAAGACCAAGTGATCTCCGACATCACCCAGCAAACAAACGCTAAACCATTCAAAATTTTCATACTCAAATCCTACGAAAGAAGTACTTCGAACAAAAGTTAGCGATGTGGCTGGAAGTGGACCATTTCTAACTAACTGCGAATGTTTGTACAAACGAGCATCCAGTTAAATAGCCTGTGCCTACCACCACCAACTCGCTTAACTATGAAGTATATTTCTTTGGATATGGAAAATTATTGGCAACTAAAAAGGGATGATATTTGGAAAAGATAGCATGGATCGCCGACATGAATAGATGGCAAAGAGACATGGGCGAGCAAGCATCAAACATCAAAAGACCTCTTCAGTGGCATAACCCCTCTTCGGAGGCACAACTCTTCGGAGGATAAAGACCTCAAATGGGGCATGCCAGAAGACTTTCTCAACATGGTATGGAACGAACGGAAGCACCTTCCCAACAGGAAGGCAAAGCGCTTGTTTACTAGTTGAGACAGTTTGCGTAGACAAGCGTCCAAGTAACTTGCGTCCGCCCCGTGAGTCCATGAGACGACCGGAGGCACCTTCCCAAGTGGAAGGCAAGTCGTTCGTTCACTAGTTGAGACAATCTATGTAAACAAACGTCCAAGTAACTTGCGCTCGCCTCGTGAATCCAACCAACAATGAGAAGAAACTTCCAGGTAGACTCCGAGGCACACATTCCACCGAGATCTGAAATAAAACTTCACAAGTGTTGGAATGTGAAAAGCCCTCTTCGGAGGCCCATTTCACCATAGTTGAGATTTTAAAAGACCTCGAGCGGGCCTTGCCAGAAAAAGAGAGTTCTTTCTCGACATAAAGTTGCGGACTGATCGGTGGTACACCCCCGTGAATCCATCCAACTAAGAGAAAGAAGCTCCAAACTTCCAGGCAAAAGCCCTACTCAAAGGCACACATTTCACCGTGATCTGAAATAAAACTTCACATGAGTCGAAATGTGAAAAGCCCTCTTCGGAGGCCCGCTTCCCAGCGAACAGGGAAAAGATAAAAGCCACTCCCAAGAGGCAGAAACAAAAAGACCTCTTCCCAGAGGCACAATCAAACAAAAAGACCTCTTTGCAGAGGCACAATCAAAAACTCTCATCAGAGGCTCAAGCAGGTTAAAACCCCTTTTTCTTTTCGAAAGGCCCACTGCATTATGAAGTGAAACTCACTAGCCAAAGCAAAAGTTACTTTTTTCAAAAAAAGAAAAAGAGGAGTGCAAAAACTTTGCAATAAAAAAAAGAAGAAAGAAAGCGACGACTCCTCCGATATGAAGTGCATTTTACTAAGCTAGAAAAATACTTTCTTGAAACGGAAATATTATCCTATAAAGTATAAATGCAAACTTATTTCAAACAGATGAGTTGTTCTCAAAAAGGAAGAGTACAAGTCTTCTTGAAATAGAAGAATTGTTCTCCGAAACTTTATCAATATAAAAAAAGGGTCCCCTTTAAAGGTACACTTTAGCTCTCAAAGGAAGATTGGTTCATCTATTTTGAGAAGGCCCTTCCTCAAAAGACTAAAGTGCCCTTCAAAGGCCCGCTCTACCACATAGGGGAATTCGCTTTGTAAAATTGTATATATGCACAAAAGAAAACGTGATATCTCCAAAGGTTGAAGCGTAAAAACTTATATGAAACGAGGTGTACTCTATTTAGGGCGAAATGATATTTCCACAAATATGGAATAATTATTCTCCAAAAATAGGAGTACAAGTCCCCTCGAGATTGGAAATATTACGATGAGCTTATGGTATGGGGGCAATACGGTATTGTTGCATTGGTAAAAGCAAGGCCCGAACAACATACCACAAGCTCACTATAATATTATATAAAGAAACTTGCATATATAAAAAAAAGAAAAGAAAAGAATAGATGCATTCTCAAACACAGACAGAAGTTTGTACAAGCAAGAGAATCATTTTATTCAATGTTATGAAAATTATGTACATTTATTCAACGTTATGAAAATTATGTACATAAGCAGGTTTCAAAATAAAAGAAATGCGGGGGCCGGTACCCGCACAACGTCCGGTCAGTACAAACAAAAAGCTAAAAGCAAAAAGTAAAAACAAGGAAGGGGAAGCAGGGCCCATCACTTCTTCTTCTTACCACCACCTTTGGAGCCTTCACCTGACCTAATAGGTAGTTTTTCAAGACAGCTTGGGAGAGTTGGGGAAGAAGGAGAGAGGGCTTCTGCCGGATCAACCTCCGCTTCCTTTTCGGTAATGGAAATGCTTTTCCCCTTTTCCTCTTAGAAGTAGTACTCTTCCTCCTCCTCTTCGAAGAAGATGCGCTTCCCGGAGTAAAAAGAGCAGACAATTTTATATCATCGAAATGGTTCGCTCCTGGGACTCATTGCCTTCTCCATGCCCTTCTCCCCTGTGTTCCTGTGAAGCATTAGGATCATCTAAGTCCCGGAGAGCCTCTATTTGCTCCTCTTGCGACCCGGGTTGAGAGGTGGATAGAGGGGTGACCTGGAGAGGCGGGGGAGGAATAACTGAAGAAGAGGGAGTCCGAACGATGCTCGGCACTTTCTCTACAGAAGAAAAGAAGTTAAAGTCAGTAAAGAGAGGAGATAAAGGCTCGTTGAGATTCAAGAAGCAGTCAAGAAGCTCATCAAACTCATAGAAAGCAAATGAGCAGTCTATTTGAGCAAGATCATCATTAGGATTACATGGCGAAGTAGGCTTTGCTACGTCAATCTCAAAACCCAGCGCTTCACCGCTCTCTTGGCTTTCGTCTCCGTTATGGACAGTTGCACCTTGTGTGATAGCTTTGGTAGGGGGTGGAGAATGAGAACTGGAGCCGACAATGTCGATTTCGGCCGAAGGTGAAGGCTGAACTGGATCCGTTGAAGTAGTTTTTCCTAAACGTTCCCCTTCTACCATTTTGGCTCTTAATTTCGCAAGTTGTTCTTTTCCCCTGACAAGAGCGGCGCAAGATTCGTCATCCAAGTAATGCTCCTCAAGAGCTGATTCGACGTAGCCAGCACCTTTAGCACCAAGCATGTCAAGTGCGACCTCCCACACTTCAGCCAGAGTAATTTCATATTTGGGGTCGAGAAAGGCGAGACTACCGCGCCGCAGGACGCTGTGCAGATAGAAGTCAAATAATATTGAACTGACATCGGCTTTAGTGGCTTGATGAGCATCTTCAGCTGTAATTTTGCCGGCCACTGCCTCATCACGCTCTCTTTCAATCTTGGAGAGTTGAAGCTTTAACATTTCGATCTCCATCTCCTGGGAGCTAGTTTTCTTTCGAAGCTCAGCAATATCGGCAGTATGGCCCTCGTTAATTCTGTTTTGCACCTCGAGCCTATCTTCGGCATCCCTCTGAGCAGCATGAGCGTCCCACACTTGTTCCTGAAGCACTTTCTCCCTCTGGGAGTAGGAAGTAGAAGAAGTACCAAGCTCCTCTTTAAGCTTTCCAACTTCCGCTTCAAGCTTTTCGTTATAGTCAGTGATGCTCCTCATCTCTGCGTCATGTTCATTGAGAATTTTTTGCCATTCAGATTTATCATTCTCCATGGTCAGCATAGCCTCAAGATTCGCACGATTCACTCTCTGGAGTTCGTCAACAAGTTTTTGCCAGCTCGACATTCTCTCAATATCAAGTTTGACGGCATCAAGATTTCACAACATGGCAGGCTTGTCAATTGGAACTAAGTCGAGATCAAAGCGAACCCCCTTCAAGCACCATTGTGGAAACCGGCTTTGGAGAGTAGCTGGACCTAGCACAACTTGATATGAAGGCCTGCTGATGATTGTCTGGATATCAGTACGGGAAGGGGTAGGAGATTGAAAAGGAATGGGAGCAGTGGTCTTCTCAGAAATTGCAGGCACTGATTGCTCACTAACTTTAGCCCGTTTGCTTGGGTCATCAGCCATGTGGCTCTTCCCTCTGTCATCATGGAATTTACGTTTATGGGAATCACCCTCTCTATGGGAAGAATCGTACCGCTCATCCCCTCTTCCATAGAGTTCTTCATAAGAACGTCTCTCCTGAGCCTTTCGAGCCGCCCTCTCTTCATCGGTTTCCCTATAAGTGTGAAGATAGCGCCTATAGTCATACTGACCACGCTTTCCGTATTGCTTGAAGTCATCATAATATGAACCACCTCGCCTCATTGGAGAACCTGAAAATGGAAAAGAAGCGTAACTTTAGAATCTTCAAAGTACAAAGAGTTAGGTGCATGAAAGTGCCGAAAAGTTCTAAGTGTGTGTAATGTGCAAACTACGCGCGTCAAACTACAAACCACTCTTTGATCGCGGAGGAATCGTGGGGGTAGTAGTTAACGTCAACTCTTGGGTCGACGGAGTTTGTTGCAAAGTAGAAGTCGCTTCAACTACTGAAGAAGAAACCCCAGTAGTGACAGGGTCGTCTTTAAAGAGCTCCTGTGAGGTGACAAACAGGTCGCTCAACCCTTCAAAAGTGTTGTCCCAGCTCTGCTTGATAGGGCTTGTTTTCCCGGCTTCTTCACCAGACTTTTGTGAATGTTGGGGAGATCCCTGAGGCTCTTCTTCCTCAATGACTGGGGCAAGTGCGAATTTGCCAGACGACCCCGCAACGTCGGCCGTAGTAGAGCACTTCACCAGAGAAGCCTCGGAGGCGGGTTCTTTTGGTATGGGTTCGTCAGTAGAAACTAGGGCACCTAATGCTTTAGATGGGAAGTCTGGAACCTCATGGGGGTGTGTAGAGCAAGAAGAATGCAGAAGTCAAAACTGATGTAAAAATTCGTCCCTCAATAAAAACTTTATACTTCTCTCTTCTACGGTCACGGCATTCAGTCTTTCAAAAATTTGCTTGTGGCCTGGATCTCTAGAGGGGGGAGGAAGCGCTGAAAAAGGAAAGAGTGAAATTAGCACTTAGCAACTCAGATCTCGAAAAGCTCAGGAATGGGAAAATAAAAACAGGTAATCCTACTTCCTACTCTCCAGATGGCGTAAAACCCTATGGGGCAACGAACAAAGAAGAACTGATTTAAGAAGCCATGAACGCTTTCAGAAAGATCAGTGATGAGTTTGCGATTCCTAGCGCTTCTTATAACTATAATGGAGGGATGATCTTTAGTTTTTGTGAATGAACATAAGTAGCCGATTTCCCCGAAGCTCAGCAATCGATCCAAAACTCTCCTAAATAAAACACACAACCCCATCAGAATGGCGTAGCCATTACGGTGCAATTGGAACGGAGAGATGGACAATCGAAGTAGGAACTGCTGAAGAAAGTCATTAAAGGGGGGAATAGCACCGCACAAGCACATTTGTCGATTAACCGCTACAAAGCCAGGAGGCGCCACATTAGCAGTGCTAGTTTTCTCAGGAAGAATGGCATCTGCTTCAGCAATGCCAAACTGAGTGCGTAACTGATGAAAAACTATGTATGATAAAGTGGTAGAGGCTCTCTCTGGAGGATTAACTAGGGGAGCCGGAATAAGAGTGGCTTCTCCAGTCTGGGCTGTTATCTCTTCTTGTTGAGAAGTCATTCTACACAAGCAACTGGATATTCAAATGTGAAGGTGCACGTTTCCTAAAAGTGTGAAGTGTTGTGCAGAACTAACGAAAATAACAAGTAAATATAACTGGAATTAAACTAGTCGACAATTGATCGATTACCAAATTCCAGGACTTGTTAATTTAAAGTTCAGGTATAGTATTAGTGCAAACTGGGCAGTTTCAGTTGACTATTTCAATGTTGCTTTAATACTTTACTTTAATTTGATGATTTAAAAGAACTTCGTTAACACAATCTATTTAAGGTGATTATCTGTTGTTAACTAATCTGCCATTTGATGTGGACAGTCAGTGGCAGTATATTCGTCCCAATTTTCTGTAAATGATGTATTGAACAGATTGTTAGCTTGCAAGTCAAAAGTGATCTGTGAAAGAATGCAGCAAAGTTTAACAGTTCAAAGTTCAAGTAACAGTTCAAAGTTCAAGCAGCAGTTCAAGGTTCAAGCAGCAGTTCAAGGTTTAAGCAGAGTTTAAAAGTGCAAGTGTTAAGTCATAGACGACTCAAGAGCTATGTCGTAAACAACTCAAGTGCTAACTCGGTAATGACTTAGGTGCTAACTCGCCGACGACTTAAGAGATTTTTCCTACAGGTTATGTTAAGTCGTGGAAGGTAGAAGAAACTCCAATTCAAAGCAATGGGAAGATCTCAAGTCCTAACTCGGCCACGACTCATGGCTTAAGTCGTAAAGATTGCTGAGTCGCACCCGGGGCAACATTCCACTCTATTTGGCCAACATACCATCTAACTCCTAACCCGTTAACCCAATAACCTCACAATCATCAACCTTAGTTCTATCACACCGCTAGATCGCCACAAATTACGAATCGTCGCGAGTAAGATGAAACCGCCTTAAGTCCATCGATGTCTAGTATAACAAAACTCGTAGGGATCAAGGGGTGAACCAGAGACGAAAAACGGGGCGCATAAGTTGATGATAATCGACGATTGTAGGAGGAGAAAAGTCGTTTACGCAGTGTGATGCTAGAGATGATCGGAGATAAATCGAGTCGAAATCGCCTTTGAAAGCTTGGAGAAGCGTTAATGGCAGAAGCAGCTTAAGGATTAAGTAATGAGAAGAAGGAAGTAAGATGAACGACTTAAGCCTTTTCTATCTCGGGGCAGTGGAACTTGAATCGGCACACGAGTTAAGATAAGTCGAAGCACACGACCTACGACTTAGGCGTGTACTTCAAGGGGCAAAAGTTAACCCTCAATTTTCTACGACTTAAGAACTGTATGACTCAAGCAAGGTATGCGACTCAAGCAGAGTGCGCGGCTTAACGAGTCAAGGAAACCCCTCGACTTAAGGTGTGTGACGACTTAACAAGTTAAGACATGAACGACTTACGACTTAAGGCCACCACGATCTAGCAGCTCAAAGCACTCCACGACTTAATGAGTTAAGAACTACACGACTCAAGAATTATAACGGTCCAAACAGTTTAAGACTTAAGACATTCTACGACTTAAGGAAGTCTACGACTCAAAAGGTATACGACTTAAAGATGTTACGACCTAACGACCTAAGGGAGTAACGACTCAAGGCACGAAAAGGTTAAGACAACTACACTTAAGTCGCAACCGCCTTATGACTTCTTCTAGGTCGTTTACGACCTAAGATTACAGAGGCAAGTTCAGTACCACGCCGTGATTCGATAACTCGTTGACGACTCAGGACTTGTGATACGACCAAGTGGACGAACTTACTCCAGTTGAGCAGCATGCCAAGACTTAGGATAGGACGGTCACGACCTACGACCTATGATGAGTCGTACATGACTTAAGGAGACAAATAAGAAGCCGCATCCGGATAACTCGTACAGACCTAGGTCTTATGGCATGAATTCCGGAAGACAAGTTGATCTCTATTAAACTATGAACTTGGCTCGATAAGTCGGCCACGACTCATCCTAAGTCGGCCGACGACTTATCTTAAGTCGGCCACGACTTAAGACTTGGCAATAATTTCTGCCCAGAATTCTCTATAAATACATGACCATCTCCAACTTTGAGGGGACTTGGGGGGACAATCTCTTCAAGCGCCGATACTCTGCCAGTTTCTAAACCGACTCTATACTTGAAGTTTCGAAGAACACTACAAGCTACTTTGAAAGACTTTCACACGTCCGACATGGGTTCGAAGACTTTCATCTACATCGAAGCTTAAGCTACTTGTTCAAAGTGTTTTGTAACTAAAGAGATTTGTACATGAAGAGCATTGTATCGTTTTGTAACAAGATCAGTAATAAAGATACTTAAAGTGGACGTAGGCTACTCCTTAAGCCGAACCACTATAAAATCGCTGTCTCTTACTGTATTTTCTGTTATTTTACCTGATATTCTGTTCCCGAACCATCGGGTGGTGCTTTCACATTCACAGTTCACACACCGGGGTGTTAGCGTCTGATTTTCGCGTTAACAGTTTGATTGTTAAGTTTGAATTTTGGGTTTTGATCGATTCGTCTGGCCAACGTAATCGATAGGAATTCCAAAACACTTGAATAGAGAAAACTGACACAATTTTTTTTCCGAAATTTGTAAATGAAATATTTTATGTATGATTATATTTTATAAATAAGTACAATTTTCTAAAATTAGATAGTTAAATAAACTAGTTGTTGGAAGTGATAATGCTAGATTATTATTTATTGTTTTGCCAATATTGCTAAACAATTAACTTTTGTTGTTATTATAAGGAGATGAAATTTTAAAACATGATTTATAAATTTGATTTTCAAATGAAATGAATTTAAATGAAGGATTTGAGAATTAAACTTCCGATGCTTTTCTTAATCTGGTTTTCAAAGTTTTGAAAATTATATTATTTAAAAGTATTTTTCGAACGGAAATTATTTCCAAAGAATTAAAAAGAAGTTAGTACTCTCCTCTTTTGTCGCTGGAAAATATTTCGGTGTTGACTGAAGTATCATTGACATTCATTTTCGAGTCTCGAAGTGGGGAGACCACCTAGTAGCTGTGATAGCCCTGAATTTTGGATATCTATTAATTAGTAATTAGCAGGATTTGGTTTATTAAAATAATAATTTTGCAAACTAAAACAAATAAGTGAGATAATCTCCTAATATAATTACTTAATATTTGATAAATTTTCTTTATTTTCAAACAAATGGAACATGGGTATGTTTAAGTGTGTGTGTATATATATATGAGTTAGTTCTAAATTAAATTTAAATTGGAAATCGAAGAATAAATATCTTAAATAAATTGGATGTAAAATTTTATGTATATGATTTTATTTGTACATAGTTTGCTATTTTCTTTTAAATTTCATATTAGTATAAATAAAGGAAGGTAGTTACTAAATAGAAATTTAATATAAAGGTTTTATGGAAAACATTTAGATATATAAAAATGCATTTATTAAGAATAGGAAGTATTCATAACATAGGATATAAATATATATAACTAAATTGAAATTAATATAAAAGTGAATAAAACATATGGGTATATTATTTAATTCTCATACAAAGGACAAGTGTTAAGAATTTCAAAAACCCAAATTAACTAATGTAACATTTGTAATATGAGATTTGAACAAGTGTCAACATTTTCTTTTAAAACAACGAATAATAGATAAAAGAAGAAATATACATTTTATCTTCATTACTAAAGAAACTTCAGCTGAAAAAAGTGGAAATCTGAAATCAAAGCTCAAAGGAAATAAACCTGAAACTAAATCTGAGACAATAAAGTTCAAAATTAAAACCCGTCATTTAGGCCTATAAACAAAGTTTCAAGCAAAGTTCAATTTCAGATTTCAACATAGAAAGCATTTTTAATGGCTGGAACATTTTCAAAACTGCAACTTAGAAGCAAGTCTTGAATCATCATGTTCCAGACCAGTTCATTGATAAAGCATTTCAATTTAAAGAAACTCAAGCAACGCAAAGTTTTCTGGATCAAAACAAAAGCATGCAAGTTTCAAATCCAGCTTTCAAAACCCTCTACATTTTTTTCAAACCTCAGTAAACTACTATCTGAATTTAACCTATTTTTATATGTGCCTGGATGTGATAACTTGTGGGAATATGATTGTGACGACCCGACTTTCCACTCCCGTAAAATCGCATCATCCTTAAGAAAGAAAGGGATAGAAAAGGGAAAAGAAAGAAGAGAAAGAAGAAACAACACAAGAATCTCAACAGTGGAACGAATAAATTATATTAATAACATAAGTATTACACAGTATACATCAATTATCAGAGTTATGTAGACAATACAACACATACTAGACAGTTATAAACACCTGTCTAGTTATTACAACTCAATACATATCAGAAACACTCAAAGATACCAACACAGCGGGAAACTATATAACTATACACAGAAGCCTCCTTCTCCATTTGCTCCTCCATAATTCGTCAAAGCTAATCCTGAATCCTAAACTGAATCACCCTTGGCTACTCGTAAAAATTTGAGTACCCAAGAGTTATAGAAAAACAGAAATAACTCCGGGTCAGACATGGGTCTGGTGTGAGTAACAGGTTAAAGTTGCTTAACTTTGAAAAAACTTTGAAAAGAAAAGGTATCACGTAAGACTTCCCACACATAAACATGGAAAAGTTTTTACCTTACGCTAACCAAAACATTTGATAGGAAATCCGATGATATTATAATAGTGTCTAGGGTTTTCAAGTAAAATACAGAAATAGCTAAATTGCTTACATCTCACATTTCAACATAGTTGGACATAACTAATACGTACGACACTTATTGGATTTTGGATTCCATACAATGGCTGGGCTACTGGGGTACCGCCTGTCATAGTACGTGGCCTAGATCACCGTACCGAGGATTACTCCCAATCCCCTGCAACACAAAGCCGGACCCGTTCCTTACTGAACAGTTCCAATCAAGACAACCCCGCAGTTGTGATCAGCAACCGCACCACTAGGCCGAAATAAAGGGACCTCTAGACAGGGATAAATCTTGCTCTCAAGTGGGGGATACCCATGAAGCTTTGCTACACCTCCCCTGTTTTAGCCATTCCCGGTTGATGAGGCTTGAGGCTACGATTACCTTTATAGGACATAACACTTAGAATGCTCATCGTCCACCTGACGATGTTCTGAAAGCATTCAATCCATACAAGTTCGTTCAGGGTTCGAACGAAACCGAAGGCATTATCTCGTTACACTCGTATTGGAATCACCCTCAGAGTTAACGACAATAACCCTTGCACTCTGAATCACCATCTCGAATCTATAAGTACTATTCCGTCAAACTCATTACGGAACCACCCACAGAGTTATACTGACGTATAGCCCTTACACCTCGAGTCTTCACTCGCTCCACTGGGATTAACGACCTAACGTTTAATTGGAATCAATGTGGTTTTCGGATCCCAAATATGGAAACCTGATCCCGGTCTCATCGAAATCCAAAGCGTGTCTTTTAAGGTCCAAGATTTTTTAAAGTTTAAAACAATTCAATTTATCATCTAAATATACATAGATAGATAATTCACAACACAATAGATAATCAATCTTATCATTATCAGCAGATAATTCATATCATAATCAGATAATCCATATTATCATCCAAAAGCAACCAATGCATCCATATCACATACACTACTCATCACATAACTGAAATTACAAACCCATACATGGCAATCAATACCAATCATCAAACATAAGCAATGATCTAATGATCACAACTTCTATAATTAATTTAAAATGAATTAAATTAATTACTTAAACTCTAATTAATTTAAAATGAATTAAATTAATTACTTCATCATTAAAATTATGCTTATCTTAAACTTTAATTGATTACAAATTAATCTATAAATCATCATCTCAATATTTATTTCAATTAATCATTATTGATTAACCATCTCTAATTACAATAAGTAATTAGCATTTAATTTTAATTACACAAGTCAATTACATAAATCCCCTAGCAAATAATTATACCTTGATTAATCAATTCCAAATTACATCATTAATTAATTAATTAATGATTTTTGATTATATTTAATCAATCTCTATATAAATTAATTACATAAGTAATTAATCTTCAATTTAAACAACATATATATTAATCACCTATGATTAATAACCATTCTGTAATTAGGTGCTTTAATTACTCATCCCATAATTAATTATTCTCAATTAATTGTCTCAATTAATCCTTGATTAATTTTAAAATAATTTAAATCAAATTACTTCTATAATAAATATCTTTAATTATATCTTGTAATTATTAATAAATTACTTCCTTAAGTAATTACAAATCCATAAATACATAAAGTAATTATCAAAAATCCACAAGTGTTTAAATTAATTTAACTTAATTAATCTGAACTAATCACATTAGTCAAATTAATTACACTAAGTAATTAATTCATTAACTACTTTCATTAAGTAATTAACATAAACAATTGATTATTATTAATTAATTAATCTAATTAATTATTAAAAATTAATCACATTAATTAATTGTTAAATAATCTTAAGTTAATGACCTTCATTAACATTTCTTAATTAAGAGATTAATTTATAATTAACCATTATTAATTACAATTTAATTAATCTCTAATGATTAATTTATTAAGTGTTAATTAAAATCTTAATTAATCATTAATCACTTAATTAAGTAAATCTTAATCATTAATTAAAATTTAATTAACCATCCTTAATTATGGATTAATTAACCTTAATTAATCAATCTTAAATCTTAATTAATTAACTTAAAAATTATTAATTACATAACTAATCATTCACATTATTCATTAATTAAATAATTAATATTCCATTTAAATTAACTTAACAATTTAAATGAAACCAATTTCTTAAGTTCAAAATTAAGAAACATTCTTCTTTATAAAAAATATTTCAAACACTTTATTTCAAAACAAAATTCAATTTAAAATTTCTTTTTAAATTTTCAAACTGAAACACAATTCAAATTTTCTTTTCAGATTCAAACTTAAAAATTTAAAACTTTATTTACACTTCCATCTTCATTTTTAAATTCAAGTTATTTAACCTTTTCCAAAAATGGTTAAAACAAATCTAAATTTAAAAACTTATTGAATTTTAAAAACTGACATTAAAGTCAAATCTCAGGTTTAAAAACTAAATTTAAACTTAGTTTAAACTTATTTTATAAATTAAAACTTACAGTTTTAAATACAAAACCAATGTTTCTTTATACTTTAAAAAGTTTAAAATATCTAAATTTAAATTCCATATTTAAATTAAATTCAAACTTGAGCTTCATAATTCTGTTCCCAGATTTTAAACTTGTTTTTAAGTTCTCAGATGCATTTTAAAAATTTGCTTTTCAATTTAAAACAGAAAAACAGAAACAGTTTTCTGTTATAGTTTAACATCTTAAATTTGAATTTCAAAAATGATTTCAAATCTTAGATTTAAATTATTGAATTCAAATTAAGTTTCAGGTTTAAACATTTCCAGATTCAACTTCATCTTTAAGTTTTAAACTCTACTTTTAAATTTTCAAACCAGAAAGACAGTTTCTGTTTTAAGTTTAAAACCAAACTTGGATTTAAAAACATTTCAAATTTATTACAAAGATCTAAAATTTAACTAATTGAATTTAAATTCAATTTCAGGTTTAATTTAGTTTCAGATTTTGGTTTTGCAATCAACTTTTACTTCAAATTTAACGAACCTGGAGAACAGGTTTTCTGCTTTTAGATTTAGAAATCCAAACTAAGATTTTAAAAACTGAATAATTTATAAATACCCAGATTTAAATTATTTGAACTTATAATCCAAATTCAGGTTCCAACTAATTTTCAAATTTTCAAGTTTGCATTCCTATCATCACCTCAAATTCTATATTTAAGAACCTGGAAACAAGTTCTGTTTCAAAACTAAAAACCTGAAACAATAACACCAACCCGAGCTACCCTATATTTACTTCGAGTCCCATGCTTCCCAGCTTCGAGTCAATTCTCAATATACCCGAGACCCTCACGGGTATAAAACCCTGCAACCAAAAACCAAAAAAAACAAACACCACCATAAAATCCACATCTCTGCTCTGTGCACATGCACCCACGAAGCAACCATCATTGACCATCTCTGATGACCTCCACTCATCACCGATCAACCACGGCCCCATTCACGATCATCACAACGCCACCTAAAACTCAAATTCGAAATCTTGCTTCTCACCCAAACCTGAAACAGGCCGACTGCAACAACCTCCCAACCTGTCAACATCAATTTTCCCCCATCACCGACCACCATCAACTCCCATACTCCGGTGACAACTCCATCAACCTATCAACTAACCATACCCAAAAGATTCTTGAACTCGAACCAGTTATGAACCCGCAGCACCCAAATTCATAAACCCAGTAAGAACTAGGGTTCTTAACTAGAAATTCCTAATTCAACATCAATATTTAATTGTAATCCAATTTGGTATTTTCCCTATAATCATTGATAGCGACTCTATCCTAAGAATCAATTTCATCCAGATCCAATGCAAGTTTCAACTTTGCTCAACCAAATTGTGAAATACAGTATATTCAAATCTGCTTGTAACAGCCCGCAAATCCGTACCCCTTGAGTCTACACTATTCTAAAACAAACAACTCAAGTTGCACAGAAATACGAACCATTAGGGTTTAAGAAGAAGAGGTAGAAGAAGAGAAAACAAAATCAACATCAGAATCTAACCATCGCAGCGGAATAAAATATAATAGAGAATAAATAATCTTTACTCAAAATCAAATATATCTGTTTACATATATTACATCATCAGAGTACATCAATCACAACTCACATCAATAACATACAATGGGTACATAACAACTCAACTCAGCGGAAATACATATATATAAGTACAAGAGTACGTATCGTCATCCAGCTCGTCTCCTGAGCCCACAGCATCATATCCTGTATCCTATAATACTCGGTCTGACCCGAGCATTACAGTTAAATAACACCCGAGTCAGTCTGGAATACCAGCGTGAGAAACTCACACCCAATTGATTATTAAAGTTTCAAAAATCTTTTGAAAACAAAAGCATCTCGTAAGACCACGCCACAAATAAACATGTCGGGTTTTTACCTTACGATAGCTAAAACATTTTTATAGAAATCCTCTGATATTATAATAGGGTCTATATACAAATACTTATAAAATAGCCGAAATTGTTACATGATTAAATTCCAGCTACTAACCACAGAGTGGGTAATACAAACAAAACTCGTACAAGGCTCGTAGGGAGAATGGATTTCCAACAATGACTAGGCACTGGGGTACCACCTGTCACAGTACGGGGCCTAGATCACCGTACCGAGGATTACTCCCTTCATCCCCTGCAACACAAGGCCGGAACCATTCCTTACTGAACAGTCCCGAACAAGATAAACCCCGTGGTTGGCGCGACCAACCACCCACTAAGCCGAAATATATATAA
The DNA here is from genome assembly GCA_030765085.1 of Allium cepa. NCBI lineage: Eukaryota > Viridiplantae > Streptophyta > Magnoliopsida > Asparagales > Amaryllidaceae > Allium > Allium cepa. The sequence goes on along the minus strand of CM060937.1, from coordinate 721,741,271 downwards.
GGGACATCTAGACAGGGGAATTATCTTGTCCTGCTTGGGCATGACCCACCTAACCTTGCTGCATATCCCCTGATTTTCAGTCATTCCCATTTGATGAGGCTTGAGGCTAAGCGTTACCTTTAGAACGTTTCACTTAGAATGCCCATCGTCCACCTGACGATGTTTTCGCAAGCATTCATCCATACAAGTCCGTCCCGGGTTCGAACGGAACCGAAGGCACTATTCCTACTACATCCATTTTGGAAATATCCTCAGGATTAGTAGCGACTAGCCCTTGCACTTCACTGCTCCATCTTCGACTCCGAACACGTTTTTCGCATGAAACGTACAAACCGGATCGAAGTGGTTTTCGAGAAATAAATCTCAATCCCGGCCTCTTCGAAACGATCAACGTATTTGTCCAATATTGATAGTTGGTTATTTAACTATCAATTTATATTAACAAACAACCATCAACCAATAAATAATTTTCCAAATTATTTATCTCCAAAAATATCTTCACAAGATATATTTCTATTTTCAATCCTTTGAAAACAGTTCAAACCATCTTTCTTCCCAGAATAGACTTTTCCAAATATTTTCTATCTCCTCTGAAATCACCAAGCATGAAACTAGATTTTAAAAATGAATTTTAAAACATTTTACTTTGAAATATATACTTTTAAACAACTAAGTTAAATTTCTTCAATATTTGTAAAAATACTTACTATATGAGTATTTGAAAATAAATTTACTTAATAGAATATAAAACTAGAATTTCACTTTTGAAAACAAAATACTAGGTCATCTTTTAAGTAATTACTACTATATTAGATTTTGAGAAAATACTTACCCTTTGAATTTTAAATATTGGATATAATAAATTTTTCAAAACTTGCTTTTTAAAAACAACTTTAAAACCCTTTTAACTTATATTTAAAAACTCGCTTTGAAAACATACTTGGTTATTCGAGGAGAATTTTCCAACTTCAATCAGTTGAATCAATTTTCCAAATTGATTTTCAACTTATTTTATTTGAAATAAATTTCTTCACTTATTCAGTTCATTTCAAAATTCATTAATTATTGACTTAATTTTAATTGTTATTATTTTCCCTTTTATTTTACATCTTTAACTGAAATATACATATTTCATTTTTTTTTTCCATTTCTTCTTTATTCTTCTAGAATAATTTAAATCCTAAATTTGAAATAATTGTTTTATTCTTTTAAACAGTAACATTGAAATTATAAGTTTTCTTAACATTCTGTTTATTCAAAAATTCCTTTCCATATACAGGATTCATTAATTAGCATTTTGGAAACACTAATATTCTTATCAATTCATTTTTTTATTATTTACATTCTTTATAATTATTTTCTTAAAAATTTACTTCTTTTATTATCTTTCCAAATCCAATTTATATATTTTGGTAATTTATTTACTCAAATACATCCAATCAACCATAACATTAAATATTCCAATACAACTCATCATAGAATATCAATATTCACAGCAGAGAATATTAAATAAATGTTGAGGGATCCAGTTGGATCCCTCCAACCTGTTTTTCCTGCAACCACAGATGTTAGCACAATAATATATTGATTCCAGAATATTTCATACCATATCACATCAATCAACTTCAACCATCCAAACAATTATTTAAGTTAAATCATTTAAATTAAATTTAACTGAGTGAGATTAACTCACCTTTGCCTTTTAATTTTGCCATGCATCCCATCTCGATTTGTTTTTCCATGATTTTCAGACCTTGTATAATCATTGGATGTTTTATTAATATTCGAGTCAATTGAACCATTTAATTTTCCATTTGATAATTAAATTAACCATCAATTTCATTTTAAACAATTAAATTTAAATTTAACTAATTCCCTTTTTTACAGGTTATTTTAGTAACCAAATGATTAAATAAGTTAATTACTTTAGTTAACCACCTTAATATATTTTTAACAATAACTAGTTGGTGAAGATATGATCCTACATTTATATATATGCATATATATCTACTTTAAAACTCATTTACTTAAAAACAGAATTTCATTTATATAGAGTTAAAAATCTAATGTTTATAAATTCTTTTTAACATTTAAATTCCTATCCATTTTCAATTTAATAAATCTATTCATTGCTTAACCTACATACACAAATATATAGGTAAAATCTTTAAATTGAAACGAATTTCCAAATATTCCTCTCTAACCTGTAAACATATAAATTAAATCAGATTCAAATTTGAAATTCCAATTGTTAACAAATATACCTCACTGCCCATCGCTCTCAACCACTACTCGATGCTCCTCTCATCGTCGACCGCGACTGCCACACCGAGTCGACCTCGTCGCGTCCCAAACCCTCACCAAGAATCGAAATCCTACATCAAGCCGACCCCAAATCTTCTTGAATCGAACCGTCACAGCAACATGCGACTACACCTTCACATCCTCCAGGTAGATGAAGATTCGACGCCGCGCGAACTTCCAAAGTCGCATCTTGCCCTCGCGACAAGCCACTGTTCGCCCGCGTCGATCCCATTTCTGAGCTCGATTGGACTACACGAGCAAACTATAAAACGAGGGGACGAGGCTCGCAATAACCATGTTTCTCCCCTTTCGATTTACTGATAAAAAGGAACGGCTTCGGCCTTGTTTATTCTTTTTTTTTTTAATGAGTTGAATTCGAATGAAGAGAAGGGGTAAAAGGAAATGGGGTTTCTTTGAATTCGTGAGATTGAAAGAGGGGAAAAGAGTATAGCTCGGTTCTGAAAGAAGATAAGAGAAACAGCTCGGCCATTGAAATTTTTAAAAAGCAATTGTCTTGATTTTGATTGATTTTTTTTTTTTAAAAAAAAAAACACGAAGAAGGGGCTTTGATAAAAAAAGTGACGAGCGTTGAAGTATACGAGAAGATAAGGGAAGACTTGGCGTACAGAAGAAGCTTAACTAGTTAAATTAAAATTTATTAGCTGATAATCAATTAAATTTTCAGTACGTTTATATTTCGTACACTCACATACTGACTCCGATAAACACGAAATTTGCAATCCGATAATAATTCAATATTATGGACCCAATGGAACTGGTTTTGTCTAATTCCGAGACTGTGCCTCGGAGGGCTATTTTAAAATTCAATTTAAACGATATAAATTTTGAAACTGAACAAATCACTGTTAATTTCAATTTTACGACTTCTATTATCCTCGGTATTATCACTATAAATTTTATAAGCCTTCAAATATATTTTTAATAGGCTTAAAACTCCAGATTCAACATTTTTACCCAACTTCAAACTATTAAATTCTATTATTTAAGTATCAAATAAATAGCGATATTCGTAATTCTAGTTGAAATTATTACCTTAAATATTTAAAACCAATTAAATAGTCCGATCATAAAGGCTTAAAAATTCCGGGTCGTCACATTCCTCCCCCCTTAAAAGAATTTCGTCCCCGAAATTACTAGTTAGGAAGAATGATCCAATACCCGTTACTATTTTCCCCAAAACCAAACAGTTTCTAACAGTTCAACATCTTACCAACTATCTTTCCCCTAATTCCAAACCATACCATTTGTTTAATCATTAAAGTTTCAATCTAAAGCCAAATTTTGAATTATCAAAATTTTCTCAATTTTTTTTTTCTAACTCCCTAAATTCTCGAAAATTTTTGCCAGCGTTTCCTTTGCGCGGCTGACTCGGTACAACTACAAAATGGCTCTACGGCCTCCCAAATCCAAAAAGAAAACAAAACGCCAAGTGGCTCAATCCAAATCCAAATCCCAATCAATTTTCATACCAAATTTAAATACATACCTTTTTGTCGGGCAATTTCAATTTATCTTCTGAAATCAAAATCAATTCTCTTTTCACTTTATATTACCTGCATATCCGACTAAGCAGTAATATCCAATCACAACATTTCAAAACATTTTATCGACTTCCTTACCAATATCAATATCTATTTATCCAAATATTAACTTGTAATCTATTTATATTATCAATTTCCAATTAAGAATTCACTATTCCTTTCTTAAGTTTAGTATAAGTATTTAATATGCTTTTATATTCATTATCACCTTACCACTTCAGTTTATATCATTTCTATTCAAATCAATTCTTTCATTCTCATATGAATTCAATTTATCTCTAACTTGAAACATTTGAATTTTATTTTTCATTTATTACTAATTCATGTCATTACTTTAGTTAGTTTCATTTACTAATTAATTTCAATTTCTAGTTTGAAATCGTTTTGCTGTTAACTAAATTTTTCAAAAATCTTCAAAAATTTTCTAACTCCCAAAATTCCCGAAAAATTTTGGCAGAGTCTCCTTTGTACGGAGGAGCTTTTGCAATTTGACAAAAGAGATAAATATATATACATCGACCCACACGGTCGGAAAAATCAAAAACAGTTCATATTTCCTATTTTTATTTGCGTAGGCGTACCTTATTTGTATTTTAAGCAAGCATCTTATTATTTTTAGCAAATAGCCCTACCAAATCCAGCCACACGGCTTCCAGGTACCTGTACTTACTCAATTTAAACATGTAAGTGCCAAATATAAGAAGTTTAACACATTTCACTAACTTGCAATAGTTAAAACATATGAATTCTAAAAGAAACTCATACCAAACATTTTTATGTAAGCAACTTATATAGTTTCCATGCTATTCAACTGTTTCAATTAATTTATAAACCATTTTTATGCAATTTGAATGGTTTAGAACTCAATTGCTTACTTTTAATTTATTCTTAAGCAGACTGAACTCATATTTAATTCCATTTTAGATTTATTCACAATCCATTTATTTAGCTCGACCACTCCATTTAAATTTCATTTACAATCTATTTATTCACATTTCATTCCAAATTTGTTTATTTCAAACTATTGTATTTAGTTCAAAGACAATTCCAAGCTATTTCATTTAATAACCATTTCCCAACTTATTGTCTCCAGTTATTTCAATTCTTCAACAATTTAAATGGTTTACAATTGTTAAATTAAGAATTTCATTTCATTAAATATTATCGGCAACTCACTGAATTTTATTTCAATTAAAATTCATTTTTACTTGATTTAAAGCCAATCCAATATTTTTACACTTGGTTTTAAGTTGAATTCAATTCAACTCTCTCTCCCCCTTACATTCAGCTTAAGTCCATTTATTTTGATTTACTCAAATTTTATACTTAAGCTCACCTTCATTTTACAAATAAATATTTTTCTCTTTTATTCAACTTGATTCTATCCCAACTAAATCTCATTTTAAATCTACAAATTCCTTTTGTTAGTTATTATAAAATTTAACTTTCCAGATTTAACTCCTTCAATTTATTACCTGACTATTTTCCAAGTTATCTTTACTTATTTGGATTTTATTTGCACATTCAAACCGTTACCATTCTAATCCATTTACATTTTTATTCGATACATTTTAATTGTATTTAATTTGTCAACACTTCGAGTCGAATTTCAATTGATAACTCAAGTTCTGATTCCACCATTCATATTTTAATTTACCATCCAATTTTATTAACTTACATTGCAATTTCATTCACAACTACTTCCACTTCATCAACAATTTGAATCCACTTTGATTTAAAACTTAAGTTTATTTCCAAACTTTATCATAAACTCACAATTCAATTTCATTAACTAATTTATTAGTTCTTCTCTTGTTTATAATCCAAACTTGAATTTTTTATTCCAAATATCACTCCCCTTTTAATTTTTCTTAGTTCGATTTAGTTTATAATTCAAGTTTTGATTTTTATTTTATTTTCCAATTCATCTAAAATATTTATTTTTGGGTTTTCTATCTCACCTTCAAATTTAACAAGTCACAACTTATTCTTTACACAATCTCATTCATTCAAGGCTTAAATATATTCATCTTCTATTTTTAACTCAAGCCTTATGCTTATCTACAACCCAAACATATTTTATTTTAAGGATTTTTAATTCTTTTACACATTATTCTTTTATTTCAATTCCAATCCTTATTCCACTTATTTTCCATTTATTCAGGTAAGAATATAATTCCATTAAATAATTCAATTGAATTCTTATTCCAATTCAATTTTATTCTAACTCAGTTTTATTTAACTCAATTCGATTTCAATTTAATCCGAATACAACTGGATATTATTTTCAACTTATTCAATTTATTTTAATTCAGTTAAAATTTTATTCCCAATCCAGATTAATTTCATTTTTGCCCTTTAAATTTAAATTCCATTATTCAAGGCTTATATTCCCTTCATTTTCATTCACTTAAGTTAAATTTATTTGCTGGATTTAAAATTTTCAACCCCTGCTTATTAATATCAACTTCTCTTTATAAGTACATTATTTGATCATTTATTCATTCACCAATTCATTATTTAACCCACAAATGTTATATCCAAACATTTATTATTTTTAGTCCATCCTGACTACTTTTCCCATTCCACATAACTCCACACAATACAATTTTAAATTCCAGTTCTCAGTTTCACTTACACCGTTGAAATTTTGTTTTTCAACATATTCCAAAGTTAAACAACCTTCAATATTTCAAAATTCCCTTTAAAACTTTCTATATCCAAAATTCGTTTGATAATTTCAATTTGCCCCTTTGAATTTCAAAACTCAACTAGTATTGCAAACAATTTCAATTCAAAACAATTTGGTAGCAATTTCACTTCTGGAAACTCGAAAATGAACATCGATGATGCTGCAGTCATCACCGAAGTTATTTTCTAGCGACCAAAAGAGTTCAATGCTTTTATTCTCTTTCTAAAATCCATCCAATATTTTTAAATTCCAAATCTCTCTAGATTTCAAATCTGATTCAAAAATATCTCTCATAAATATAATATCTTTCCCAATCTTTGTAAATCATTTCCAAATTCAAAGGAACTTAAATTCCAAAATTTTCAAATTCCAACCGTTTTAGATTAATATTCAAACATTACTTTGGAATTTTATTTTATTTAATCATTAATTATACTATAATTTACATTATAATTTACATTTACAAATTCATCTGATATGAATTGGTTTCTTAGTTTTGAATTATGAATTCAATTCTTTATTCCATTATGAATCACATTCATAAATTCCATCTATTATGTTAATTTACTCCTTAATTTTTAGTTATTATTTCAAACTTAATTCAATCATCATACAATGATAATAATATAATATTTGTCACTTCTATCATCCAAACATCCATGTATAGCTATAATAATTAAGAAAATCATTTTCTTTTATATACATAAAATAAATTTGGGTAAAATTATTTCATTTACCCTAGTTAAAACAATACTGTGTCGGTTTATCTTGTTCAAGAGTTTAGAAATCCCTATCGATGACATGGCGTCCCATACATCGACCAGAATCCATAAACACTCAACCGATAAATCAACACAATATAAAAACAATTTCATATTCACTAACAAGTACGCACTCATATCTATTAATACGCTCCAACTCATTATAGAGTACTATAGACTCTAATTTAAATGAGTAATTCCCACCAGAGCCAAGGTTATCACCAACCTAAGCTCTGATACCAACTGTAACATCCCGCAAATCCGCACCCCTTGAGTCTACACTATTCTACAACAAACAACTCAAGTTGCACAGAAATACGAACCATTAGGGTTTAAGAAGAAGAGGTAGAAGAAGAGAAAACAAAATCAACATCAGAATCTAACCATCGCAGCGGAATAAAATATAATAGAGAATAAATAATCTTTACTCAAAATCAAATATATCTGTTTACATATATTACATCATCAGAGTACATCAATCACAGCTCACACCAATAACATACAATGGGTACATAACAACTCAACTCAGCGGAAATACATATATATAAGTACGAGAGTACGTATCGTCATCCAGCTCGTCCCCTGAGCCCACAGCATCATATCCTGTATCCTATAATACTCGGTCTGACCCGAGCATTACAGTTAAATAACACCCGAGTCAGTCTGGAATACCAGCGTGAGAAAATCACACCCAATTGATTATTAAAGTTTCAAAAATCTTTTGAAAACAAAAGCATCTCGTAAGACCACGCCACAAATAAACATGTCGGGTTTTTACCTTACGATAGCTAAAACATTTTTATAGAAATCCTCTGATATTATAATAGGGTCTATATACAAATACTTATAAAATAGCCGAAATTGTTACATGATTAAATTCCAACTACTAGCCACAGAGTGGGTAATACAAACAAAACTCGTACAAGGCTCGTAGGGAGAATGGATTTCCAACAATGACTAGGCACTGGGGTACCACCTGTCACAGTACGGGGCCTAGATCACCGTACCGAGGATTACTCCCTTCATCCCCTGCAACACAAGGCCGGAACCATTCCTTACTGAACAGTCCCGAACAAGATAAACCCCGTGGTTGGCGCGACCAACCACCCACTAAGCCGAAATATATATAAGGGACATCTAGACAGGGGAATTATCTTGTCCTGCTTGGGCATGACCCACCTAACCTTGCTGCATATCCCCTGATTTTCAGTCATTCCCATTCGATGAGGCTTGAGGCTAAGCGTTACCTTTAGAACGTTTCACTTAGAATGCCCATCGTCCACCTGACGATGTTTTCGCAAGCATTCATCCATACAAGTCCGTCCCGGGTTCGAACGGAACCGAAGGCACTATTCCTACTACATCCATTTTGGAAATATCCTCAGGATTAGTAGCGACTAGCCCTTGCACTTCACTGCTCCATCTTCGACTCCGAACACGTTTTTCGCACGAAACGTACAAACCGGATCGAAGTGGTTTTCGAGAAATAAATCTCAATCCCGGCCTCTTCGAAACGATCAACGTATTTGTCCAATATTGATAGTTGGTTATTTAACTATCAATTTATATTAACAAACAACCATCAACCAATAAATAATTTTCCAAATTATTTATCTCCGAAAATATCTTCACAAGATATATTTCTATTTTCAATCCTTTGAAAACAGTTCAAACCATCTTTCTTCCCAGAATAGACTTTTCCAAATATTTTCTATCTCCTCTGAAATCACCAAGCATGAAACTAGATTTTAAAAATGAATTTTAAAACATTTTACTTTGAAATATATACTTTTAAACAACTAAGTTAAATTTCTTCAATATTTGTAAAAATACTTACTATATGAGTATTTGAAAATAAATTTACTTAATAGAATATAAAACTAGAATTTCACTTTTGAAAACAAAATACTAGGTCATCTTTTAAGTAATTACTACTATATTAG